>JAMWFC010000108.1:1810-601810 GCA_027475525.1 Macrolepiota albuminosa
GAGTTCTTCACAGATTATCTACATATTGTAAGTACAGAACTGCAAATACACACTATTTAAGTGATATCAAAGTTTGAGGGGCATTGTATGAGTATTGCAATGAATATGGATAAAGACGTACTGATTTCACTAAATTTGATATCAAATCAACTTTATTTTTTTCAACCTTGTACTTTTCTTAATCTAATTATCTTGATTCTGTCATATAGCCTTGAAGGTGTATGCAAATATATACATTTGATGCATATACATAGACAATCAGAGCAAGATTTGAACCTCTATAATGATGACAGTGGTGAGTACTTCTCAAGTGTGACACATCATTGACACAACTTAATACTACTTGTGACATTCATTTCAGACCCCCACCGTACACTGCTGATACTGGAAAGTGTTTCCAGTGAAAAAAGTGTAAAAGAAAGCTGATATGCTATTTCTGATGTATTAATTTCCACAAAAAAAGTCATTCAACAAAGGAAAGTGCCTTTTTCTTTTGAAAATTGGCACATTGAAAATTGCATGACAGCTTTCTTTTCTAATTTTTCCAATGGAAACACAATCTGGTGCCAGCAGTGGTATTCACCTTTTTATAACTACTTAACATCCTTCAGATATTGATATAAATGCATAGATATCTTCCTAAGTAACCTACCCATATGTCTGCATAGTTCAAAGTTTATTTATATTCTTGAAAATTTAGTTCTTAATTCACTTGTTATATGTTGGTGTCTCAAGAAAGGTTACTGCACTGTAATCCAATTGATTTCAAAATTTTATTTATATGTTTTTGTCAAAATAATAGAAAATTTGTAAAAACACAGTAAACATAATCCAATTAATTTCAGAATTTTGTTTGTTAAAATTATAGAAAAAAAATTTTAACTGAACTTAAAAGAATAATCGAATAAATTGCCACAGGAGGCTTACTCTGGTTCTTAGACTCAGGAGTAACTATTTAACTGAACTTAAAAGAATAATCGAATAAATTGCCACAGGAGGCTTACTCTGGTTCTTAGACTCAGGAGTAACTAATACAGCCCTCTGCAATGCATTCAATAGCATCAAATCAAGTACCATTAAAAATTTGGTTACAATATTTTTTCTTGTAAATATTTAAATAAATATTTGAAATCAGTTGGATTATTTTTACTGTTTTTTTTTTTGGTTACAATATTTTTTCTTGTAAATATTTAAATAAATATTTGAAATCAGTTGGATTATTTTTACTGTTTTTTTTTTTTTGCCAAAGAATATTGTTCCTGCACTCAGTGTTTATTCTCACCAATGTTGAACTGTACTTTTCTTGCTGATTGAGTTTTTGCTGTCAGCTGAGTAAGTTCAATTACAATATGTTTTCTATGGTTTTGACACACCTGCACTGAGTTAGGGAGTGGTGGATGTGTTGTTATGTTGAGCATGTCTCAAAAGTTGTAAGTTTCAAAAATTCTATCACATATCATAACACTGACCAAGCAGCCAATTTCATCTCCGCTCTAGCATGGTAAAATAGATTAAACATTTTAACATAACAAACACCTCACACCTCAAAATTCTGGATACACTATCTCTTATACTTATACTAGCACGATTAAACATTTTAACATAACAAACACCTCACACCTCAAAATTCTGGATACACTATCTCTTATACTTATACTAGCACAACTCTCAGAAAGTTTAGTTAGTATCTCTAGTAATAATAAATCTAGAACAAGTTGATTGAATCTGTTTTTCATTTTCCTGGTATTGTTGGCAACATCGCATGCAAAGTTCAACTAAATTCCTTCTTTCCTTTTGTGAAACTATTGGACTATATTACAGTAGTATAGACCTTGATATATTGTGTAAAAGATCAATGGCTTTGTGTCTGGAATCTTCTTACAAAACTCTATTTGAAAATCACACCCTGAAGATAACAGAACTAGTTGGAAGTTAACATTGTTCATGATGAGGAATCCATAGAGTGCTACCATGCACAGCAAGTGGGTTTTTCTGGTAGTATATGACACAAAGAACAGGGAAATGACCGAAATATATTAGCCATACATGGTACATGTAGTAATGGAACCAAGTCGTAGGACAAAAGCGGCAGTCTACAAAAAAATAGAGAAAAATGCCGTGCAGCAGTCCTGCTTGAGCAAAGAGTCAAAAGCAGCTAATCCCGCAAGACTATCATAACCTCAACGCAAAGTCCCCCCTGAAGGTTTGGGAAATGCTTTCACTTCGAGATAGCACGGTTGACTACTTCGTAAGTCTTATCAACTACATCAACAACAATATATACACAACAAGGTAAGATTATCTGCAATGGCTCGCACCTCCCTGTTTCTGAAGGGCTAAGAGAGTTTGCCACCACTCCAGCCCTAGTCACCGGAAATGAGAAATACGGAGGTGGATCCCCAACTGAACCAAATGAACAACACAACGTCCTGCACACACCCTCGTCTCCTTATCTTCTATACAAAGACTCAAACGCTCCCAAGACCTGGAGTTCGGAGGACTAATCACTATCTGTGTAACTAACAGCATCAGTGGTGGTGCAGAAGATGATAACACCCAGCAGCGCACAATACAAGGCCAAGGCTCAATCAGAAATGAAGTAAATATCACAACCTGCTCCCTGTAGAACTATTTTAGACAAGAAATCATCAGTAGAGGATAATAACTAAGAGAGCTCCTCACCATTGATAGCAGCCCCTGAACCAGAAGGCCAAATAGAACGGCCAGTTATCTGCTCTAGCCGAGTTTTATGGAAGTCAACAGATACCCACACCATGAGATTGCCATCTCGCAAGCATAACAATGTAGCTTTGCGTATAGGCTCTTTTGAAGAAGGGACTTTGGAACAACCGGAGCACCTAGATATGAAAACAAATGGAACCATGTAAATCAAGTACCGAAAGACAAAGAAGGGACTTTGGAACAACCGGAGCACCTAGATATGAAAACAAATGGAACCATGTAAATCAAGTACCGAAAGACAAAAAGAAAATTGGAATTCTATCGGTCGAGGAGACCCACCTGTCAGATGACAGAAGGAAGAGGTGAAGCAGCTCTTTGGTAAGAGATTGAAAATTTTCCACTCCCCTGACCCAGAGAACCCATCTGGAAAACGAGGAGTAGTAGTAGTGTTGAAAAAAAATCTA
Organism: Macrolepiota albuminosa; assembly: GCA_027475525.1. Taxonomy (NCBI): domain Eukaryota; kingdom Fungi; phylum Basidiomycota; class Agaricomycetes; order Agaricales; family Agaricaceae; genus Macrolepiota; species Macrolepiota albuminosa. The sequence continues at coordinate 4,957 of JAMWFC010000108.1, forward strand.
TTGAAAGTCCGAGGTGTGGGATTGAAGGTGATTGTCCCGAGACAAAGGAATCAATCAATTTTGTTGCAGTGTACGCACCGAACATCACTGAAAGTGACGGCCAGAGTTAAGGTAGATGTCATGGCCGGAGACCTCAACATGATGGAGAACGCCCAGGATAGATCTCCTACAAGAGAGGCAACTGAAGCTCTAGACCACTTCAAGTAAATCCTATACCTGAGGGATGCATGGAGAGACGCTTTCCCAACCAAGAGAGCCTTCTTCTTCATCAAAGATGCTACATCGTCCATGTTAAGAATAGACAAAATCTACATGACAAACCCTCTCAACTTATCATCGTGTGACTGGTCGATCTCGCCCACTGGTATCCCAGGAACTGACCATCCACTCATCACGATAATCTCAACTTATCATCGTGTGACTGGTCGATCTCGCCCACTGGTATCCCAGGAACTGACCATCCACTCATCACGATAATGCACACAGAGGCCCAATTGTGGGAAAAGTGAGATGGGTTATAAAAAACCACATAATACATAATGATGGAAAATTCAGGAAATATGTAGTAGAGTCCGAATGGAATAGCACTAGATAAAATTAGAACTCTAGGCAACAACAGATTGTCAGGAGCAAATCTCCAGACTGTATATATGAAATGGAAAAGAAACCTATTAACCTATGCAAAAGAAAGGAATAAGATCCTAGTACCAAATTATATCATGAAGAAAAAGAAAATCAAGTTGCGAAGAACCAGAAGCTAGATGACCCAGACCTTGATGATGTAGAGAAAACAGAGACAGTTAAGGAAATAACAAAGAAACTGGAATCTCTTGAGAGGAAATATCACATGGCTAAAAGAAAGGAAATTGCGATTAAGAACAGGTTAGAAGGAGAAACAATGTGCAAGTATTGCACAACATCCAACAAACAAGCGGTCAATCAATTGCGATTAAGAACAGGTTAGAAGGAGAAACAATGTGCAAGTATTGCACAACATCCAACAAACAAGCGGTCAATCTAGAGATGTAATATATGCCTTCATCATTCAAGAAAGAAAGCCCCAACATATCTTTGCCGGCATACAAGAGCAACTCAATTAAGATGGCCGAGATAGCCAGAAATTACCATAACGAACTCCAAAGTAAGCGCAAAGACATCACAGACCAAGAATATGAGGAGAAGACCCTAAAAGTTCTGGGCACAATCAAGGCTTGCACATCGGAACAATGAAAAGAAGACTTGAGCAGTACAAGGAGAAGACCCTAAAAGTTCTGGGCACAATCAAGGCTTGCACATCGGAACAATGAAAAGAAGACTTGAGCAGTACAATTGAAATGAAGGAACTGCTGACGGCACTACAGCTCTCAAATAATAGCTCAGCACCAGAACCAGATGGGATTCCATACCAATTCTAGAAGTCCTTCAATAACAAGTTTATAAATGACTCAACGCAGAACCTAAGGATTGTAAATCGTTAGCAGCCTCCCTCAAGGAATCCCACCTAAAAGGTTATGATATCCCAGGCCATGCCAAAAAGTTAATTGTGAACCTTTTTGCTGATGATGCGACTACGTTCCTATTGATGGAAGACAACAAGCAAGAAGAGCAGTAAAGTTTATGTGGGCTGGGAGGAGCTCCTTAGCTAATGAGAAAACAATGTACGAGCCCTTCGATAGTCGACATCAGAACAAGAAATAAAGCAATGTAGCTGAAATCTTACTTGAAATTCGAAACAAACAGACCACTATGGGCCTTGGTGGCTGATGCAATCACAGCTGACAACGCCCTGAAGTCGGAAGAAATAGTGGACAAGCAGATTAAGGTATCACTGTTCCTGCAATCATTGGAAGACAAAGGTGACTGTGCACGAGGGGACGCGAGCCCAAATATAGCTTGCTTATTTATAGTGACAGCAGAGTTTAATGTAAGATTGATGACTTGCCTTCATCAACAGGGAAATTGAGGAAAATGCCGATATGGTTACAGTATCATGTAGCCGCTGATGACCCAAGCAAGCGTCAGAAAAATAAACTGTGTGAAGGCAGTGGAGTGCCTCAAAAGCAAACACAAATTGGGGATACAGAAATATTAGATATTAGAGGGAAAGATAAAATGCGATATACTTACTTAGATTCCAACTGCGAGTGTAGTAACTGCATGAAGTTAGAAAACTCAGTTGGGTGCATACATCCAGCCTCGTATGTTAACCAAGCAAAAGACATGCTCACATTATAGTCTCGACAAAAGCAAATGCCAGGAAGTGGTTTTTAAATGCAACACTCTACCAAGGCCTAGATAAAACAATAAAAGCGATTGAAGGAATAAAGGAGGCAGTGATGATGGTAAATAAGAAAACCCCAGCCTACGTGACGAAGATCTTTCCAGAACAATGAGGGTCTTCCTGTGGAAATGTCAACACGATGCGTACAAGGTGGGATCATACTGGGACAAACAAACAATGAAGCTTGACCTGAAGAGCCGGAGGATATGCAGCCATGATGGTAAAGTAAAGTAGACTTTCTGGATCACATTATCACCAAATGCTCCCATGTTAGTCAGGAGATTGTATGGGAAAAAGCGAGAAATGTATGGAGAAGAAGAACAAGGGAAACGTGGCCAGAGCGGAATTTATCCACCATACTAGGCAGCCCTCCGATGAAGATTACGGACGCTGAGAGAAGACTCTCCCTAGGTCTGACCCGGGTACACAAAATACTGAACCTAGAAGCGACCTATTTTATATGGACACTATAATTAACAGAGTAATAAGAAAAGATGAAGATGATAGTCCACATTCACCACTAGAAATAATTAACAAATAGAATAAGACTCTTCAAAATCACCTCCCTTCTCTAGTAGAAAAACCTGATTTGAACCCCAGGTGAGCAGCACAGCAGGCAAGAGGGCCTTGCCAAGGACATAGGCCATTAAGCTACTTGAAACGCTACTCCAAAAAAAAAACTCACCCCATTTTTAAAATGGAAATTGAATTTCCAACTAAACCCCACACAACTTGAAACGCTACTCCAAAAAAAAAACTCACCCCATTTTTAAAATGGAAATTGAATTTCCAACTAAACCCCACACACATGATTATATAAGTGTTTGTCTGGACAAAGGATTATATAAGCAGCCATCCAGATGAACACTTATATAATCATGTGTGAGGTTTAGTTGGGAATTTAGTTTTTGTTTCTATTTCAAAAATGGACAAAGAATTATATAAGCAGTCATCCAGACAAACACTTATATAATCATGTGTTGGGGTTTAGTTGGGAATTTATTTAATTTTTATTTCTATTTCAAAAATGGAGTGTTCGTCTAGACGAAGGATTATATAATTGGTTGTCAAACTTAATCGGTGTATAGATGACTGAGATGATTGAGGTATTCCTAATCTTCAGAATCTGATTCTAACAACATGTTCCTCAATTGTATAGTTTATTCTAATCTGTCCATCCATCCACTCCGTCCCCCCCTTGCGACAACTACTCAACCTGGTTGCCTACGTGACATACATGTACCGCAATCTATTCTGATTTCTGATTCTTTGACAACTCCACACTTATATTATTTCGTATGTGAATCCTACTTGTGATATACTATTCCACCCCTTTAGCTAGGAGAGTCCTCTCTGAGTCGGATGTCACTAAGACATCATAAGGCGTTCACACTTAGGAAGATGAATTCACACTCCGCTACTCTGTAAAGAACTAGTCAATGAGACTGAGATGCGAAAGCCTTTGCTTTGAATTGACAGGCATGACAACTGGCTTGACTTTTTGCCATAAGGGACTCAGCAATAAGACTTTGTCTCACTCTAGACTAAGTCAAAAATACATTAGGTAACATTTGTTCTATGTCTTATTTGAAGTATTAGGATAGCTGGTTGCGGTAAAAAATCGTATTGTCCAACTAAAAAAGGACTCTATGCTAAAGAGTGGAATACATTTGACAATTATACAAAGTCTGCTTTGTCTTCTACTTCTTCAATTTCAACGTATTCATCATCTATTGGCAGATCAACCACGTCTTTAATCCACATTGGCAGCAAACGTACTGTAGCAGCATGACAACTGGCTTCTTCAGGGTCAGCAAGCAAAATAACGTCTTGGATGTTGAATGAAGTCATGTCTCCAAAGCGGCCCTTGTAGACGCTGACTGTGAATGTAGCAATAACAGTGAACCAGTTTGCCACATCAACGTATGCATGAGGCAATGACTGATATTTTTCAAGGTTGAATTTTTGGTGTCGCCCATCATAAACTGATACTAGAATCGTTATTCATGAGGCAATGACTGATATTTTTCAAGGTTGAATTTTTGGTGTCGCCCATCATAAACTGATACTAGAATCGTTATTCAATTATAATAAGCCATAATAGAAAAAAGTGGGTGAATTTTATGGCTTATCTGAATCTCCGTATGGTCTTACTGCATCAGACCAAGATAACTTGGTGTGGCTGTGATTACCCTTCTTTGTTGGAGAAGCAGGAGCTAGTCTTGTGGATGAACCCGGTTTGTCTAAAGAGTCGTTAGCTTTCTATATTAAGTGATGGTCGTTAATTATACAGCTAGTCTTGTGGATGAACCCGGTTTGTCTAAAGAGTCGTTAGCTTTCTATATTAAGTGATGGTCGTTAATTATACTGTATACCTAAACGACTCGTGCTCTTTCTCGTAAGCATTGTTGTAAGGGAGACGCCATCCTGTTGCGTGATTACTGACAAATTCTCCTTGTTGGAAACCGCTCCAATGAAGGCCATTGCACGAGGAAACGTGCGATCTGAAAAAGCAACTGATATATAATGTGGGTCTCCTTCGTCAACCAGATGGCTAAACATGACCATTCCAACAAGATAAAAGACGGAAAAGTTTTGCTTGGCTGTAGAAGATCTTTTTTGCTGGAAGACAAATCCTTGTTGGAAGTCTTGAGGGTTAGCAGCTGCGAGATTGATGACTTGAACGCTACTTGATTTAGGTACACGAACGTCCAATTCTATAAGACAACTTGCTACACTAGGAAAGGAGTATTTGAGATTGACAACAGCCTCTTTGGATACTTGGGAAGTTTTGGTGTCATAGCATGTATAATTGATTGCTTCTAGAATGATAGGTTGTGTGTCGTCGGACTTGGCATCTTGCCTAGAGTAATATATAAAAAAAGTCAGCTGATAAAGTGAAGTGATCCAAATATTTTGACTTACATATTTTGTGAAGTCGAATTGTTTATGAATTCAGCGTAAGGTAGTTCAGATACAACATCTTTAGCATGTAGCATTCTATCGATTATAGTTTAATTAATTGCAGTAGTTGCAAAATATTCAACACGTACTGATTGCTGGCACTGGCAATATTTTTTCCTTTATCAAGAATATAACTCAAACCGCTTTCGTCTGTCTCTTCCCTACAATGTCAATAAGCCTTATCATATCAAGAAAAGGGGTACGATTGAAAACAAACTTTGAGTCTGACTTATTAATATCTTCTTGCATGTTAGCTTTATTGGAAGTCATTCGCTTGTACTTCTTCTTTGTTTTCTGCTCTAACATGGTAGCTTCAGTGTCTGATTCAGATCTTATTTGTTGTTTCCTGTACCGTTACTCATTAGAATCAAACACTAATATTGACAATGAAAGTAAAGTAACGTACTTGGCTGAAAGTTGGGCCATTTGGTTGACGCTATGAGAAAAGCTGAAGACAAAGGTATAAAGGGAGGTTTTTTTCAACCTGATTGTGTCACGACCCCTCCCCTCTGGACCCACCCTGGGACACCCCCGGAACACCATCCAGGACCCTCCCTCTGACCCCACAGGACACGCCCCGCCATCACGACCGCCGACACCGCCATCACGTGCATCAAGGACCGCCATCAGCCACCACCAGCCCCGATCAACGATTGGATCATGCGACTCGTTCCTGGCCATCACGCATCATGCATCACAACTTCCTCCGTGCCAATTGATCACGCGCCCCACATGCACGATCCAGGTATACAGTCCCTGCCTGCTACTCAATGACTCCCAGAACCCATCCCAGACACCCCGGAACTCCGAGACCCGGTCCCGTAGTACTTATAGCGTAGTTCCCTGTTGTATTCGTTAGTCTTGATATTACACTGCTTACACTCCGAGACCCGGTCCCGTAGTACTTATAGCGTAGTTCCCTGTTGTATTCGTTAGTCTTGATATTACACTGCTTACACTGCTTTAACTTGGTTACTTGAATTGTTGCGTGCCCTCTGCTTGACTGGTACGCATTGACTGGCATGCTTGACTGGCACGCTTGAATATCCACGTGCTCTAAGTTTGGTACGCACTTCGCGACTTTTAATTTGCTAACCCGGTCTTGTCTTAGAACCCCCGGTTCACGACTCAACCCCCTCCCTATCCTCAGCCACCCAAAACCCAAAACTCCCGGACCAAGTCTCCTCTCCCAGGATTACCCCTGTCCGCGTCTTGAACCCCGGAGTCCTAATCCCGGAGTTCCAGACACCCAAGTATCCGTAGGTCAAGTCCGCATCGTAAGGGCAATTGCTTTCCTGGAAAGCCCCCGACTCAGCAGAACCTGACAGATTGTTTTAAAGCATATTCGTTATCCTCAAAAAGCGTTTTCACACTTACCATATTTAGAGCAATAACAAAAACAGTAGGAGTCGCCGATCATTTTTAAGCACGTTAATTTAACTAGAATTAGAAATTATTTTCACACTTGTGTTGATTAGAAGTCATTTATTTTGCTTTCAACATTGGTTTGCTAAGATCAGGTAATTTTTAGTAAGTTTCAACGTGTTAACAAGCAATGTGGCCTATTTCTATCAAAAGCAGTCTGGTAATTTTTAGCAAGTTTCAAGTTTTATGTTAGCAAGCAATGAGACCTATTTCTGTCAGAAGCAGCATCAGAAGATCATCAAAAGTATCTTCGGTGGTGTTTGCAACGTCATTTTTGTCAGGGGACTCCTCATTTCTTCCTTTTCTCACTCCTTATCTCTTCACTCTCCTTCCATTCATTCTCTTACTTCTTCTGACATTATTTCATTTTACTGTTTCTATTCTTTCAACACTATCTGTTAGTACCACTCTTAGCCCTTGAGATGTTCTGGTTCTTTAGCCACCATTCAGACAAGTATGGGCCCACTCAGCACCGCTTCCAGACTGCTTATATAAGCCAGAGTTTGCCAGAGTTTGCCCCTTATTTGTACAAGTGTTTGTGTAGGCAATTTTCGAGTTTTTAAGGTTTTGTTGTACTGTACAGTTGTTTCCCACACTTCAGAGGCCCCAGAAGCGTCCAACCTGGCATAGGGAATCCCTAGACTTGTTCTCTTTGGATCTCCCTCTGCCAGGTGAGTAGCTACCTTGATATTGTCAGTATGTATTCTAATACACTTTGGATCTCCCTCTGCCAGCTGTGTGACTGAGCCACAGCCTCTAGAGGTTGCCCTTGCACAGACAACTTCATGGACGAGGCATTGTCTACCCTAGCCCTGGAGCCTGCTCAACAACTCCTGGTCCCGGTACGACTCTGCCTCTTTGATGGGGACACCTCTACGGCAAGAGACATCACTCACTTCGTGTGTATGCCCGTTACTTTCGCCAACAGACAGACTCACACCCTCTGGATGTTGATAACCAAACTCCACCCTTCCACACCCCTGGTTCTAGGGCTCCCATGGCTCCGAGACACCAACCCCTGCATTGATTGGCGACATCTTACCCTCCACCTGACCCGGGACCTGACGCCCAACGACCAGCAGCTCCCCTTTGACATCCCCCACTCTCTGAATCCTACCCCAAAGGACGGGCCCCCACCACCCCCCGGACTCCAGTCCCGCTTGTCCCAGTCCTTTGTCATCAATGCCAGGCTGGATAGCACCCTGGGACCGATATCGGCCCTCATCGACAGCGGAGCCACCGGAGTTTTCATCAGCGACGCCCTCGACCTCCCCCACGACCCCCTCCCCTTGACCAGCCCCTCCACCTGCAATGCCTCTACGGCACCCTCTCCTCCTCCGGCCCCATCCAGAGGTCTCACTCGGGACACGTGACCTTGGACAACGGCTACGAGTTCACCTTCAGCTTCCTGGTCACGCAACTTTATGAATCAACCCCGATGGTGCTGGGGCTACCTTGGCTACGTGACACAAACCCTGATATCGATTGGAGAACGCTCACCATGACCTTCCCAGGACCCAAAGACCACCCCTCGACCACCATGCACCTCCGGGCCCTAGGGAGCAACCCAATGCCTGACACCTCCAGGACAACAGCCCCACCCCCCACGCATGCCCCACGCATGCCCGTCCAAGCCTACAAGGCCCCTGATCTGCCCCCAAACATTCCTCAGAACAAGTACAAAGGGCCGAACTACCCAAGTCGGTCTCAGACACACGTCACACCCGCTCTGGCCGATGCATCTGTGACTCCGATTGACCTGAATGCACTCGACATTAGGATCATTGGAGCCGCCCCCTTCGCCCGCCTCATGAAGGACGGAACCCCTATGTTTCAGCTACACACCTCGCCATCTCTCCTGGAAGAACACCTACGAGGGGATGCTATCCCCCCGGAAAAGAAAACTGAGGAGCAGATCCTCCAAGAAGTAGTCCCCCTGGAGTATCACGAGTTCGCTGACGTATTCTCCGAAGGAGACGCCAAAGAGATTCCTCCTCACTGCCCTTATGACCATACTATCGACCTCAAGGAAGGAGCTGCCCCCCCTTTCAGCAAGGTGTACAACATGTCAGAAGTCAAACTCCGGGCCCTGAAGGACTACCTCGACCAAATGCTCGGTAAGGGATTTATCTGACCCTCCGCCTCCACCGCCAGAGCCCTGGTTCTATTCGCCAAGAAGAAGGACGGTTCGCTCCAACTCTGCATCGACTACTGGGGACTCAATAAGATCACCAAGAAGAACTGCTACCCGCTCCCACTCATCGGCGACCTGGTCAATTGACTCCGCAGTGTCAAGGTTTACACAAAAATCGACCTCCGCTCTGGCTACAACAACGTCTGCATCGCCCCAGGACATGAGTGGAAAACCGCGTTTCGCACACAGTATGGTCTGTTTGAGTACCTTGTGATGCCTTTTGAAATGACTAACTCCCCTGCCACGTTCCAATACTTCATGAACAACATCTTCCACAATATGAGTGACATCTTTGTGATCGTCTACCTGGATGACATCCTCATCTATTCTGACTCAAAGGGGGACCACCAGAAGCATGTCTGGCAAGTCCTCGAACGCCTCCAGGAGCATAACCTCCACACCAAGCCCAAGAAGTGTTCATTCCACACGGAAGAGGTTGAGTATCTCGGCATCATCATATCCCCGAATGGTGTTCGCATGGACCCCCACAAGGTCGAGGCCATCATCAACTGGCTGCAGCCCTGGAACGTGAAGGAAGTACAATCCTTCTTGGGTTTCGCTAACTTCTACCGGAGGTTTATAGACAACTACTGCGGTATCACGAAACCCCTCAACTGGCTCACACACAAGGATGTCGCCTGGAACTGGGACAGTAAGTGCCAGAGCGTCTTTAACCTGCTCAAGGAGGCTTTCACAGCCGCCCCCGTCCTCCGGCACTATGACCCAGCCCTCCCAATTATCCTGGAATGCAACGCCTCCGACTATGCCATCGCCGGGATTCTCTCACAGATGGGATCTGATGGTGGGGAGCCCCAGCCAGTCACCTTCTACACCCGGTCCATGATCGACGCTGAGCTCAACTACGACATCTACAACAAGGAGCTCCTCACCATTGTCAAAGCCTTCAAACAATGGCGAGCCTACCTCGAAGGAGCCCGGCACCAGATTCAGGTCTACTCGGATCACAACAACCTGCAGTACTTCACCACGATCAAACAACTTAGTTGATGGCAGGCCCGATGGTCCGAGATCCTCTTGGAGTATGACTTCACAATCCAGTACCGCCCAGGACGACTTGGAGCTAAACCTGATGCCCTCACCTGTTGACTGGATGTCTACCCCAAGAAGTCATTTGAGGCGGAACACAATGCATTCAATCATTGCATGGTGATCCCTCCCAAAGATCTGAATGCCGTACTGATTTTAAATGACAAAGGGACCCTGAGCCAGATCTGCCACGCCCCCTGAGACAAGTACTTCACCGACCACGACCCCCGCAACCCCCCCGATGGAACTGACCGGGAACCTGCCTTCTCCTTGTTCCCTGACAAAAAACTCCTCCTCTAGGACGGCCGCATCTACATCCCAGATCACCCCCAACTCCGCTATGATGTCCTCTGTCAATACCACGACCACAAACTCTGGGGACACCCTGGAATACGTAAGACCCTCCAGCTTATCTCCCAGACTTACTTTTGGCCAGGGTTGAAGAAGGATGTGACCCGTTACATTCGATCATGCGAACCCTGCCTCCGGGCTAAGGTCCCCCGACACCAACCATATGGACTCCTGAAACCCCTGCCGGTTGGACGACGCCCCTGGTCCTCCATATCCCTGGACCACATTGTCAAACTCCCGGAATCTGAAGGGTTCAATGCCATTCTCATCGTTGTGTGCAGGCTAATCAAACAGGGCATCTTCCTACTCTGCCACACCATGGACACCGCCCCAGACTTCGCCCGGCTGTTCCTCGAGCACGTCTTCACCAAATATGGACTCCCGGACGACATCGTCTCTGACCATGGCCCACTCTTCGTGTCCAAGTTCTGGACTTCCCTGTGTAAGGCCCTTGAAGTAAAGACTAACCTCTCTACTGCCTACCACCCCGAAATCAATGGTCAAACCGAAAGGGTCAACCAGTCTCTCAAGCAGTACCTCTGACTGTATGTCAACTACTTGCAGGATGACTGGCGTGCTGACCTCCCCCTGGCTAAGTTCACCTACAACAACACACCGCACTCTGCCACTGGGGTATCACCCTTCTTTGCCAACAAGGGATACCACCTCCAACTGACACTCTCGCTCTGGGACATCCCGTTGCACGCCACCCACGAGGTCGCCTGGGATCTCCAGTCCCTCCATGAGTTTCTCTGGGAAGAGATCGACACCATGAACCAGGCCTATGCGAAACACACTGACCGGAAATGGGAAGACACCCCTGACTGGACCCCCAGGACAAAGGTAAGGTTAGATCAACGCCACCTCCACACCCGCCAGCCCTCCCCAAAACTCGATCACAAGCGCCTCGGCCCATTCAAGATTTTGAAGAAAGTTTCATCCCATGCCTACAAGATCGAGCTCCTCCTGGGACTTAAAGGTCTGCACCCAGTATTCCACATCCGCCTCCTGGAACGACACCCCCCGGATCCCTTCCCCAAATGACGCCCCGAGCCCCCTCCCCCGGTCGAGGTCGAGGACGAGTACCACTACGAGGTTGAAGACATCTTCGACTCCCAGAATATCTGTGGACAACCCCACTTCCTCATATGATGGAAGAGATATGGCCTGGAGGACGACACTTGGGAACCACACCAAAACCTCAAAGGCGCCCTCGACAAACTCTGGGACTTCCAGCAGCGGCACACAGGAAACAACCCCCCCCCCGGGCGCAGGACCCACAGATGGCAGTAGTGGGCATAACCTCCACCTCTGGGCTCAGTAGGGATTCAACTCCCATGTATATTTTCCGCCCTTCCTCTTTAGATCTTACTCCCTTTTAGTACCTTTTTTCACAGCAGTGCCCAAAATCAGGGGAAGGTCTCTTTCCAACCTTCCCGCCAAATCACTTACACTTACTCTGGTAGAACAAGTATATACATTTAAATCAGGGGAAGGTCTCTTTCCAACCTTCCCGCCAAATCACTTACACTTACTCTGGTAGAACAAGTATATACATTTTTTTTACGAGACTCGCTACCTTATAATATAGGACACATAACATAGCTACCAAGAAAGAAGGACCTGTTAGTGAGGGGTCTCTGGGCCCCCCTCCCCATCCTCCCCCCCACTGGACCTCAACGGCCAACCCTGGGGCTCCTCCCCCTCCCACTCCCCCAAAACGTACTGTTGTGACGCCTCCTCCATCAGCTGGTCCCAGGTCAGGAGCGGCTTGTCCTTGTCCAGGACCCTCTCAAACTAGGTCCCTGGTGCTGGGACGTTCCTCCGCCAGTGCGCCAAGACTAATCTCCCCAACAGGTCCAGCCCACACTCCACCCTGGGGGTTGCCAGTTCAGGCTGCTGACCCTCCTGCAGGGAGGCTAACGCCACAGCTGCCCCATCCAGGAGCAGGCGGTGCTCCCGGGCCCAACCTGGAAAATCAGTGCAGGACACAGGAAAGCAGCTCGAACTACTAACTCAAAGCTGCCATCCAGGCGACGACCAAGTCCTGCAAGCTCTGAGGGGCCGGCTCCGGATGGCCCGCAGCACGTCCCGCTCAGCCTCCAATGCCCCCCATGTGACCCAAACCTCCTGCAGCTTCCAGACTACCACCCCCCGGTCCTCCTCCACCCACCGACGAGCCGCCACCTCCTGCCTCACCGCCTCCTCGCTCCGAGCCAGGGTCGTCCGAACCCCCCGCAATTGCTCGGCCATGACCTGGTGGTGGTCAGCCAGCTCCCCCCTCTCCCGCTCAGCCCAGTCCACATGCTCCTGCAGCGCCGCCATGTCAATGCTCAGCGGCCACCCCAACAAGGGGAGAACGCCATCGGGGACAGACGCAGGGGAGGGGTCGGGGAGGAGGCCTCCCGAGAAAGTTGCGGCTGCTTGGAAGGCCCAGGAGAAGGACTGAGCAACGCTTGCAGCCGCTTGGAAGGCCCGGGGAAAGGACTGGGCGACGCCCGCCGCTTTCCCTTGTCGACACGACCCCCTCCCCCCCGCTCGCCCCAGCCCGGGTTTCCCGGCGCGTGATCAAGACCATGGGCCGGCCCTGACTACCCACCCCCGCCACCCCCTTGTTGGGGCCCCGTCCCCCCCAGAACCCCCTGGCCCTGACTACCCACCCCCGCTACCCCCCTCACCCAAGACCCCCTCGTTGGGGCCCCGTCCCCCCCAGAACCCCTGGCGCTCCCATCGGCAGCTCAACTACCCAGTCCCTCTCCTCCACCTCCATCCTGCGTGTCACCCCCCCCCAACGGCCACCCCTGCTCCCGTGCCATACAGCGCACCCTCTATAACACTGAAATGGAACAGTGCTCGTGGTTAAGGTGACATGCCTTGCATACTGACGAGTCCCTCCAGGACGACGGGCTGGGGGCCTCAAAAAGACATGGCACCAGCCAACGAGCACAGTGCACACACTGGGTCGGCATTAGCGGCGACCACAAGGTACAACGTCACTTACCGGCCCATTGCTGACGCACCACGCATGGGTGGGCAACCCCCAGGGCCTCTCAAGGGCCTGCTCAAACAACGATTGCGACACGACTGCCCATGGGATACGCAGGTCCTCCAGAACTGTCAATATAGTACTGGGGGCTATCCCGAACCGACGAAAACGTGGGCAACCAGACGAGGGCGAGGTGAGGAAGGAGGGCGGGGGGGCCAGACAGTCATCCACACGACAGTGGGCGTGGGATGACTAGAACCCACCTAAGGAACCGACCCAGGAACCAATGCCAGGAGACTGGCCAGGTCTGCCTCAGGCACAGTCTCTGGCAGGCAACTGGGTCCCGCCTCCGGGGCAGGTGCGTTTTGTTGTTCTAAAACAGAGGGGTTGATTGTGCCAAGCAAGAACACATGAATGCACCTACGTTGCTGGAAGAGCGCCGCGATGCGCTCCTGATCCAGGCGGCGCCGATACTGGGCATCCCGGGCCTCCCACATGACAAGAGGTGCGACTTTGTCAGTAGGCGGGGGTGTCGGGGAATGCGTCAGCGTATGCGACATGGTTGAGTTTGATGGTAAAATTTTTTTTTTGATACGGGGCAGGTCAGGTGCCAGATCCCATGATTGGACCCCAGTCTGAACCACCGGCTGTGCGCGCCTCGGAGGGTCTCGGCGCTGAGGGGGGGGTGATGTCACGACCCCTCCCCTCTGGACCCACCCTGGAACACCATCCAGGACTCTCTCTCTGACCCCACAGGACACGCCCCGCCATCACGACCACTGACACCGCCATCACGCGCATCAAGGACTGCCATCAGCTGCCACCAACCCCAATCAATGATCGGATCACGTGACTCACCTCCAGCCATCACGCATCATGCATCACAGTGCCAATTGATCGCACACCCCACACACACAATCCAAGTATACAGTCCCTGCCCGCTACTCAATGACTCCCGGAACCCATCCCAGACACCCTGGAACCCAAGACCCAGTCCCGTAGTACTTATAGTGTAGTTCCCTGTTGTATTCGCTAGTCTTGATATTACCCTAACTTGGATTACTTGAATTGTTGCGTGTCCTCTGCTTGACTGGTACGCACTGACTGGCACGCTTTAACTGGCATGCTTGGATAATTGCATGCTCTAAGACTGGTACGCACTTCACGACTTCTAATTTGTTAACCCGATCTCGTCTTAGAACCCCCGGTTCACGACTCAACCCCTACCCAACTCTCAGCTACTCAAAACCAAAACCCCTGGATCAAGTTCCCTCTTTTGGGATCACCCCTGTCCGCGTCTTGAACCCCGGAGTCCTAGCCCCAGAGTTCCAGACACCCGAGTATCCGTAGATCAAGTCCGCATTGTAAGAGTGTTGCTTTCCCAGAAAGCCCCCGACTCAGCAGAGCCTGACACTCTATAATAGTGTAATCAATGCAAGAGGCAACTTCACCGTGGTGTATCAGTTTTTAAATGGTAAGACACTTCTTCTTATATAATCATCATAGAGGACAACACGCTTTACTGCAAGTTTGCCGATGCCATATTTATATAGTTTCATTCAGTTCTTATATAATCATCATAGAGGACAACACGCTTTACTGCAAGTTTGCCGATGCCATATTTATATAGTTTCATTCAGATGTTCGAAATGGACAACCATCAATTGCAATCACTGTCGCAACTTTCCATGGATAAGAGGATTGAAATTTGGAATTGCAAAGATGCAGGAAAGTCAAAATACACATGTGATTTCTCATTATTCTGATGATGTTTTGTATTCATTATAGTCAATCAAGCAACTTCTTTTGCGAACTTGCGACTCGCAGGTGCCTCCCTTTGTCGCCAACTTGCATACTATGATACAATGGAGAAAATTAAAAAGGCATTTGAAGTCAAGTCTGTCACCGGTGGCTTTAAATGTCTTGTTTATCGTGGAACAGATTCAGAAGTTTTGCTTGATTTCTCTGGCTTTATTCTAGAGTTCAGGCTTCCTCCTCTTCCAAACAATTATCGGTCTGTTGCCATATTTGCTGTTATTATTCAATTTTAACTTATTCAAGCTATTATTTAGTGTTCGCCGAAACGACTCCAATTCATTAAATTACTTCGTTACCATTATCGCACCAAACAATTGCGATTACTTTGATGACGATTTAGCAGCACTAGATCTTATTTTCTCTTATTTCGATGGAACGTTTGCCGAAGGTGATATGAATGCGTATAAACCTTATCAAGTTCTTCCAGGGACACATGCTATTTGCCCAAAGACAAGGATTTGTACACCAAAAGGGCAGAGTCATTTGCTCACTGAAATAGCACTTCCTGAGGCGGTAGACAATCACAGCGTTCTTACTGGTCTACTTCAGACTGGTAGATATGTACATACTGATGACAATATTATTGTCTTTCACGAACTAGTTCCTAACCATGGAAGCAGGTAAGTTTGCTTTTATTGATCAATTAATTGAAAAATAAAGCAGTCTTTATAGGCAGACATACAAGCAGATTGCTTATCCTGGAGTTTTTCGCATCGGGCAACTTGTTGAAGCAAGTATCAGTTTTTGCACCGTCAAGATTGGGCAAAAGAATGCACCATTAATTCATCTAGATAAGTTACTTCTTGTCGCTAAACATGGAACTATGGTGAGACCCTATCGAGTAGAGTTTAAGTGCTATAAACTAAAACTTTTACTATCAGTTATTGGAAAATGAGCTAGCTAATCAGTCTCGATCGAGTAGAGTTTAAGTGCTATAAACTAAAACTTTTACTATCAGTTATTGGAAAATGAGCTAGCTAATCAGTCTTGCAATCTTGAATCTGCAGTATCTCGAGGAGTTCGGAAGCGTCATATTGATATTGATGAAGATTTTCCACTTCGACCTACAAAGCGTACAAAATTGACTAGTGAGGCAGATTTCGATGAGGATAAAGACTTTCTGAAGATTTTCCACTTCGACCTACAAAGCGTACAAAATTGACTAGTGAGGCAGATTTCGATGAGGATAAAGACTTTCCAAGGGAGGTGCAGTACCAAGATGAATTGAATTAGTATGCTACTATAAGTTGCTTTTTAAAGTACATGCTGAGAACTCTATATATTCTTCGTACCAAGATGAATTGAATTAGTATGCTACTATAAGTTGCTTTTTAAAGTACATGCTGAGAACTCTATATATTCCTCAAATTTCGGTCTGAATAAAGTGTATGTAATTGTTGAATGCAATTGAATATATTCACTTTGAATGAAATAAAAGAAAAACACAGTTACATGCAAAAACAGGATTGAAAACTTCGCACAGAAGACCCTCACAACATTGTCTAATCTTTCAAATGAGAAAAAAAATCAAGTATTATAATTTTAGGAGTAAGACTTGTTTCTTCTCACTCAGCTGTTTGCCCATACACAAAGTCTTACATTCCATTTGACAATCTTCAAACACATTGCAACGATTTATCGTCGAAAAAGCTGAGATCCATTACTTTGGCTACTCTTATCCACATAGGATGCTTGTGCCCAAGAGCTTGGAAATATTGAGCTAAACATAAAATTATTCATTGATATGTTGGGTCATGGTTCCGAGATATAGCATAGATAGATTGTAGATCGAGGCTATTCCTTGCATGTCAGAAAATGTCTTCAATTTTTGAAGCCACGTTGATAGGACCCTATACAGGTTAGGCGCATCAACGGCAGGCTCGGCACCGGTTCCGGAAACCTTGCCGCACTCGTTCCGAACTTGGCGCATGCGTTTTACCTATTTTAAGCCATTCCCAATGGCCGGACACGGCAAGAAGCAGATCCAATCAGTGATAGCGCCGATCAGCAGACAGAATGACAACTGACAGATGGCATCAGTCACTGACGACAGCGCTTAGCGAGAAGCCTGATGATCTATCAAAAACTGACGGACAGCTTGGCGTTTGACCTTGGCGTCTGACACCGCTTACCGTCTCGATTTGGCGCCCAACGTCGCTTAGGTGTTCTGACAGGCAGGAGGGTGATGGATTGATGGTTTAGCACCGCGATCTGGGCCGGGTGGCGCCAAGGGTCCTCAAAGGACGGTAGGGATCTGAAACCATTGGAGCTACCCCTATGAAATTTTCCAGTTTACCGCACTTTGGCGATGGTTGGTCACTGGCGACGGTGAACTCCTTGTAGTATATATATTACTTACCGACTTGTACATAGAGAATCAGACGAATAGACCAGAGTTTCCCCCTTTACTTCAGTCTCCCTTACGCTCAAGAGCTCATTTACGCTACGGTCGGCAACGTCAAACTCATCGGCAGTTGCAGACGTTCGCCAATACTCGACACACTCGCGCCTTGCAACTACGGCAGGCATTATCGACGCTTAGACTTCGCTAAGCTTATCTTGCTCTTGCCGCTTACCTTTGCCGTGTTCACTTACCGCATTTCCTTAGGCGCTTTACCTTAGCGCTTGACACTTGCCGACCCCGTTACCGACTTTTCCCCTTTTCAACAGACGCGTTCTCTGGGACCTGCCCGGGACTCCTCATATCACTTTTAGCGCGCCCAACGCACACTCTTGGTACGGTAACACTTTTGTTACATTTGTTACTGACCAAACTTTGGGCGTCATCAAATTGGAGCCCACCGCGAGGGATCTCTAGGGCAGAATTCCGCCAGAAACCCGTCTCCAGCATAGGTGCCGCCTGCTAGACCAGTCGGCAGAAGGCATAGCTCCTTCCCACCCATCAACCCCACAACCACCTGGTGCCTTACCGGGTCTCTCTCTTGCCCAGGAACTACAGAACGCCACTGTAGACGCATTTCCTGATCTCTTCCCGCATTCCCTCGATTATAGCGCCGACGACCCCTTAGCGTCGCCATTTACCGTACCGCAACCAATCACTCCCATTACTCCGCTAACGCCTCTTTCACAACTCATCTCTCTTACCCCGTCGCCAATCTCTAGAACCAACCAATCACTTCCATTACTCCGCTAACGCCTCTTTCACAACTCATCTCTCTTACCCCGTCGCCAATCTCTAGAACCCTTCCCCACTACCGCTAACCGAACTCGCCAACACAGTCGCTATGGAACAACAAGTTCAGCGCATGCCGCCACGCAACCACTTCTCGGCACCGAAATGGGACGAGTCCAAGCCACGGGAGCTCTCTCAGTATTTCAAGGAATTAGAGTATTTATTCAGGGACTGTAACATTACCGACCACACGCAGATGAAGGAGTATGCGGCAAGATACGTATCATATGACACGGCAGAGACGTGGACAGGTCTTACCGAGTTTGCCGCCTTTGTTCCTGCCGCCCCGCCAGCTCCAGCTCAAGGCGCTTCGTATGAGGACTGGAAGACGGCAGTGATCCAGTTGTACCCTGGCGCAGAAGAGGCTACCCGATACACGGTAAACGAGCTCCAGAAACTAGTTCAGGAATCATTCGACAGTGGCACCTCCTCTCTTGGCGCATTCTCCACGTATTACCGCGAGTTCCAGAAAATCGCTAGGTGGCTTCTGCAGAACGGCAAGCTCTACATTAACGAGGAACGTCGCCTGTTCCAACAAGGCATCCCGACTTCGCTTTGGACTCGTATTGCTCGTCGCCTAGAGATAGTTCATCAGGCTCATCACCCAGACGAGCCCTATAACGTTGCCGACGTCTTTGAAGCCGGTAAATGGGTTCTCAAGGGAACGGACACTGGCGTTGGACTGCAGCGCGCTAGGACGAGCCCACCACCTGAGCGAACTAACGGTATCATTCCCATCCCGCCTCCTGTTGCCGACTTCGTTAAGAAAGAGGAGCTCAATGCTGCTATTACCGCCGCTGTCGCTTCTGCTATGACACGTATCGAAACCATGATAACCACCAACCTCACTGCTAACCGACCCGCTAACGTACCCGCGCCTGGCCCTTGCCACTTCTGTGGGGAAATTGGCCATACTATGACTAGAGGACGCTGCGCTACCCTCGAGAATTACGTTCGCCAAGGTAGAATTCGAAGGGCTATCGACGGCAAGATAGTTCTTACCACTGGCGCCACCATCCCCAACTACCCAGACAAGAAGTCCTTCCAGGAGCGAGTTGATGAGTGGCATAGGCGCAATCCAGGACAAATCGTTACCGGCACGCTATCTGGCAACGCCAACCCCGACCCGGAACAGGCGAC
The DNA here is from genome assembly GCA_027475525.1 of Macrolepiota albuminosa. Lineage (NCBI taxonomy): Eukaryota > Fungi > Basidiomycota > Agaricomycetes > Agaricales > Agaricaceae > Macrolepiota > Macrolepiota albuminosa. The sequence goes on from JAMWFC010000108.1 coordinate 24,356, forward strand.
CCAACAGCAGATGATTCACGAGGTCCTACATTTCGACAGCGTTGGCGACCGCCCTACTTTCTCGCGGGAAGAGCGTATCGCCAAGCTGCAGCAGGAATTAGATTCGCTAAAGAACCAGGTCTTTGATGGGGTTGAAGTTAAGCAGCCTAAACAGCCTCTTAAAGGATATAAGCCAATGCCTCCCGCTAGCAAGTTACCGACACCTGCTCCTACCGCACCTCCTGCCGCTCCGCCAGCCACTAATCCAGAACCATCGTTGTCCGCTACCGTTCCTGAACCACCTTTGCCGCCTCTCCATCCCTACTCAGGGATTCCCGACCGTTATCACGCTCCCGCACAACGAAACTTTGCCGCTCCCAAGAAACGTCCTGAGGGTGGCTACCGACCTACCGCGCCAATCTTCGACATCGAAAAATCAAATCACGTCTTTAACCGCATCATGAAAACCAATGTTACCTTATCAGTTGAAGAGCTTTGTAGTATTGCCCCGGACGTCCGCAACCAGGTCAAGACAGCAGTCACTCCTCGATGACCCTTGGCGACAGCCGTTGCCGAGGTTGATGAACTCGACGATGCGCTTCCTGGTTTCTCTGTTACCATTGACTCTCCCGACACCGATGAACCTCTTGCTGACCCCATCGCTAACGCCACCTCTGTGGACCCAGTAGAGACCTATCTTAGGTCGGTAGACCATGGAGAGGACCCCGCCATCCTTACCGTCGCTCAAGAATCGCACGCTATCCGCTCGGTAGCGCTAACCGTAGACAACAAGCACGAAGTAGAGGCAATCGTGGATAGCGGGTCTCAGATTATTTCTATGGCAGCAGAAGTCGCTAACGATCTAGGCCTCATTTACGACCCTACGGTTATACTAAAGGGTCTCAGATTATTTCTATGGCAGCAGAAGTCGCTAACGATCTAGGCCTCATTTACGACCCTACGGTTATACTAAACATGCAGAGTGCTAACGGCACAGTAGACCGATCTCTAGGACTCGCCAAGAATGTGCCGTGCACCCTTGGCGACATCACGTTCTATCTTCAAATACACATCTTACGATCACCGGCATACGACTTACTACTCGGCAGACCCTTCGACGTCTTGGCGCGATCAGTCGTCAAGACAGTTACCGACGAGGAAACGACCCTCACAATTAGCGACCCAAATTCCGGAATCCGACGAACGGTGCCAACGTTCCCTAGGGGACAACGAAAAGGCGCCCGCGCTAAGCCCCCGGAGTTTACCGACCAACACGCCAACGAGCCTCCACACCGGTGTTTTCACAGACCATCGAGGAGGTGATTGGCGACGATCACGGAGATGTAGCGCTAACGCTGGAATATGACCATTCAACTGGTCTTGTAAATATTATATCTACCGCTTGTCTTGACAATGAAGTTTTGCTTTCCTCTACCGTTACCGACGCTGAGCTTTCTCAGAAAAACCCAGATATTACCGACTCAGCTCTAGCGTACTTATACCTTACCGCCTCTGAATCGTTTCAAAATATTGCGTCTACCGATACGTATCTCACTACCCTTCCCGGAGCCTCGTCTCCTGCCGTTCTTGGACTTGCCGCACCCCAGGCTACAGTTCCCCTTTCCACATCTGTGTATAACCAAGCTAACGCTCCCAAAAGGAAAGGGGTACAAGTTAAAAAGAAATATAAGCCAGTTGCGCTTAAAACAAAGCCCATCGCTACGCACTCTCCCGAGACTTTTAGAATCGAGCGCCAGATCATTGGCGACCCTCTTGCCGACATGCCGGCCTTATCACCGAATCCGCCACCCTTTCAGCCCACAGGACGTTTTACCGAGGAACGCCAGCAGCAGTTCGCCAAGGAGCACGACACAGGATTTTTGACCAAAGATGAGTTAAACGTCCTTACCGATCTTGTCGCTAAGCAAGACAAAGCCTTCGCCTGGGAGGACTCAGAACGCGGCAGCCTCCGCACAGATTTCTTCCCGCCTGTCGTAATCCCGACCATCCCTCACGTACCGTGGACTGAGCACAACCGACCGTTACCGCCTGGGATCGAAGCCGAGGTCTGCCAAATCATTAGGACCAAGATTAAGGCTGGCGTCTACGAACCCTCCAATAGTTCTTACCGCTCCCGCTGGTTCTGTGTCCTCAAAAAGAACGGCAATCTACGCATAGTTCACAGTCTTGAGCCGCTGAATAGAGTAACCATACGACACTCTGGCGTACCGCCTTTCCCTGACCACTTTGCCGAGTCCTTTGCCGGGCGCATTTGTGGCGCCACCCTTGATCTCTACGTTGGCTACGATGAACGCTTAATCCACCCTTCTTCCCGCGACCTCACTACGTTTCAAACTCCGTTTGGCGCACTGCGCCTAGTCACCTTACCGATGGGCTGGACAAACTCAGTCCCCATATTCCATGACAACATCACTTTCATCCTCCAACCCGAGATACCGCATAACGTCCTTAGCTTCATCGACGACGTTGGCGTCAAAGGCCCCAAAGACTGGCGACTCGTAAACGGCTTACCGGCGACCCATCCCGACAACTCCAACATTCGCTTAGCGCTATGGGAGTTCTTCCAGCTGCTCAATCGAGTCCTCCAACGAATGAAGTATAGCGGTGGTACGTTTAGCGGTCACAAACTCCTCCTTTGCGCGCCAAGGTTCAAAATACTCGGTCACATCTGCACTCCCGACGGTTGCGTTCCCGACGAGTCTCGCTTAGCACTCCTAGAGCGATGGGGTCCTTGCCGCGACTTATCTGAAGTTCGCGCCTTTCTCGGTACCGTTGGCGTTCTTAGGATATTCGTCAAAAACTTTGCCCATCGCGCACACGCCCTTAACCGACTCACCCGCGCCAACGAGCCCTTTGAATTTGGGCCAGACCAGGTTACTGCACAACGAGACTTAGTAAAAGCTCTACAAGACGCCAAACCCCTAGTCCCCATCGATTATACCTCTGCCGACCCTGTGATCTTGGCGGTGGACACCTCGTACATTGCCGTTGGCTACTTCCTGTGCCAATGCCTTAGCGACAATCGGAAACAGCGACGCTACAACCGCTTTGGGTCTATCACGCTAAACGACAGAGAGTCTCGCTACAGCCAGCCCAAGCTAGAGCTCTATGGACTCTTCAAAGCCTTCCGGTCACTAAAGATGTATTTGATTGGCGTGCGCAACCTTATTGTTGAAGTCGACGCTAGGTACATCAAAGGCATGCTGCAGAATCCCGATATCCAGCCATCCGCTAGCATGAACCGGTGGGTAGTCGCCATCCTCATGTTTCACTTTGAGTTGGTACACGTCAAGAGCTCTTTCCACGGACCAGATGGACTCTCTAGGCGACCACGACAGCCTGGCGACCCGGCAGTGGACCCACAGGCTGATAGCGATTTCGAGGACTGGATCAACCGACTACATGGTTTCGTGCACCTCATTCAACAGCCAATCCCCCTACTACGACGGCAACAGCCTACCAGCATCCTTCTACATCCCATTGTCCCTTACCGCCCCGAGACCTTTAGCGCACCCCTCACATTCTACACGGCAAGCATTTTCAGTCAAAATTCGCCTCCAGTAAAAGTCGTACAGGAACCCCAGTCGCTAAGAGAAGACAGCAGAAACCTGACCTATGATGCCGTTCCCCGATCCGCCAAGGCAAAGGCGGAAGACAGTCGCCTGTTAGTAGTCGAGCAATGGATACAAGACCTTAAGCGACCCCCAGACCTTACCGACGAACAATACGCTACTTTTATCCGATATGCTACCCATTTCTTCTTTACCGACAACAGACTTTGGCGACGAAATCGAGATGGCGCTCACAAGCTGATCATCAAGCCAGAAGGTCGCTTACGAGTCTTGCGCGCTATGCATGACGAGCTAGGACATAGAGGTCTGTACGCTACCCGAGCTTCTCTGTTAGAACGATTCTGGTGGCCACACGCTAGTGCCGACATCGCCTGGTACATCAGGACTTGCCACCTCTGCCAAATCCAACAGACACGCCAAGTGCTCATACCGCCAACCGTTGCAACGCCAGCTCCCCTCTTCAGCAAAATCTACGTCGATACCATGCACATGCCCAAATCTGGTTGCTATAAGTACATCATTCAAGGTCGTTGTTCGCTAATCCACTGGCCTGAGTTTCGCATGCTTCAAAGAGAAAATACCGAGGCAGTCGCCAAGTGGCTATTTGAAGACGTCATCTGCCGGTGGGGAGCGCTAAGAGAAATCGTCACAGATAACGGTGCGCCCATTATCAAAGCGCTAACATACCTCGCCAAGAAATACAACATTCACCACATTCGAGTATCTGGCTACAACAAGCGCGCCAATGGCCTGGTAGAGAGACCCCACTTTGACGTTCGGCAAGCACTCTTCAAGGCAGTCGATGGCAACGAGTCTCGTTGGAGCGAAGCGACCTATTCAGTGTTCTGGTCGGAAAGAGTTACTATTCGTAAGCGCATGGGTTGTTCTCCCTATTACGCGGCTACTGGCACCCATCCGTTACTCCCTGCCGACATTATAGAAGCGACCTATCTTCAGCCAGCACCCAACAGCATCTTAGCGACTACCGACCTTATCGCCAGACGAGCTATTGATCTCCAGCGAAGGAAAGAAGATTTAGAGCGACTCCACGAGGTAGTCTTTAGCGCACGTCGCCAAGCAGCATTACGATTCGAGACCGAGCATAGCGCTACCATCAAAGATTACAACTTCCCGAGGGGCGCGCTAGTGCTTATGCGCAACTCCAAAATCGAAACTTCATACAACAAGAAAATGCGCCCTCGCTATCTAGGACCTTTGGTAGTTATCTCTCGTAACCGTGGTGGCGCTTACGTGCTCTGTGAATTAGATGGTTCAGTACTGCATCGACCGGTTGCCGCTTTTCCCCTATTGCCATACCTCGCCAGAGAACACATTGACTTGCCGCTTGAAGCGCTAGATATCGACACCGCCAAGCTTAGGGAACTTGAAGAAACAGAATTACTGGACGATGATGACTTACCGACTCTAGTTGAAGAAGAAGAACCAGATTAGAAAAGACTATATATTGATAAGCTCTTTCTTTCTATTACTTACCTTACTTATCTTTCTTGCCGATACTTACTGTACTATATTCCACAGACAATTCCTTACGTAGTTAAGCCGCAGCGCTAGCGTTTCGCCAACGCTTAGCGCCCTGCGCAACTCTTGCCAAGGGTTTTTCGCTATGATGATTTACTGAGTGTTTCCCTTTTTCTTCAAAATTTGTCTAAGTCCCTCACCTACTACTCCTCCTACTAAAACCTACCTTACAAGGCTTGCCGCTTACTTTCTTTTAACTTTATTTGCTTCGCTCTTTGTGGTTGCGCTAACTCAGACTACTAGGCTTACCCGTCCACTCTGCAAGGAGGCGGCAAAAACAGATATATATATCGATCACGGCAACAAGAAAATATAGACAAAGCGGCCTATCTACGCTAAGGTCCGCTCAATCACTGTCATCATCCATCGGCAAGGAATCGTCCGACACAGGCAGAGAGGAGTCGCAAAGGGGGAGGAGGTCGCCCGGCAAGATGTTATTGGCGGTTTGCCAATCCATAGCGGCTTGGCAATCGGCCTGGTAGTCGCGAAGAACGCGGAGGCTGCGGCCCAGGTTGGAGTAGCGCAGTTGTAGCACTATAAGCTGCCCCCGGACTCGTTCCCGTTCTCGCTCCATTACCGCCTCCATTGTTGCCGCCCTCCTCGAGAACCTCTCCAACATGTCCCGCGGGTTGAGCGCCACCACCGGGTATACGAGGTCTTGCCCCAGCCAGTTGAAAGCGTCGCCAGTGACCGTTGGCTGCGGCTGGGGGGTCCACGCGGGATTGACCCTGGCAATCACGGGGCGCCTAGCCTCCAGCCCGGCAACGTCCTCGGGGTCTGAAACCTCCCAAGGGGCAGCGTTGCCGTAGGGAGGCAGCCACCGCCACTCAGGCTCTTCCCGGGTAACTCCTGCCCCCTCCTCTCCTTCCACTACCTCCCTTACCAATGCCTCTTCTTCGCCCCCTTCCCGCTGAGTCGCCAACGTTTCGTCGGCCGCCAGATCCTCATCGCCTCCCGCTACCACTACCGCCTCTTCTGCACCCATGTCGTCCTCCCCGTCCGCGTCCTTGTCACCAGCTGTGGCCTCAGGCTCTTCCCTTGGTGGCAGATCCATTACCGCGTCATCCTCGTCGGGAAGCGGCAGAGAAGCCACTCGCAGGTGGATGGGGGAGAGCAATTTGCTAGGCCCGGCTTCGGTATCCCTTGGCGGGAGGCGGCTAGCGGCAAGCGCCTTTTCGAGATCCTCCATCTCAACGTCCTCGGGGGTGGGGGGAGGAGATTCCACTACCTGTGTGCGCTTAGCCTTGCCCTTCCCCTTTGCAGGTGAAGGGACTTGTCGTTTTGAAGGGACCACAGTCCCTTGGCGCTCCCCGGCGCCACGAGTGCCGACCGTTTCGTTATCGTCCCCTTGACGCGTCGGCAGCGCCAGGGAACTCTTGCTGATTGAAGCCGCGTCGCCAGCGGCCTGCCTCTTCTTCTCCCCCTCCACGAACTCCCGAGCCCTCTTGACAAGAACGGCACGCTTGAAGGTGCGCTCCACTACCGCGCTCGCGACTCTTAGCGCCGTCCAGAGTGCAAGCCCTCTTCAGCGTCCCGCACTGGTAGCAAGGCTGGCCACCAGTGGGGTACCAACACCCCTCTGGGTCGTTGTCGGCCCAGCACTTGTCACACTATAAGAATGTTAGCATGAGCGTTAAGGAAAGTCAAACTACTTACCGCTCCTTGGGAGTCCTTGAACTCCCGTCTTGCCGCTGGGCTTGCCGTCTTCTTATCCTTCATCTCCGGCAAGACCACTCCCGCTTCCATTCCCTCATCCAAAACCGCCTCTTTGCGTCGCGCCACCAGCAAGCCCTTCAGCTCTGCGTCGCTAAATGAGGTTTGCGTTGGCGCCTGCCAACTAGGCGGTTAGCAGAGAAAGTACCTTGGCGCGATAAACTCACCGTGTAACGAGGGGCGGCAGCCTTACGAGACTGAGAGTGGGATAAGCAGAAGTCGCCAGCGGTAAGAACCCTCAAACTTACCTTCTTTTTCAAAGTCTTGCCAGGCTTGACCGGAGAGCCCGATTTGCTTGCCGGCAGTGCTGGGCTCTGGGCACTACCGGCGCGGGAATCCTTCACATCAGACATCTGCCTCCTGGCAACTGGCGACTTCTCGCTAGCAACCAGGGACTCGCCAACGACCTCTCGCTCCTCCAACGCCTTGGTCCTCTCCTTGGCGTCACGGGAGGCCTCTTCCAGCACACTCTCGCGAATTGCCGCCATCTCTGCATCGACCTGCAGGTTGGCGAGAGGCGCCAACACCTCTTGCTTGCTGTGAGGAGATAGATCAGACCACAGCTAAGTTAGAAAGTACAGTTAGAGATACTCACTCAGGCGCTGGCGCGCTTACCGTCATTGGCAAGGTGTCAGGTTCCGCTGAATCGGGGGCTTTCCGGGAAAGCGACGCCCTTACGATGCGGACTTGATCTACGGATACTCGGGGGTCTGGAACTCCGGGGCTAGGACTCCGGGGTTCAAGACGAGGACAGGGTAATCCCGGGAAAGGGGACTAGAGTCCGGGGGTTTTGGATGAAAGTGGCTGGGAGTTAGAGGGGGTCGAGTCGTGAACCGGAGGTTCTAAGACGAGACCAAGTTAGTAACTTAAGAGTCGCGAAGTGCGTACCAAACTTATAGCACGCGAATACCAAGGCGTGCCAGTCGAAGCGTACCAAACGAGGCGTACCAGTCAAACAAGAGGGCACGCAATAACCAATGTAATATCAAGACTACCGAATACAACAAGGGACTACGCTATAAGTACTACGGGATCGGGTCTCGGGGTTCCGGGATGTCTGGGATGGGTTCCGGGGGTTATTGAGTAGCGGCAGGGGCTGTATACCGGGATCGCGCGTGTGGGGCGCGCGATCAATTGGCGCGGATGGAGCCGTGATGCGTGATGCGTGATGGCCGGCACGAGTCGCGTGATCTGATCGTTGATCGGGGCTGGTGATGGCTGATGGCGGTCCTTGATGCGCGTGATGGCGGTGTCGGCGGTCGTGATGGCGGGGCGTGTCCTGGGGGTCGGAGGGAGGGTCCCGGAGGGTGTTCCGGGGGTGTCCCGGGGTGGGCCCGGAGGGGAGGGGTCGTGACACTGGGGGTCGGAGGGAGGGTCCCGGAGGGTGTTCCGGGGGTGTCCCGGGGTGGGCCCGGAGGGGAGGGGTCGTGACACAAGGCGCCAGAGAGGATGTCCTCCAGTTCGTCCTCAATGGTTGGAACGGGAGGAGGCGCCTAGGGACCAATCAGTTGGCGACACGGCAAAGACTTGAAAGCACTTACAAAACGAGAAAATGGAGCTAACCACTCTGCGCCACGATTATCCACATAGCGGGCCCGGCACCACTCCCGCACCTCAATCTCACGATCCCACCCAACGCCAAGTACTCGCACCTCATACCACCGCTCCAATAATTTCATCACGCCAACGATCAGATTTGCAGGCGCTTCCGCGCCAACACCCTCGATCCGCCGGATAAAGCGGTTCGCCTTGTCAATGTAGGCGGAGGCAGCGTCTTGAGCCTCGCGGGACGGGACTGGAGGCGGAGTTGGAATTCGGAAAGACATATTTTTTTAATAGAGCGCCAGGTAAAGATGTGGAGGAGAGACGAAGTCCAAACTCATGCGCCAGGACTATAAACCAAATCTCAAGAACGCACGGGCCACTTGTCACAAAAACGGTAACGGTAGCCTTATTTGGTGACTGAGGACAGTCAATTTTTCAGTTGGGGGGAGATGATAGGACCCTATACAGGTTAGGCGCATCAACGGCAGGCTCGGCACCGGTTCCGGAAACCTTGCTGCACTCGTTCCGAACTTGGCGCACGCGTTTTACCTATTTTAAGCCATTCCCAATGGCCGGACACGGCAAGAAGCAGATCCAATCAGTGATAGCGCCGATCGGCAGACAGAATGACAACTGACAGATGGCATCAGTCACTGACGACAGCGCTTAGCGAGAAGCCTGATGATCTATCAAAAACTGACGGACAGCTTGGCGTTTGACCTTGGCGTCTGACACCGCTTACCGTCTCGATTTGGCGCCCAACGTCGCTTAGGTGTTCTGACAGGCAGGAGGGTGATGGATTGATGGTTTAGCACCGCGATCTGCCGCCGGGTGGCGCCAAGGGTCCTCAAAGGACGGTAGGGATCTGAAACCGTTGGAGCTACCCCTATGAAATTTTCCAGTTTACCGCACTTTGGCGATGGTTGGTCACTGGCGACGGTGAACTCCTTGTAGTATATATATTACTTACCGACTTGTACATAGAGAATCAGACGAATAGACCAGAGTTTCCCCCTTTACTTCAGTCTCCCTTACGCTCAAGAGCTCATTTACGCTACGGTCGGCAACGTCAAACTCATCGGCAGTTGCAGACGTTCGCCAATACTCGACACACTCGCGCCTTGCAACTACGGCAGGCATTATCGACGCTTAGACTTCGCTAAGCTTATCTTGCTCTTGCCGCTTACCTTTGCCATGTTCACTTACCGCATTTCCTTAGGCGCTTTACCTTAGCGCTTGACACTTGCCGACTCCGTTACCGACTTTTCCCCTTTTCAACAGACGCGTTCTCTGGGACCTGCCCGGGACTCCTCATATCACTTTTAGCGCGCCCAACGCACACTCTTGGTACGGTAACACTTTTGTTACATTTGTTACTGACCAAACTTTGGGCGTCATCAACGTGCGCCCAACGCACACTCTTGGTACGGTAACACTTTTGTTACATTTGTTACTGACCAAACTTTGGGCGTCATCAACGTGTTTAAATATTTAAGCTTAAGCTTTTTAAGCTTTAACTAAGATATGTGCTACGTTATCGCTTATTAGGAATAGGAATATATCAATTAACTTATCTTTCAGTAAGTATATTCATCATTCAACGAGAAGGACTAGTAAAACATACCAAGTTCTGACAAAGATCATGACATTTTGTCGTCCTTATCAGAGCTGCCAGTCATGTCTACTCGTTGTAGTTTCAGAATAGAAGGTAAATTCACAACCACTGTACTGCCATATGCACACTGTACATGCATTCTTTAACAAATTACCTAACAAAAGATGAATTTTTGAAATCAATTTGACTCATTTACACTAGCAGCAAAGTATGACGCTTTCTTAACACTAGAGATCTTTATTTAATAATATTAATGAGAGTGCCGTGCCAACAGCAAAATAAACATGGTTGAGTACTCATTCTCAACACAATTTTTGGATTCGAACCAAAAGTCATTATCTAATTCAATATTACCTGCACAGCCCATCTCAAGATTGACCAGGTGGTACATCTCAGATCACACACTCAGACTATTAGTATGTCCAATTACCTCTTCTGCGCAATGACTATTTTTTGATGATGTGCCTCCAACAAACAACCACCAACTTGAATCCACAAATGCCTTCAACAAATCATGCAACAAAGACTCATCAATCCACTTTGTAAATCCAACGCCCTTCCATCCACCAACGTCTTTTGCAGTACCACCTCTTTGAATAAACACACCAAGTGCTAAGCGCTTATTTCTCAACCTTTTCGAATTCAGACCAAAAAGTCATTGTCCGATCCGTCCGATTCTCAACATTACCTGCACAGCCCAACTCAAAGCTGACAAAGTGACATAACCTTCTCAAATTATTCAGTACGTCCATTACCTCTTCTATCTATATTCTAACTCAAGGCTAATCAAGTGATGTAAACTTCTCAGACTATTCAGTATGTCCATTACCTTCTTCTAACTCAGGACTGAACATATGGCATGAACTTCTCAGACTATTAAGTACGTCCATTACCTTTTCTGCAATTGCTATTTTTATAAATAAAGTTGAAAAATACCTCTTAGTATACTAGTAACCTAATTCAATTGACATTATCACCATCGATCTCATGATTTCTGTAGAAGTCTTTTGCAACCATACAATATACCGGTACAATGTACAAACATATCTCAACACTCCATTTGCGACTCACATCTCCTCTCATAAATACAAATCAGAACCAACAATCTTCTACACCAGCCAACTCCTCATCTTCAATCGATGGAGATACGAAGATGGAGCTAAAGTCCATGACAGAAAAGTATTGTGCCGCGATGAAAAATAACAAAAAATGTATGTGACAATCTTATTTATTGCTTCTTTTGGATATGACCTTGATTGATTATTTACACAGTGTACAGCCAAAAAATGTATGTGACAATCTTATTTATTGCTTCTTTTGGATATGACCTTGATTGATTATTTACACAGTGTACAGCCTTCTAGCTCGTGCAGAGAAAGCCGTCGATAATGCAGGCAAGCACCATTCTCAATATTAAATTTTCTACCGACATACTGACATTACAGCCTTACTTATCAGATGCAGCCATCAACGAAGTGAAAATGAAGAATGAACAGTTGACGACTCTAGTACAAAATATAGGTAAGTAACATCACATTTAAACTAAGTGATAATAGCTAATGCCGATTGCACTAGAGTCCCACCGCCAAGAGTTAATAAATGTCAACAAATATCTGATGGACGCATACTTGTCAGAAAGTGACGATTGAGATGACGATGACGGCACTACTATACTGACATACACAAGAACCATCATGTTTGTTCTATGCATATACAGTTAGATTGAGATGACGATGACGGCACTACTATACTGACATACAAAAGAACCATCATGTTTGTTTTATGCATATACAGTTGTACCTGGTATATGTAGTCTAAACTGTACATACAAAACGAAATTTCATCCACACTGTATATAAATAAACAGAGCCAAAAAAAAACATACCTATGGTGCAGACTACACCACCAAACCAAACGCCACTCCAAAAAAAAAAAACAAAAAAACAAAAAAAGACAATGTCAAGGTCTAAACACCAAACGCTACTCCAAAAAAAAAAAAAAAAAAAAAAAACAATGACAAGGTCTAACATGCCTATACAAATACAAACTAATTATATCGGAAGCCGTACAGACTAATTATGATGGAAGCCACTCTTTCCATAATATGGACTCCAACGTGAAAGAGTGCTATGGCGTTCCCAAATCTTGATATGATAACATTGAATTATACATCTCAAATGACTGGATTAGCATAGCAGACTGGAATACAACAACAATTATCCTTATGACAAGAATATCTACAGTCGCTTACAAAAACATGCTGTATATGCTTTACCAAGAAATGATCAAGTATTTTGATCCATGTGATGAAGGAGTGGACGATCTATTGTCAATGATAATGGCCTATCTGTTTATTTGCGATCTTCACGTGACGTGAACATGACTCTGAGTGTGAGCATCAGAGTGAGGCTTTGACTTTAGTTTTGACGACAGGAACAAGAAAACAGGCACAGACATGAGCACCTTTCTCCACCTCTTTTGAGTCTTCTTCTCAGCGTCTATCCTGCTCATTGTACCAGAAACAGAGACAGAGACAGAGGCACCTACAGCTGGAGCCGGAGAAACGCCAGGAAACACACACACAAGTGCGTCAGCCAACGGTGAGGTCACAGACAGCAGCACAAGCCACTATGTACTTAAATGCAGGGTTGATGAGGGGTGGATGTTGAACGTTGACCTGGGGATGGCTAGAACGCTCACAGGATGAAACGGGCAATATCTCTTGAACTCTAGGACGTCATCATGTTCGTCGTTGATGAAAACGGCACAGCTGATATACGTGCCTCGTGCTCACATGTGTACAATCGTAGCTACTGAGAATAAAGTCAACAAGGACCTTAGTGTTGTCCAGGAGTCTCGAGTATATATGATGATGAAAGACAATATAACCATGTGATTGTGATTGAATGATATGAAATATAGATCACACATATAAAGTTTGAACATGTGATGTTGTCTTTTGACCAATCATTATTGTGATTGAATGATATGAAATATAGATCACACATATAAAGTTTGAACATGTGATGTTGTCTTTTGACCAATCATTATGTAAGTGTTCATCCCCACAAATAATTACATAAGTGTTTGTCCACATGAACGATTACATAATGATTTTATTATTATTATTGTATCGTATAGAATGATCATCATTATACGTAATACATACGTCTCTTTCTTTCCTCCCTGTCTTTTCTTAAAATTTTCAATTTCAAACAATCTCCATGTATAATAATAATGAAATAATAAATAAAGAAAATAAAAAACGAATGAAGAGAAGAGTACATACATACAAGTAATAAAAGAAAAAGTAATAAAAGAAAAAGAAACATGTATGTAAGAGTCTGGGACTGGCGCACACGTGCGCCGCTACGATGAAATTAAGTTGTCCCTTGCCGGACATACTCGATGCTTACGGTGTTCAGCAGCACTTAACATTATTGTATATTGAAGGAAAGCTGACCTCGAAGACATCATGTAATGATATGTATAGTAGTTCAATACATATTTGGAATATATAGGTATCTTGTAAAAGTATGAAGACAATATTTGAAAATTTATTTCTAACTCCCACCTCACGGGTGTTTGACGAAGGATCTCGGCACTTTCCGACTTCGAACCTTGTCAACAGCATCCCACACTTGAAGCAAACGTTACAAGTTACAACCTGTATCTTGAACTCCTACGTCGAGTCTCTGCTTGCGCATGGAAGATAACAACAGCTTAGATGCAGTAGAAACAGTGAGGCCGCATCTGCCATCTACCTATATTTTATCCTCTGAGTCTCCCACAGGACATACCCTCTGGTTTTCTTGGTAGTTGGCGCTTCGAAACTCGACTGTTAGGGATTGAGCAGTGGATTCCTTCCTCACTGGCAAGAACTTGGTCGTGGATAAGAGTTCGTCATGCTTTTACTTGCTTGGAAGCTTTTTGTTGCTGATAAACCCAAGGAACCTCAGCATACAGTCAGATTCAGCGACATACCTTCGGAAATTCTGACCGAAATTCTGAAGCATGTCCATTGGCGTGACTTGCTCATCATGAGGCAGGTGGGCTCATTGGATTTCATTGCGAAAGCAAAGAAATAGATCGATGTCTGTAGGTTTGCAAACAACTAAACGACGTTTCGCGAACACGGGAAGTGTGGACGAACCAGTATCGAAGCTATTTGGAAGAGAAAAGATTTAGGATGGCAGCGGAAGAAAGTCTCGACATGTATCCGCCTTTGGAAATGGAGTCCTGGGTGTTGCAACGAAGGAGTGCAGATTGGGAGTGGCAATCTAAAAGCCATCCGGTTTATGAGCGCATGATCTCTTTTGACGCTGGACTTACGTATACTTTGGTCCCAGGTGGACGCTGGCTTCTTACCACTATGATGAGCGCATGATCTCTTTTGACGCTGGACTTACGTATACTTTGGTCCCAGGTGGACGCTGGCTTCTGACCACTATGGACAATGGTTCAGTGTTGTGCCATGACCTCGAAGATCCCCAAATGCGGAGCAATTTATTAATTCCACCGCGTGATGATCCCAATAGCCAATTTTTATATCGCGTAGCCGTTGACATTGATCACACGCATCCAACATCAAAGTTCTTTATGGTCACGTATCCTTCAGAATACTATGGTCAGTCGCATTCCAGTCTGATGCGAAACACCAATGATCTTGACTCGCATACGGACCAACGCTCTAGCACAGCCTCTAATCGGTTCTTCTGATCTTATGGTCTGGTCTGTCAACATGTGTGGACATGGATCCTCTGCATGCCTGGAAGCACATCTTTTACATTCTTTTCCAGCGACCGAGCCCCGTACCAGTGTATTCTCCGTCAGTCTTTCTGGTAATCTACTCGCAAGGCTTATGTATACATATTGGTTTCGGTCATACATTGAAATTTTTGACTGGAGGTCCTCTACGCCCTCTGTGCATCATAGAACGGTGATTTTTCCTAGTGATTCAGACTCTAAGTACCCGGTACGTGAGGTTCCTTTCATACAGTGTACACAAGTTTTCACATAGGCGATTTAGAAACATGTATTGCTCCTTCCAGGAAGCCGGTTAGCCTTTGTCTCCGCCTACAATCTCTTCATATACGATACAGGCACAATGACGGAAGATCAACCAATAGCCCCCGTAATTCCCCAGATTCCGTCAGAACCACGATGGGTATCATTCGATGGCTTTGGGGACCATGTATTTCGACATCTTCAATCGATTCGGGACAATGACGCCTTTATTCTTGTTTTGGCTTCCAAACAGATAATTTACCATCTAGTGATTCCTCACAACGTCGAGAATCCACCGCATCTTGCACAATATATGAATGTGCCTCACGAATATCGTCTGTATTCGGCTGGAACACACAAGGCGCTTGTGAAGAAACAAAATGCGACCCTAGTCAAAATCGGCACCACAAATCATCCACATTCAGACGTTGTCACTGTGCATCAACTCAACATTTCTTCAGATCTTCAATGCTTCTTACGCATGGTATCCATCGATCCACCTCTTTTGATCGAGGACATTGGTCGCATCATAATCAAGGACAATCGTACAATTTACATTCTTGAAACCTCTAGATTTCCCAAATTTCTTTAATATGAAATATCATATATTCATTACAAAGCAGCTAATTTTGCTCTTCTGTGGGCTTCCCCGACTCTCTTATTTGCGTAAGAGAAAGGGTTCTTTTACAAGGTTGAACGTCTCGAGTTCTCCTCAGATTTGCCCCAGATCATACGATGTTCTAGAAGCTTCTAGAAGGTTTTCTTTTTGGTCTGCTTTTCAATAAATGTTGGTAGAAAATACTTAAAAAATTCAAAACAAAGCAAAGTTGAGGCTGAGACTAAGCACTGAGTTGTAAAAAACTGAGGCCTTAATCAAACAAAGTAAGGTTAGAGCAGAGGCTATACATGTGCTGAGAGGAGTTTGGAAGCAAAGCCTCCAAGAAATTATGAAATTCATGCTGAAGGCACAAATTGTAGCTTGTTGATACGACGCTGTACCAGCAGTCAGGGACACAACATGCACCAGAAGTCAAAATAAACATTTAATCATAAGGCTGAAAACTGTAAGCCTCCTGGTAGCAGTCTCAACAAATTATATCTCCAAAAACACCCCAATAAATACACAGACAGTACAGAACCAAGGGCAGGGACCAGCTCAAGCTATCAACACAACAATAGTCCAACCACTGTAATGGGGAGGGGAAGCATGGGAGCTGGCAGAAGTGATGAAATGGGATCAATTTGTGATGATCTAGATCAAGATCAGATCTGACAATGCCCAATTTGTCATGACTGAAAGGGGAAAGGAAAAGAAGCATGGAGGAATGTCAAAAGAAGCATGGAATGCAGGGAAGCGCTAAAAGGGGAAAGAAGGATCTATGAATGGGATCGTGCTAAATGGAGCTGAAGCAAATGGGGAAGTGTCAATCAGAGACATCCAGAGGAATGATGGAACAAGAAGTTGAATGGTGGAACTGGTGGCACCAAAACATGCCTCCCAAAAGGGAAATTGGACTATCAAATATGTTCTGGAGGCTGGGGAGTTGACAACAAAGAGTCAGGTGTAGATAGTGGTCTGTGCACCAGAAAAACAGTATAAATAGCCCAAGTTTAGTAGAAAATAGACAGGCAATTGATAGGCAAAGGCTCGGTGATTCTCAGAAAGTGAATTGCTTAGGCTGGAGTCTGTTGAGAACCCTCTGCATTCCAGAAGATTAGGATTTGCACTCAAAAACATTAATACATCAACTTCATCATCAAGTCAGTGTGAATTGAGAGTCATACTCTACACCAGCAAAGCCCCAGAACTAATAGTAATACTCACACCAAGTACTACATTGTCTATATAATATTGAACAACTGTTTTATGGAAATGATAGATTAGTTAGTTTTGACTAAGGCTGCCAAATATTTGTCTTTTTAGTCTATTTTTTTAGTAGATCTTAATATAAAATGGTTAAACAATTTTAAAAAAAAATAACTGAAAAATCAGAAAAAATTCAAGAGCTACTGATACACTGATTTTGGTTAGTGTTGTTGAGATTTAGAAATGCTTAAAAATCTGAAAATTTCAATTTAGTAACACTTTGACAGCTGTGATTATATAACATAGTTTTGTTGAGTTTTTGAATTCTTACATATCCCAAGTGCACAAGATCCAGTTCTATGCAGAGAATGGTGACTACACAAGCATAGAAACAGTAGTAAAGGGAAAAAAATAGCTGTGCTGAGTGTGATCGCTGTAACAGCCTGTTCTATTATAGATTGAGCACTGAGTTGTGAAAAACTGAGGCCTTAACTTAATAAGTGGAAATGAGGTGATTAGTAAGGCTAACCTAGAACCTTCTTTTTAGAGTGACAATTATAAGAGTTAGCTCATTCAAGTATTAGAAATGCTTAGAAAATTTCAAAAAAAAAAAATCACTAAACAATCAGAAAAAATTAAAGAGCTACTGATATACTGATTTTATTTTTTTTTCTGAGATTTATAAATGCTTAAAAAATCTGGAAAATTTGAGCAAAATTTAATTTAGCTTATAGTAATACTTTGGCCTTAATTGAATGAAATAATATTGAGGCTAAAATTAAGCATTGAATTCTTTATACACACTTGGAGCTCTAACTAAACAAAGTGAGGTTGAAATAGAGGCTAAGTACCTTATACATACTTGAAGCCTTGAGATTAAGGTAGAGGCTGGGTTGGGAGGGTTTGAGAGCAAAGCCCTCAATGAGCTACAACATTTGTGCTGAAGACATAAATAGTAGCTTGTACAAATGTATCAATTAATTTATCTCTTAGTAACTATATTCAATAAAATAGACCAGTGAAACATACAAGCTTCTAAAAGGACTCGTGATATTTTTTTGTCCTTGCCAAAGCTGCCATTTATATCTTTTTTATTATAGATTCAGAATAAAATATATATTTCACAGCACTGCATTGCTATATTACTTAATAAAAGACAAATTTTGAAATTGATTTAACTGATATTCATACTAGCAGCAAAGTATGATGCTACCTCAGCACTATATCTTTGATAACAGTGACAATACTGAATAAACACATTGAGTACTCATTTTTGCATTCAGACCAAAAGTCATTGTCTGATTCAATATTACTTGCGCAGCTCCACTCAAAACTAGCTAGGTGGCATAAGCTTTAAAACTATTGATATGTCTAATTACTTTTTCTGCAATTACTATTTTTGATAAAATACCTTCAATCAACTTGAATTCACACACATTTAACAATTTATTTAACAAAAGCCTCAATTTACTTTGTAAATCCAATACTCTTCCAATGCAATCTGTACTACCAACACCTTTAAATAAAGATACCAAGTGCTTAGCATTTATTTTCCAACATTTTTAAATTTAGACCAGAAGTTATTGTCCAATCTGATTCAATATTATTTGCACAGCCCAACTCACAGCTGACTAAGTAGCATAAGCTTCTCAAACTATTTAGTATGTCTATTACTTTTTCTGCAATTACTATTTTTATAAATAAAGTTATAAAATACTTTTTAGTATATATTAGTAACCTAATTCAATTAACATCAAATTACTCATAAATTCTATATGCAAATAAGCAGAAATTTTTTGTGACTATACACTGATACAATGTGCAAACATATCTCTATACCTGATATAAGAATTTATATCTGATTCTCTAATGAATAATATAAGTCAGAACTAATATTGTGCAGCTGCTGACTCTTCCTCTTTTTAACTCAATAGAGATACAAGATAGATTTAAAACACATAATAGCAAAATATCGTGCTACTAAAAAATAGTAAAAATGAATGTGACAATCTAATCTATTGCTTTTTTTTAGATGTGATCTTAATTGCTGGCAGTGTACAAGCTTTTAGTCTGTGCAGAAAAAGCTGTCAAGCATGCAGACAAGCACCATTGCCAATATTAAATTTTCTACCAACATTCTAACATTACAGCTTTACTTATCAGAAATAGCTATAAACAAAGTAATAATTAAGAATGAATAGTTAACAACTATAGTACAACAAATAAGTAAGTAATATTATATTTAAAGTAAATAATAATAGCTGATGATAATTGTGCTTGAGTTTTGCTGCAAAGAACTTTGAAATAATAACATATATCTGATAAATAAGTACTTTTCAAGAAGTAATGATTGAGATGATGATAATACTATGCCAACAAACATATGAAGGATCAAAGTCACTCTTTA
Source organism: Macrolepiota albuminosa (assembly GCA_027475525.1). Classification (NCBI taxonomy): domain Eukaryota; kingdom Fungi; phylum Basidiomycota; class Agaricomycetes; order Agaricales; family Agaricaceae; genus Macrolepiota; species Macrolepiota albuminosa. Next base: position 43,561 of record JAMWFC010000108.1, read on the forward strand.
TCTCATTCTAAGTGCTAACACTTAGTGTTTGTTAGCACTTTTTTGCCTTTTAGTAAACTGAGACAAGCTGAAACTGCTACTCTATTCTAGTATCAAGCCTTGAGAACCAGAAGTCTCAAAGATGGAATAGTGAGAATAAGGAGTAAGCAAAGTAACATGAAAAAAGAGAAAGTGTAAGAACAACCTCTAGAGGCTGTGGCTCAGTCATACAGCTGGTAGAGAGAGATCCAAGTGTATTAGAATATATACTGACAATATTATGATTGCTACTCACCTGGCAAAGGGAGATCCAAAGAGAACAAGTTTAGGGATTCCCTATGCCAGGTTGGATGCTTCTGGAGCCTCTGAAGCATGGGAAACAACTGTACAGTACAACAAAACCTTAAAAACTCAAAAATTGCCTACACAAACAATTGCACAAATAAGGAGCAAACTCTGGCAAACTCTGGCTTATATAAGTGGTCTGGAAGCGATGCTGAGGGCCCACACTTGTCTGAATAGTAGCTAAAGAACCAGAGCACCTCAAGGGCTGGTAGTAGTACTAACAGATAGTGTTGAAAGAATAGAAACAGTAAAATGAAATAATGTCAGAAGAAATAAGAGAATGAATGAAGGAAGAGTGAAGAGATAAGGAGTGAGAAAAGAAAGATAAAGAGTGAGAAAAGGAAGAAATGAGGAGTCCCCTGATAGAAATCATATATCTGAAACAGAATATCAGAAAACAATGCAATAAAAATAATATAAAAAGGGGATCTGAGAGGCAAAGACAATATAAATAAACAAAGAGATACATGTCAAAGAGTCCTGAGATACAAATACAAAAAAAAACAAAAAGGGAGACAATATAAAGAAACAAAGATAAGGAATGACAGAGTAGAAAGAAAACTCAAAAAACAAGAACCTTATAAAGAGAATCAAACAACAACAAAAGATATAAGAGAGAGAAGACTGACAAGAAATCTAAGCACAGAAGAGTCAGAAAGGAGGCCAAGGTAAAATGACTGAACCGAGCTTACTCAAACATAGAGCAAAGAGAGAGGCAGAAAGACATCAGGATCCAAAAAGTCAGAAGAAAGGAGGAAAGGAGATGACCGACTACATATCAACACCAACACCACTAATCAAACACTGCAATATACTCTCAATGTGACAAGCTTGAATTTAGAAAAAAAATGGGTTGGTCATCCCAGCTTCTTCTGATCAGAAAGATCAGACCAGGATGACTCACACCCTTGATGTACACTGTAATGACTGTTGATCAACTATGCACCTGTGACAATGAGCACAGCTATATCATTAAATACCTCAAAAATATCCAGGAAAATTGCTAATCAGTGGAGGAACAAAGATAAAGTTTTATTTCATGTGCTACTTGAGAATTAATATTTCAATCACAGCACTTGATCAATTGTCATTGCTCTCACTGCTGAAGTCAACAAGGTGTTTACTCTTAGACATATGTGGGATTTTGTTTTTTATTTTCTCTCTATTTCCACTTGACTTCCATACTTTCTTCTTTGGTTGACCATTTTGCTTGTCACTGTCATTCTCACAGGTGTTGGCTTCTTCAGCAAGTACAGTGTCTCTGGCATTTGGACTTCTCTCCACTGTTATTCCTCTGGCCTTGAGATTTTCCAGCATCTGACCTTTGTTTCCTCTTCTTCACTGTCAGCTCTCCACTTGCAATCTTTTCTTGTCTGCCTTTGGTATGTGCTTCTTTCTCTCTGCATGTTAGCTTTGTCCACATACATTTACCAGAAACTAGGGCATCATGCAGAATACAAGCATCTTCCATTACTGTGATTTTTGCAGGACCAGGATAGAGCATCACAACGGTACATGTCATATGTTGTACAGGAGCTTGCTTTGTGCGATACTATATGTGTCCAGCAGAGTCCACTACACTGGAGTGGAGCAGTCCCCACAGTGTGTAGAATACAGAGCCGTGGACGTGCCACAATGTGCTGTATGACACGGTCCAGAGGATTGATAAAAGGCAGGCACACACATGCACATGCAGGCCCAGCGGATGCCAGTAGACACTAGCAGATGTCAATGTGCATCAGTAGCCGCCAGCAGGCATCAGCCCATGAGTAAAAACCTCCACCATTGGTGGACCTCATGGCATGAATAAACCCTCCTTGAAGTTTCCCACTTTCCTCCCTTGCCCTTCCTCCCCACAATAACTCGAAGCTGGGTGCCTGCCCTTTCCTCCTTTTCCCACCTCCGACACCAGCGTATGTTGATAGGACCCCATACAGGATCAGCGCATCGACGGCAGGCTACGGCAACACGGCACAGGCTTAGGATCCCTTAGCACATGCTAATTATCCAATTTTGGTGATATTTGACGGCCAGGTACAGCAAGAAGCAGATCCGATCAATGATAGTGCTGACAGCAGACAGAATGACAACTGACAGATGGCATCAGTCACTGACGACAGTGCTTAAGGAGAAGCCTGATGATCTATCAAAAACTGATGGACAGCTTGGCGTTTGACTTTGGCGTCTGACACCGCTTAGCACCCCGATTTGGCACCTGACATCGCTTAGGTGTTCTGACAGACAGAAGAGTGATGGATTGATGGTTTAGTGTCGCAATCTTCCACCTGGCGTCGCTAAGGGTCTTGAATGGACGGTAGGGATCTGAAACCGTTGGAGCTACCCCTATAAAATTTTCTAGTTTACCGCACTTTGGTGTCATTGGCCACTGGCGATGGTGAACTCATTGTAGTATAAAAGTACTTACCGACTTGTACATACATCATAGAACCAGAGAGAACAGAGTTTCCTGCTCTCCTTACTTCAGTCTCCCTTACGCTCAAGACCTCATTTACGGTCGGCAACGTCGAACTCGTTGGCAGTTGCAGACTCTCGCTAACACTCGACACACTCATGCCTTGCAGCTACGGCAGGCATTAACGTTACTTAGACTTTGCTAAGCTTACGGTGTTCTTGCCGCTTACCTTTGCCGTGTTCACTTACCGCTTCTTCCCTAGGCGCTTTACCTTAGCGCTTAACACTTGCTGACCCCGTTACCGACTTCACTTTATTTTTGTAGGCACGTTCTCTGGGACCTGCCTGGGACTCCTCACATAACTTTTAGCGTGCCCAACGCAAGCTTTTGGTATGGTAACACTATTGTTATATTTGTTTCTGACCAAACTTTGGGCATCATCAAATTGGAGCCCACCGTGAGGGACCTCTAGGGCAGAATTCCACCAGAAACCTGTCTCCAGTGTAGATGCCATCTGCTAGAGCAGTCAGCAGAAGACATAGCTCCTTCCCATCCATCAACTCCACAACCACCTGGTGCCTTACCGGGTCTCTCTCTTGCACAGGAACTACAGAATGCCACTGTAGACGCATTTCCTGATCTCTTCCCACATTCCCTTGATTATAGCGCCGACGACTCCTTAGTGTCACCATTTGCCGTACCACAACCAGTTACCCCCATTACTCCTCTAACACCGCTTTCTCAACTCGTTATTTCCCTTACCCTGTCGCAATTACCTAGAACTCCTTCACCACCTCCACTAACCGAACTCGCCAACACAGTCGCTATGGAACAACAAGTCCAGCGCATGCCACCACGTAACCACTTCTTGGCACTGTAAGGGCGACCTCTAGAGGCTGTGGCTCAGTCACACAGCTGGCAGAGGGAGATCCAAAGTGTATTAGAATATATACTGACAATATCAAGGTAGCTACTCACCTGGCAGAGGGAGATCCAAAGAGAACAAGTCTGGGGATTCCCTATGCCAGGTTGGACGCTTCTGGGGCCTCTGAAGCGTGGGAAACAACTGTACAGTACAACAAAACCTTAAAAACTCGAAAATTGACTAACCAAACAAGTGTGCAAACAAGGGAGGAAAACTCCGGACTTTAGAAGTCAGAAAGGCAAACTCCGGCTTATCTAAGCAGCCTGGAGCGGTGCTGAAGGGCCCACACTTGTCTGAGTGATAGCTAAAGAACCAGAGCACCTCAAAGGTTGAGAATAGTACCAACAGATAGTGTTGAAGAAGTAGTAACAGCCAAATGAGAGAATGGTAGAAGAAATAAGGAAGTGAATGAAAGGAGAGTGAAGAAATAAGGAGTGAAAGAAGAAAGGAATGAGGGGTCCCCTGACAGGCACCAAAATGAGACAAGTCCAAGCCACAGGAGCTCTCCCAGTATTTTAAGGAATTAGAGTATCTATTCAGGGATTGTGGAATTACCAACCACACGCAGATGAAGGAATACGCAGCAAGGTACATGTCTTATGACACAGCAGAGACATGGACAGGTCTTGCTGAGTTTGCCACCTTTGTTCCTGCTGCACCACCAGTTCCAGCCCAAGGTGCTTCGTATGAGGACTGGAAGATGGCAGTAATCCAGTTGTACCCTGGCGCAGAGGAGGCTACCCGATACACAGTAAACAAGTTGCAGAAATTAGTTCAGGAATCATTCGACAACGGTACTTCCTTGCTTGGCGTGTTCTCTGCGTATTACCGCGAGTTCCTGTAAGGGCGACCTCTAGAGGCTGTGGCTCAGTCACACAGCTGGCAGAGGGAGATCCAAAGTGTATTAGAATATATACTGACAATATCAAGGTAGCTACTCACCTGGCAGAGGGAGATCCAAAGAGAACAAGTCTAGGGATTCCCTATGCCAGGTTGGACGCTTCTGGGGCCTCTGAAGCGTGGGAAACAACTGTACAGTACAACAAAACCTTAAAAACTCGAAAATTGCCTACACAAACACTTGTACAAATAAGGGGCAAACTCTGACTGTACAGTACAACAAAACCTTAAAAACTCGAAAATTGCCTACACAAACACTTGCACAAATAAGGGGCAAACTCTGGCAAACTCTGGCTTATATAAGTGGTCTGGAAGCGGTGCTGAGTGGGCCCATACTTGTCTGAATGGTGGCTAAAGAACCAGAACATCTCAAGGGCTGAGAGTGGTACTAACAGATAGTGTTGAAAGAATAGAAACAGTAAAATGAAATAATGTCAGAAGAAGTAAAAGAATGAATGGAAGGAGAGTGAAGAGATAAGGAGTGAGAAAAGGAAGAAATGAGGAGTCCCCTGACAGTTCCAGAAAATTGCTAGATGAAGCTCTATATTAACGAGGAATGTTGCCTATTCCAACAGGGAATCCTGACTTCATTGTGGACTCGTATTGCTCGTCGCCTAGAAATTGTCTAGCAGGCCCATCATCCAGAGAAGCCATATAAAGTTGCCGATGTCTTTGAAGCCGATAAATAGGTTCTCAAGGGAACGGACACTGGCGTTGGTATACAACGCACTAGGATGAGCCCACCCCCTGAGCGAACCATTGGTATCATTCCCATCCTGCCTCCTGCTACCGACTTCATTAAGAAAGAGGAGCTCAATGCTGCTATTACCACCACTGTCGCTTCCGCCATGATGTGTATTGAAACCATGATCACCACCAACCTCACTGCTAGCCGACCCGCTAACGTACCCGCATCTGGCCCTTGCCACTTCTGTGGGGAAATTGGCCATACTATGACCAGAGGACGCTGCGTGACTTTAGAGAATTATATTCGGCAAGGAAGAATTTGAAGGGCTATCAACGGCAAGATAGTCCTAACCACTGGCGCCACCATTCCCAACTACCCAGACAAGAAGTCTTTCCAGGAGTGAGTAGATGAATGGCATAGGCGCAACCCAGGACAAATCGTCACCAGCACGCTTTCCGGCAATGCCAACCCCGACCCTGATCAAGTGACTCAACAGCAAATGATTCACGAGGTCTTACACTTTGACAGCGTTGGCAACCACCCTACTTTCTCGTGGGAAGAGCGAATCACTAAGCTACAGCAGGAATTGGATTCACTGAAGAATCAGGTTTTTGATGGGGTTGAAGTTAAGCAGCCTAAACAGCCCCTTAAAGGATATAAGCCAATGCCTCCCACTAGCAAGTTACCGACTTCTGCTCCTGCCGCACCACCTGCTACCACTCCAGAACCATTGTCATCTGCTACCACTCCTGAACCGCCTTTACCGCCTCTCCATCCCTACTCAGGGATTCCCGACCGATATCATGCTCCTGCACAACGAAACTTTGCCACTCCCAAGAAGCGTCCTGAAGGTGGTTACCAACCTACCACGCCAATTTTTGACATAGAGAAATCAAACCACGTCTTTAACCGCATCATGAAAACCGCCGTCACTTTATTAGTTGAGGAACTATGTAGTATTGCCCCAGACATCCGCAACCAGGTCAAGACGGCAGTCACTCCCTGACAACCCTTGGCGACAGCCGTTGCTGAGGTTGATGAACTTGACAATGCGCTTCCTGGTTTTTCTGTTACAATCGACTCTCCCGACACCAAAGAGCCTCCTGCCAACACCATTGATAATGCCACCTCTGTGGACCCAGTGGAGACCTATCTTAGGTCAGTGGACCATGGAGAGGACCCCGCAATCCTTACTGTTGCCCAAGAATCACACGCTATTTGCTCAGTCACGCTAACCGTAGACAATAAGCATGAGGTAGAGGTGATCGTGGACAGCGGTTCTCAAATTATTTCCATGGCAGCGGAAGTCGCTAACAATTTGGGTCTCATTTATAACCCTACCGTTATACTAAACATGCAGAGCGCTAACGCTATGGTAGACAGATCCCTAGGCCTCGCCAAGAATGTGCCTTGCACCCTTGGCGACATCACTTTCTACTTGCAGATACACATTTTGCGCTCCCCGGCATACGACTTACTACTTGGCAGACCCTTCAACGTCTTGGCACGATCAGTCGTCAAGACAGTTACCAATGATGAAATGACCCTAACAATTAGTGACCCAAATTCCGGAATCCGACAAACGGTGCCAATGTTCCCTAGGGGACAATGAAAAGGCGCCCTTGCTAAGCCCCCGGAGTTTACTGACCAACACGCCAACGAACGACCCCACAGGTGTTTTCACAAACCATCGAGGAGGTGATTGGCGACGATCACGGAGATGTGGCGCTAACGATGGAATATGACCATTCTACTGGTCTTGTAAATGTTGTGTCCACTGCTTTTCTTGATGAAGAAGTTTTAACTACTTTATCCGCTACCAACGCTGAGCTTTCCCAGAAAAACCCAAACATTACCAACTCTGCTCTAACATACTTGTACCTTACCGCTTCTGAATCATTTCAAAATATTGCATCTACTGATACATATCTCACTACCCTTCCCAGAGCCTCGTCTCCTGCCGTTCTTGGACTTGCCGCTCCTCAGGCTACAGTTCCCCTTTCCACATCTGTGTATAACCAAGCTAACGCTCCCAAAAGGAAAGGGGTACAAGTTAAAAAGAAATATAAGCCAGTTGCGCTTAAAACAAAACCCGTCGCTACGCACTCTCCTGAGACGTTTAGAATCGAGCGCCAGATCATTGGCAACCCTCTTGCCGATATGCCAACCTTATCACCGAATCCGCCACCCTTTCAGCCCACGGGACGTTTTACTGCGGAATGCCAACAACAATTCGCAAAGGAGCATGACACAGGATTTTTGACCAAAGATGAGTTGAATGTCCTTACCGATCTCGTTGCTAAGCAAGATAAAGCCTTTGCTTGGGAGGACTCGGAACGTGACAGTCTACGTACAGATTTCTTCCCACCTATTGTAATCCCAACCATTCCTCACGTGCCGTGGACTGAGCACAACCGACCATTACTGCCTGGAATAGAAGCTGAGGTCTGCCAAATTATTAGGACCAAGATACAGGCTGGCGTCTACGAACTCTCCAATAGTTCTTACCGCTTCCGTTGGTTTTGCGTCCTCAAAAAGAATGGTAATCTGCGCATAGTCCACAGCCTTGAACCGCTAAATAGAGTTACCATCCGACACTCTGGCATACCGCCTTTTCCTGACCATGTTGCCGAATCCTTTGCCAGGCGCATTTGTGGCGCCACCCTTGACCTTTACGTTGGCTATGATGAACACCTGATACACCCATCTTCCCAAGACCTTACCACTTTTCAAACTCCGTTTAGCACGTTGCGCCTAGTTACTTTGCTGATGGGTTGGACAAACTCAGTCCCTATATTCCATGATGACATTACTTTCATCCTCCAGCCCGAAATACCGCATAATGTCTTAAGCTTCATTGATGATGTTGGCGTCACAAAGACTGGCGACTCATAAACGGCTTACCGGTGATCCATCACAAGAACTCCAACATTCGCTTAGCGCTATGGGAGTTTTTCCTGCTGCTCAATCGAGTTCTCCAACGTATGAAGTATAGCGGTGGTACCTTTAGCGGCCATAAGCTCCTTCTTTGTGCGCCAAGGTTCAAAATACTTGGTCACATCTGCACTCCTGACGGATGAGTTCCTAACGAGTCTCACTTAGCACTCCTGGAGCGATGGGGTCCTTGCCGCGACTTATCTGAAGTTCGCGCCTTTCTTGGTACCATAGGCGTTCTTAGGATATTTGTCAAGAATTTTGCCCATCGCACACATGCCCTTAACTGACTCACCCACGCTAACGAGCCCTTTGAGTTTGGGCCAGACCAGGTCACTGCACAATGCGATTTGGTAAAAGCCCTACAAGACGCTAAGCCCCTACTTCTCATCGACTATAGCTCTGCTGACCCTGTTATCCTGGTGGTGGATACCTTATACATTGCCGTTGGCTACTTCTTGTGTCAGTGTCAGGTTCCGCTGAGTCGGGGGCTTTCCGGGAAAGCAACGCCCTTACGATGCGGACTTGACCTACGAATACTCGGGTGTCTGGAACTCCGGGGCTAGGACTCCGGGATTCAAGACGAGGACAGGGGTAATCCCGGGAGAGGGGACTAGAGTCCGGGAGTTTTGGGTTGGGGGTGGCTGAGAGTTAGAGGGGGTCGAGTCGTGAACCAGAGGTTCTAAGACGAGACCAAGTTAGTAAATCAAGAGTCGCAAAGTGCGTACCAAAACTTAGAGCACGTGAATACTTAGGCGTGCCAGTCGAAGCGTACCAATCAAGGCGTACCAGTCAAGCAAAGGGCACGCAATATCCAAGTAAGCAAAGTATGTAATATCAAGACTACCGAATACAACAGGGAGCTACACTATAAGTACTACGGGGCCAGGTCTCGGGGTTCCGGGATGTCTGGGATGGGTTCCGGGGGTCATTGAGTAGCGGCAGGGGCTGTATACCGGGATCGCGCGTGTGGGGCGCGCGATCAATTGGCGCGGATGGAGCCGTGATGCGTGATGCGTGATGGCCGGCACGAGTCGCGTGATCTGATTGTTGATCGGGGCTGGTGACGGCTGATGGCGGTCCTTGATGCGCGTGATGGCGGGGCGTGTCCTGTGGGGTCGGAGGGAGGGTCCCGGAGGGTGTTCCGGGGGTGTCCCGGGGTGGGCCTGGATGGGAGGGGTCGTGACATCACCCCCCCCTCAGCACCGAGACCCTCCGAGGCGCGCGTAGCCGGTGGTTCGGACCGGGGGTCAACTGTGGGATCCGGCACCTGACCTGCCACCCGAGACCCTCCGAGGCGCGCGTAGCCGGTGGTTCGGACCGGGGGTCAACTGTGGGATCCGGCACCTGACCTGCCACGTATCGAAAAAAAATTTTACCGTCAAGTTCAACCATGTTGCGTACGCCAACGCATTCCCCGACGCCCCCGCAAACAAACAAGGTCGTGCCCCTCATGGCATGGGAAGCCCGGGACGCACGTTACCGGGCTCAACTTGACCGGGAGCGCGTGGCGGCGCTCGCCGAGCAACGTGAGTACTCCCGCGCCGCCCCTTTACCTCACTGACCTTTCCTTTTCAGAACAACGCAACATTCCGGCCCCGGAGGCGGGTCCCAGCCGACTCCCGGAATCTGTTCCCGGGGCGGGTTCCAGTTGTCCTGCGCCGACCTTCACGCGCATGACTGTTCGTCCTCCCCATTCGCAGCCCCCTCCCCATCCTAGATTGCCTGCCCCCCGCTTTCGTCGTTCCGGGATGGAGATAGAGACCGTGTCGGAGGTCCCGGAGAGTCGACGTGTCGCGTGGGCGGATGCGACACAGGATCTGTTTGTGGAGGCCCTGGAGAGGCTCCGGGGTCTGCCTACCCACGCCTGGTGCGTGAACAACGGACCGGTGAGTCGTTGCCCTACCTCTGATCTCTCTTGCTGACTCCGGTGTAGTGCTTGCACTGTGCTCGCCGAGGCGTACTTTGCGAGTTCGAAGTCCTGGGCCCCTCGTCCCGCCGGGACACGGCCGTGTGTGAGGCTTGCCGCCTCAACCACGAACGTTGTTCCGTGTCGGCGCTGTGGAGGGCGCGCGCCGGGACACGGCCGTGTGTGAGGCTTGCCGCCTCAACCACGAACGTTGTTCCGTGTCGGCGCTGTGGAGGGCGCGCTGTGTTGCCTGGGAGCAGGGATGGCCGCTGGGGGAGGTTACCTGGAGGATGGGGGTAGAGGAGCGGGACTGGGTGGCGGAGCCTGTGGGGGAGGTGGTGGAGCCGGTAGGGGGGGTGCCCGCAGCGCCCGCGGAGGCGTCCAGCGGGGGGTCGGGGGGTCGGGGGGTCGTCCGGGTGGGGGGCCGGGGCCGGCCTGTGGTGCTGATCACGTGCCAGGCTCCTCGGTCCGGTACCCGGGGGGAGGGGGGGCGCCTGGACAAGGGGAAGCGGCGGGCGTCGCCCAGTCCCTCCCCGGGCCCCTCCAAGAGGGCGCGCCTGCCCATGCAGACCCCGTCCCCGGCCTCCCCAGCGCGCGTTTCCCCAGCAGTATTCTCCCCGCTGTCCGGGCGTCCCTTGAGCGCCGAGGTGAGGAAGCTGCAGGCGCGTTTGGAGCAGGCAGGCCGGGAGAGGGAGGAACACGAGGAGGGGGCGAGGGAGGAGGCAGCGCTCCGGCGGAGGTTGGAGGAGGATCGCGAGGCGGCCCTCCGGGAGTTGGGGGAGGCGAGGGTGGCACGGGGGAAGGCCGAGGCCCGGCTGGACGCCATGGGGGCCAGGCTGGGGCAGGGGGTTGGGCTCCCTGGGGTTGGTCGAGGTTCTGCGCCGGGATGTGGTGATCGGGCGTATGGCCTCTCTTAGTGAGTGCTCCTTTTCTCGGGGTCGGGTCGGTACTGACATTCCCAGGTTGGGCTCGGGAGCATCGCCAGCTCCTGGACGGAGTGGCCGCGGCGCTCGCCTCCCTGCAAGAGGGGCTCCAATCGGAGGCGGGGAACCCCGGGGTGGAGCGGGGTCTGGATCTGTTGGGGAGGCTGGTGACCGCGCACCGCCGGAGGAACGTCCCGGCCCCGGGATCGTGGTTCGAGCGGGTTCTGGACGAGGGGGAGCCACTCCCGTCCTGGGACCAACTGGCCGAGGAGGTGTGGCGGGGACACGGTCCGGAGGGGGTGGGGGAAGAGTTCCGGGGCTGGCCGAGGGGAGGGTGAGGGTAGTTCGGGGCCCCAGCTCTAGGGGCCCCCGTTTTCTTGTTGCTGTCCCGTAGCTGTAGGTATAGTGTACTATATATAGAAAATGTATATACTTGGCTGTCCTGGGTCAGTAGGAGTAAGGGGGCGAAAGAAACCGAAAGAAACTGGAAAGAACATCTTGCCCAGATGCCAGGACACTACTATGAAAAGGTACTAAAAAGGAGTAAGGTCTAGAAAGGGAAAGGGTAGAAAGTATACATGGGAGTTGAATCCCTACTGGGCCCAGAGGCGGGGGTTACGCCCACTACTGCCGTCTGTGAGTCCTGCGCCCGGGAAGGTCGTTTCCCGGGTGCCGTTGTTGGAAGTCCCGGAGTTTGTCGAGGGCACCTTCGAAGTTTCGGCGTGGTTCCCAAGTATCGTCTTCCGGGCCATATCCCTTCCACCGTATGAGGAAGTGGGGTCGTCCCCGAATGTTCTGGGAGTCGAGGATGTCTTCAACTTCGTAGTGGTACTCGTCCTCGACCTCGACCAGGGGAGGGGGCTTGGGGCGCCGTTCGGGAAATGGGTCTGGGGGGTGTCGTTCCAGGAGGCGGACGTGGAATACTGGGTGCAGACCTTTTAGTCCTGGGGGGAGCTCGATCTTGTAGGCGTGGGATGAGACCTTCTTCAATATTTTGAATGGGCCGAGACGCTTGTGATCGAGTTTTGGGGAGGGCCGGCGGGTGCGGAGGTGTCGTCGATCTAACCATACCTTTGTCCCGGGGGCCCAGTCGGGGGTGTCTTCCCGTTTCCGGTCGGCGTGTTTCACGTAGGCCCGGTTCGCGATGTTGATCTCTTCCCGGAGAAACTCGTGAAGGGATTGGAGATCCCGGGCGACCTCGTGGGCGGCGTGCGACGGGATGTCCCGGAGCGAGAGTGTCAGTCGAGGGTGGTATCCCTTGTTGGCAAAGAAGGGGGATACCCCGGTGGCAGAGTGCGGCGTGTTGTTGTAGGTGAACTCAGCCAGGGGGAGCTCAGTGCGCCAGTCGTCCTGCAAGTAGTTGACGTACAGTCGGAGGTACTGCTCGAGAGACTGGTTGACCCTTTCGGTTTGGCCGTCGGTTTCGGGGTGGTAGGCGGTAGAGAGGTTAGTCTTTACTTCAAGTGCCTTACACAGGGAAGTCCAAAACTTGGACACGAAGAGAGGGCCACGGTCGGAGACGATGTTGTCTGGGAGTCCATGTTTGGCGAAGACGTGCTCGAGGAACAGTCGGGCGAAGTCCGGGGCGGTGTCTGTGGTGTGACAGGGTAGGAAGATGCCCTGTTTGGTTAGCCTGCACACAATGACGAGAATGGCATCGAACCCTTCAGATTCCGGGAGTTCGACGATGTGGTCCAGGGATATGGAGGACCAGGGGCGTCGTCCGACTGGCAGGGGTTTCAGGAGTCCGTATGGTCGGTGTCGGGGGACCTTGGCCCGGAGGCAGGGTTCACATGATCGAATGTAGCGGGTCACGTCCTTCTTCAACCCTGGCCAAAAGTAAGTCCGGGAGATCAGCTGGAGGGTCTTACGTATCCCAGGGTGTCCCCGGAGTTTATGATTGTGGTGTTGACGGAGGACGTCGTAGCGGAGTTGGGCGTGATCCGGGACGTAGATGCGGCCGTCCCGGAGGAGGAGTTTTTCGTCGGGGGACAAGGAGAAGGCGGGGTCCCAGTTGGTTCCGTCGGAAGAGTTTCGGGGGTCGTGATTGGTGAAGTACTTGTCTCGGGGAGCACAGCGGATCTGGTTCAGGGTTTCTTCGTCGTTTAAGATCAGTACAGCATTCAGATGTTCGGGAGGGATCACCACACGATGATTGAATGCATTGCGTTCCGCCTCAAACGACTTCTTGGGATAGACGTCTGGACGATGGGTGAGGGCGTCGGGTTTGGCTCTGAGTCGTCTCGGGCGGTACTGGATCGTGAAGTCGTATTCCGAGAGGACCTTGGACCATCGGGCCTGCCGTCGACTAAGCTGTTTGGTCGTGGTGAAGTACTGCAGGTTGTTGTGATCCGAGTAGACCTGAATCCGGTGTCGGGCTCCCTCGAGGTAGGCTCGCCATTGCTTGAAGGCTTCGACGATGGCGAGGAGCTCCTTGTCGTAGATGTCGTAGTTGAGCTCGGCGTTGATCATGGACCGGGTGTAGAAGGCAACTGGCCGGGGCTCCCCTCCATCAGGTTCCATCTGTAGTTGAGCTCGGCGTTGATCATGGACCGGGTGTAGAAGGCAACTGGCCGGGGCTCCCCTCCATCAGGTTCCATCTGCGAGAGGATCCCGACGATGGCGTAGTCGGAGGCATCGCATTCCAGGATGATCGGGAGGGTCGGGTCGTAGTGCCGGAGTACGGGGGCGGTCGTGAAAGCCTCCTTGAGCAGGTTAAAGACACTCTGGCACTTACTGTCCCAGTTCCAGGCGACGTCCTTGCGTGTGAGCCGGTTGAGGGGTTTCGTGATACCGGAGTAGTTATCTATGAACCTCCGGTAAAAGTTAGCGAAACCCAAGAAAGACTGTACTTCCTTGACGTTCCGGGGCTGCGGCCAGTTGACGATGGCCTCGACCTTGTGGGGGTCCATGCGAACGCCGTTCGGGGATACGATGACGCCAAGATACTCAACCTCTTCCATATGGAATGAACACTTCTCGGGCTTGGCGTGGAGGTTGTGCGGGATACGATGACGCCAAGATACTCAACCTCTTCCATATGGAATGAACACTTCTCGGGCTTGGCGTGGAGGTTGTGCTCCCGGAGGCGTTCAAGGACTTGCCGGACATGCTTCTGGTGATCCTCCGGTGAGTCGGAATAAATGAGGATGTCGTCCAGATAGACGATCACGAAGACGTCGCTCATGTCATGGAAGATGTCGTTCATGAAGTATTGGAACGTGGCAGGGGAGTTAGTCATTCCATCACGAAGACGTCGCTCATGTCATGGAAGATGTCGTTCATGAAGTATTGGAACGTGGCAGGGGAGTTAGTCATTCCGAAAGGCATTACAAGGTACTCAAACAGACCATACCGCGTGCGGAACGCGGTTTTCCACTCGTGTCCCGGGGCGATGCGGACGTTGTTGTAACCGGAGCGGAGGTTGATCTTTGTATAAACCTTGGCACTGCGGAGTTGATCGACCAGATCGCCAATGAGCGGGAGCGGGTAGCGGTTCTTCTTGGTGATCTTATTGAGTCCCCGGTAGTCGACACAGAGTCAGAGCGAGCCGTCCTTCTTCTTGGCGAATAGAACCGGGGCTCCGGCGGCGGAGGCGGAGGGTCGGATGAATCCCTTACCGAGCATTTCGTTGAGGTAGTCCTTGAGAGCCCGGAGTTCGACCTCCGACATGTTGTAGACCTTGCCGAAAGGGGGGGTGGCTCCTTCCTCAAGGTCGATGGTGTGATCATAGGGGCGGTGAGGGGGGATCTCCTTGGCGTCTCCTTCGGAGAATACGTCAGCGAACTCGTGATACTCCGGGGGAACTACTTCTCGGAGGATTTGCTCCTCGGTTTTCCTCCTTCGGAGAATACGTCAGCGAACTCGTGATACTCCGGGGGAACTACTTCTCGGAGGATTTGCTCCTCGGTTTTCCATTCCGGGGGAATAGCGTCTCCTCGTAGGTGTTCTTCCGGGAGAGAGGGCGAGGTGTGTAGCTGAAACGTGGGAGTTCCATCCCTCATGAGGTGGGCGAAGGGGGCGGCCCCAATGATCCTGAGGGCGAGGTGTGTAGCTGAAACGTGGGAGTTCCATCCCTCATGAGGTGGGCGAAGGGGGCGGCCCCAATGATCCTAATGTCAAGCGCGCTCGGGTCGATCAGGGTTGCGGAAGCATCGGCCGGGCGGGTGTGGCGCGTGTCTGAGACCGGCAGTGGTAGTTCGGCCCTTTGTACTTGTTCCGAGGAATGTTTGGGGGTCGATCGGGGGCCTTGCGGTCTCGGACGGGCAGGGATGATGCATGCGTGGGGGGCGTGGCAGTCGTCCCGGGGGTGTCGGGCGTCGGGTCGCTTCCTAGAGCCCGGAGGTGCACGGCGGTCGAGGGGTGGTCTTCGGGCCCCGGGAAGGTCATGGTGAGCGTCCTCCAATCGATGTCGGGGTTCGTGTCGCGCAGCCAGGGTAGCCCCAGCACCATCGGGGTCGATTCGTGAAGTCGCGTGACCAGGAAGTCGGAAGTGAACTCGTAGTTGTTGTCCAGGGTCACGCGTCCTGAGTGAGACCTTTGGATGGGGCCGGAGGAGGAGGGGGTGCCGTCGAGGCGTTGCAGGCGGAGGGGCTGGTCGAGGGAGTCGTGGGGGAGGTCGAGGGCGTCGCTGATGAAAACCCTGGTGGCTCCGCTTGCAGGCGGAGGGGCTGGTCGAGGGAGTCGTGGGGGAGGTCGAGGGCGTCGCTGATGAAAACCCTGGTGGCTCCGCTGTCGATAAGGGCCGATATCGGTCCTGGGGCGCCGTCCAGCCTGGCATTGACAACGAAGGATCAGGACGAACAAGACTGGAGTCCGGGGGGTGGTGGGGGCTTGTCCGGGGGGTCCTTCGGAGTTGGGTTCGAGGGGTGGGGGATGTCGAAGGGGAGTTGCTGGTCGTCGGGGGTCGGGTCCCGGGTCAGGCGAAGGGTGAGGTGCCGCCAATCGATGCGGGGGTTAGTGTCCCGGAGCCACGGGAGCCCTAAGACCAGGGGTGCGGAAGGGTGAAGTTTGGTCACCAACATCCGGAGGGTGTGAGTCTGTCCGTTGGCGAAAGTGACAGGCATACGCATGAAGTGAGTGATGTCCCCTGCTGTAGAGGCGTCTCCGTCGAAGAGGCAGAGCCGTACCGGGACCGGGAGTCGCTGGGCGGGTTCCGGGGCAAGGGTAGAGTAGAGGCGTCTCCGTCGAAGAGGCAGAGCCGTACCGGGACCGGGAGTCGCTGGGCGGGTTCCGGGGCAAGGGTAGACCATGCTTTGTTGATGAAGTTGTCGGTGGCGCCGCTGTCGACGAGGGTGTTGAGGGGAGTTCCAGAGGGGGTGAGGCGGGTTTTGAGGAGGAGGGAGTGCGAAGAGTGGGAGGGTAGATAAGCCGTGAGGGTGTCCTGTATGAGTGTCGTAGAGCGAAGATGTGAGACCGGGGCAGAGAAGACGTCGGGGTTGATTCTGCGATTTAGGGCGTCTTCCGGGTCTAAATCGCCGGGTCGTTTTTCAAATACTCGTAGGTGGCGTCTTCCCCTTCGAAGGTCCCGGTGGCACGTCCCATGACCTGTTGTTTGGGGCACTCGGAGATGAAATGATCTTTCTCACCACAGAGTATGCAGACATCCTCCCTTCTCCGTCGTTCCTGCACATCCGTCGGGACTTTGATCCAGGGTCGTCCCTTCTTTTGAAGCCGGTTGGCTCGGAGGGCCTCCTCGTCCTGTTCGTCGTCAAAGTCGAGGTCTTCGGGGTCTTCCGGGGGTTCCTCGGGGCTTGGCACGTTGCCCGGGTCGTGGGCGGCCACGGCGGCGTTGAGTTGGGCCTGGGGGCGGGCGCCGCTGCTGGGGTTAGCATTGGGCGGGCCGCGACTCACGCGGCCACGGCGGCGTTGAGTTGGGCCTGGGGGCGGGCGCCGCTGCTGGGGTTAGCATTGGGCGGGCCGCGACTCACCGGGGGTCGGCCACCAGGGAACGCGGGGGGACCGGGGTTTCGACCTTGGGGGTTGGGGGTTTCGCCGGAGGGCCAAGGGGGTCCTCCTCTAGGGTTCCAGGGGGGTTGGGAATTCGAATACTCGCTGCGGTCTTTCCAATAGCGTTGGTCGATCTGCATGACGAGGGCCTTGTACCCGTCGTAGGAGGGTTGTTTTGGGGCAAGTCGGAGGACGTCCTTGATACGTTGTGGGAGGGCGCGGCGGAGGGCGTACCGGAGGGCGCTGTAATTCCAACCTGTCTCGTAAGCTTCCTTTTCAAAACGTACGATGAAGGTAGTGAAACGTTCTTCAGAGCGCATCCGGAGGTTGAAGAGGTTGTCCTCGGCCTCGGCCACGGTGTCGTATATCCCGAATTTCCCGGAGAACTCGTCGACGAAGGCTTGCCAGCGAGCGAGTGCCGGGTTGTTGGGATCAAACTGGATGAGGGCCGTGTAGTGATCGAAGGCGATCCCCTGGAGGTACGACGCGGCAAAGGCCACCCGGGAGCTGTCAACCTGAAACGTGAGCGGCTTTGCCTGAAACGTATTGAGACACTGAGTGAGGAAGGTACGCCATTTTTGGGGGTCCCGGCCCGTGAAAGCGTCGGGCTTTTGAATGTCCAGTCGTCCTTCGCGGGCGAGGGCGTCGCGAGCGTCGTCCGGTCCGGCAGCGTTGCGGGGAGGGGGGCCAGCATTGTAATAGTAGTAGTAGTGATTACCCCCCCCCTCCTTGAGGAGGAAAAGCACCAAGGGCGGGGCCCCACCCGCCGGGAGGTCCTCCTCCAGGTGGTTCACCTGGGGGTCCACGCCCGGGAGGCCCGTTGTCCCAAGGGGGTTCGTTCCTGCCAGGAGGGGGCCCGGGTCTCCACGCAGGGAGTGGCGGAGGTGGAGGGCCTGGGGGTCGTCCTCGAGGTTCAGCTGGGGGTGGCGGAGGTGGTCGGGGAGGGTTCGGCGGTGTCGGGTCGGGCGGAGGGGGGTTAGGTGCTGGGTCGGGTGCCGGGTTGCGCGGGGGACGTTCAATCCGGGAGGGTCGGGCTTGCATCAGGGGTCGCGGGGGGTTCCGTAGGTCGAAGTGGGGTGGCGGATCGCGGCGGAAGTTGCGTTCCGGAGGGCTTGCATCGGGGGTCGCGGGGGGTTCCGTAGGTCGAAGTGGGGTGGCGGATCGCGGCGGAAGTTGCGTTCCGGAGGGGCCGGGGCTGAGGGAGGGGGCGGTACCGGGACGGGCGCGGGGGCAGGACGCGGTTCGTTGTTGCCATGCGTGAGCTCGTCGATGTAGCACAGCGTGTCGTCCGTGCTAGGGGTGTCTGCGCGGGGTCTACCAGGGTTTGCCGGGGCCGGGGGTCGGGCATTGTCTGTTCGTGGGAGGGGTTCCAGGGGTCTTTGAGGCTGTCCCCAGGTCTCGAAGGTACTAGGAACGGAGTTAGCCCTGCGGCGAGTTGACAAGCCTACTGTGTGGGCAGCGGGTTGATCGAAGAGGCCTCCCGTCGGGTTGAGGGACCGCAGTATGGCTGAGGCGTTCTGCTGTTCTTCCCGTTGTTGTTGCTCCGGAGTGGGGACCGTGGGGGCTGCTGGGACTGCTGGGGCCGGTTCCGGGGGTTCCCGTCGAATGTGAATCGAGCGACCTGGGTCCGCGGGGTCGTTGAGGGGCCGAGGGGAGGGGGACACGTGGACTTCGTCGAGCAGTTGCTGTAATTCTTCCCGGAGGATTGTATTGCGCCTATACTTTACCATGGTTTGCTCCGGGAGTTCTCCTCGCGTGAGGCGATCCCCGAATTCGACCAGGCAGTGAGCCCATTCCTCCGGAGTGCCTTCGAAGTCGTCGTGTCCGAATTCCACGAGCAGCGTCCTTGTCCGTTGCGCGAAGTTCTCTGGTGAGATCCTGAGGGAGCGGAGTACCTCGTCCCGTTGCCGTTCATACTCCTTGAGGCGTCGTCATCCCATTGGCGAGGGGAGATCCTGAGGGAGCGGAGTACCTCGTCCCGTTGCCGTTCATACTCCTTGAGGCGTCGTCATCCCATTGGCGAGGGAGGGGTTTGAGCGGGTGGAGCGGCGGCCAGGTAATGACGAGGGGGGTAGTTGGGGTAGGGGGGTCCTCGGGGTTCTCGGGGTTGGGGGACGGGGCGCTGATAACCGTAGTAGGGGGTGGGTGCAAAGGGGCCCTCGCTGGGGGGAATCGGGCGAGGTCCACTGGGTACAGGTGGGGTCTCTGGCAGGCCCCCGGGGATGCTCCGGTACGAGGGGACCTCCACGGGTCGTGCCATGGCTAAGTTGGGCGGAGGGGCCCAGCTGGCTGAGGGCCCCAGGTCGTAGAGGGACGGGTCGGGGGCCCAGTGGCGGTGGAGATATGGAGGTTCGTACGGGAGAGGTGGGTAGACGGGGCGGGGGGTCTGCGCGGAGTAGTGGTCGGGTACCGGGCGTCCGTAAGGGTCGGTCTGGTACCCCGTGGGGTAGTAAGTGTGAGTATACGTAGCCATCAAGAACGGCGTAAGGAGAGAGTCTTGATATTATGTCAGGTTCCGCTGAGTCGGGGGCTTTCCGGGAAAGCAACGCCCTTACGATGCGGACTTGACCTATGAATACTCGGGTGTCTGGAACTCCGGGGCTAGGACTCCGGGGTTCAAGATGAGGACAGGGGTAATCCTGGGAGAGGGGACTAGAGTCCGGGAGTTTTGGGTTGGGGGTGGCTGAGAGTTAGAGGGGGTCGGACAGGGGTAATCCCGGGAGAGGGGACTAGAGTCCGGGAGTTTTGGGTTGGGGGTGGCTGAGAGTTAGAGGGGGTCGAGTCGTGAACCAGAGGTTCTAAGACGAGACCAAGTTAGTAAATCAAGAGTCGCAAAGTGCGTACCAAAACTTAGAGCACGCGAATACTTAGGCATGCCAGTCGAAGCGTACCAATCAAGGCGTACCAGTCAAGCAAAGGGCACGCAATATCCAAGTAAGCAAAGTATGTAATATCAAGACTACCGAATACAACAGGGAGCTACACTATAAGTACTACGGGGCCAGGTCTCGGGGTTCCGGGATGTCTGGGATGGGTTCCGGGGGTCATTGAGTAGCGGCAGGGGCTGTATACCGGGATCGCGCGTGTGGGGCGCGCGATCAATTGGCGCGGATGGAGCCGTGATGCGTGATGCGTGATGGCCGGCACGAGTCGCGTGATCTGATCGTTGATCGGGGCTGGTGACGGCTGATGGCGGTCCTTGATGCGCGTGATGGCGGTGTCAGCGGTCGTGATGGTGGGGCGTGTCCTGTGGGGTCGGAGGGAGGGTCCCGGGGTGGGCCCGGAGGGGAGGGGTCGTGACAGTCAGTGCCTTAGCGACAATCGGAAACAGCAACGCTACAACCGCTTTGGGTCCATCACGCTAAACAACCGGGAATCTCGCTACAGTCAGCCCAAGCTAGAGCTCTATGGACTCTTCAAAGCCTTCCGGTCGCTAAAGATGTATTTGATTGGCGTGCGAAATCTTATTGTTGAAGTCGACGCTAGGTACATCAAAGGCATGCTGCAGAATCCCGATATCCAGCCATCCGCTAGTATGAACTGGTGGGTAGTCACTATCCTCATGTTTCACTTTGAGTTGGTACATGTCAAGAGCTCTTTCCATGGACCAGATGGACTCTCTAGGCAACCACGGCAGCCTGGCGACCCGGCAGTGGATCCACAGGCAGATAGCAATTTCGAGGACTGGATCGACCAATTACATGGTTTTGTGCACCTCATACAACAGCCTATCCCCTTATTACGACGGCAACAGCCTACCAGTATCCTTTTACATCCCATTGTCCCTTACCGCCCTGAAACCTTTAGCGCACCTCTCACATTCTACATAGCAAGCATTCTTGAACAAGACTTGCCTCCAGTAAAAGTCGTACAAGAACCCCATCCGCTAAGAGAAGACAGCAGAAACCTGACCTACAACGCCGTTCCCCAATCTGCCAAGGCAAAGGCAGAAGACAGTCATCTATTAATAGTTGAACGATGGATACAAGACCTTAAGCAACCCGCAGACCTTACCGACGAACAATACACGACCTTTATCCAATATGCCACCCACTTCTTCTTTACCGACAACCGCCTTTGGAGACGAAATTGTGATGGCGCTCACAAGCTAATCATCAAGCCAGAAAGTCGCTTATGAGTCCTGCGCGCCATGCATGATGAACTAGGACATAGAGGTTTGTATGCTACCTGAGCCTCTTTGTTAGAACAATTCTGGTGGCCACACGTTAGTGCCGGCATCGCCTGGTACATTAGGACTTGCCACTTTTGTCAAGTTCAACAGACACGCCAAGTGCTTATCCCGCCAACCGTTGCAACACCAGCTCCCCTCTTCAGCAAAATTTATGTTGATACCATGCATATGCCCAAATCTGGTCACTACAAGTACATCATCATTCAAGGTCATTGCTTGCTAATCCACTGGCCTGAATTTCGAATGCTTCAGAGAGAAAATATGGAGGCGGTTGTCAAGTGGCTATTTGAGGACGTCATTTGCTGTTGGGGAGCACTAAGAGAAATCGTCACGGATAACGGTGTGCCAATTATCAAAGCGCTAACATATCTCGCCAAGAAATACAACATTCATCACATTCGAGTATCTGGCTACAACAAGCGTGCCAATGGCCTGGTAGAGAGACCCCACTTTGACGTTCGGCAAGCGCTCTTCAAGGCAGTCGATGGCGACGGGTCTCGTTGGAGTGAGGCAACATATTCAGTATTTTGGTCAGAAAGAGTTACCATTCATAAGTGCATGGGTTGTTCTCCCTATTACACGGCTACTGGCACCCACCCTTTACTTCCTGCCGACATTACAGAAGCAACCTACCTTCAGCCAGCACCTAACAGTATCTTAGCAACTACTGATCTGATCACCAGACAAGCCATTGATCTACAGCGAAGGAAGGAAGATTTAGAGCGACTCCACGAGGTAGTCTTTAGCGCCCGTCGCCAAGCAGCCCTGCGATTCGAAACCGAGCATAGCGCTACTATCAAGGATTACAACTTCCCGAGAGGAGCACTAGTACTTATGCGCAACTCCAAAATTGAAACCTCATACAATAAGAAAATGCGCCCACGCTATTTGGGACCTTTGGTAGTTATCTCTCGTAACCGTGGAGGCGCTTACATGCTCTGTGAATTAGATGGTTCAGTACTGCATCGACCTGTTGCCACCTTTCGCTTAGTGCCATACCTCGCTAGAGAACACATTGACTTGCCGCTGGAAGTGCTAGATATCAACACCACTAAACTTAGGGAACTTGAAGAAACTGACTTATTGGATGATGATGATTTGCCGACTCTGATAGAAGAAGAAGAAAATGATTAGAAAAGAATATATTGATGAGCTCCCTTTTTCTATTACTTATCTTACTTATCCTTCTTGCCGATACTTACTATACTATATTCAACAGACATTTCCTTACATAGTCAAGTCGCAGTGCTAGCATGTCGCCAACGCTTAGCGCATTGTGCAACTCTCGCCAAGGGTTTTTTGCTATGATGATTTACTGAGCGTTTCCCTTTTTCCTCAAAATTTCAGGCTTGCCGCCTGCTTTCTTTTTACTGTACTTTCTTTCCCCTGTGCTGTTGCGCTAACCCAGGCTATGGGACTTATTCTGACACTCAAAAACAAGGGGGCAAGATAGTAAAATTTTACGACGGTAACAAAAAGAAAAACTTATACAGCGGCCACTCTACGCTAAGGTCCGCTCAGTTACTATTGTTGTCCATGGGCAAAGAGTCATCCAACACTGGTAAAGAGGAGTCGCAAAGGGGAAGGAGGTCGCCAGGCAAGATATTGTTAGCGGTTTGTCAGTCCAGGGCAGCTTGGCAATCTGCTTGGTAATCACGCAGGACATGCAGGCTGCAACCCAAGTTAGAATAGCGCAAGCGAAGCACCATGAGCTGGCCCCGGACTTGTTCTCGTTCCCACTCCATTGCTGACTCCATCGTTGCCGCCCTCCGGAAGTACCTCTCCAACACATCGTGAGGATTGAGCGCAATGACTGGGTAGATGAGGTCTTGCCCCAGCCACTGGAAGGCGTTGCCAGTAACCGTCGGTTCAGGCTGAGGAGTCCAGGCGGGGTTGATCCTGGCGATTACAGGGCGCCTTGGCTCTAATCCGGCAACGTCCTCAGGGTCTGATACCTCCCAAGGGGCAACGTTACCGTAGATAGGCAGCCAGTGCCACTCTGGCTCCTCCCTGGCAACTCTTGCCGCTCCCTCCCCTTCTCCCGCTACCGCCTCCTTTGCAGGGGCCTCCTCCTCGTCACCTTCGCACTGGGTCACCAAGGTCTCGTCTGGCTCCCCATCCGCGTCCTCATCACCAGCCATTGCTGGGGGGCTTCCTTCTCCCCTGGTTGTCGCCACCGTAGGTTCCACCTCTTGGGGCTCTTCCCTTGGCGGTGGGTCCATTACCGCATCGTCCTCGTTGGCAGTCGGCAGAGAAGCCCTCTCAGGTGGATGGGGGAAAGCAACTTGCTGGGCCCAGCTTCAGTGTCCCTTGGCAGTAGGCAGCTGGCGGCAAGTGCCTTCTCCAGTTCCTCCATCTCCACGTCTCCAGGGGTAGAGGGAGGAGACTCTACCCACGTACATTTGGCCTTGCCCTTTCCCTTGGCAGGCAAAGAGACTGGTCGTTTTGAAGGGACTGTAGTCCCTTGGCGCTCACCGGTGCCACAGTTGCTGATGGTTTTGTTTTCATCCCCTTGACGCGTTGGCAGCGCCAGGGAACTCTTGCTGATTGTTGCTGCGTCTCCAGCAGCCTTCTTCTTCTTCTCTCCCTCAACGAACTCTCACGCTCTCTTGACTAAGACGGCACGACTAAAAGTGCGTTCCACTACCGCATCGGGAGCTCCCCCACGCTCGCGACTCTTGGCACCATCCAGAGTACAAGCTCGTTTAAGGGTCCTGCACCGATAGCAGGGCTGACTACCAGTAGGGTACCAGCACCCCTCTGGGTCGTTGTCAGCCCAGCATTTGTTGCACTGGTAACTAAGTCAGTAAGCACGGTAACAGAAAAAGTGGTAGGCTTACCGCACCCTGGGAATCTTTAAATTCCTGCCTTGCCATGAGCGCAACAGTCTTCTTGTTCTTCATCTTGGGCAAGACAACTCCCGCATCCATTCCCTCATCAAGGACGGCGTCTTCCCAGCATGGCGCCAGCAGACTCTTCAATTCAGAATTGGTAAAGGTAGTCTGCGTTGGCGCCTGCAGACATAGGTTGGTAAACACTGCCTAGGTCTAAAAGAACACTTACCGCGTACTGGGGAGCCTTTCCCTTGCAAGACTTGGAAACAGTGGTTAGCGTGGCATGGCAGCGGCAAGAATAGGCAAAAACACACTTTCTTCAAAGCCTTACCCGGCTTTACTGGGGAGCCCTTCCTACTAGCCGGCAGTGCCAGGCTCTGTGCACTGCTGGCGTGCGAAACCTTGCTCTGTTCCTTGGCGACTGGCGCCCTCCCACGGTCGATCTCCTCCATTTCCTCCGCCAAAGCCTGTGCACATGCCCACTCTTCTAGCGCCCTCGTAATCTCCTTAGCATCACGAGAGGCGGCAGTAGAGAGTTCCTCCTCCACCTGCATCCATGCCAAGGGCACCAGCACCTCCTGTTTGCTATGAGGAGACAAGTCAGACCACAGCTAAGTCAGAAATCAGGATCAGAAATACTTACTCAGGTGCAGGCGCGCTTATCATCATCAGCAAGGCACCAGAAAGGATATCCTCTAATTCGTCCTCAATAGTGGGGACAGGAGGAGGCGCCTAGGGACCCAATCAGTAACAAGGCGGAAGTACTGATAGAGACTTACAAATCTGGAGAAAGGTGCTAACCACTTGGCGCCACGATTGTCAACATAGCGGGCTTGGCACCACTCCCGCACTTCACTCTCTCTATCCCACCCTACGCCAAGAACGCGAACCTCATACCAGCGTTCCAACAACTTCATCACGGCAACAACCAAGTTAGAAGGCGCCTCCGCACCCACATCTTTGATGCGCCTAATGAAGTTGTTCGCCTTTTCAATATAGGTGGAGGCAGCGTCTTGAGCCTCGCGAGATGGTACTGGAGGCGGAGTTGGAATACGGAAGGACATATTATTCTAATAGAGCGCCAGATAAAAATAGGGAGAAGAAACGAAGTCCAAACTCATGCGCCAGGACTATAAACAAAATCTCAAGAACACACAGACCACTTGTCACAAAAGCGGTAACGGTAGCCTTATTTGGTGACTGAGGACAGTCAATTTTTCAGTTGGGGGGAGATGATAGGACCCCATACAGGATCAGTGCATCAACGGCAGGCTACGGCAACACGGCACAGGCTTAGGATCCCTTAGTGTGCGCTAATTATCCAATTTTGGTGATATTTGATGGCCAGGTACGGCAAGAAGCAGATCTGATCAATGATAGTGCCGATGGCAGACAGAATAACAACTGACAGATGGCATCAGTCACTGACAACAGCACTTAAGGAGAAGCCTGATGATCTATCAAAAACTGACGGACAGCTTGGCGTTTGACTTTGGCGTCTGACACCGCTTAGCACCCCGATTTGGCACCTGACATCGCTTAGGTGTTCTGACAGACAGAAGGGTGATGGATTGATGGTTTAGCGTTGCAATCTGCCACCTGGCGTCGCTAAGGGTCTTGAATGGACGGTAGGGATCTGAAATCGTTGGAGCTACCCCTATAAAATTTTCTAGTTTACTGCACTTTGGCGTCATTGGCCACTGGCGACGGTGAACTCATTGTAGTATAAAAGTACTTACCGACTTGTATCATAAAACCAGACAGAACAGAGTTTCCTGCTCTCCTTACTTCAGTCTCCCTTACGCTCAAGACCTCATTTACGGTCGGCAACGTCAAACTTGTCCGCAGTTGCAGACTCTCGCTAACACTCGACACACTCGCGCCTTGCAGCTACGGCAGGCATTAACGTTACTTAGACTTTGCTAAGCTTACAGTGTTCTTGCCGCTTACCTTTGCCGTGTTCACTTACCGCTTCTTCCCTAGGCGCTTTACCTTAGCGCTTAACACTTGCTGACCTCGTTACCGACTACCCTTTATTTTCATAGGTGCGTTCTCTGGGACCTGCCCGGGACTCCTCACATAACTTTTAGCACGCCCAACGCAAGCTTTTGGTATGGTAACACTATTGTTATATTTGTTTCTGACCAAACTTTGGGCATCATCAACGTCCACAAAAGAGCCCTGCAAACCTACGCAGGCCTACACAAGCCATCAGCAGACATCCACGCAGACATACATTGATGGACTCAAACCTATGTGGGCCCATGCAGGCCTGCACAGGGCACCAGCAGACATCCACAGAGGCCTACGCAGGTCCATGGGGGCTGGTTGGACTAAAAAAAAAATAACCCATCTTGCTCGCCGTATGCCTGTGGGGAGGAATCAAACCTCCAGCCTTGGGAAAGCCTCCAGCAACAGAACGCACATTTAACCATTGCACCACAGGTCCGTTACTAATGGATAGATTCAAAGGTTGGATAACACAATGAACAGATGCCCACCTATGTTTCTGCAGGTTCTCGTATGGATTTTTTAAGGTAGAAGGGGGGTGGCATACCTCCCAAAAGAGTTTTTGTGGCTTGAAAGGGGCATTGGCATCAGCAGCCATCAGCTGGCATCCGTCAGGTGGCATACCTCCCAAAAGAGTTTTTGTGGCTTGAAAGGGGCATTGGCATCAGCAGCCATCAGCTGGCATCCGTCATGACCCACTGGCATCTGCTGGCATCTGTTGGCATTTACTGGATATCTGCTGGTATTTGTTGGCAACTCCCGGCATCATCCGGCATCGTCTGGCATCAGGGCGGGAGAGAAGGAAACAGGGTGCATGGGTGTCTGCCACATGGGGTGGCATCTCGGAGAGCGTGGAGGGTGGCAGAAGAGGGATGGGGGTGGGGAGAAAGAGGGGGAAGGAGGAAGGGGAGGAGTGTGGGTGTCCGCTGGTACGCCAGTGGATGTAGCAGACATTGGACGTCAGGTCAGAGGGGAGGAGGGAAGCAGGGTGCATGTGGTGGATGGGGGTGGTGTGTGAGGTAGTGTGGGGAGTGGAGAGGATGGCACTGGGGAGAAAGAGGGGGAAGGGTGGAAGAGGGTGCGTGAGTGTCGTGAGGTAGTGTGGGGAGTGGAGAGGATGGCACTGGGGAGAAAGAGGGGGAAGGGTGGAAGAGGGTGCGTGAGTGTCTACTGTCTGCTGGCATGCCAGCAGACGGTAGCTGATATCAGCAATGCAACCAGTCCTAGTGGTTCAGTGAAATATTCATTTATTGATATTCAATATTGTGTACAGTGGTGGGTTCTACTCCTCCTACTCCACCTTAACGGGGTCTAATGGTGTGTTTTTATATGGGTGCATTTTTGCTCTACATATACATTGTACTGACCTGTAGTAAGCGCCTGTGGTAGTTGATCCAACCAAAACTCTAGAAATTACTGAAGTAGGATAGGATGGAGGAGTTGGCACATGAGATCATTCCAGTATACATGACAAGTGACGATACACCAGGACTGGCTACCTTTTTTATAAAAACCAGCACAAAGGTAGTTGCCACAGTGCATCATCAACTTGTCATGAGCACTGGAATGAACACACGCACAAACTCGTCCATCTTATGCCACTGCAGAAATTTCTGGAGTTTTCAACGGATCAAATTCATGACGCTAGCAGATGTCAGCGGCCTGCTGCTATTATATAATGTGAACTAGCAGGAGTCAAACCCGCTTCTTGTGCATAATATGAAATATCAATTTATGAATATTCCATTGTACCACAGGTGCTTACTACAAGTCAGGACAGTGTTCATGTAGTGCACAAATGGACCCATACAGAATTTGAACTGATAGAGAATTTACTGCAACTGGTGCATCTGTATTGAATTGATAATATTAGACTGATATTTATTTACACCATAGAAGTATACAGGAAAGAGGAAAACCATGGGGTGTAGCAGAGGAATATTAGACTGATATTGATGTATACCATAGCATTATACAAGTGTGTATGGTGTAGTGGAATATTCCAATTGGTATTCCTTGTATCTTGCAATAGGTGGGTTTGACTCCCCCTAGTGCATAAACATCAAACTGTCGAGAATTTTTGATGACACACAGAATATTAGACTGATGTGTATTTACATCATAGCAGTATACAGTAAGGATCAATGGTCTAGTAGAATATTATTCATTGGTATTTATTATGACTTGCAGTAGGTGAGTTCAATTCCTACTAGTGCATTGATATCAAACTGTCTGGAATTTTTGACCTGCTTAGCTAATTGTTATTTACTACACAGTATGATAAACAAAGTAAGGTCCTAATTTAAACAGGGTGATATGATATCTATTTTCAATATTTATTTACACTATAATATTTTACACTAAGAACATATTGTGTAGTAGAATAATCTAAACTGGTATTCATTGTAGCTTGTACTAGGTGGGTTTGACTCCTGCTCAGTGCAATAAACATTAAAACATTTGCAATTTTGGACCTGCTTAGCTAATTGTTATTTACTAAACTGTAAGATAAATAAAGTAAGGTTTGTCAAGCAATAAATCAACTATAGCAGTGTACAGTAAGCATCGATAGTCTAGTGGAATATTATCCATTAGTATTCATTGTGTGTTGCAGTAGGCAGGTTCGATTCCCACTAGTGTCACGACCCCTCCCCTCCAGATCCACCCCAGGACACCCTCGGAACCCCATCCAGAACCCTCCCTCCAACTCTACAGAATGTGCCCTGCCATCACGACTATCAACACCGCCATTACCTGGCACCCCCCAGCAACCCGCATCATGGGCCTGGGATCAACCGCCATCAACCCTGATCAACAATTGGATCATGCCAACCACTTCTATCAGATCACACCAGCCACTCCCATGCCATCACGCATCATGACTCCCTCCATGCCAATTAATCACGCACTCCACATGCGTAATCCCGGTATACAGCCCCCTCCCACTACTCAATGCCCCTGGGACTTATCCCAGACACTCCAGAACCCCAGAGACCTGGATTAGTACTTATAGTGTAAACCCCCATTGTATTCGCTAGTCTTGATATTAACTTGAATTGTTGCATGCCCTCTGCTTGTTTGGTATGCGCTGACTGGCATGCTTTGACTAGCACGCTCTGAACAACCACGTGCTCTAAGTTTGGTATGCACTTTGCAACTTGCAATTTGTTAACTTGGTCTCATCTCAGAACTCCTGGTTCCTGACTCGACCACCTCCCAACTCTCAGCCTCTAAAACCCAAAACCCCCGGACCAAGTTCCCTTCCCTGGGACCGCCTCTTGTCCACGTCTTGAACCCTGGAGTCCTAGCCCCAGAGTTCCAGACACCTGGGTATTCATAGATCAAGTCCACCTTATAAGGGCTTTGCTTTCCCAGAAAGCCCCTGACTCAGCAGAACCTGACAACTAGTGCATTGATGTCAAACTGTCTATAATTTTTGACCTGCTTAGCTAATTGCTATTTAATAAACTGTAAGACAAACAAAGTAAGGTTTGTCAAGCAATAAATCAAACTTCTTTTGTAAGTTAAACAGAGTCACATGATATCTTGTTTCAGAACTTGCTTCGTGTAAAGTTCTTGTCCGTTTATTTAATTCTCCATCCACCATGTCTAATGAAGAACTCCACCAATGGGTCATTAACGAGGATGTTTGAGTATTATCTCTTGATCTCAGAGAAGACCTGCATCAACTCAAAGCACAGCAGAAGGACCTGGTAAGATGCAAGCACTCCTGTCTAATAGACATGCACTAATAGTCGTCCTGTAGATTGACATGTGGTTGATGGTTAGGGACATCAAGGGTGACAAGAAACTCCACCTTGATGCTAGGAGAAGTTTCATCAACAAAGTTATTCCACTACTCCAGAGCAAGCTTTCTGATGAGGATATGACCAGGCGGTTGAAGGATGCTGTGAAGAAATGGACCCAGAGGAGTGGAAGGGGGGAAGAACCAAGTGGGGGCAAAGAACGACCTGATCCATTGACTGAGGCCAGTCCATTGATGGCACTGGCATGAGAAGACCAGCAGCAGGAGATTTGTCTGGTCTGTCAACAATTCTGAAGAAGAGAAAACAACCGAGTCCTCCAGCAGCAGAAGATTTGTCTGGTCTGTCGCCAAATCCCAAGAAGCCAAAACGGGTGACCTATATTAGTCAATGTCCTCCTGGTACCTATTGTCAACAGAAGGAGCAGGAGGACAAGGATGAGGATGAGGATGAAGAGAAAGAGAAAGAGAAAGAACAAGAGAGCAGGATACTGAAGGGGGAAATTACTGGAGAGATGCTGTTGGGCAGGTATCTGAGGACAGCACCTCGTCGTGAGGGTCAGCACATCAACACCCCTTGCCAATATTGTGCAAGTAAGCAGCTACAGTATGTCAGGACAAAGGGTGGCACTGCATGCAATCTCTGCTAGCTCATTTGCAAACTGTAAGGGGAACACTTGACGTCTGCGGAACTCCTTCCACAGAGCCAACGGTGCGAGTGACAAGCGAGAGTCAAGCGAGCGTGAGGGCAGGCAAGAGTCAGGCAGGGGACAAGCAAGGCTAACAGAGGGTCAGACGTCGCTAGAGAAGCTTATGGTCTGTGTGGATAGGCCAGAAGAACACTGCTATTGTTCAGCCTGGGGATATTCTATCCACAGGCTGCCTATATATACTACATTGGTGGCTGTGTTATTACTAATACTGTTTACTAATCGGGCCCCGGTATGTAATGGAGTATGACTAACAATAATCGATGCTGAGTAAGGTCCATGCATATGACTCATCAAGGCTGACTACTAAGAGATGGAAGGAGAAAGGGTGGGCCGAGCGGCCGGTCGGATCTGCTAGGAGTAGGCGTATTGTCGGACTAAGCTCAGAATAGGGTTTGACACAGTCCAGAAACCGGTCCCCTGACACAAACAAACATGCAGCCTGATGATTGTCAAAAAAACCATCAAGCCCAGCAACAAGAGAAAGGGGAAAAAACCACTGAGAAAGAAGTCAGTGACAATTATTGAGAGTGATGACAATATGAAACTCTTTTCCGGCTCAAATAGCTAACCAATAGTTAGCAGATAAATCAGCCAGTCCAATCGCAGGACCATCAAAACCGTCCATCCATCTATCCCAACCGTCAACCTCCAACTGCCCAGTGGATCCTCTTCCAGTTAAGGGAAAGGGCAAGGAGCAGGCAATGGAGTCTAGTTACAGTGAGGACATTGTGGCTGGTGTAATGGCAGGGGTGGAGAGCTGTTTGGACAGCATGGAGAATGGGTTCCAGGAAGCATTGCAGAATGTTGAGGAGCAGGTGTGGGATGGATTTGTCACAGCTGAGGAGAGCTGGTTACCACGTATTGAGGACTTCTTCCATAGCTACCAGACTCAGGTCAACATGCTTGGTGGCTGCATAGAAACCCTGCAAACCAATGTTTCTCTTGTGGGTGAGATGCTTGCATCCCACAACAGACAGATCTGTCAGACGGAAGAGCAGATCCACCATATTCAGGGTATGGTTGACACTTTGCAGAGTCGACTTTACATCTCCACCCATCCCTCCAGTCTGTCAGCTCAGGATAATGTAGCGTTGTGTCTCTGACTGCTGGTACAGCATTGTATCAGTGGCAGTGCATCCAACAGGGCACAGTGGACTTGGACCTATTATTGAAGAGGAAGAAACCACTGCTGACCCCACTGCTAACCAATCCCCTGCCAGTGCTGACATATCCATTCCCACTGGTGACACCGCTGCCCTCGCCACTGACCAATCCCATAACACCACTGACTTATCCACTCTCACCGTTGCTCCATCCCTGTTTCAACAAACATTCTCAGGGACGTCTCCCACACAAACGTCTCCATCACCCCCTTAACCATCTTCTGTCCCTCCGCCAGTCTCTGCCAAGGACCCTCTCTCTGGCCCAAGAGGACGGGCTTGCAGCAACTCCCAAAGTAGTCAGCCACCGATGCAACAGACCGGATCATCCAGTCGGCTTACTGAGAGATGGAAGGCAAGAGAAGACAAGTGAAGATAGACAGTTTAAGATGGACGGTTTCTTATTGTACAATTTTTTTTTGTTATGATAGACATTGCTACATTTTTGTAACACTATAGTTTACAAAAATACGGTTTCTTATTGTACAATTTTTTTTTGTTATGATAGACATTGCTACATTTTTGTAACACTATAGTTTACAAAAATGTCATGTAACATTTCCTCCTTCCCCACATCAATGATGGCAGACTGGTTGAATGACCTTAATGCGGCTGCTACTCCTGTTTGCTGGTGTAGACATATTAATGTATCGAGCTGCATCCTCCTGTAGCATTTGTGCTTGAGACTTGCAGAGTTGCTTGGAATTTACTCAACATGCCCATCTTTCTAAATTGAAGCACGTCTGCATTGTCCACACACTTCAAACTGTGCTTTCAGGCCTTTCTAGAGAGACAACAATTAGAAAGCAGAATCAAGCGGATGGATGTACAACAAATAGAGGATGGATGGGGGACGGAAGGAGTACCAACTTGCACTGAATTTCTGGTGGATTTCCTTTTTCGCTCCATTCTGCCACTATCTTCTGTAAACGACTTTCCTCCTGTAGTGTGAGTTGATGCATAACATTTTTGACAGCCACATTATATTGTGCAAATGCATCCAATCCTGAGGCATTGTGATCCTTACCCCTCAACAAGTTCTGGATCTCCTCGTTTATCTCCTTTGCCATTGTCTGCCGGACAACATCTCGCAGTGAAGTTTTCAGGAGCACCTTTGGATGATCTCCTCGTTTATCTTCTTTGCCATTGTCTGCTGGACAACATCTCGCAGTGAAGTTTTCAGGAGCACCTTTGGATCTTTATGCTGGTAATAAGGGTGCCAGCAATTCTTGATATACTGGACAACCTTCTATTCAAGCAAATGATGTCTAGTTCTTTGCAATGAGTTGCTGTACCTACTTTGATTCTCTCTGCCCACTCTTCCCCTGTCTTTGGCTCTGTCCCCTTAGTGGCCTAGTAGTTGAAGATATTTGTTAGGATTTTTTCCTTCAAGATAGCAGTCTGAGCTTGAGGAGTAGTTGAGGAGCAGTAGAGTTCCCTGTATGGTTCAAAGATCAATCTTTCTTCTGCTGTAAATATCAGTTCCACTCATCTTTTCTTTGATGAAAATATTGGTTCAGGTGGTTGCAGGAGGGCAGACATGTTTGTAGACAATATAATTTTCTGCAACCACACAGTTCTCAACCAAAGGATCACATGATAAAATATACATTTCCGTTCAGTGTCTGTTGATGACAAATCTGCAACCACACAGTTCTCAACCAAAGGATCACATGATAAAATATACATTTCCGTTCAGTGTCTGTTGATGACAAACAGATTCCATTTGTCTTCGACAGATAGGGTCTGCTGTCTGCTGGTATCTGGCCCATCCAAACTGGGGCATATTGCCAATATTGATGAGCAGTCTCATTAGATCTCCAGTCCAATGGCTAGGTCCTGGCCATAGATATTTTGATCATGAACCTGAACTCTCTGAAGAAACACAAGCAACCAAAAACAACAGTCATCAGGCAAAGGGACCTCATCCCGTTTGCTGAGGAAAGGACACGACTCACTCAGAACACACGAGGGTTGCCAGTCCTCATAACACAACGGCTACCACTGGGTCCCGCTCCCATTGTAACTGGTGCACCATCTGCGGCATTTGCAGATGATGATAACTTTGCACACTTGGACAATAATCCAACAGTAGATGATGTAGATGATACAATGCCCATATCCATAAGGCATGTAAAGGTGATTTGAATGTATGCTATTATTGAGAGCAAATTATTCAAGTTCATACATAGACACAGGCAGATTATCTTAACAACTTCATCAACCATGTTCCACAGCTGCTCAATAGATTGCTTGGTCATGAATCAATGGATGACGTTACTGATTCCTGACCATTACCTTGCACAATGGTGATGCCGTGATTGCGTTGGGTCAAGAATATTCTGTTGCGGATGTTTCTGCCGCACGCACGACTCTAACCCATTTCACCGATCTGAAGTATGGAATAGTAGGTATTTCCAACCAATGAATATATCGGATACTGGAGGGTATTTCTATATCCAACACAATTCATTGCATGCAAACTGTCATCAAGGGAAGGTCAGGGTCAGGGCTCTTGAGGACCACGAGCAGAAAAAGGACATTCAGGAGCAAGAGTTTCTACGACTCGAATATCAACTGGATGTTGAACTTCCATCAGCGGATAGCGACCCAGGACATTCAGCAGTGCATCCATCCCTGACTTCAGATTTCCTGAGCAGACTTCAGGATGCCAGCCTTGATCAAATCATGGAAGAGGAAGAGCAACAGGACCCAGAGAATAATGTACCAATAGAAGATATTCCAGAAGATCAGCCAGCCATGAACGGGTTCTGTATAGACAGATATGATTGCTTTGGGAATCCAATACAACAGATTGTTCACACAACTAGAGTACACTACATCACTGTCATTTTATGTGAGTGTTCTGGGATGGATGTCTTAGTGGAGGATACCATCCGCTTGCAGCTGGTCCCCAGTACATTTGATCGCACACAAACATATTTTACAACGGCTGTGCTGAACAACTTCTGTCTGACAAATCTAGAGTGCAAAGCATCTGCCTACTAGTAGGCAGAAAATTGCAAGAATAACTTCTCCAATTGCATCTTCTGATGAGGTGGATAACCTTTACCGTGAGCTACGACAAATTTCTTGTTCATGGTAGTGGCTGAAGAAGTTGAGGTAGACAGGCTTTGGCCATGATGAATTGAGGCACCCCAGAGTGCTGGACCATGGTGAACTTGCAATATTCTGTCCAACTTGTCCTCAACCAGAAGTCAATCTTCCATCCAACTGTGAAGAAGATCCTGTCTAGTGGAAGTTCAATCGTTCTTTAATGATGGATGGCAACTTCAAGGCAGATCACATCCAACATTCTAATCCTGCTTATGATGTATGGCATTCAGAAGGTGGTGGTATGATGGCCAGGAGGGATGAGCTCACCCACTATCTCAAGCGCACAAAGGAACAGCCAACGGTGAGTGACATTCTTTAACTCTACCTGTCCGCCGTCCGCTCATCAATTCAATCCTGTCCGTCGGCCGTCCGCTGGACCTCCGGCTGTCCAGGGAGCCGCCTGTGAAAACACATTCAAAGCTATTGAAAAGGCCCTGATGATGAACAAGTCATGCAACATTACTGGTATTGTTGCAATGGCATGTACACAGCACAGCTGCTTTGCTCCTAATAGTGTAACAAACTTGACCCGTGGTGAAGGCCAGGTTTACACAGACTTTTCCATCACATGGACAGTTAAGACGACCAACATGGATGGGATTCAGCGTCTTCTACTGGTATATGACATAGCATGTCAGTGGTGTGTCAAATTTTCTGAATGGCTTGCCGAGGCCAAAGAAGTCCTGCCAGATAATCTACTCATGGACTTTGCAATAGGACTTCTTCATGTCCATGGGCATAAAGAGGATTGTTTTTTCTGCTTTGCTCCATCCTTCATTCTTGGGGCTGGTCATTTGGCTGAGGAGATAACTAAAAGAAAAGTCTCTGGTCTACACTAAATGAAGTCTCACAGATGGCCCATATGGCTACCTTGGCACATCGGGCAGAAATCCTTGATGATCACATGTGTGACTCAAACTGGAAGAAGCTGCTTGACATGGTTCCATTCCTATGTCGAAAGTACAGGACTGCTGTTGAGATGAGAGATGCAGCCATTCAATATTTCACCAAGCGATCCGTTGGAATATCAACGGATTTACTAACAAGCTGGGAAGCTGGAATAGCTAAGGCAGAAAGGCTCAGAGAGGAGGGAAACCATAAAGCAATGGATATTCTGAAAGCTCGTACAATGACCTTCAATAGTGCAAGTGAAGACCAAATGGCAGCAGACAGTGGAAACCACTCAACGGATGTTGCAGCGACGGATATTCATTCCTTCTGGATTCAACTTGCCCTTGACATTGAGGAGCAGCAGTAAGGTGTATTGCTGATGGCCCAAACTATTTCACTAATTGGATGCTCAGAATTGCAATTCAGGACCAGGTTCGCCGTTTGAATCGGCATGCAAGCAATGATGATCGGCAAAAGGTCGAGGTGGAAAGAGAAATATTAAGGGTTCGACTCAATGTCCTTGCTGCTTCTCAGGACAGGAGCGGGTTCATTGCTGGTGGAAGGCGGACTGCCCCCCTGGAACCAGATGAAGTTCCCGGAGCCTTTGACAACAATGAAATGGCGGATAACCTTGAACCAACGGATGTAGTTGTTCCAGAAGATTTTGAAATCTCCTTCCCATTTATGATCATGGGTAATGTCTCACCATTAACAATGATAGAGCGCAATCTGCGCTTGATTCAAATTGAAAGGCTCCTGCAAGCCCTTTGGGAATTTATTGCAGAGAAATCATTCCTATATTCTCATGTCGTCCGGGTCGCCCCAAGCAAGAATGTGAAAACTCGAGCTCACGCATCTCTTCAAAGAATCCAGGCCTCAATCCTGGTGAAGTCTCGTGCCTATGCACAATGCCGCAGTGCTCTGCTGTGGCTGGGATCGGACCCCAGCATTCAGAGAAAGTATCCAGTTCTACAGAAAGTGGATTTGAATGCAAGCACAGCTATACAAGATCCCAACATTCCTGGTTCATCAAGGATCAAGGTATCTTGGATATGGCACTCTAATTCTGATGCAGAAAATGAATCTGCAATCATTTCTGAATGTGAGTCCTCTTGTTAACATTTCCATTATCATTACATCCGTTCATGAACATATCTCTTCAGTTAATCGTGTTCATTATCTATGTGCTAGAGCACAACGCAACAGATGGACAGAGGAATGTCAGCTTGTCACAAGTGAAATGGACTGGACAGCTCAGTATTTCTTCAACCAGGCAGATATTTGGTTGAAGCGCAGTATGTCAGTGAAGAAAAGAGGTCTCCAGTAATATGCCCACAAAAAGGTGGCCATGTGGCAAGAATTGGCCTCAATGGCAATTGATAAATTTAGGCGGGTGCTTCCTGATTTTATTCCCCCCCAAACTGCAAGAGATCCGCTGTGAAAATGGTGGATGCACAGACGGATTGAACTGATGGATGCAGCTTGCTGCCATCAGCAGATGATCGGAATGGATTTGTGACAGTCATGTGCAATGGAATTGTTGAAAATCACTTTTGTTTACAAGACACAAAAATCTGATACATAGCAGTATTCGCTTCTACAAGCAAGAGTGCAATGGCATCTACCTCTGTATCACACAATGTCATGTCCCAAGCTACTGTACTAGAAAATTTGCAAGAGGTTGTTGACTATATCGAGTCACGCCTCATTGCATTGAAGCGGAAGAGGCATGGATTATCCAGCATTTAAACAAGGAGTTGGTAAGATAACTTCAAAATATGTAAATATATTATGATCTGAATGTGGGCCATAGAACTTTGTATTGTCATATCTGAGGGCAGCATCACTAAATAATGTGGTCTGCAATGTCCCAGACATTATCAAAAGCATGAGCTGATTTTTCCCTCTCCAAAATCAGCAAACTTTGCCCACAGAGATCCTGGAGTTTGTTGATGGCCGTCAAGGTCTTATTAGAAATCTGTATGGCTGTGATTGGTGGAACCACATTGGCCGAGAGGATGTTCAGGTCTTAAGCAATGAAACGCTGGAGCATTGCCTTCTCGTACATCAGCAAGGCTTCCACTCTTTTGAAAGCTTCTTGGCATGCAACCGCCAGCTGCCCATGACATTGCCATTCGATGGATTGGTGTCCATCCCAGCACCAGACAATTTGCTCTGTGTATTTGTAGGTAGCGGATCTGCCAGAGGCCACCAGCAGATGCTTCTAGCTCTAGATAAGTGGCAGTCACTAGATAGGACAGAACATGTGCCAACAGCCAACGATATGATCTGCCTGTTTGCTGGCAGCAAGTCCGTTGCTGCTTTCGTTGTCAGTTCCATTGCCAGGTCCATGGATCCTACTCAGATGGGCCAATTGACAGGCATTGAGCCTGATCCTCAAGACTGCCTCTCCATGGCCCATCTTACCACTCTTCCTAATGTCAACTCTCCTCAATGGCCATCCTTGACACATATCAACCCTCAAACGCACAACATCCATTTCACCACCTCTACAGTCAAAGTAAACCTGGACTGGTGTATGGCCCTACAATGGAAAACTCTTGCATTGTGGTTCAACCAGCATCCCAACTTCCTTTTGCTCTAGCAGCTCATATTCACTGGACATTCATGGAGCTGGGGAAAACTGACAACAACCAGGTGGATATTCCTAATCCATCTATTAGTGACCCTGACTTAGAGGGTATCCCTCCTTTGTTCATTGTAGCGGATGACAAAATGGAAGATGAATCTTTGCCGTCCTTGTTCATTTCTGCAGAAGAGGAGATGGAAGACAAATCTTTGCCACCTTTGTTCATTCCTGCGGAAGAGGAGACTGAAGACAATGATTTGCCCCCTTTGTTCATTCCTGCAGAAGAGGAGATGGACAATGATTCTTTGCCACCTCTATTCATTGTTGGTGAAAGAGGAGAAGGACTAACAGCGATGGTGTCATACGTTGTATAG
This sequence comes from Macrolepiota albuminosa, assembly GCA_027475525.1. Taxonomy (NCBI): domain Eukaryota; kingdom Fungi; phylum Basidiomycota; class Agaricomycetes; order Agaricales; family Agaricaceae; genus Macrolepiota; species Macrolepiota albuminosa. The sequence goes on from JAMWFC010000108.1 coordinate 82,170, forward strand.
GAGCTCACTTTGTGCCATACCATACGTGTCCAGTGGAGTCCACTACACTGGAGTGGAGCAGTCCCCACAGTGCCGTAGAATACAGAGCCACAGACGTGTCACAATGTGCTGTATGACATGGTCCAGTAGATCAATAAAAGGCAGGCACACACATGCGCACACAGGCATGACAGATGCCAGCGGACACTAGCGGACATCAATGTGCATCAGCAGCTGCTAGCGGGCATCAGCCCACGAGTGAAAATCTCCTCTATTGACAGACTTCATGGCATGAATAAACCCTCCTCAAGGTTTCCCACTTCCCTTCCTCTCCATTCCTCCCCGCAATAACTTGAGGCTGTGTGCCTCCCCTTCCCTCCTTTTCCCACCTCCGACGCCAGCATACATCCACAAAAGAGCCCTGCAAACCTACGCAGGCCTACACAAGCCACCAGCGGACATCCACGCAGACGTACATCAACGGACTCAAACCTATGCAGGCCCACACAGGCCTGCACAGGGCATCAGTGGACATCCACAGAGGCCTACACAGGTCCATGGGGTCTGGTTGGACCAAGGAAAAAGGTAACGTCGTCTTGCCCATTGTATGCCTGTGGGGGAAATCAAACCCCTGGCCTTGGAAAAGCCTCCAGCAATGGAACACACATTTAACCATTGCACCACAGGTCCATTACTAATGAATAGATTCAAAGGTCAGATAACACAATGAATGGACACCCACCTACATTTCTGCAGGTTTCTGTATGGATTTTTTGAGGTGGAAGGGGGGTGGCATACCTCCCAAAAGAGTTTTCATGGCATGAAAGGGGGGTTGGCATCAGCAGCCATCAGCTGGCCATCAGCTGGCATCTGTCGGAGTTTGTTGGCAGCCATTGTGACCTGTTGGCATCTGTTGGCATCTGTTGGCATCCGTTGTGCATCCATTGGCATCTACCAAATATCCGCTGGTATCTGTCGGCATCCATAGGAATCTATCAGCAACCCCCGGCATCGTCTGGCATCATCTGGCATCAGGGTGGGAGAGAAGGAAACGGGGTGCGTGGATGTCCGCCGCATAGGGTGGCATCTCAGAGAGTGTGGGGGGTGGTGGAAGAGGGATGTGGAAGCCTTGCTAATGTAGCTCATGCTTTTGATAATGTCTGGGACATTGCAGACCACATTATTCAGTGATGCAGCCCCCAGATATGACAATACAAAGTTCTATGGCACATAGTCAGATCGACATTGCAGACCACATTATTCAGTGATGCAGCCCCCAGATATGACAATACAAAGTTCTATGGCACATAGTCAGATCCTAATGTATTTGCACATTTTGAAGTTATCTTACTGTCAGAGGACTCCTCATTTCTTCCTTTTCTCACTCCTTATCTCTTCACTCTCCTTCCATTCATTCTCTTACTTCTTCTGACATTATTTCATTTTACTGTTTCTATTCTTTCAACACTATCTGTTAGTACCACTCTTAGCCCTTGAGATGTTCTGGTTCTTTAGCCACCATTCAGACAAGTATGGGCCCACTCAGCACCGCTTCCAGACCACTTATATAAGCCAGAGTTTGCCAGAGTTTGCCCCTTATTTGTACAAGTGTTTGTGTAGGCAATTTTTGAGTTTTTAAGGTTTTATTGTACTGTACAGTTGTTTCCCACACTTCAGAGGCCCCAGAAGCGTCCAACCTGGCATAGGGAATCCCTAGACTTGTTCTCTTTGGATCTCCCTCTGCCAGGTGAGTAGCTACCTTGATATTGTCAGTATATATTCTAATACACTTTGGATCTCCCTCTGCCAGCTGTGTGACTGAGCCACAGCCTCTAGAGGTTGCCCTTACACTTACCAACTCCTTGTCTAGATGCTGGATAATCCATGCCTCTTTCGCTTCAAGACTTGGCACAAGATTGCCAAATATGGAAAGTGCTGCAATGAGGCGTGACTCGATGTAGTCAACAACCTCTTGCAAATTTTCTAGTACAGTAGCTTGGGACATGACATTGTGTGATACAGAGGTAGATGCCATTGCACTCTTGCTTGTAGAAGCGAATACTGCTATGTATCAGATTTTTGTGTCTTGTAAACAAAAGTGATTTTCAACAATTCCATTGCACATGACTGTCACAAATCCATTCCGATCATCTGCTGATGGCAGCAAGCTGCATCCATCAGTTCAATCCGTCTGTGCATCCACCATTTTCACAGCGGATCTCTTGCAGTTTGGGGGGGAATAAAATCAGGAAGCACCCGCCTAAATTTATCAATTGCCATTGAGGCCAATTCTTGCCACATGGCCACCTTTTTGTGGGCATATTACTGGAGACCTCTTTTCTTCACTGACATACTGCGCTTCAACCAAATATCTGCCTGGTTGAAGAAATACTGAGCTGTCTAGTCCATTTCACTTGTGACAAGCTGACATTCCTCTGTCCATCTGTTGCGTTGTGCTCTAGCACATAGATAATGAACACGATTAACTGAAGAGATATGTTCATGAACGGATGTAATGATAATGGAAATGTTAACAAGAGGACTCACATTCAGAAATGATTGCAGATTCATTTTCTGCATCAGAATTAGAGTGCCATATCCAAGATACCTTGATCCTTGATGAACCAGGAATGTTGGGATCTTGTATAGCTGTGCTTGCATTCAAATCCACTTTCTGTAGAACTGGATACTTTCTCTGAATGCTGGGGTCCGATCCCAGCCACAGCAGAGCACTGCGGCAATGTGCATAGGCACGAGACTTCACCAGGATTGAGGCCTGGATTCTTTGAAGAGATGCGTAAGCTCGAGTTTTCACATTCTTGCTTGGGGCGACCTGGACGACATGAGAATATAGGAATGATTTCTCTGCAATGAATTCCCGAAGGGCTTGCAGGAGCCTTTCAATTTGAATCAAGCGCAGATTGCGCTCTATCATTGTTAATGGTGAGACATTACCCATGATCATAAATGGGAAGGAGATTTCAAAATCTTCTGGAACAACTACATCTATTGGTTCAAGGTTATCTGCCGCACTACAACCTCAAACTCTAGCACCTGTGTACTTCCAAGAGCATCCTTGCACCTCACCCAGAACTCTGGAACTCGCTTTTCTGTTGTCTGGAGATACTCTGTAGACTTCAAGTCAGCCTTGTAAGAACCTGCTTGCCATCAGAAGTCCCTGTTGTCAGCAGAACCTGACAAACTCAAGCTACATGCTTGAATCTCTGGACTGCTTGAACAGACTGTAAATGTGGTTCTCTCTGATGATCTGAATATGGATAATGCTGCTTTTTACCAGATGACTGTTTTAGGTTCTGCTGCTTCTGTTTTCACTGTGCAACATTCCATTGTAGAGCAGCGCTGCTCTCCTAGCATGCTTTTGGCTGGTTCTTCAGAAGTTGTGAATACCTCTTCTGAAAACAACCTATTGTGGGCCTTCCATGGTCTACTTCTGGATGTGAGGAGTTTGCTATCATCAGCAGATAAGGTCTACTCTCATAAAGTTGTTAAATCCCTTGAAGAAGAGATGTTTGAGTATATTCCCTTGGATCTTTTGACAGACAAGGCATGTTGGCAGACTACTCATGAACCTCCTCCTCTGGAGTCCTTTTTTGTCATTTTAAATGGTAAACTGTGACTTCCAAATGCCTTCTTTGATACCTTGAAAAAGTCAAAGATGACCTTTAATAACTGGTGTGCAGCATGAGACAATCTTGTTCGTGCTATATGTTCACACCTTCATACTGACTCTGACACATAGAGACATCACAACGGTACGTGTCATACGTTGTACGGGAGCCCGCTTTGTGCTGTACCATACGTGTCCAGCGCACATAGAGACATCACAACGGTACGTGTCATACGTTGTACGGGAGCCCGCTTTGTGCTGTACCATACGTGTCCAGCGGAGTCTGCTACACTGGAGCGGAGCAGTCCCCACAGTGCCATAGAATACAGAGCCGCAGACGTGTCACAATGTGCTGTATGACACGGTCCAGTGGATCGATAAAAGGCGGGCACACACATGCGCATGCAGGCCCGGCGGATGCCAGCAGACACTAGCAGACGTCAATGTGCATCAGCGGCCGCCGGCAGGCATCAGCACATGAGTGAAAACCTCCTCCATTGGTGGACTTCATGGCATGAATAAACCCTCTTCGAGGTTCCCCACTTCCCTCCCTGCAATAACTCGAGGCTGCGCGTCTCCCCTTCCATCCTTTTCCCACCCCCGACGCCAGCATACATCCACGAAAGGGCCCTGAAAATCTATGCAGGCCTATGCAAGCCACCAGCGGACATCCATGCAGACGTACGTCGACAGACTCAAACCTACGCGGGCCCTCCCAGGCCTGTGCAGGACACCAGCGGACATCCACAGAGGCCTATGCAGGTCCACAGAGTCTGGTTGGACCAAGTAAAAAAGTAACTTTGTCTTGCCCGCCGTATGTCTGTGGGAGGGAATTGAACCCCCAGCCTTGGGAAAGCCTCCAGCAACGGAACACACATTTAACCGTTGCACCACAGGTCCATTACTAATGGATAGATTCAAAGGTCGGATAACACAATGAACGGACACCCACCTACGTTTCCGCAGGTTCCCGTATGGATTTTTTGAGGTGGAAGGGGGGTGGCATACCTCCCAAAAGAGTTTTTGTGGCCTGAAAGGGGCATTGGCATCAGCAGCCATCAGCTGGCATCTGTCGGAGTTCGTCGGCAGCCGTTGTGACCCGCTGGCATCCGTCGGCAGCCGTCGTGACCCGCTGGCATCCGTCGGCATCCGCCGGATATCCGCTGGTATCCGTCGGCAACCTTCAGCAACCCCCAGCATCGTCCGGCATCGTCCGGCATCAGGGCAGGAGAGAAGAAACAGGGTGCGTGGGTGTCCACCGCATGGGGTGGCGTCTCGGAGAGCGTGGGGGGTGGCGGAAGAGGGATGGGGGTGGGGAGAAAGAGGGGGAAGGGGGAAGGGGAGGAGCGTGGGTGTCCGCTGGTGGGGGTGGCGGAAGAGGGATGGGGGTGGGGAGAAAGAGGGGGAAGGGGGAAGGGGAGGAGCATGGGTGTCCGCTGGTATGCCAGCAGACGTCAGGTCAGGAGGGAGGAGGGAAGTGGGGTGCATGTGGTGGATGGGGGTGGCGTGTGAGGTAGTGTGGGGAGTGGAGAGGATGGCACTGGGGAGAAAGAGGGGGAAGGGATGTGGTGGATGGGGGTGGCGTGTGAGGTAGTGTGGGGAGTGGAGAGGATGGCACTGGGGAGAAAGAGGGGGAAGGGTGGAAGAGAGTGCGTGAGTGTCTGCTGTTCGCTGGCATGCCAGTGGATGGTAGTGGACGGTAGCTGACGTCGGCATGTGAGCCAGCTGATGTCAGCGGTGCAACCAGTCCCAGTAGTTCAGTGGAATATTCATTTATTGATATTCAATATTGTGTATAGCGGTGGGTTCTACTCCCCCTACTCCACCTTAATGGGGTCTAATGGTGACAATGGAATATTGAGAGGAGGGTTGGACTCCTGCTAGTGACAAATATTTTAATAGGGCCTGTAAGCCCTAATAAAATATCCGTTCATCACTCGCTAGCATCATCAAGTTGATCCGTTAAAAACGCTAGAAATTACTGAAGTGGGTATGGGTTGGACGAAGTTGCGCATAGTCACGAGATCTGGAATGACCACATGCGCAAAGACGAGCAACCCATGCCACTGCAGAAATCTCTGGAGTTTTAAACGGATCACATTAATGATGCTAGCGGACATCAGTGGCCTGCTGCTCAAATATGCACTAGCAGGAGTCGAACCCACCTCTTGTGCACAATATGAAATATCAATTTATCAATATTCCATTGTACCACAGGCGCTTACTTAGAAGGGGTCAAACCTGCCTGTCAGTGGCCTATGGTAGTTGATCTAACCCACTCAATTTTCAGTATTGTGTGGAGTGGCAGGTTCAACTCCCCTAGTCCACCATAATGACGTATAATGGTGTCTTTTTATACTGCTGCATTTTTGCACTAGATGTAAACTGTACTAATTTTTGGTAAGGATCTGTGGTCAAATGGAATATTGATACATTGATATTTCATATTGTGCACAAGAGCCGGGTTCGAATCCCACTAGTGCACATCATTATACATGACATAACTTTGTTTTACTAATTGTTATTTACGTCTATATTCTTTCTACTGCCCAATTCGAGGGTTCGAGTCCCCCTTGTGTAATCGTTGAAGAGTGTGTTGTTTTTTGCGTTCATGAGAGTGGCATAACGGAACAAAACAATGGGACGGTTAATCTTAGTGGACCTGAGTCCTGTCCAAACTAATTGAAATGTCTGTAGTAAAGTGCTGTAGCCTAGTACACAATACTAGAGTGATATTTATGTATAATCCACAGAATGTCCTGTGGTCTAGCAGAATATTGTCACTTTATGTTCCTTCTAGTGCACAACTGGAGGTAATGGATCAAAACAGAATGTCCTGTGGTCTAGCAGAATATTGTCACTTTATGTTCCTTCTAGTGCACAACTGGAGGTAATGGATCAAACAGATTTATAATGGATTCGTCAGCGGCACAACAGGACGGATAATCTTGACAAAAAATAACCAACGGAAAAGCCAAGAATTATAGTAACTAAGGATTAAATTACTTGTCCGATGTGTATTCCTCCTCTTCATTAGATTCATGTAATGTGTCTGAATAGAACAAATCCTCATCAAGCAGGTAGTCTGCTGTCAAAAATGCAAAGTCATCCGGTGTATATGGCCCTTGAGGTCTGGAAAGTGTGATGTCTTCATAGTTTGCTATCAGGCCTGACGATGAAGATGGTGAGGGTGACTCTGACATATCAACAGACACATCATCAGTACGACTAGCTTGATTGAAAGGGCCAATGGGCCTACATTGACCATGTTTTGCTCTAGCACGAAATTCTTGTTCTGTTGAAATAAATTAACTATGATTACCAGTGCCAAATTATACTCACGTTGTTGATACAATTCGTTAATTCTTCTCTGATCCTCACATCGAGTCATACGATTACCAGTGCCAAATTATACTCACGTTGTTGATACAATTCGTTAATTCTTCTCTGATCCTCACATCGAGTCATACATGTCTCATATTCCTCCCACTCCTGGACATTTTTACCAGTAGGTAGGGTTGGAGAAGGAGATTGTTGGAAGGGGGAAGACGGGATTTGAAGAGCCGTTACATCAAAAAGCGGTGGAAGATTTTCTTCGTCATCAGCTGCCATGCCTCCATCCGTCTCTTCTGCCATTACAAGAAATAGCGGCAAAAGGTTTTCTTCGTCCTCAGTCGCCATACATCCACCGCTCCGGACTTCCGTTTGTCCGCCGTCATCGGCCGCCATGGTCTCCATCGCTGTTAGTCCTTCTGCTCCTTCACCAACAATGAATAGAGGTGGCAAAGAATCGTCGTCCATCTCCTCTTCTGCAGGAATGAACAAAGGGGGCAAATCATTGTCTTCAGTCTCCTCTTCCGCAGGAATGAACAAAGGAGGCAAAGAATCCTCTTCCATCTCCTCTTGCGCAGGAATAAACAAAGGTGGCAAAGATTTGTCTTCCATCTCCTCTTCTGCAGGAATGAACAAAGGCGGCAAAGATTCGTCTTCCGTCTCCTCTTCCGCAGGAATGAACAAAGGAGGGATACCCTCTAAGTCAGGGTCACTAATGGATGGATTAGAGATATCCACCTGGTCATTGTCAGTTTCCCCCAGCTCCCTGAATGTCCCACGGACATGAGCTGCTGGGGCGGAAGGAAGTTGGGATGCCGGTTGAACCACAACACAAGAGTTTTCCATTGTAGGGCCATACACCAGTCCAGGTTTACTCTGACTGTAGAGGTGGTGGAATGGATGTTGTGCGCTCGAGGGTTCGATATGTGTCAAGGATGGCCATTGGGGAGAGTCGACATCAGGGAGAGTGGTAGGATGGGCCATGGAGAGGCAGTCTTGAGGATCAGGCTGCTCACTATCAATACTGTTGGTATGGGACTTGATGCCTGTCAATTGGCCCGTCCAAGCAGGATCCATGAACCTGGCAACGGAACTGACAACGGAAGCAGCAACGGACTTGCTGCCAGCAAACAGGCGGATCATATCGTTGGCCGTTGGCACATGTTCTGTCCTATCCAGCGACCGCCACTTGTCTAGGGCTAGAAGCGTCCGCTGGTGGCCCCTGGTGGATCCGCTACCTACAAATACACAGAGCAAATTGTCTGGTGCTGGGATGGACACCAATCCATCGGATGGCAATGTCATGGGCAGCTGGCGGTTGCATGCCAAGAAGCTTTCAAAAGAGTGGAAGCCTTGCTGATGTACGAGAAGGCAATGCTCCAGCGTTTCATTGCTTAAGACCTGAACATCCTCTCGGCCAATGTGGTTCCACCAATCACAGCCATACAGATTTCTAATAAGACCTTGACGGCCATCAACAAACTCCAGGATCTCTGTGGGCAAAGTTTGCTGATTTTGGAGAGGGAAAAATCAGCTCATGCTTTTGATAATGTCTGGGACATTGCAGACCACATTATTTAGTGATGCTGCCCTCAGATATGACAATACAAAGTTCTATGGCCCACATTCAGATCATAATATATTTACATATTTTGAAGTTATCTTATCAACTCCTTGTTTAAATGCTGGATAATCCATGCCTCTTCCGCTTCAAGACTTGGCACAAGATTGCCAAATATGGAAAGTGCTGCAATGAGGCGTGACTCGATGTAGTCAACAACCTCTTGCAAATTTTCTAGTACAGTAGCTTGGGACATGACATTGTGTGATACAGAGGTAGATGCCATTGCACTCTTGCTTGTAGAAGCAAATACTGCTATGTATCAGATTTTTGTGCCTTGTAAACAAAAGTGATTTTCAACAATTCCATCACACGTGACTGTCACAAATCCGTTCTGATCATCCGCTGATGGCAGCAAGCTACATCCATCAGTTCAATCTGTCTCTGCATCCGTCACATCAATCGGTCTCTGCATCCGTCACATCAATCTGTCTGTGCATCCACCATTTTCACAGCGGATCTCTTGCAGTTTGGGGGGGAATAAAATCAGGAAGCACCCGCCTAAATTTATCAATTGCCATCGAGGCCAATTCTTGCCACATGGCCACCTTTTTGTGGGCATATGACTGGAGACCTCTTTTCTTCACTGACATACCACGCTTCGACCAAATATCTGCCTGGTTGAAGAAATACCGAACTGTCCACTCCATTTCACTCGTGACAAGCTGACATTCCTCTGTCTATCTGTTGTGTTGTGCTCTAGCACGTAGATAATGAACACGATTAACTGAAGAGATATGTTCACGAACGGATGTAATGATAATGGAAATGTTAACAAGAGGACTCACATTCAGAAATGATTGCAGATTCATTTTCTGCATCAGAATTAGAGTGCCATATCCAAGATACCTTGATCCTTGATGAACCAGGAATGTTGGGATCTCATATAGCTGTGCTTGCATTCAAATCCGCTTTCTGTAGAACTGGATACTTTCTCTGAATGCTGGGGTCTGATCCCAGTCGCAGCAGAGCACTGCGGCATCGTGCATAGGCACGAGCCTTCACCAGGATTGAGGCCTGGATTCTTTGAAGAGATGCGCGAGCTCGAGTTTTCACATTCTTGCTTGGGGCGACCCGGACGACATGAGAATATAGGAATGATTTCTCTGCAATAAATTCCCAAAGGGCTTGCAGGAGCCTTTCAATTTGAATCAAGCGCAGATTGCGCTCTATCATTGTTAATGGTGAGACATTACCCATGATCATAAATGGGAAGGAGATTTCAAAATCTTCTGGAACAACTACATCCGTTGGTTCAAGGTTATCCGCCATTTCATTGTTGTCAAAGGCTCCGGGAACTTCATCTGGTTCCAGGGGGGCAGTCCGCCTTCCACCAGCAATGAACCCGCTCCTGTCCTGAGAAGCAGCAAGGACATTGAGTCGAACCCTTAATATTTCTCTTTCCACCTCGACCTTTTGCCGATCATCATTGCTTGCATGCCGATTCAAACGGCGAACCTGGTCCTGAATTGCAATTCTGAGCATCCAATTAGTGAAATAGTTTGGGCCATCAGCAATACACCTTACTGCTGCTCCTCAATGTCAAGGGCAAGTTGAATCCAGAAGGAATGAATATCCGTCGCTGCAACATCCGTTGAGTGGTTTCCACTGTCTGCTGCCATTTGGTCTTCACTTGCACTATTGAAGGTCATTGTACGAGCTTTCAGAATATCCATTGCTTTATGGTTTCCCTCCTCTCTGAGCCTTTCTGCCTTAGCTATTCCAGCTTCCCAGCTTGTTAGTAAATCCGTTGATATTCCAACGGATCGCTTGGTGAAATATTGAATGGCTGCATCTCTCATCTCAACAGCAGTCCTGTACTTTCGACATAGGAATGGAACCATGTCAAGCAGCTTCTTCCAGTTTGAGTCACACATGTGATCATCAAGGATTTCTGCCCGATGTGCCAAGGTAGCCATATGGGCCATCTGTGAGACTTCATTTAGTGTAGACCAGAGACTTTTCTTTTAGTTATCTCCTCAGCCAAATGACCGGCCCCGGGAATGAAGGACGGGGCAAAGCGGAAAAAACAATCCTCCTTATGCCCATGGACATGAAGAAGTCCTATTGCAAAGTCCACGAGTAGATTATCTGGCAGGACTTCTCCGGCCTCGGCAAGCCGTTCAGAAAATTTGACACACCACTGGCATGCTATGTCATATACCAGTAGGAGATGCTGAATCCCATCCATGTTGGTCGTCTTAACTGCCCGTGTGATGGAAAAGTCTGTGTAAACCTGGCCTTCACCACGGGTCAAGTTTGTTACACTATTAGGAGCAAAGCAGCCGTGCCGTGTACATGCCGTTGCAACAATACCAGTAATGTCACATGACTTGTTCATCATCAGGGCCTTTTCAATAGCTTTGAATGTGTTTTCACAAGCAGCTCCCTAGACAGACGGAGGTCCAAGAATGTATGTGGTGCCATTATTCTTTAAACAATTTTGACACCAATTATAGTCATGACAATATGTCATACTTGACCCATGCTAACCGACCTACCTTTCAAGACTCCTTTCCTGACCTTGTTAGTGACCTCAACAAGAAGATGATGGATTACATGTCTGCTCTTCTTGGTAGAGACATGCTGTCCAACATGCAATCACCCCATGATTTGACTCCTCCTATCCTTACATGCCATGACCTCATCCTTGATCTGGATAGGGATGGATTCCCAATATTACCAGCAGATCCAGGACCAAATATATTTCAAACTCGGGCAGAATTGGAAATGCTTGTCCGGGACTATCTAAATACTCATTACAGTGAATCCTAGTTTTCTCCACCTTTGCTCATCATCTGATCACTCCATCAGAAATTGCGTCTGGTTACCGTTATAAATCTGCTCCTTACAAGGCAGTGAGGACCAATGATCAGCAATTCATACATTCAAGGTATCTTCCAGAGGGTCTGATATTCCAAGATCCTCATAATCTTGGTCGGCCTGAGCTATTGCGTCTGCTGAACTTCTGGAGAGACCGTCAAGGACAGTATGGATCCGGTGACACCTTCCGCTGGACGGTTTATCTCAACCGTCACAAGCAGCCAGTAGCTGCCGAGTACGGCACCCGAGCTGATCGTGAAAAAAATGTGGCAGCAGCAGCAGCACATAAGGCTACACGCAAAAATGGAGGGAAAAATCGGAAACAGAGGCCAACACCATCAGCGGTAGTCGATGGCAACAGTAGGACCATTGCTAATGATGGAGCCGCTGATGGCGGATCCGCTTTAGTCACCGGATCTGCGGTAGTCGATGCAACAGTAGGACCATTGCTAATGATGGAGCCGCTGATGGCGGATCCGCTTTAGTCACCGGATCTGCGGTAGTCGATGGCAACAGTAGATCCGCTTTAGTCACCGGATCTTCAGCCAACTTGGAGTGGCAACGGGGGCCTACACTTCCCCTGTCACCTAGCGTACCACACACACCACTGCCTGACTTACAGGAGGAACCTCCTGTCTTGCGCTCACCGCACACTCCCCAGCCTCAGCGCCACAACAGATCCACGGTTCACAACGAATCCCAACCAAATGTATCAGCTTCCGCTCACGATGAGTTCGCTCTTGACGAATCCGTTCATGACGGATGTGTTGATGATACAGCAGTGGTAGATGCCACTACCATCCACCTCTTACAACAAAGAGGATGGAGCCATCCAGACCCTCCAATTAATGGCCCTAGTGATGGTTCCCCTAGATATAGAGTGTCAAGAAGGGTGCTCGACATTCTTCAAGATGAGGACAATGACCAATTTGAAGGTGAGGGAAGGCCGGCATTACAAAACCAAAAGAAGCGCAAGGCATTGCCTAACCAATTGTCAACAAATTCCAAGCGACCCCGCAAGTCTCAAGCACAAATGCTACAGGAAGATGCAGCTCGATACATTGATATGTCTACACCAGCCAAAAGAAGTAGCAGCCGCACTAAGGTCATTTGACCAGTCTGCCGTCATTGATGTGGGGAAGGGGGGAATGTTATATTACATTTTTGTAAACTATAGGGTTACAAGAATGTACGAATGTCTGTCATAGCGAAAAAAAAAATATGATACTGTGTAGTAAATAACAATTAGCTAAGCAGGTCAAAAATTCTAAACAGTGAGACAAAAATGCAATAGTAGGAATCAAACCTGTCTACTGCAAGACATAATAAAGACCAATGGATAATATTCCACTAGACCACCGATGCTTACTTTACATTGCTGACGCTTCATGTATAATGCTATGGTGTAAATCAATATCAGTCTAATATTCCGCTACAAACTATGGTTTTCCTCTTTCCTGTATACTTCTATGGTGTAAATACATATCAGTCTAATATTGTCAATTCAATACAGATGCACCAGTTGCAGTAAAATCTCTATCCGTTCAAATTCTGTATGGGTCTGTTTGTGCACTACATGAACACCGTCCTGACTTGTAGCAAGCACCTGTGGTACAATGGAATATTCATCAATTGATATTTCATATTGTGCACAAGAAGTGGGTCCTGACTTGTAGCAAGCACCTGTGGTACAATGGAATATTCATCAATTGATATTTCATATTGTGCACAAGAAGTAGGTTCGACTCCCACTAGTTCACATTATATAATAGCAGCAGGCCGCTGACATCCGCTAGCGTCATGAATTTGATCCGTTGAAAACTCCAGAGATTTCTGCAGTGGCATAAGATGGACAAGTTTGCGCATGTGTTCATTCCAGTGCTCATGACAAGTTGATAATGCACTGTGGCTAACTACCTCTGTGCTGGTCTTTGTAACAAAGGTAGTCAGCCCTGGTGTATTGTCACTTGTCATGTGAACTGGAATGATCTCATGCGTCAACTCCTCCATCCTATCCCGCTTCAGTAATTGCTAGAGTTTTGGTCAGATCCACTACCACAGGCGCATACTACAGGTCAGTATGATGTATATGTAGAGCAAAAATGCACCCATATAAAAACACAGCATTAGTCCCTGTTAAGGTGAAGTAGGAGTAGAACCCACCACTGTACACAATATTGAATATCAATAAATGAATATTCCACTGAACCACTGGGACTGGTTGCACCGCTGACATCAGCTGGCTCACATGCCGACATCAGCTACTGTCCGAATATTCCACTGAACCACTGGGACTGGTTGCACCGCTGACATCAGCTGGCTCACATGCCGACATCAGCTACTGTCCGCTACCGTCCGCTGGCATGCCAGCGGACAGCAGACACTCACGCACCCTCTTCCGCTGTGGACGTGGGTTGGAGTACCTGATGGATTCGACGAGAGAACGAAAGAGTCGGGAAGAGAGGCCGAAGGTGAAAGTCGAATTGAATGGGAAAATGGGGAGATGTGAAGTACACGTAAAGTACTGCACGTCGCGTCGTGACGAAGTTCGTGGACCAGTCAAAGAAAAGCACCAGCAAGAATAAAAGGAACAAGCGTAGTCAAGCTCTAGACAGGTTCCAGTAGAGAGAGTAGAAGCGACAGCTCAGTAGTGGAGAACACAAGACCCCAGAGAACCGCGAGAATAGAGAAGCCGTGAAGATTAAACAAGCCGAGAAGCGAGCCGCAGTAGACGAGAATCAAGCCGAAGCAGAGAGATCAAAGTCCCGAGTTGCCGAAGTCAGTGTCAGGATAGACGGAACACAAGACTGACAGAGACAGAGCCGTGACAGAGAAGATCACCAAGAAGCCGAGAAGAGCCGAGTACGCTGCCGAAGACAGCGAGCACGCGGAGTTTGACGTCGGACCGAACGTCTACAAAGACAGAACCGAGCCGAGCGAGACGATACCTAAGACCAGACCAGATAGCGACGAGACAGAATTACGAGGCGCACGAATCAAGCAGAGCTCAAGACCGAAAGATTATGGGGTGTAGAAACCTATTCTATTGGTATGTTTTTCTCGCCTCTTATACGTATTATACACATTCTTGGGATCGACGATTCATCCCCAGAGTTCCTCAATATCGACGATCCCTCCCGGATTTTGTTTTCGACCGCTGGTCGGTCTCATAATCCCCAAACTTTAATTTCTTCTTGCCCCAATCGCACTCCCGATTTCCCAATACATCCGTACTTCCCTCATTGCAAGCCTACTTCGAACGTTACCTCTTTATTCTACACGCGCTTGTCATTTCCGTAGTCGAATCCCATTTGCCTTTCGTTCCTTCGTATCAGCCCGATTCTATCAACAGTCTCCCTTCTCCTACCACAGACTGCACGGAACTTAGACGATGACCCCATCGTCCGGAGAAGTCGCGACCGCCTGAGTTAACCATTCGACATTTAAGAAAGCGAGCGGTATGTCGGCGTCCCCAACCATGTCTCCAATCAAAGAGTGTGCCCCCCTCAAATGAACGTTATCCATGAAGGACTGCCATATTGCCGAACGTTCTCCGCGTTTATGCCTACTCTCATCCTCCGTCTTTACAATTACCCCCACCGTTTTAACTGTCTGGAACTCCTCTCGAAAGTAGAAGACCTTCAACCTATTAGCTGCGATTGAGTCACGTTTGACACTCCCATCGAGTTCCCTCAGTTGGTACGTCGTATCCCAAAGCTTGCGATGAACGATAAAAGGTCCAGACCATCTGAGAGCGAACTTGTGTCCTTTTTGCCCCTCTAACCATGTCTCGTGTACTAGCACCCAAGTCCCTTCTTCAAATTCTCCACTGGACAAAGTTTTCGCAAACTTGTCGTTAAACGCCGCGACCGCCTTAAGTCTTGCCGCCTTCTGTCGTTCAAGAGCAATCACTAACTTCTCGTCACGTCTAACCAACTGCCTCATCCTCGTCGCCAACAACTCCTCTGTTGATCTCACCTGATCCCAGTCAAGAGCTTCCCAAGTGATGTCCGCAATGTCGAAGGCAAAGAACGGTTCCCGACCGTAAAGCAAGAAGTAAGGAGTGTGACCAGTCATCCTCGACGTTGTCGTCCTCATCGCTAATAACCCAGCCTCCACGAATAAGGGCCACTTCCCCGAATCCCTACCACAGGCCTTTAATATGGAATCGCATAATGTTTTGTGCGCCCTTTCTACGATGCCGTTGCCTTCCGGATGGTATGGCGAAGAGACTATGACGGTAAGTCCGTATTGCTTGTAAATGTACTCGGCCGCTCCCAGGAACTCCTTCCCTCCGTCTGTGATGAACGCAGGAATATGACCGAATCGGCAAATAATATCTTCATACATAAACTTTCCCCAGGACACGGAGTCCGCTCTTTTTGACGCCCTAGCCTCCGGCCATCCTATTGCCGGCTCCATCCCCTGTAGAAGATACCTTTTCCCTCCATGTCCGTCTCCCATATGAACCGTGTCCAAACAAAAGTATCGCAAAATGGCGGCACTCCATGTTGGAGAGAAAGCGACTTTGGGCCTCGTCCTTGATCGTAACTGGCAAATATTGCAGGACCGTACGAAGTACGCCACATCATCATACAGGTTGGGCCAATAGAACCTGTCGAATAACGTTTTATACGTCGCGTCGCGTCCTCTGTGCCCTGTGTCGTTATGTGCCTCAGCTATCAGCTCCCGCCGTCTCTCTTTCCTCTCGACAACTAGCCTCGGTTGTCTACCTTTAATTGGCACTAGCCATAGCTTGTCCCCGTATAGAAAATATCGTTTCGAATTCTTGATGAAAGCAGACCGTTCCTTCTCTGTCGTACACCATTTCGGGATTCTCAAGCTTTGCAAATACACCCTGATTTCCGTCCATACCCCCTCCGGCTCTTCATCCTTGAGTCCAAACTTATGTTTTGCGCATGACACCTCTTCTCCTACGCTCTCGTCGAATCCTGTTCCCCATACACTCTGAATCACACTTAGAGAGACGACCTCTTCCCCCCACTGGACCTGTATCTCTTTCTCCACTTTCCGACGTCTTCGACAAAACTCCCTTCCCAGGAAAACGAACGGATCCGACATCGCAGACAAAGCCAGGCTGACAGACATCATATTTTGTTTGTCACTTCCAACACCGTCGTTCGCGAAGGATCGCCTCTTGGTCGTCACACCGAACAAGAGCATGAAAATCGCCTTGGAGCTTGTAACGAAGGTCGCGCATGGAGTCTTCGGCATCCTCCTGACGTGCTCCACGAGATGCTTAAGTTGCCCAGTCCTCCAATCTGTTTCCTCCCCGTCATTCGATAAACATGCCGCGACATCGTATGAAAGTCTTGAAGACACTTCCCCCACGAATCTGTCCAAAAACTCCTCCGAGTCCGAATCTTCCGAGTCGTCATCAGCCTTTTTACGTCTCGACAGCCCGTCGGGTCCTTGATGTGACTGAGCTGGTACGTGCTTCAAATTAAAGTCGAAGAGAGAAATATATAGTATCCAGCGCGTCATAGGTGCGTTCGGAAGATCGGGGTTTTGAATCATTTCCACCAAGAATTTTGCATCGACATCCACCCGAAAATAAACGCCCCAAATTCTATGCCTCAAAGCTTTTAACGCCCTAAAAAGACCATAAAGTTCGCACTTGGGCTGCGAGTACCTTGACTCCGTCTCGTTAAAGGTGCACGATCCGAACAAGGCTGGCTTCTTTTCCTCTCCTCTATACTGTTGAAGGATCCATCCCGCACCATTCTTGCACGAATCTACCCCAACGACGACCAATCCATGCAAGTCTCCTTCTCTAGAAGTCGTAACTTTTGAATGCTTCCGTGCGTCTTTGTAATCAATAACAATGAGCACGGGCGCCGTCGTGATAAGGTTTTTAATCGTGTCCATCGCCTGACATTCTCCCTCCCCGAAGTAAAATTCCTTGTCTACCCCTCGGGTCAGCAGCGTCAATGGTTTCGCCACCAAAGAAAAATTCCTGATCCATCGTCTCCCCACTCCTGCTGTCCCCAGAAAGGATCTGACGTCCGAAACATCCGACGGAATCAACCATTTCTCAATTCTAGAAACCAGACCTCGCTCCAGGTGCCAACCTTCCATAGAAACGACAGATCCAACGATGTTCAACTTCGGTGTCGCCAATATCAGCTTGTTCCCAGATGCCGTGATGCCAGCCTCAATGAACCGAGCGAAAAATCGGTCAAGAATCGTCGCGTACTCGTAAATCGTCCTTCTGATCCCTGGTGCTATCTCCTCCCCGCCGTACCACGACTTGGGTCCCATTATCCCCACGTCATCCACGAACCCATTCCCATTCGGCGGTCGAGCTTCCTTCTCCTCCTTTATCGTATGGTCCACACATTTTTGGAACTCAGGTAACGAATTAGTTGCGCCCTGAGGCAACGTCGTTCCCCTCTGAGCACCCAGCGCACATCCGAAAGTCGTTAACGGCCTGGATATCATGGCTAATTTCCTCCCATCATATCCAGCAAACAGATCGCACAACCCATAGACCCCTCTCCCCACGAACCCCTCGGCAAAGTCGTCAACTCTTGGTGGCAAAGCAGCATCCCGTACCGTCACTTTATTTAACTCCTGTACATCTTGAACAATCCTAATTCCATTTTTCTTAGCGACAGCAAAGATTCTAGATCTGTAGGAAGCGGTGGACGGTTCGAACTTCCCTGCACGTTCCTGCGCCAACAAGGCTTCCCTAACTTGCTCTTCTATGGCCTTGGGAATCCTAATCGGTTGTTGAACCCACGGGGTATGTTCGATCACTGGTATCTCGTAGTCGTCGAAATACTTGGGTGAGAACGTCCCTCGCTCCGAGTCATCAAAGGCTAATGCGTCCTCCCTCTGTGTCAACACGTAAACCAAGAGATCGATTTCCCTCGGCTGCAAGAACCCGTCCGGCACCTTCCCCACGATGCGATCTAGCCTTTCCCTTGACAATTTATCTGTCGGAATAAAGTCCTTCAGAAATGGGGGATCTTTTGGCAAAGGCGGTGGTTCTTTAATCACTACCGGTCGAAAAACCTGCCCCTCCGGGTTGGGCATGTAGCTAGGTACCGGTCGAACCTTTCGATCCACAGGTTTGTACTTCGTCCTTCGTTGTAGAACATTTGCTGATAAAATTTCGTTCCCTTCCCTAACCTCTTCCACCTCAAATACCCTCCTAGTCCACGGCGTCGTACGCGGTTTAATCGGTACTGACGACGAAAACGCCACCCTTCTCAACAACTCGTCGTAACTTTCCGGCGGATCTCTTTCCTCCAAATCCCATGTCTCCTCCTCCTCGCCACCAGACTCATCGCCATGACCAATTACATAACTCCCCACCATAGCATACAGACTCTCCCCAAGGCGTGGAATAGATGCGGGCTGATTTTCAGGCCTTGGTCCCGCACCCACATTCAATTTTCCGCTTCGTCTTCGTCCGCGTCCTCGACCGTTGGTCTGTGTTTACACCTCGAATGTCCCATAACCTCTAGTGATTCTTTGTTCCTAACTTCGTTCGGTGCTGTTAATGGCACCGACAGCGTCGCCCTGTCTCCTTGGTACCCCTCCTGCCAAATCCTCATCGTCATTCCTCCCTTCCGATCATACTGGATTGACGCCGTATACCATTGTAACCATGGTTGCCCAAGAATGACGTCTCCTGACCCCTCGGATCCCCGTACTGCCCCATTAACAAAGAAATGATGATCAAAAGCGTGTCCGCCTATCTTGACCGACACGTCTCTCGCGCATCCTTTTAACCTGACTGGATCCCCGTGGATCCCTTTCAGCGACCATCGAGTCCCGTCCAGATCCAACGATAACTGAGTTTTTTCGTACAAATATCCCGGGCACAGGTTAAGTTCCGAACCTGTGTCGACCATGAACACCGCCTTTATTCCTCCGAACGTCCCTTCAAACTTCCCCGTCACCATCGCGAACAGCGGAACTGGACACTTGTGCAACTTTACGGCTGATGCGTATCTTACTTCGATCGCTTCTTCTGTTATTACGTCCGCGTCGTACTCCACGTGGACCTTCGAACCTTCATATTCCAACCCATCTTCTTCTCCTCCCTGCACTCCCTCCGTTTTCAGCTCCATACACCCACACGGACACAAATCCTCGTCGAATCTCTCCACCATACTTGCCACCACCATCTTATCCACATACTCTCGCCGTGTTTTGGTCATGTTCGCCATCCTTTTCTGAAACTCGGGTGAGCATCCTAGGAACTGTCCGACTGTCATGGTAATCATAGTCTCATCCAATAGTTTCGACTCCATCGAATCGAAGTCTATTTTCTCCTGAACCGTCGACGTGAAATGGTACGACGGCTGAGCACGTCCTCCACCCGCTTGCTCCTTCTTCTCTCCTCCTCTCGTGTTTTGTACCGGTGGAGATGCGTGCTGAGGGGACCTCGATTCATGCGGTTTGGGAGCTGTAGATTTCTTCGTCTCCTTCTTCGTCTCCTCCTTGCCTGCCTTTCTCTTCTCAACCTCTGTCTTCACCTCCTTCGACTGTTCGGACACATTCTTTCTAGCCGGTATCTTGATCGTCGGTGAATGTTTTGTAGGATCGTGACGAACATCGTCCTTTTGCGTACGAATTGCCGGACTCGCTCCAGCTCGCCAGACAGGAGTCGATTCCACCATTGATACCCCGAACGTTTCCCGGGTCAGGACATTCCTACCATCGAGTTGAAGTCCGACCAGGTTCGTCGTAACCATGTGAGGGGGAATATCTCTTCTTTCGTCTCTCCTGTCCACCATCTTTCCTTTCATCTCCACTCTCCTCGTCCTCATCTCCCGAATCTTTTGTGCCACTCCTCCTGCGTCCCTTGTTGGTGGCGGTAAGTCTTCTCCATCCATCAAAACCAAACGACCTCGCTTATCATATCGAATCAATTCTTCCTCCAGAAGCTTGTGCGTTTGAGGACAATTGTTGTAACCAAACGCGTGTTCCTCCGGACATCTACACCCTCCCATGCCACATCTCCTCCCTGTCGTTGATCCTCCGCTCACCATGTTTCCTTGCGCCGCCCTAAAACCCTCCGCCATCGCCAAACGCAACTGGTCCAACCCCTTTGCTAGATCATCTACCGAAACTGACTGTGCCGGAATCACTTTTACAGTGGGGTTCTGTCCATCCACCTTGGGAGCTTTCTTTCTTCTTCTTTTCTCGGCCCTCCACTCTCTCTTTTCTGACTCCTTGTCCGAACCATCCGACTCTCCCTCGCTTTCCGGCATCACGATCGGGGCTCGTACGTTGTTGATGTTAAGAACGTTAAACTCTGCTAGTAACCATTTCATCTGATTCTCGATTGTTGGTGGGTTCGTGGTCGTCTCGTTTTCCGTCGGCACTTTCCTACTGATCCTCAATCTCAGGTCATCCGGTATTCCTCGATAGAAACACCAGTTCAAGTCCTGCTCCGTAATGCGTCTCGGTTCTTGGGTTAACGGAACCGAAAGTCGCTTGAACTGCCTGTAGTACTCGCCAACTTCTTGTTTTGAAGTGATGCTCCCCTCTAACCCATGTTTCGTCGTCCAAGCCCAAAACGACTCCAAATTTACGACCGACTCCGAGTCATTCATCCCGTACAAGTCGATCATCATCACCCTCAATGCTACCCAATCGTCCGCTCCTAACTCCGGCATGTTCTCGATCACCCTCTTCACCTTTCTTGAACAATAACGGAACACGTAGCCGGGCAACTGCGAATGAATGATCCTCGCCCTGTCCGCGTGTTGTTCTAACGAATCCAAAAAGTCCTGAACCCGATTGCCATCAAAGTACGGCGCATGACGATCGTGTGGTGCTGGCATGGGAACCGCGTTATTACAACCTCCATTCCCAACCGAAGACTGAACTTCAGGAGGAGTCTGTTCCCCGGCGGAAGTCTGCACACCGGGGGACGCCTGACTCGATGACTCCGATTCTGCGTCCATTTCTCTCAACTCACTACTACTTTCGCCTCGTTAAATCAATTTCAATACTCCAATATAACCCCCTGTCTCGGTCACCAATCTGTGGACGTGGGTTGGAGTACCTGATGGATTCGACGAGAGAACGAAAGAGTCGGGAAGAGAGGCCGAAGGTGAAAGTCGAATTGAATGGGAAAATGGGGAGATGTGAAGTACACGTAAAGTACTGCACGTCGCGTCGTGACGAAGTTCGTGGACCAGTCAAAGAAAAGCACCAGCAAGAATAAAAGAAACAAGCGTAGTCAAGCTCTAGACAGGTTCCAGTAGAGAGAGTAGAAGCGACAGCTCAGTAGTGGAGAACACAAGACCCCAGAGAACCGCGAGAATAGAGAAGCCGTGAAGATTAAACAAGCCGAGAAGCGAGCCGCAGTAGACGAGAATCAAGCCGAAGCAGAGAGATCAAAGTCCCGAGTTGCCGAAGTCAGTGTCAGGATAGACGGAACACAAGACTGACAGAGACAGAGCCGTGACAGAGAAGATCACCAAGAAGCCGAGAAGAGCCGAGTACGCTGCCGAAGACAGCGAGCACGCGGAGTTTGACGTCGGACCGAACGTCTACAAAGACAGAACCGAGCCGAGCGAGACGATACCTAAGACCAGACCAGATAGCGACGAGACAGAATTACGAGGCGCACGAATCAAGCAGAGCTCAAGACCGAAAGATTATGGGGTGTAGAAACCTATTCTATTGGTATGTTTTTCTCGCCTCTTATACGTATTATACACATTCTTGGGATCGACGATTCATCCCCAGAGTTCCTCAATATCGACGATCCCTCCCGGATTTTGTTTTCGACCGCTGGTCGGTCTCATAATCCCCAAACTTTAATTTCTTCTTGCCCCAATCGCACTCCCGATTTCCCAATACATCCGTACTTCCCTCATTGCAAGCCTACTTCGAACGTTACCTCTTTATTCTACATCGCACTCCCGATTTCCCAATACATCCGTACTTCCCTCATTGCAAGCCTACTTCGAACGTTACCTCTTTATTCTACACGCGCTTGTCATTTCCGTAGTCGAATCCCATTTGCCTTTCGTTCCTTCGTATCAGCCCGATTCTATCAACAGTCTCCCTTCTCCTACCACACCGCCCTTCCCCCTCTTTCTCCTCAGTGCCATCCTCTCTACTCCCCACACTACCTCACATGCCACCCCGCTTCCCTCCTCCCCCCTGACCTGACGTCCGACGTCTGCTACGTCCGCTGGCATACCAGCGGACACCCACGCTCCTCCCCTTCCCCCTTTCCCCTCTTTCTCCCCACCCCCATCCCTCTTCCGCCACCCCCCACGCTCTCTGAGATGCCACCCCATGCGGCGGACACCCACGCACCCCGTTTCCTTCTCTCCCGCCCTGATGCCAGACAATGCCGGGGGTTGCCGACGGATACCAGCAGATATCCAGCGGATGCCGACGGATGCCAGCGGGTCACGACGGCTGCCAATGAACTCCGACGGATGCCAGCTGATGGCCAGCTGATGGCTGCTGATGCCAACGCCCCTTTCAGGCCACGAAAACTCTTTTGGGAGGTATGCCACCCCCCTTCCACCTCAAAAAATCCATACGGGAACCTGCAGAAACGTAGGTGGGCGTCTGTTCATTGTGTTATCCGACCTTTGAATCTATCCGTTAGTAACAGACCTGTGGTGCAACGGTTAAATGTGTGTTCCGTTGCTGGAGGCTTTCCCAAGGCCGGGGGTTCGATTCCCCCCCACAGGCATACGGCGGGCAAGACGAAGTTACTTTTTTCCTTGGTCCAACCAGACTCCGTGGACCTGCATAGGCCTCTGTGGATGTCCGCTGGTGTCCTGCGCAGGCCTGGGAGGGCCTGCGTAGGTTTGAGTCCGTCAACGTACGTCTGCGTGGATGTCCGCTGGTGGCTTGCGTAGGCCTGCGTAGATTTTCAGGGCCCTTTTGTGGATGTACGCTGGCGTCGGGGGTGGGAAAAGGATGGAAGGGGAGACGCGCAGCCTCGAGTTATTGCAGGGAGGAATGGAGAGGGGAGGGAAGTGGGGAACCTCGAGGAGGGTTTATTCATGCCATGAAGTCCGCCAATGGAGGAGGTTTTCACTCGTGTGCTGATGCCCGCTGGCAGCCGCTGACACACATTGACGTCTGCTAGTGTCCACTGGCATCCGCCGGGCCTGCATGTGCATGTGTATGCCCGCCTTTTATCGATCCACTGGACTGTGTCATACAGCACATTGTGACACGTCCACGGCTCTGTATTCTATGGCACTGTGGGGACTGTTCCGCTCCAGTGTAGCGGACTCTGCTGGACATGTATGGTACGGCACAAAGCGGGCTCCCGTACAACGTATGACACGTACCGTTGTGATGCCCTACCCTGACTCTGACTCTGGGTTGGATGGCCCTATAGCAAATGCCATAGCAGACTCCTTTGCAGCACATTTCAAATGATTGAAAGCCTGCTCAAATGCATGTATGGAGTTCAATCTCATCTTAGATTATAATCAA
The DNA here is from genome assembly GCA_027475525.1 of Macrolepiota albuminosa. Lineage (NCBI taxonomy): Eukaryota > Fungi > Basidiomycota > Agaricomycetes > Agaricales > Agaricaceae > Macrolepiota > Macrolepiota albuminosa. The sequence goes on from JAMWFC010000108.1 coordinate 106,016, forward strand.
TGTCTTTGTGCTTTGTTTTTGCAGGAATCCCACTCTTTTTATATGGACATGTTTCAAGTTGATATCTGGCAAGAATGTGTTGCAACTCACTATGCAAGCCATGTCAAGACTCTTGATGACAGGCTTGCTGAAATGGAGTTTTTCTTGCTTGTTCCAAAAGCTTGACATCAAAATCTTGGGATTTGACCTCATCCACATCATCCAAGTACATCGTTTGTAGATCTCTTGAGCACAAGCTCCTTGCCTGCCATGCAGCATCCCAGTTTCCCCATTTGGAGGGCCATTTCTGGTGGGCCTTCAATAGAACCTCTATTTGTTTTGCATTCAATGGCTTCTCCTCTTGCAACAAAGGTTCCAAATGTCTATATACCCATGTTTGCTCCTTGTATAAAGCAGCTGTGCATGGTGCACAGTCCTGCTCTGCTTGAATCCTTGTTTCTGGTATCCACTCTCCTCAAGCCTAATTGTTGGAAATCTGCCTTACAATTAATGGGGGTATTGAATGACTTTGTGGAGGTACTGGAAGGCCTTTGCCATAGTTTCAACATTGGTATAGATTCTCTTGAACTTTCTCATTCTTTCAGTCCTGATAATCATTTCAAATCCAAAGAATGTAAGGGCAACCTCTGGAGGCTATGGCTCAGTCACACAGCTGGGAGAGGGAGATCCAAAGTGTATTAGAGTATATACTGACAATATCATAATAACTACTCATCTGGCAGAGGGAGATCCAAAGAGAACAAGTCTAGAGATTTTGTATGCCAGGTTGGACACTTCTGGGGCCTCTGAAGCATGGGAAACAACTATACAGTACAACAAAATCTTAAAAACTCAAAAATTGCCTACATAAACAACTGTACAAACAAGGCAGGTAAAGTCCAGACTTTGGAAGTCAGAAAGGCAAACTCTGGCTTATATGAGCAGTCTGAAAGTGGTGCTAAAGGGTCCACACTTGTCTGAATGATAGCTAAAGAACCAGAGCACCTCAAAGGCTGAATGAGAGAATAGAAACAGCAAAATGAGAGAATAATAGAAGAAATAAGGAAATGAATGAAAGAGGAGTAAAGGAATAGGGAATGAGAGAAGGAAGAAATGAGGAGTCCCCTGACAAAGAAGCATTGTCTTTTGTTATTGCTAAATACTCTTCTGAAGTCACTCTAGATTGAGTTTCTCCTGGTTTTAGCCCTAATCTTGCTCTGCACCTGTTTGGTCCTTATTGCACTGCACCTCTTAATGTTATATCCAGCTCTGAGAGCAAACTTCATATAATCCTTGACTTGTCCTTTCCTTGCAATGATCCTCTAGTGTGTTTTATAAATTCTTTCATCAATTCTGAAAATTTCTTATATGATTGGGGCACTTTCTCAGCCTGCTAGTTGTTAGTGGCAAATGCTCCTCTGAGCAGCCAAGTTGCTGTTTTCAATATTGATTCCACATTCCATAATATCTGACTCACCCACAGGACTGGCCAAAACTTGCAGTGTCTATATGTAAAAATATTCATTATGACTTTTGACTCAATTTTGGAGTGTCTTCAGCCCCAGGAATCTTTGGTTGTGTGGCTGATGCAATTATGGCTATTTTCTGTCACTGTGGTATCAAAGATGTCCTGAAATGGGTGGACAATTTTATATTTTTCTGGTATCATTTGTCTCAAACATTTTCTTACTCTTATTTATACAATGAAACCTTAATTTGTGACATTGTGCATGACCTTGATTGGCTATGATCTGTCAGGGGACTCTTCATTTCTTCCTTCTTTCACTCTCTATTCCTTCACTCTCCTTTCATTCATTTCTTTATTTCTTCTATCATTCTCTCATTTTGCTGTTTCTATTTTCTTAACACTATTTGTTAGTACTATTCTCAGCCTTTGAGGTGCTCTGGTTCTTTAGCTATCATTCAGACAAGTGTGGGCCCTTCAGCACTGCTTCTAGACCACTTATATAAGCTGGAGTTTGCCTTTCTGATTTCCAAAGTCCAGAGTTTTTAAAGGTTTTGTTGTACTGTACAGTTGTTTCTCATGCTTCAGAGGCTCCAGAAGCATCCAACCTGGCATAGAGAATCTCTAGACTTGTTCTTTTTGGATCTCTCTTTGCCAGCTGTATGACTGAGCCATAGCCTCCAGAGGTTGCAGTGTCCACAAGATGAGTGAGCATCTTGGTGCACAGATATCCTGTGTATAGAGGAAGATGAAAAGGAATACATCCATGCATTAGGACCAGGATCTATTCATGAGTCAGAGAGAAGGCTGACTCCACTCCGAGCAATGAAAGTAACTCAGGACAAAGTGGATGAATCCCTACCTAAAAACTATCATTTGTCAAGATAGGACATGACAGGACAAAGCAACCCAGCATAAATTGGTGTGATAAATTCTAAATTCCTCCAGTATCTAAGGAATAAATTCAATGTCCATTGATCCATAGTCTTGACAACATCAGAAGGAATACTCTTTATCAAAAGTGCAGTAGTACCTCCAATTTGAATACAGTGACTGCTGATTTTGAGCAACATTGATCTTTTCAATATTGGATTGATAGTTAGTAGTAGTTTTCTTGTAGTGAGAGCTACAACAATTCCTCAAGAATTACAATATGAGCATACTGGTGCATCTCTAATGCAACTATTAACCTGACAATAGTTAGAAAGAGCCACAATAGGGTCAGTGTCTCCTTCTTGATGAGTAATGACAATAGTTTCTCCTTTCTTCCCTGATTTCTTTGTATGGAGTAAAAACAATGATCATAAACTTGAGTTACTTGGAACTTCAAAATGGAACCAGCAAGATATAGATTCAGGATTAAAGTCATGTTTTTGTGAAGAGAGCAGCTTACCCAATGTAATTTGACTCTACAATGCAGTCATAGCTACTGCCCAAACACAAGCATTAAGAGGTTTGAACAAATTGAGATTCAATTTGATGCAGCTTAATATTTTGAGAGAAATAGAGAGTCGTTTCTCTGAGAAGGACAAAAGAAGTTGGAGATTTCTATGCCTTTTAGAGTGTGCCTCAAGCAGACCAAAGAAGGCCATGGCATGTTGTGTTGGATATGCTATGCCTAAAGACCTGAGATTTTATTGCCTGCAGTGCAGCTTGTCAAACTGCCTGCTATTGATGCTGTATATAAATGCAGTATATTTTCTGAAGCTGGGAAAATAGATGCATGGGATATGCCTTGCTGTTCACAGAAATGTATGAAGTCTTTCACTGACAAAAAGTATCTTTTAGAGGTTGATGGAGCCTACAAATGTGCAATGACATTGTCAATTAAAGTGTGACCTGTGATTGATAAGACTGCTGAGAGTAAAATATATTGCTGTCAGCAGTGATCTCAACATTAATGAAATTAATTGAAGGCTGAGTTGAGACAGTATAAGAGGATGAATGAGGAGAGTGTTTCATGCAAATAGCCAGGGCATGCTTATATGACTGCTGTTCTGAGATCTAGAATAGATCGAGGTTTTTCTGTGCAGCGGACTATGTGTGGGAAAAATGTCTTTGATTTTTGCCGTCATGTGACTTTGTTTGTTTTTGTTGCCATTACTTCCTTCAGGTAAGCGTGGGAATAATGTCTTTGATTTTTAACGTCATGTGATACTACCGTTTGTCTGTACGGTTACTTAGTCAGCAGTAGACTATGTACGCATGGGAGTAATGTATTCACTTTTTAACGTCATGTGACATACTATACGTATGTACGGTTACAGAGATGCATGGGAATAATGTCTTCAATTTTTAATGTCATGTGATACTACTGTTTGTCTGTATGGTTACTTAGTCAGCATTAGACTATGTACGCATGGGAGTAATGTCTTCACTTTTTAACGTCATGTGATACTAGTATGGTTACATATATGTGTGGGAATAGTGTCTTCCCTTTTTAACGTCATTTGTTCCGTAGCTTTACTATGTTAATATTTGATATCTGCATACGCCAGAATGTAGCCACTGTTGGGTCTGTTTTAACACATTCTCTACACCTACTTAGTCCGTAATGTTCCAATTTTATTTGGCTGACGTTCTTTCCTTGCCAGATGTATTGGATGTCTAGTCGACCCATAGATCCAGCGGTCTCTGAAAAATAGGACTATTTCGATGACTAGTTGTGAGTCTTTCTATGTCCTGCCTGGTACAGGCATGACAGGACACAATATTAGATCGCAGATAATAGCCGCCACACAAAAATCATATATCGGAGCAGACACATGCATTATGACTTATTTCCTTGGCTGCCTTATGTGGAGAGCGATCCCTGAATACCAGTGCTGATATACCCCCCGAAAGATTCAGCATATCGCCACTATCTAATGAACACCTATTGTCACTTGAGAGGTCTGTTATCCAGCACAATAGATATATGACAACAACTCATTGATTTACTAGATCATGGCAATTACTGATTTCGACAGTCTGCCATGTGACAAGCCATCATTACAACTGATTATTAATGCACCACAGCTTAACATGGAGCAACAACGGGCTATGCTCAAAGTTAAATATTCTTATTCAGACTCTTCCGACAGTTATTCGGATTCCCATACTACTTACTTCAGAGGGCTATGCTCAAAGTTAAATATTCTTATTCAGACTCTTCCGACAGTTATTCGGATTCCCATACTACTTACTTCAGACTCTACTCTGAATCGTATGCGGTTTCTCATGGTCGTTCACCGTCGCTGTTTCTATATCCCTTATTTATGTGTTTGTGACAAATACAGGTTGCCACCACCGTATCATTGACATCATGATTCCAAGTATCTCCTCGCCTAAGCAGAGGTATTTATATGCTTTACAGGTTGCCACCACCGTATCATTGACATCATGATTCCAAGTATCTCCTCGCCTAAGCAGAGGTATTTATATGCTTCGTTTCCCAAAACCAAGGCATGTACTACTCGATTTGATGTCTTCTCCAATCCGAGCTTCTCTATGTTGTCCCACTATTTTTTCCTTTATGTCTTTATTGTACTACTCGATTTGATGTCTTCTCCAATCCGAGCTTCTCTATGTTGTCCCACTATTTTTTCCTTTATGTCTTTATCTGCTCCCTCGTGTGCCCCTTGGTGGTGCTCCTCCCTCTAAGTATGATGGCAGAGACAACTCAGCACGCTACGACCCTTACCAGCGAGACTTTCACTGTTTAAGCGGCCATTGTGCGTCGACGAGCCATAATCTAGAGTGCTTCCAGGATGCTCGTATAATGATGTTATGGACTTCAGCATTTTCAAATGCTGTTACGGACTGGGGTTTTGTTGTTTGCACTAGCAAGACATACGGTCAAAGACACCCAACACAGCATTTTCAAATGCTGTTACGGACTGGGGTTTTGTTGTTTGCACTAGCAAGACATACGGTCAAAGACACCCAACATGTTCTTTCATCCTCAATTTACTACCACATGGAGCACTACCGCGATATCCTATTGTGGTGCCCTCACACATCCTCCCATCGCCCCTCTGGAATCAAGATGCGCGCCATGTCTTGTCAGGGGATTCTCCAGGTGACGGAGAGGTATTCAGATGTGCTGTATCACATTAGACCCGCTCATCTCATTTTTCTGTATGTTTTGACCTCTTGGTTCGCTCGTTCATTGACCTTGAGTCAGGAGCTATACGCATCATGACAAACGGACCCATCTCACAATGAAAGCTTTTGATGGACGAGGAATTCTCGTTGCCGCATTCCATACTCACAAAAATCAATGGCTTGATGAAGTTTGGACTTACTCAAATGCTCCGAAAGAGGTCAAGTGGAACGCAAAGCTCATCGTCGCCAAATATATAGTACGCCGCAAGCCTAACAAGCCTGATTTCACTTCATGTGGAAAGGATTTGGTACGTGAAGTGTTCTTGACGATCGAACTTGCTCAATGTAATGCGCAGTGCGGCAACGTAACGATACCTCATCAAGTAGATCTGGGCATAGTCAAGGCCAATATTTTCATGCTCGACTAGAGGTATGTTCGCTTTATGCATATCGAAACACTCATACTAAATGTTCTGTTTCTAGTTATTTTTATTGTAGTTAGTAGAATATCTATATATACATTCTATACCCGTAGCTGGACGTCAAGACTAAACACACGCTGCTGGGTTTATGCGGTGTTCGGTGTCCACCGTCATTGGAGCCTTAGGCGCAATTCTCATGAGGAACATTGAATGGTACGTCATCTTTGCTCTATTGTCAGTAAAGCTCTTATAGATTAAACGTCTTTAGTGGAACGGTTTCATAATAATAGTAGAAGACCCTTTATTAATCATTTGTATCGGCTCTTATAGATTAAACGTCTTTAGTGGAACGGTTTCATAATAATAGTAGAAGACCCTTTATTAATCATTTGTATCGGTACAGCTAATAATTACATTAATACTTCACTACTGAGGCCATATCTCCCCTGTCTGAAGACTTTTTTCTATCGGAAATTGATACATTGGAAATGGCATAATAGTTTTCCTTTTCACTCCTTTTTTTTTTTATTCCCCTACACTGTTTAATACTTCAAGTTTCTGATTGTGATAACGTAGGCTTGTTAAATACAATTGATTATTAGCAATGAAACATTGTCAGTATCACACCGTCCTGATGTATAGCCTGTTAGTCCAATGTAGTACACTATATACATCTGTAGTACACTATATACAACGTTCAACTATATACAGTACGACATATACAATGAACAACATTTAGGGTTTTGAGCAAGAAATTACGACAGGGGCCTCCTCCCAACCTCATCTTCCTCCTCTGTCTCTCCCACAGTCGTCGTCGCTGCTGTTTCTGCTTCGACCATCACTGCTTCAACCATTGCTGCTGTTGCCACTGCCCCTCTGCCCGTCATTGCTGCCATCACTGTGGCTTCACCCGCCTCTGCTCTTGTCATTTCTTCTTCTAAAGTTGATACCAACATTGTGATTATTTCATTCCGTGTTGGCATGGGCTGGCCAGCGTCCACTGCCACTTACATCCAAGTTCCCGGTGTCACTGCATTCCTGCGTCGGTGTGCTGCTAACAGACCTCCCAACTGATTGATTCCTTGCGTAATCTCTGGTGGGATCTGCTGGGGCAGCCCTTGCTAGATGAGGGTGAACGCCGAGGAACTACCATCCAATAACAGTCGGTACTCACGCACCAATCCTGGGTGTTAAGATGTATCAGGTATATGGTATGGGACATAGGGTCACTTACGCATAACATCTTCATGGGACAATGCCAATGCGTTCAACAGCCAGTTCCTCCTCCTTAAAATACGTGGCTGTGCCACCTCCACTTGCCGTATTGCCTGTCGTACCTCCTCTATCTCCGACGCCCCGGGTGCCGCATTGTCTGACCCTCAATTCTTGATATTCTCTACTCGCGCTCGCAAACCAGCCAACTTGTCTTCCATAGCCACACATGCCACTAAAGCGGCATTCCTGTCTCCAAATGCTCTGTCCCTGTCACAAATAGCTGCATTCCTCTCTTCCCACATGGCCTCCCGAGCGCATTGTTCCTGCTGAAGATCCTCTCGCATGTGGTGCAGCTGTAAGGTTACCCGGTACTCATTTGCCAGGGCCTCCTGCAACTGCTGGCGCGTTTCCTCATCAATAGACGATTGGGCAGTTATCGGGGGATTTCATGGATATCCGACATGTCCAAGCTTGGGGACCTCTGTGCACGCTTGTACCATATTATCTCCACCGACTCGGTCGAAGCTCGGCGCTTCCCTTTGTCCTGTTGCGGAGACGGCGCTTCCACCCTTCCTCCTTGTGACGAACCCTCAGTCTGCGCCTCAACTGACCCCACATCCTTCGATGAACCCTCAGGCCGCGCTCCACTTGACTCCTCGCCCTTTGACCTGGGCACATTACCTGCACTCGATGACTTTGTATTCATGTGTCCGCATGCGCGATTAAATAATATCAAACCTGAATTCCTTGCCTCCCCAAAGTATGGCTCTGGTGATGCTCTGCGCTTCCCCTTATCATGCCAATCCGTCGGCGCTTCCTCTGTCAACGCAGGTGATGCTCTGCGCTTCCCCTTATCCTGCTGTGTAGTCGATGCCTTTGCCTTCCTTCCTCTCAATGAACTCCCAGCCTGTGCCCCACCTGACTCCTCGGCCCTTGATCTGGATGCACTAGCCAACTGGCTCAGCACCCAGGTCATGTCCCACCCCTGTTCTTTGCGCATGCAAGTTGCCTTCCATGCCTGAGCCATGGAGCATCACTCATGCCAGTGATAGGACCCCATACAGGATCAGCGCATCAACGGCAGGCTACGGCAACACGGCACAGGTTCAGAATACCTTAGCGCACGCTAATTAACCAATTTTGGCAATATTTGACGGCTGCACATGGCAAGAAGCAGATCCAATGATGACGCCAACTGTGGTTGGGTGCGCTGGATGTATACGCAGTACAATGCCGTCTCCAGCGCTTGGCGTGCATAGTTGTGAGGAGTCCTGACAGGGTCCCGGTGTGCTCGAGTGGAGGTAGTAAAACGATGCGCTAGATTATAGCGCTTCGGGGGCTACCTGGCAGACGGTAAGCGTCGTAGTTTAGGCAAAGATATTTAAAACGATGCGCTAGATTATAGCGCTTCGGGGGCTACCTGGCAGACGGTAAGCGTCATAGTTTAGGCAAAGATATTGGAGAAAAGACGAATAGCGCAGCGTATTGTGCCCGTAGGTGGCACCGTAAACGATGAAGACGAGATAGACGAAGCTAGCGCCTGACTTAGTGACGAAGTCGAAGGAAGCTAGCGCAAGTTGAACGCTAAGTGTAACTGTGTGTTTGAGGGGTTACGATTCGTTGTTATATACATGTAAAGTAGCTATTTTATATACTATGCGCTACCGTGTTTGCCAAGATACGAGCCCATCTGCGGCGCTACCTCCTAGCGCCTCTCCTCGTGGTTTCCTCTAACAGCGACCTGTCAACGGCGACCTTTTGCACATGGCTGATGGCGACCAACGGCGTTATGACCCACGGCGACCAGCGGCGACTCTATATTGACTTAGAATTGTACGAGTCTGCTCACTTTTACTATATCTCCGATTGGCCAGGCTGTTCCGGGGTATGGTCGGAAAATCCTCGACAGACACCGTGAGCGCTAATGTCAGCGCTACTCATTGTATTAGTTCCTGGCAGGTCCAGATGTTGGATTTAAGTATATCCAGTGCCGCCATCATTGATCCTTTTAGACTTCTGATTGAAGTTCCTCGTCAAATGGCAGCGCCTGCTGCTGGCTCCTTCTGGAAGTGATCGGGGTTTAGTTAGAGTCCTCTCCCGCCATCGTGTTAGCGCTATATGTTATGAGCCCCCTTCATCCTTGGGCTAGGTGAAAGGAGTGTGCTGAAGGCCTGGTAGCTAGGGGTTAGGATAAATTTCCACATCCTGTAGTAATTTGCCAGAGCTAGAGCTGCTCTATATTCCCAACTGGTCGCTAGAGTCCTGAATACGTCAAGTGTTGGTTGGCCTATAATGTCCCTTGATGCGCTCAGTCCGAGTAGAAGCCTATCATCTCCCCCCAACTGAAAAATTGACTGTCCTCAGTCAAACGCCGTCATTAATTTGACTGCGCTACGGTCCGTATGATGCCGCCGGCGCCTTATAAAAGTCGTTTTCTGCACTTCTCCTTCTCGTGTTTTCCTTTCCATCTTTCCCAACATGTCCACTCCTTTCGATGCCTCTGCTCTTCGCAATTTCCTGGCTAAGGCCTCTTATTTATTTGATCGCGCTAAGTCTGTCAGTCCCGCCGATGCGCCACAAGCCGTCCCTGGCATTATGCAACTCTACTGGCGCTGGCTCATGGTCCGCGGCTCTGACAGTTCCTGGGAGTGGGGTGCCGAGGTTCGCGAGTGGTGTGTGGCCCGGTACCGTGAGTACGAAGGTGCCGATTGGTTGTGCCCTTTTGCAGACCTTTTTGTAAGCTTCTAAGTTTGATTTTGGGTTCGTGGCGCTAAGGTTCAGTGCTCATACTAGGCTCCTTCTCTATCCGACGAGATTGACGCCCTGCTGGCTAGTACCGAGGTTGGCAAAGTGAGTTCCCTCCTCCTCTTCCTCACATTTTCCATGTTAACCCTGAGTAGTCGGTTGCTACGTCGCCCACCGTTGCCAGCCTTCCTAGTGCCCCATCGGCCCCTACCGTTCCTTCTGCTCTGGCCGCTCCTGCTGCTCCTGTTTCCGTTCTGCCTCCTCCCATTCTTGGTAGTCCTTTTTGTGGCGATGCTTCTCCCGTTTGTCCTGCACCCATCGTTGCTTCTCCCACTCGTACTGCGCCTCCTCACTCGGCCATCAAACGGATTGCCGTTACCGCCAGTGAGCCCCGGCCCGGGCTTCTCCCACTCGTACTGCGCCTCCTCACTCGGCCATCAAACGGATTGCCGTTACCGCCAGTGAGCCCCGGCCCGGGCCTACCCATACTATTTCTCGCCTTCCTCCCCGTAACTTTGCCGTTGTCATTAATCGTGCGCCCCCTGCTCTCGCTAGCCCTCCTAAACGTACCGTGCGTCCTTGTCTTCTTGCCTCTAGTTCTTCTACTAACTCTGCTTCTTAGGTCAATCTCCCCGCTCGTGTTGCCCCTTTGTATGTCGTAAGTGTTTCCTTTTAAGATCGCTTGTCTCTAGCGTCTGATCGAGTCCTCCTTAGGTGCCCAACCAAACTATGTTTACCGATGCGGAGCTTCATGATCTGTTGTGCCTTCGTCGCAATACTACTGTTATTGATACCGGCCTCCCGGCTGGTGTCCAAGTACTCGGCGCTAAGAAGAAGGTTACAGTGGCACCCGTGGAGTGCCGCGCTTTTAGGGTGAAGATTGGTGCGGTAAGTGCTTGTTTGTCCCTGAAAGGTTGATGACGTCGCTAACTTCTTTCCCAGTGCAATAAATGCTGGTCTGAAAACGATCCTGAGGGTTGTTGGTTTTCTACCGCTTCTCTTCCCTGCTACCGCTGCAATGCGTTGAAACGGGGCTGTGTCTTCAATGGGATTCGTACTCACGAATGCGGTAGAGATGCTATCATGCAACGCAATTACGAGCACGCCGTCTTAGTTCGTAACGCCCGAGCCTTTGTGCTGCAGCAACATGATCTGGCCGCTACTCATCAGCCCACTGTGATTAGCGCTGCAAGTCTAGCGCTTCCCATCACCCAAGATGGTACCACCGTGGCAAGAGTCCCGGTAAGCGCCGGGAGCTAGCGCCTGCTACTCCCGTGGTCTTGTCTTCTACCGAGTCGTCTACTGATGAGGGCGAGCATACCGAGAGGGATGCTGAGGGCGAGGATGACGATGAGGCTGGGCCTGTAGTCGACACCGATGCACTATTAGCGGTACGCGCTCTTCTGCTTCGCATTACTTCCCCTATCGCCGCTAACCCTTATCAGAGTGGCCCCAGTGGTAATTGGTGCGTAGTCTTCGAGTTCTCCTTGTCAAGTTGCGCTAACCTCTTTGTCGCCAGATCCCCTACTCCTTCGCTTCCCGTCGTCGTGAATATCCCTCCTGCCGAAGATGTCGTGATGTCTGTTGCCGGCGCTACCTCTGCTCCCGAAGCTGTCGTGGCTAGCGCCTCCCCCGTTGCCCTTCCTATTACACCATCTCTTACCCCTCCTCATAGCCTCTCTTCTTTCCCCAGTACTCGCGAGTCCTCTACCGCGCCTGAGTCTGAAGGGACCTTAGTAGCTCAGGGCGAGCGCCGCCGCCGCTGGAGGTATTTGCCTTCCTATGGCATCCGCCTTTCTTCTGCTAGGGCCATGTCCCCAGGCGATGAGCGCCATGAATAGACCCCCCGTGCTTTCGTAACCGTTCGAGTAAGTCTGCATTTTCCTAGTTAGTTCGCCTTTCTGCTGACCTCCGCTAAGTTCGATCCTTTTTGGACTCCTCCCCCCGCCATGCGCGTTTCCGGCGATGCCTATCCTTGGCTTGGGGATGAGTTCTCTTATCCTGTCACTCCCCTTCGTCCTGCCGCCGATCTCCATCAACAACTTCGCCAGGTCGAGGACGCGACCGACGTCATCGGTAGCGAACTCGCCCTCCTCCGTCCTCATGTCTCCACCTTAGCACGCCGTGAGCTCCTCCTGCTTGAGCTCCATGACGACATCACTGATGCGCTTGAGTGGCAAGCGAGTAACGCCATTCAAGACGGGGACTTGCTTCCATTGGGTGATCCCGCTCCCTCCGCGTCTGATGCGTAGTCGCCGGCCCGTAGCGCTTCGAATTTCTGTGGACTTTGAAAATTTTGATACGTAGTTTGTGATAGCCATACTAAAAATAAACGCTCCCCTCCCCTTGTTTCGAAATCGTCAGTTTGTAAGTAATCAAAATATAAAGTAAGAAAAAGGGGAAACGCTCAGTAAATCATCATGGCGTAAAAACCCCTATTACCAGCGCGACCCAATAGCCAATATCGCGCCAGCCTAGGAAGAAATAGGTATCGTCTGTAGAAAAATAAGTCGATTCATGCAAGAAGTTTTAATGTATAAGAAATAGAGTGCCACTGATCGCTTGTGGTTATTCGGTGATGGTGGCTATAAGCGCTAGATCTCGAAGGTTAATTCCCTCTTTGTGCGACCTAAAATGGTTTCCAATGCATCCTATTGGTTCGTGTCTGTGTCAGGGTCCAAGCCCCTTGAGAAGTGCCCTCCCACGCTGTCGCTAGTTGAAACACCGTCCGAGTCCTATAAATTGCCCATGCCTCGACAGCATCTCATCAGTCTTTGCGATGGAAAGCCCAACCGGCATCGTGTGGACTGCCCGTTGTGATTGTGCTCACGTCGTAATTGATCCCCCCACTTTCCTGGAACGCGCTACCTCGTTCTTCCACCACTACCCAGCGGTTGGCGTACCTGGACTGACCGACGGAGTCGTTGAATTAGGTCGTCGCTGCCAGCTACTTCGTGTGGCCTGTGAGATCTGGAACGATGACCTGCCGTTGACCCGTTTCGGTATGGAGAAAAACTGGAGTCGGATTTTTCAGGTGCGCTATTGCCTTTTTCGCCCTCCTTCTCTTCTGATAGTCTCCAAATCAAGCAAATCGCGACCAAGGAAATGAAAGAACGTCTTGAGCTGCTGCTGGAGGAGAGTCACTACCTGGTTTGTCATTTTATTACCTCTTTTCTTCCTTCTAACGCGTCGCTTCGCTAGGCGCCTCGCTCGTCTACCGGTGGCTGGCTTTTTCGTGGTCCTGCTGAAGGCTGGAGGCCTCCCAGGCCTCTCCTTCTGCCTGGGCCTTGATGCTCGTCCATCTCCCATGTCGTTTATGTAAGTCGGCTCCTTCTTTTCCGTGGCGCCACCGGGCTGACAGATTTTGGCTAGTTGATTTCTTTTGTCGTAGTTATATGAAATGCATCACTGTCTTCCCCCCCCTCATGATTGTTTTGCGCATGTAAGAGTTCCCAAGTATCCGCGACCCTGCACGTAGCTTGAGGTATTTTATGGGTTCTGGCGCTGTTAACCCGGTTAGTATCATATCATGCCAGAACCTTCCCTCCTTCTTGATGACCCCGTACTCGTTCACTCTGGCGCTGTTAACCCGGTTAGTATCATATCATGCCAGAACCTTCCCTCCTTCTTGATGACCCCGTACTCGTTCACCAGCCTCTCATCCTAGATCGCCTCGAGCGTTTTCTCGCGTTGATGCCTGACGGCGGCTTTCTGCAAGAGAACAGTAACATATTGACTCTTGTGCGCCGGTACCGGATCCTGCTAGCGGCCTCCGCCGAATGGGAGATAGATACAGACCCGGCTCTAGTCACCGTAAACCCTTTATTACCGCCCGCTTTAGGTAATACTTATGTGTGTTGTAGGAGCAGACCATTACTGGTACCGCTTTGAGTCTTCATAGTCTTCTCCGTGAGACCGGGGGTTTGGTTAGTGCCTATACCCTCTTTTTGCCTGGCTTCGGTTAGCTAACTCCCTGCCTTTTTCTAGAGCCTTTCCTGGCTCCCCCTTCCAGTTCTTGTTGACCTTAACGCTAGTAGAGCCGTGCTCGACCACGTGGTAGTTCCTTTCACAGCTTTAGAGCGTTGCTTGGACAAGGTTGGGTGGTACTCGTCTCCTACTCGTTCCGCCGCTCCCCCGGGTCCTTCCCGCACTCCACCTACAATTGCTCTTCCTGTGCCTCCTCCTCGTGCTCCCATGCCTCCTCCTCCAGTCTCTCCTCCCGCACCGCCTAACGCTTCCATACGTCCCCCTTCCGGTGCTCCTCCTGCCTATAGGCGACACAAGGAGCGAGTCAAGGGCCCTCGGCGGCGGTCTTCGTCGTTGTCTTAAACTTGGTAGTCAAGTATAGTTTGGTAGTGCCGCATGTATTAGTACCGCCAATTTATGCACCCCTTTCGTGATTACTAGCGCATGCTTTAAGTCCGTAGCAGGGGGCGCTAACCACTGGCGCCTCGTTTCCTGTGGTCTTTTATTGTTCCTCTTCGTCATCAGGAGTGATCTCGTCATCGTCCACCAACTCAGTCTCTTCAAGCTCTCACAGTTTGGCCGTGTCAATGTCTAGCGCCGGTAAAGGTAGTGGAATGTGTTCACATGCTAAGTAGGGAATGAGTCAAAACGCTGCTACCGGTCGATGCAAAACCGAGCCGTCCAACTCGCAGAGTACGTAGGCTCCTCTCCTATTGCGAGAAACTACTATGAGGGGCCCTAGGTATCGAGGTCGCATCTTTTTGTTATGGGTTACTTCGATTTTTGAGTTGCGCATTAGCACTAAGGCGCCAGCTGTAAAGTTGTAGTCTCGGATAGTAGCGCTATGCTCGCTTTCAAATCGTAATGCGGCTTGTCGTCTAGCTTGAAATACCACCTCGTGTAGGCGCTCTAGATCCTCCATGCGTCGTTGTAAGTCAATGGCACGCCTAGCGATAAGGTCGGTAGAGGACAGGATTGAGTTAGGTGGTGGTTGTAGGTATGTTGCCTCCACAACGTCTGCTGGAAGCAGGGGATGGGTGCCAGTCGCCGCGTAGTAGGGAGAGCAGCCCATCCTCTTCCGTACGGTAACTCGTTCGGACCAAAAGACCGAATAAGTCGCTTCGCTCCAGCGACTTTCGTCGCCGTCTACCGCCTTAAATAGCGCCTGTTGTACGTCAAAATGTGGCCTTTCCACTATACCGTTAGCGCGTTTATTGTATCCTGAGATCCGAATATGCTGTATGTTGTATTTCTTAGCGAGGTAGGTAAGCGCCTTAACTATCGGCGCTCCGTTGTCTGTAACAATCTCGTGAAGGGCTCCCCATCTGCAAATAACATCTTCGAAGAGCCACTTAGCTATAGCGTCGGTATTTTCCCGCTGGAGCATACGGAACTCCGGCCAATGTACCAAAGAACACCTTCCCTGGATAATGTACTTGTAGCGTCCCGACGTTATAGATACTGGCTGTGTAAAAAGTCGATGGAGCCTGATACGGTTTAGGTTGGTACGGAATGATAGGGTGTAGCCAGGTCGAGATAGGTTGGTCTTCGTGAAGGGCCGAAATAGGCAATTGAATAATATGTATGAAACCATGCAACCGGTCAATCCAGTCGTCAAATACGTCATTATCACTTTCGTCTAGCGCTTCGTCCTCCGGCTGCCTAGGTCGCCTAGATAGTCCATCAGGTCCATGAAACGCACTCTTGACATGCACGAGCTCGAAGTGGAACATTAGTATCGCTACCACCCAGCGATTCATGCTAGCCAAAGGTTGAATGTCTGGATTCTGGAGCATTCCTTTGATGTAGCGTGCGTCAACTTCGACAATCAATTCATGCTAGCCAAAGGTTGAATGTCTGGATTCTGGAGCATTCCTTTGATGTAGCGTGCGTCAACTTCGACAATCAAGTTTTGAACCCCAATAAGATACATGCGCAGCGCCTGGAACGCTCGAAACAATCCGTATAATTCCAGTTTGGGCTGACTATAGCGCGACTCTCTGTCATTAAGGGTAATTGATCCGAAGCAATTGTAGCGTCTGATTTTTCGATTTGCGCTATCACATTGACATAAAAAGAAGCCGACCGCGATGTAAGAGGTGTCAATGGCAAGTATAACGGGATTGGATGTAGTATAATCGATGGGTACCAATGGCTTCGCTTCCTGCAGCGCCTTCACTAAGTCTTTTTGGGCGTTAATTTGGTCGGGTCCGAATTCGAAGGGGACCCCTGAACAAGTTAAGCGATTTAGCACATGCGCTCAATGTGAAAAATGGTGTATGAACATGCGCAGCACGCCTACCGTGCCTAGAAACACGCAAACTTCCGAGAGGTTATGGCAGACTCCCCACTTCTCTAGAAGCGCTAATCGGCTCTCCTCAGGGATCCTGCCTTCTGGCATGCAAACGTGCCCTAAAATTTTAAATTGTGGTACGCAAAGAACCAACTTGTGTCCTGAAAACGTCCCACCACAATATTTCATGCGCTGGAGCACCCGGTTGACCAACTGGAAGAAGTCCCATAGCGCCATGCGGATATTAGGATTTTCTGGATGCACTTTGGGCTTGCCATCTACAAGGCACCAATCTTTTGGGCCCTTAATGCCAACGTCGTCGATAAAGCTAAGCACATGGTGGGGTATTTCGGGTTGTAGAATAAATGTAATGTCGTCGTGGAATATGGGTACCGAATTAGTCCATCCCATGGGAAGTATAACCAGTCGTAGCGCTCTGAATGGCGTTTGGAACGTCGTTAAGTCGCAAGAGGCAGGGTGAATTAAGCGCTCGTCATAGCCAACGTACAGATCCAGGGTAGCGCCACATATTCTTCCCGTGAACGATTCAGCGACATGATCAAGCGCTCGTCATAGCCAACGTACAGATCCAGGGTAGCGCCACATATTCTTCCCGTGAACGATTCAGCGACATGATCGGGGAAGGGCGGTACCCCTGAATGACGAATCGTGACTTTGTTTAGCGGTTCCAAACTATGAACTATACGTAGCTTTCCATTTTTCTTCAGTACACAAAACCATCGTGACCAGTATGCCGAATTGGAAGGCTCGTAAACTCCTGCCGCTATTTTGGAACGAATAATTTGGCAAACTTCAGCTTCAATACCCGGTGGTATAGGTCGGTTATGCTCGGTCCAAGGTACGTGAGGTATCGTTGGTATAACCACTGGTGGAAAGAAGTCAGTTCTCAGTTTACCGCGTTCGGAATCCTCCCAAGCAAATGCCTCGTTTTGTTTTCGCATAATGTCGGTCAATACATCTAGTTCCGCCGTCGATAGAAAGCCTGTATCGTGGGCGCTAAGGAATAGCGCTTGTCGTTCTTCCGTAAATCGTCCGGTAGGCTCAAAGGGTGGCGGGTTCGGATTAAGCTCGGGAAGGGTCGCTAACGGGTCTCCAATGATCTTTCTTTCGATGCAAAATTAAAGGGTGGCGGGTTCGGATTAAGCTCGGGAAGGGTCGCTAACGGGTCTCCAATGATCTTTCTTTCGATGCAAAATTCTTCGGGTACGCCGCTCGCCACCAGTTTTGTTTTAAGCGCTACTGGCTTGTATTTCTTTTTAACCTGAACCCCTTTGCGCTTAGGGGTACTGTTGTTAGCAAACGTATTATAAATGGAACTCTGGTTTCTAGCAAAACCAGATATCAAAGGTTCTTTAGTATCAGGAGTAGAAACGAAATAAGTGTCTGTCGAAAGATTTTCAGTAATATCGGATGCAGTGAGGTATAAGTAGGATAAAGCTTCGCTAGTAAGCGACATAGACATGTTCAAGATTTCAGGGGCTAAAGGGGTATGTGATATAAAGGTTACTTGCCCAGTCCGATGATTATAGTCCAAGATAAGCGCTTCATCTCCATGATCCTCATCACTCATCTCCTCGATGGCGCCAGAAAACACTTGCAAGGTTCGTAGCTAACGTAAGGTCGCTTTCTCAGTCCTGGCTTCTGGAACCGTCCTTGAGGAAATGTCGGTACCGTTCTCCTGACTCCAGAATTGGGGTCACTAATAGTTAGCGTCGTTTCCTTCTCGGACATCGTTTTGACTACTGATCGCGCTAGCACATCGAAGGGCCTTCCTAATAATAAATTGTAGGCAGGCAATCTGAGTATGTGAATTTGCAAATAGAACGTAAGATCACCTATAGCACATGGCATGTTCCGAGCCATCCCCAAGGATCGATCAATCGTGCTGTTAGTGCTCTGCATGTTAAGAATGATCGTTGGATTGTAAATGATACCCAGCTCGTTAGCGACGTCGGCAGCCATTGAAATAATTTGTGATCCGCTATCCACAATCGACTCTATTTCACTTTTCCCATCAACTGTCAGCATAATTGAGCGAATCATGTGAGAGTCTTGGGCTACAGTTAAGATGGCGGGATCGTCGCTAGATCTTAGCAATTTTAGGTATGTTTTGACCGGGTCAATGGACGTGGCTTCTTTAGGTAGTGCAACCTCTTCCTTGGTTTCCGGAGCTACCATCTCAGTTATATATGCGAAACCAGGCAGCGCATCGTCGCATTCGTCCACCGTTGCTACATTGTTAGCTATGTTCCGTCGGGGGGTAACCGCGGTACGCATCTGGTTCCTGACGTCTGGCGCCACGCTGCATAACTCTCCTACCAATAGCGTAACCTGACTTTGCATGATGCGATCAAAAACTAACTTAGACTTCTCCAGATCATATATAGGCGCTGTGGGTCAATATCCCCCCGTAGGTTTATCTGGCACTCCGAAGTTACGATTAAGGGGCGGGGTGTAGTTGCCCCCAAGACCAGCGTAAGGATGTAGCGGTGGCTCCGAAACAGCTGGTGCCTTGGTGGCTTCTAATACTTCGTCGTTAGTGCTGGAGCGGAGCCTGTCGTCACGCCTGAAGGTCTATAATCCTTTAAAGGCTGCTTGCCCTTTTTGATCTCCACCCCATCGAAGACCTGATTCTTTAGCGACTTCAGTTCCTTCTCTAGCGTCTCAATCCTCTCTTCGCAGGACAGTGTGGGTCGGTCGCTGATAGCATTTAGCTGAGGAACTTCGTGAATTAGTGCTTGTTGAGGAGTTGCCTCGGTTTCTGTCGTCGCCGTGCTATTCAGGTTGCCTGTCGCTAAGTTCCTGGGGTTCCGGCAGTGCCACTCGTCAATGCGTCCCTGGAACGTCTTATGCTCGGAATAAAGGGGAATG
The DNA here is from genome assembly GCA_027475525.1 of Macrolepiota albuminosa. NCBI lineage: Eukaryota > Fungi > Basidiomycota > Agaricomycetes > Agaricales > Agaricaceae > Macrolepiota > Macrolepiota albuminosa. The sequence goes on from JAMWFC010000108.1 coordinate 125,079, forward strand.
CTAGCGCCCGAAGGTAAGACTAGTTTCCCGTCCATTCCCCGACGCGCCTTCCCTTGTCGTAGATACTGTTCAAGGATAGCGCACCTACCCCTAGTCATGGTATGTCCTGCCTCGCCACAGAAATGGCAAATTCCCGTCTGTACGTTGTTTCTAGGCGCCGAAAGACTAGTCAAAATCAAGGTTTCCAGTTTATTCATAACATTAGCAACTGCATTGTTGACGGCAGTTTCCAAATCCTCCTTCTTGACGTACCCATTACGGTCATTGGCGGCGCTAGGCGCTGGCGACTCTATCTTGGGTGCCATTCCTCCATGGTCCGCACCAGGTCGCTGTAATGGTATACCTGTATCCGTGCCTTTTAATACCCACTTTCCTGCCTCAAAGACCTTTTCTATGTCGTATGGTTCCTCAGGGTGATGGTCATGCATAATGATCTCTAAGCGTCGTGCAATCTTAGTCTATAACGACGTCGGGAATCCTTGTTGAAACAAACAGCGCTCCTCGTTCCCATATAACTTCCCATTTTGGACCAGCCATCTCGCTATCCGCTGGAAATCACGATAATAGGTCGATAGCGCTCCTAGGGTATAGATTCCAGCCGCAAAAGTGTCTTGTACTAGCTTCTGGATTTCCATTACCGTATAACGCGTAGCTTCTTCGGCACCAGGATATAAATGAATGATAGCCTTTTTCCATTCCTCATAGGTAAAAGGCCTGGGTGGTGCATCACTAGTAAGTCCTTGGAACTCCTTCAACTCTGTCCATGATTCGGCTGTGTTGTATGAGACGTATCTGGCGGCGTATTCCTTCATCTGTGTATCGTCGGTTACCCGGCAATCACGTAGCAGATACTCCAACTCTTTGAAGTACATTAGTTCGCAAGGTTTTGTTTCGTCCCATTTTGGCGATGAGAAGTGGTTTTGGGGTGGCATGCGCTGATTGTTCAGCTGATTCATACCAATAGGTGTGTTTGTTGAGGTAGGAAGGGTGGTGGTGCTCGTGTTACTTAGCGTCGATGTCGTAGGTACCGGCTCAGTTAGCTCCAAGTCGCTAGGTTCTGGCGATAATAGCCTAGATAACTCTTCTAGAGGCGTAAGCGGCGTATGGTTTTTGCCTGCTAAGTACTCAAATGGTCGGGAAAACGGGAAAAAGCTCTCAGCTAAGCTGTCTGGTGCGGCCTCAAGCTCCTGATCCAAAGTCTGTCTCGGTAGCGTGCCTGGTAAGTGTGGTGATTCGGTGGTACTTGGTTCAAGCGCGCTCTCCACCAGGAGGCGGTGCTGTCGCTGGGCTCGAGTTTCTGGCAGAATTCTGTCTCAGAAGAACCCCTTGCGGTGGGCTCCAAAATGATGACGCCAACTGTGGTTGGGTGCGCTGGATGTATACGCAGTACAATGCCGTCTCCAGCGCTTGGCGTGCATAGTTGTGAGGAGTCCTGACAGGGTCCCGGTGTGCTCGAGTGGAGGTAGTAAAACAATGCGCTAGATTATAGCGCTTCGGGGGCTACCTGGCAGACGGTAAGCGTCATAGTTTAGGCAAAGATATTGGAGAAAAGACGAATAGCGCAGCGTATTGTGCCCGTAGGTGGCACCGTAAACGATGAAGACGAGATAGACGAAGCTAGCGCCTGACTTAGTGACGAAGTCGAAGGAAGCTAGCGCAAGTTGAACGCTAAGTGTAACTGTGTGTTTGAGGGGTTACGATTCGTTGTTATATACATGTAAAGTAGCTATTTTATATACTATGCGCTACCGTGTTTGCCAAGATACGAGCCCATCTGCGGCGCTACCTCCTAGCGCCTCTCCTCGTGGTTTCCTCTAACAGCGACCTGTCAACGGCGACCTTTTGCACATGGCTGATGGCGACCAACGGCGTTATGACCCACGGCGACCAGCGGCGACTCTATATTGACTTAGAATTGTACGAGTCTGCTCACTTTTACTATATCTCCGATTGGCCAGGCTGTTCCGGGGTATGGTCGGAAAATCCTCGACAGACACCGTGAGCGCTAATGTCAGCGCTACTCATTGTATTAGTTCCTGGCAGGTCCAGATGTTGGATTTAAGTATATCCAGTGCCGCCGTCATTGATCCTTTTAGACTTCTGATTGAAGTTCCTCGTCAAATGGCAGCGCCTGCTGCTGGCTCCTTCTGGAAGTGATCGGGATTTAGTTAGAGTCCTCTCCCGCCGTCGTGTTAGCGCTATACGTTATGAGCCCCCTTCATCCTTGGGCTAGGTGAAAGGAGTGCGCTGAAGGCCTGGTAGCTAGGGGTTAGGATAAATTTCCACATCCTGTAGTAATTTGCCAGAGCTAGAGCTGCTCTATATTCCCAACTGGTCGCTAGAGTCCTGAATACGTCAAGTGTTGGTTGGCCTATAATGTCCCTTGATGCGCTCAGTCCGAGTAGAAGCCTATCACCGATCAGTGATAGCGCTGACAGCAGACAGAATGACAACTGACAGATGGCATCAGTCACTGACAACAGCATTTAGGGAAAAGCCTGATGATCTATCAAAAACTGACGGACAGCTTGGCGTTTGACCTTGGCGTCTGACACCGCTTAGCACCTTGATCTGGCACCTGACATCGCTTAGGTGTTCTGACAGACAGAAGGATGATGGATTGATGGTTTAGCTTCGCAATCTGCTGCCTGGGGCTGCTAAGGGTCTTGAACGGACGGTAGGGATCTGAAATCGTTGGAGCTACCCCTATAAAATTTTCTAGTTTACCGCACTTTGGTGTCATTGGTCACTGGCGACGGTGAACTCATTGTAGTATAAAAGTACTTACTGACTTGTACATAGAGAATTGAATAATAGACAAGAGTTTCCTGCTCCCCTCACTTCAGTCTCCCTTACGCTCAAGATCTCATTTACGGTCGGCAACATCAAACTCATCGGCAGTTGCAGACTCTTGCTAACACTTGACACACTCGTGCCTTGCAACTACGGCAGGCATTATCGATGCTTAGACTTCGCTAAGCTTACCGTGCTCTTGCCGTTGACCTTGCCGTGTTCACTTACCGCTTCTTTCATAGGTGCTTTACCTTAGCGCTTTACACTTGCCGACCCCCCTTACCGACTTTCCCTCATTTTCACAGGCGCGTTCTCTGGGATCTGCCCGGGACTCCCTACATCACTTTTAGCACGCCCAACGCAAGCTCTTGGCATGGTAACACTATAGTTACATTTGTTACTGACCAAACCTTGGGCGTCATCACCGGGCTCGACAGGAAACAGACACGGAATTATCCCTGCAAGATTTTGCCACTGGTGCCTCGAATTCACATGGTTCACCTCGACGTGAGCATAACGAGCACTGGTGATGGTTAGGACGTGCAACGGGGCCAGGAGAACACTCACAGGACCCTTATTCTGACACCACTTGAGGGTGGGAGGGCCACGGTGCCGGTTTTGGGCTGCAGCAAATTGCTCCAGTGTCACATTGGCTTGAGGGATCCGCTTCGTTGCCGGGACTTGCCATACCTGACCGGGCCCAAGAACAGGCTGTTCAGTATGCGTTGACGAGCTCACAGCAGGTGCTGATTGGACTGAGCTGCTTGGACCGGCTGTCTGCGTGCTCCTCTCTGGTGCCAATGGGTCGGATGTCAGTGTCGAAGAACTTGCACCCATATTTCAGGCTGCCATCTCTGGGTGGGCGTGCCGGGTAAGTATGCAGACATGCCGGGAAACTACTTATGCTGCTGGAAAAGGGCTGCTATTTGCTGCTCATCCCGATGGCGCTTGTATATTTCTCAGCGCTCCTCATAGCGTAGCCATGAAGCAGTAGAGTTATCACCAGGCTGGGGTGGCGTAGGCGAACGGTTAGGGGTAGAGTGGCACGACATAGTCAAAGAAGGATGGATGGTCAAAATGTTTTTCTTATCTACCCTTTTGTTATGATGGCATCAAGCTTCTACTTCTATTACCGCTATGAATACATAGCCACTATGTTTTTCTTATCTACCCTTTTGTTATGATGGCATCAAGCTTCTACTTCTATTACCGCTATGAATACATAGCCACCACCACATTGCTTAGATGAATAAATAAAAATAAACCCCGAGTTTGTACGTAAGTAACAATAAGAGTGTTGTGTCCATACAGATAGTTTTGAATCCTCTGCAAAGTTCATGTATTTTTAACTAAACTTTTCAAGTGTGTTTTTGTCATTTATTGTTTCATGTGTTGTGAATGTCATATGCACTGCTTATACAAGATAAAGGTCATAAAAAATGAACGTAAAGGATGGATGGGAATGTCATTACTCACTTAGACTCCTTGCAGGTTGTGTAAGACCTATGCAGTGTGTCATTCCAAAGCCTCAAATGGTACAACAGATCACCGATCACATACAGAGTCGATCCTAAGATGCTCAGCATATTCCCATAGAATGTGATCGCCGAATAGACTGCTGATCATCGGATGATCAGCATCAGTGGATCCACATGGAACGTGATCGCCAAATAGACTGCCGATTATTGGCAAGCGTGACTTTGGTTTCACTATCCTCAACGACAAGACATGGCCGCCTTGAACCATATTTTGGGTACAGGTGCCCTGGGGTCAACGCAGGTAATATATAATACATCCAATGCCAATTTTGATGCTGATTATGATTGGTTAGAGCATAACTATATTTTGCAACGCAGGTAATATATAATACATCCAATGCCAATTTTGATGCTGATTATGATTGGTTAGAGCATAACTATATTTTGTCTGAATGAGGGGGAGGGGATGGGGGGGGAGGAGAGAGAGAGAGAGATAGAGGGTTAATACAAATATCTGGTGAGTCATAATATTGTATTATAATACCATTGTTCATTTACCGACGCATCTTAAGTCAGCGTTGTGGCTTGCCAGCTACATAAAATCGAAAGGGCATCTTAGGGTTTGTATGTATCATCACACCTGTGTGTGATGGCATTTCTTCGTGAGTATGTTATTGCTGTCTGAAACCAGTACATTGGATTTTGCTCGCAGTGGTGGCAAGCTTTCTTCACTGGATTTTTGATACTACCTCAATTGCACCCTTTTAGTTATGCCTATACTGTTCAGCTGTGGGTCTACCGAGGTGTTTCCTACCCGATATGTCCTTAGCTACCATGTAGTTTAGTTATGCCTATACTGTTCAGCTGTGGGTCTACCGAGGTGTTTCCTACCCGATATGTCCTTAGCTACCATGTAGCGGAAGTAGATAGCATTGTAGACATACGGCTGTATTTAATTATTTATCCCAATCGTGGTATTGTGGCTGTGTATTGTTCGAGTATACTATTGCTGTACAGCCATGAGTTCCGTGATTGCTACATGTATTCCATATTATTACATTCTTTCAAGTGCGAAACAATCTAATTGAATCTAAAACGTATAATATTGCTTTTACCTTCACGTATTGTTTGAGGTGATATAACTATTTATCTGTCAATGTCATATTTAATCTTTCTTGGTCTGCGGTTTATAAAGGTATCGTACTTAGATAATTCATCGATCAAGCATTAAGGGAGAAAAAATGATAATAATAATAATAATAACAATAATAATATATACGTATAATTCCCTTTGATAGGTATTGCCAAACCGTTCGTCCATATGGTCAATTATATAATTGATGTATTATTTTGATGCAATGACACTTATTACGACATGTTGTTTTGATGATGACACTTAGTTTTTACTGTATTAACTGGGAAAAAATACAAAAAAAAAACAAACAAACAAACGACACAATATGATGTGGGCGGTAGTATATTGTATGTTAGCGCTATTGACGGTGGTATATGTGGTGCTTGGTATGTGGGTTAATATAGAAAGGCACTGAGGGAACGGCGATGAGAGCTTGTGGAACAATTCAGCAGGGACGACTGATTGACCAGATGTGAGAAATAGGATAACTCGGTGAAAATATAACGGACTGCGTTGGGTAAAAATGTCTCAAGAGGTAGTATCAAAGACATCATAAGATATCAGTCGTCAATGTTCATGTAATTCAGCATTTGTTGCTCAAAATTGCTGGTACTGACCGCCTCGCCGTCCCTCTGTTGGAGTTCTCCGTTGTCTTCATATGTTCAGAGCTTCCTTTTCACCAGCTTGTAGTCTTTGCATTTGAGCGGTTGCCCCTTCCTCTTCTTGGTAATTGTCAGAGTGAGAACTTCCTTTTCACCAGCTTGTAGTCTTTGCATTTGAGCGGTTGCCCCTTCCTCTTCTTGGTAATTGTCAGAGTGAGAAGAATACATTTATTGTTTATATGGCCGCTCACTAGTGCAAATGTTTCGTCCAGCAGCGTTATCTTGTCAGAGTGAGAAGAATACATTTATTGTTTATATGGCCGCTCACTAGTGCAAATGTTTCGTCCAGCAGCGTTATTGATCTCAAAACTGTTAACATCTTGTACTTCTCTCCCCTCAATGGAACGACTGCGAAGGATACCTGCGCCGCAACTATATCGCCGATTTGGAAGGTCTGCGGTTTGATCCTCTTGAACCTTTGATTTGTGTGAGCATCTATGTTTTATGGTCGTTGTCCGTATATTCTTACGTTTTATCTCCTTCCACTCTTGAACCTTTGATTTGTGTGAGCATCTATGTTTTATGGTCGTCCATATATTCTTATGTTTTATCTCCTTCCAGTGTTATCCTTGCTTGCACATACTCGACAACATTGTCTGATGTTCTCTTGAATCCCCCTCATGCAATTTTTTTGAGCAATCCGTTGGGGTCAGTATCCTTTTCAAACGGAATGTGAACTTCTTGTTTGTCTGAGTCCTTTGCGGGTGTAAACACCTTATTGTTTGCGTACAATATCTTGTTTCCTTTGTCTGACATTTTTTCCGACCATTCTTCCAGTTTGCCCTCTTTGAACTCCTGGTCAAATGCTTTGTATACTGTTTTTGCCACAGCCATGGTGTCGTCAAACTGCTGCGTGCCAAGCCCGTCCAGTTTTATTGACTGTTTGAGGTATTTACACTTCCGATTGAATTCACTACATCCCTATCAGCCATCTTCAATATGTGTAGCATCATTGAACGCTCACTTTATAGATCCTCCTATCTTAAACAGGAGCAGATCTATGTCTGCTATTGCACCGTACACCGTGTATATTGCTTCCTTGTTTGTCACCTTGCCGTCCTGGTCTGCTAGTAGGATTCTCCATATTTTTGGGCTTTCGTACTGCCGTACAACTACCGTACTTTTCCATTCTGGATTCTTCACAAGACATTAACTCTATGTGTGGACGCGATACATATATATTTTTATTTCACCTGAAGAATGTCATGGAGTCGTGCTTCCCCTCTATGCTCGTCATACTCGACATGTCATTCCAAGGTACTTCCTATGTTAATGTCCGTTTAAATATCTTTTTATAATTCTAAAAAGCTTCATTCAGTACACACTTGCATTGCTTTCGTTGTACTCGTTGTCCATTTTTTTATATGTGTATGTGATGATAAGATAGGCTACAGAATGTCTGGTGAGCTGATACTGTCTCGTGTCGCGTTGCAGCCATCTATTATAAGCAACTTTTCAGGGTCAACTATCTGTATGGCTTCTTATTCTCATGTCGCGTTGCATTGGTCTGATCAGACAACATTTATGGGTCGACTGTCTGTCTGGCTTCTTAGCGATTTGGACATATTTTATCTCTCTTATTCAACACGTTTGGAAACAATAAGATCTATCCAATTTATTGGATCTCCCTATATGCTAATCATCCAACCGTCTCACAGACAACTTCTTTCCCATATATTCTCCCGTCCCACAGGACTGTGTTCTTTTCCTTTTAGTTCGAAGCATGTACATTTCCGCATCAATATATTTATTCTGCTGTATCATTTTATTTGATTTTGGCTTATAGGTTGTCTGTTCCCTGGATACTGAGTGGGTTACTTTGCTTCTAGCATCTTTTAGGATTGAAATAGGTTAATTCAAACTGACTGATTGGCTTGCCTACATATTACCTACATATTACTCTGTTATTATTACGGGATTGAACAAGGCTAATTCAAATTGACAATTTGGCTTGCCTATTGGTATCCCTTACTTCTTACACCGTTATGGCTAGGATTGAACAAGGCTAATTCAAATTGACAATTTGGCTTGCCTATTGGTATCCCTTACTTCTTACACCGTTATGGCTACATTTCTTGTAGTATCTGAATGTTTCTGCCTTTTCGCCTTTCTATGTCCAGACTCGCCGGTCTGGCGCATGTAGAGCTTGTGTAAAGTGGCGGTTTCTTACGCAGGCGTTGTTATTCAATGTGTATTGATTTATTCGTCTAAGCGTGTATTAATGGTTCTTTATCTGTCTCCCAAATGGCTGGCTCAAAGCTTCTAACCCATCATTAACTCCGTGTTATTTTTCTTTTTATTTTTTATTTCTATTTGTTTTAAACGTTTTTTACCCTATATTTGGCTTGTATATTCAGTTTATTGGGCAACCATGGGTACTCGTGCTAATATATTTGGTTTATTTGACCCTCGTTGCTTTTGACGTTTACGTGTCCATTACTCTGCTGGGATACCATAAAACCTGCATGCTGCAGGCTTCCTTATCCTCAAATCTTTTGCTCTATCTATCTGTCCCTATTTTTGTTTATACATTGTTATACTTGGTACTACCATGCCTCCATGCAAAAAATCAAAGAAATCCACAGATAAACCAGAAGATATGATGCGTCCTTTGTACGAACAGCTGCAAGCTTTGTAAATTTATATCTACCTGCCTACGTCTCATTATTATACTGATATATTTGACTAAGGAATGCAGACCAATTGGCTTTGTAAATTTATATCTACCTGCCTACGTCTCATTATTATACTGATATATTTGACTAAGGAATGCAGACCAATTGGACATGTGCGTTATGTAATCGTTCATATGTATGACCTTGACATGTGCTATCAGTATATTTGCAGCTGTGTTAGCCAGCAACTCGCCTGTCGATGCCGATTCTGCATCTTCCTCTTCAGTCAAGTGCAAAATTGGTGTCGCCCGTGATGTGTACATCCTTGTATATCATGTTGATGTCAATGATTGCTTATCATTTGTAGTGATAGTACACCCTGTACGCCTTCGCCAAAGAAGAAGAGGGCTGGTGGCCCTTCAAGCGTTGAGTCCCTGGTTATGTGCATACTAATGTTATGTTATTGACCTTCGGTTGACTGCATACTGTTTATTTAGACGTGCCTTGGAGAAGCTTTTGGCCGGTACAGGTGATACACTGTCCACTCCAACTGGGCAAACTATGTTAGTCAGATTACACTATTTGTAGTATGACTCACCTGAAAATGTTGTTTCTCGTATATCTTCAGGCGCAGTCGCACCCTTTCAGATAAACCTCAGGTTGCAGGGGTCACAAAATCGACCACACGTATCCTTCCCAACATGAAGGCTGATTCAGACAATAACTCGGTGTCTGACAATTCCCCGGATAACAGAAATAGCATCATATCTCTTGCAGAAAGCGACGGTTTGCTGGAAGTGTCAGTATTTTATTTTCAATTTTATTGTAAATACTGCTCATGTGTTGTGTCTTTTATTTTTATTCTTATTTGTGGTATCGGTACATCTTGCGTTCGTAAACTGCCTGCCCATTCATTGGACGACGAATTATACGCCACTAGTGAACCTATTATTGATAAAGACGCATCTGACGACGGAGTTGACAGGAGTAGCTTTGAGTCATTGGAATTACCCGATGATGAAGCTGATATGGCAGACTTAGTTTTCTCAGACAGTGCGCCGATTGCATGTGTCAATTCTGATAACGAATCTTTGGTGTTTGCTGCCCCCGCCGATGAACAAGAGTGTGCTGATGATAACGAAGATTGTCGTGTTATGGAAGATGCCAGTACTTATGTACATGGCATCAATACTAAACACGATGATCCTGTCAATGTTGGTGAACACTATGATATCAAAGAGTAGCATCTTATTATTTGTTTGATTGATTTCTGTATTCTGATTTTTTTTTTTTTTGTTAGATTTGACGGTGCTACTGATCTGACTGTTATGGTTACTAATCCTCTGGTTATGCAGCCGGACATACAGGATCCTATGTTCTCTTCTACATACAGTATGCTTCCTTATCTTCTGTATGTCTGTTTATAGTATCCGCATCGCAATATGTACCGGTCTGTTTCTATTTATTGACATATTTTTCACACAGCCACGTGTTCAATATCATACCGTATAGATATGATAAACAAATCAGTGATGGATCAGTGCAATTTGCACGTATATCAGCTGTGATATCGAAGATGACCGAAGAAAATGCAGAGTAAGTGCTTATGTTATCTTGTTCATGTGCATCGTCGTTACACACATGTATAGATCTTTGATTCAAGGCCTATTGTGGGTTGAACATGGCTTATATGTGCATTCAGCTCGCATACATCCTGATAATCTTACTGCCAAATCTCGTCACCTTGCTTTAAACCATGGGGGTAATGCCTTTTGCATCGACGTCATGTTCGGTGTCATATCTGCTTCTCATCTCTTCGATTCCGGCGTAGAAGTCAGCAGTTTCTCATTCCCTTATAAACAGAAACGTTTGATGATTGTGCCATTCCAGCAAGAATTCCTACGTTCTATGGCCAATGTTGGAAATGCGTTGGGTTTGCGTTCTGATCCCATGGGCTCTTATTCAAGCTATGGGATGGCCTTTGTAACCAGAGGCGAAGGGAAGAGTGTGTCCTTCAAAAACTGTAAATTTTCAACTTGCGTGTAGCATACCTTGCCTTTGTAACCAGAGGCGAAGGGAAGAGTGTGTCCTTCAAAAACTGTAAATTTTCAACTTGCGTGTAGCATACCTTCATGTTGACATCATTTTGTAGCGGGTAGCTACTCAGTGCCTGTCCTTTCGAAGCCTCCTGTACTTACAGACAATTCTATGTTTTCTGTAAAATCTGCTCCTATTGTACCGACTCCAAAATTCAAGAATTCTATGGAAGCGGTAATAAATTATGAATCGACTGGTGTGTCTTCCGTGTCATTATTCAACTTCTCTATTTATTTATTTCCAGTGCCTGTATACAACGGTTGTTCGGAAACTGGACCTGCCTTTCGATTTTTGGCTGCTGACTTCAATGCTATTGCTAGTTGGCGCTCATACAATGGTAACACGTCCAATGTTCCTGAGGGGTCTGTCATTGCCATGGGTTACACAGCTGGATGGTTTGAAGGTTCCTCTTCAGTGTACGTTCACTATTTGTTACGATATTCTTATTGGTTATTTATTTACTTATTTTTAGGTTCCTTTCTACTAACATCAAGTTCGTCATGGTTCTTCACACCCCTGATCTTGTTGTGGTTGGTGGTGCAGGCACCAGGCGCATGGCATCCTTGATGAAACCCGGTGGTCTTGAAGGGCCTGCATCTGGTGCTCCGGGAGGGTTGCAGGCACCAGGCGCATGGCATCCTTGATAAAACCTGGTGGTCTTGAAGGGCCTGCATCTGGTGCTCCGGGAGGGTTGAAAGCTATTTCTTCTTCTGGTTCTGTGGGTGGTATACCCTCCAAACACTGTAGTGCCAGCGCCAAGACGTCTTGCGTCGCTGGATCGACTGCTTCTCCCTGATCTGGTGTTGGTATATCGGCATTGGCCACAACTCGTGGTGCTACCTCTAAGCCGACTCGTTCTGCTGGGCTACCCAAGGGGAAAGGTAAAAATAAAGAAGTAATCTGATTGCTGTCGCATGGACCGCGTATAGTTCCTTTATTTTTCCGTGCCTATCAGTACAAGCTTGATTTTGTTGTTTTCCGTGTTCTGATACCTTGATTTTTTTGCTTTGCTGGACTACGTCGTACTATTTCTGCATACATCACTGTGTTTGACTACAAAATATGGTGTGATGTACCGAATTGATATTGTTTTCAATTTGCCGGCGGACTCATGTAAGAGTGTTATGGACATATAAAACTAAATTGGTATGACCTTCATATTTGTTGATATTATAGCGCGTACTTACTGTTTGATGGTTTTACTTGCTAAAGGTTGTGTCTGGTTTGTATGACTAATCTTTGTTATTCAAATTCGTACCTAGTTACTCCGATGTCAAACTAAATATGGGCCGCTATTACATATATATTTTTATTTACTGAAAATTATGATTTTTATTTTATACATATATATATAGGTGGCGAGTTAACACCTCCAAACCTCCATCTTGTACTCCCTCCTGCCCTCTCCACACACACACGTACTTTCTGATATTTTCATTATATGTCTGTGACTTTCCCTCATCTGTACTCCCTCCTGCCCTCTCCACACACACACGTACTTTCTGATATTTTCATTATATGTCTGTGACTTTCCCTCATCCTCACTTATCAAACAAGGCTTTCGCATCCTGTTCCTGGTTCACTGATGCGCTGCTATCGGACAGAGATCTTGCTACCCGCTATGGACGAGACACGGCAATCCATGTGAGTGAACGTTGTTGACTCGTTTATTGTTGATGATCCTATAATTACATGCTGATATCGTGTTTGTAGCAACTTGTTAGCTGTATAATTACAGAGGAAGCTACATTTTCTCCTGCCCTAATTACATGCTGATATCGTGTTTGTAGCAACTTGTTAGCTGTATAATTACAGAGGAAGCTACATTTTCTCCTGCCCGCAAGGATGATCAGTATTCTCTGTTTTGCGCTTTTATGGTGGGAGATGATGTGCCCACAAAAGAACCTGATGGATGCTTGATTTTGGATTCTCATGGCCTATCGTGTTGTGGATGTATTTGAGATGATGAATGGGGGGGCTATTCAGAGACTCTCTTCATCTGGTCCCATAGTTGACAACTACAAAGCAGTACGTGTCATTGTTTCTATTGCCTTTTATCAATTGGTCAAGCACGATATTTTATATATTACCTAGCCTATGGGAAGCCTTAATAATATTCCTGCTCTACTGGAGAGATCCCAGAACACCCTAAACTCTCATATACGTGCACTTCAATCCAAGGCTTGTAGAGATAAACAATTTGACTCTTCCGCATATTATTCGTCGGAAGGCAGACCCTTGATTCGTTTGTACTCAAGTCTCGCTCAGCACATTGGCAAAGAAAATGTTGTCACTACACTCATCAACTTGACCTCTGCGGCCCTGCATTTGGGATGTCTTCTTAAGGTATGTTGATATTTATATTGTACGTGTATTGTTAATGCTGAAAATATCAGTGCTCGTATAAGGGAAATTTATTTCTGCCTACGGACATCGAGTCCATCGAGAGTATGATAGTTTCCGGGTACGATACCATTCGGTTTAGTTGTTATTTACGTTTTAGAGTTTGATACAGTCCATCGAGAGTATGATAGTTTCCGGATACGATACCATTCGGTTTAGTTGTTATTTACGTTTTAGAGTTTGATACTGCAGATCAGAGAATGACCAATCTGGGCTCACGCATATTCGCCAAGTTCACAGTTCAGCTCCTCAAGGTCGCACAACTGTTCTTCTTAATTCTTTGTATATCGCGTTGGCCATATCGCCTCTCATGTTACTCAATCCTCGTGAGTATAATGAAGTTGGCGCAAAGGATACAGTGTTTAAGGTGTGATTGTTCTTTCACACGCCATATTGATAGTTAAATGTATTGTTAATGTGTTAGCTATGGAATCACATAGGAGAGCTAGAACAACCTACTGCTGTAGTGGAAGCGGATCGGGCGTTGTGGAAGGTGTTGTTTTCTGCAGCTCTGGGGGGGAACCTCCTACAGGAACTCAGATCTGCATTTCAACATCTGGAGGGGGTTGTGAGGGATGCCGTGCAGCTCTGGGGGGGAACCTCCTACAGGAACTCAGATCTGCATTTCAACATCTGGAGGGGGTTGTGAGGGATGCCGCGCCTCATTGGCTGAACCTCGTGAACAGGTCTTCAAGCGTCCCTGCTATCCTATCTTCACAAACCGATGTAATTGATGCGCTCGATATGGTGGTATATTCCGATGTTTTGCCTTTTCCTGACAATTCTTTACCCCTGCCCTCACCATCTGGAAGCGCCTACGGTACCAACATCACTGTGCTCAACGATTCCCATTCATCTGGAATTACGAATGATAACGAGTTCGACAACGACGGGCTTCGTGATAAAAATGTGTATCCTTCTCAATCTGTTCATCTGGAATTACGAATGATAACGAGTTCGACAACGACGGGCTTCGTGATAAAAATGTGTATCCTTCTCAATCTGCTGGTAGCAATCTGTATCATCAACCTATCGATGATGACAATTCTTGCAATACTCATAGAACACATATGTCACCTTTACGAGATACTACTGACAATCTGTTCAACGACGATGTCCATGCTGGCAGTAAAAATCTGAGCAAGTCGACGAACAAAACTGGACAACCTGGTGGGCGTGATGCGGCAGACAGACGTCTATCTTTTGTGTCTCCTCCTCCGTATTCTTTAAACAATCAGGATGATTCTCCTTCTGATGGGCCCACCAATGTCTATATTGATAGAAGATATTCACTTGGTAGAGGTGACAATATCAATGATGAGCAAACCATACTCGATATCCCTGACATCAATCCGTCATCCTCCAACAACCTCAATCCTCCATCGGATGAAGAAACTGCGGTTTCAGTTCCCAAAAGTAATGTATCGGAAATGCAGTTGCAAAGATCTGATAAACCAAGTAATCAGCCGTCTATTCCTTCTCCCAAAAGGAAAAGACGAGCGTGCAAGACTGCCAAAACCGTCGAAGGTACGCATGGTGACGGTATCGACAGGACACGGCCTATCAAACGTGTTCCTCGTGTCCTCATTGATTTGACTCTTGACATTACTGTACGTAACCCATTGAATGTGATTACTTTGTTATTTCACTGTATGACGTATGACTTCAGGACTTGGAGTTTGACGAGTCTGATGTCAATGTATCCGATGACGTTGTATTTGTGACTGGTGAACGTCCTGTTGAGTATGAAATTCATGGTACGAACTGCGCATATTGGTTTACTCCCAAGTTCCATGTAAGTACTATAATCTGTTTCCATAACTGCTGCTGGACACCCTACAGTTAAAAGAGGATTTACAATGGTTTTACTCACTTCACGACTTAGTCGTTAGGAGGTCGACTAGACCAATGTTTGTCAAGATGGCTTCTATGGATGAATTGACGGACCCACTAATACCAGCATATCTAAATATCTGACCAACCATGCTGCCGTATTGATCAAAAGCATTGACCATGTAGACAACGGATTTACCGGTGCAACACTGGCATCCGTCTGCAACATATACAGTGTTACCACTATTCATGATACGCCTGTTTATGTGTTCCTGCCTTTCATTACATATACTTACATATGATAGATTTCACATCGCTAGATACTCAACGTACGCGTAGAGGTTCCCTGATCAACGTGTTTGCTGCTGTTTTGTCTGCGGAACTGCGGGCTCTGAGCACTCTTGATATGCCTGCAGTACGAGATCCATTTCCTGTCTTGTCCATGTCAGGTGATTGGTTTGCATGGTCGCAAGTAAATGGGCAATACTTGTATTGCGACTCCTCTGACAATTATCCGATATCTGACATGCGGTGGGCAATAGCATCGACCGGATCTGCCCACCATTACTGGCACATTGGTTCTAACGGGTATGGTACTTTCTTACAGGTGGAAACGGGCTTCAAGTTACTGTATATTGCACGACCGAAGTCCAGGTCTTTCGAGGATTTCGCTACCGTCTCTATTTTTATGGAGAAATACGTAATGTATGAGGCGAACGCTGACTTGTGGGATACCGAAGTGGTTGTATTGGAACCTGGTGATGTTTTGTGAGTGGTGCCCTTATGTTGCTGTATATAATATATGACTGATCCCATAGTATCGTGCGCCCTAACGTGCCACTTTGTGTCGTGACACCGGTTCCTTCCATATGTATTGGAGGTCATTATTATCTTGCGACCACTCTCGCTGATTCCGTTATTGGGATATATCATCATTTTGTGGGTAGTCAAACCCTCGCAAATGCTGATCACAGAATGGCTTCTCATTCTATACTGGTCCGCATGCTCGTGCATTACTACCGGTATACAAAGAAACTTTTTGAGGGCGACCTAGGTAAGCATCACAATGTTGCTTTCTAATTTTTAGTCAATTTAATTTAATTACTTATTTCTTAAAATATTTAATTTCTTGTAGACCGGGAGTATCAGCACGTGCCGGATTGGGATACCTGGGAAGGCGCACTGTCTATTTTCTTGATGTGCAATTATTTCGAATTGCATAGTGCTCTTATAAATTGGAACTACCTGTTTAATACAGATGTTCACGCCTTTGAGTCGTCTATCAAAAACCGCTTGAGGGCCCGCAAAATCGTGTACTGGTACTTCCTTTGTCATACCTTTTGCAGGCCTGGTGATTCTTCAAATGGTTACAACACGTTCCAGACCATTTACTCTGTGTTTTTGGCTCGTCATGCTCATATGCTTGTTCTACTTAAGAGAGCCGCTCGTGCGTCGGGAATACAAGGCGAGGTTGAAGGGCTGGGTACCTCTTTGGTTCGGACGGCAGTTTGCAAATGTATACGCGGCGGGCCTGCATGGGATTATTTCAAAACCATGACAGCCAGTTCTTCTGACCGATCGTTTTATTGGAACGGCCCGTCATACACTATAGAGAAGTCTACTTGTGATGCATACGGTGCACTACAGGGTTGTCATTATTCTCTTATTACTGGTTTATTCAGTTATATATAATAGATTGTCCTTATCTCGACGGTTTGGTTTATGGTGATAAGGAAACGGCATCTGAACTCGGGTACTCTCTATCGCACATATCACCTCGCCTAGATCGGAACAATCCTAAGGACGATGACGTTTACAAAACCCTTGTATACAGCGATGGAGACGATTTTGATGATGACTTCGAGCCTCTTAATGACACTGTAGATGAACCGTATTCGCATCAGCATTCGGGCCACAAACCCTTGACAGAGGAAACTGTTTTGCCAGCTGATCGTTGTTCGACTACAGTATCTGATCAAAATATCCGCAAATGAGGTTGTCCGTCTTCGACTGCTTCAGAACACACTCATTGCCAAGGTATGTATTTATTGTAGTAACACATCCGTATTATCATGTGCTTATTCATTTAACCATTGTAGTCCGTCCTAGAATTGCATCTTCCGACCCCTGAAACCATAATATTCCTGATGTAGTAACTATTATAGCCCTATCATGTGTAAAATCTTGCTGTTCCTGAATTATGTGTTGTGATGTATCCTGAACTCTGTATTGTGAGATATACGAGGTTCACCTGAAGAAAAATATGCATATGCAGAAAATATTGAGTCCCTTCTCAGCGACAATTTGAGGTTCGTCACTCTTTTGTCACAGGATACTGAAACGGCAGGCCTCGGCTATCATAAAAGTAATGTGCCCCTTGTGACCTGTCGACTGTGCCGTAGGGCATAGTATATAATATGTATGTGTGTATAACATATTAATATATAAGTATTTGTCTTGTCCGATATTACGTTGCTGTATTGCACCTACAAAGTAATATAATTGTCCCCTCAACCCTCGAATAGTGTAAACTGACATATGAGCTGTTGTAGCTTACCCGTTTAATGTCGCACTAATATATTTATTATTGTTATATGTATAGATAAGCATGTTCACTACATAAGCCTGGTAGTTAAGTATACGGTAATTAGGTGGACGTATCCTAGCTTAAACACAACGTACATGTGCCTTTAAGTTTCCTGCTAACTTATCTCTCCTCGTTGCTA
Organism: Macrolepiota albuminosa; assembly: GCA_027475525.1. Classification (NCBI taxonomy): domain Eukaryota; kingdom Fungi; phylum Basidiomycota; class Agaricomycetes; order Agaricales; family Agaricaceae; genus Macrolepiota; species Macrolepiota albuminosa. The sequence continues at coordinate 142,821 of JAMWFC010000108.1, forward strand.
TATTGTTGGCTCGGCATTGGTATTATGTATATTTGATATACTCAACCTTATCATTGTATTATATAGGTGTTAAATATATTGTTTCGCAGTGTACACTGGCGTATGTCTGTTGATATTTCCATAATCAGTCTTTTTGTGTAGGTATATAACACTATGTAACATCGTAAACCTTAAATACTGTGTGGGCTGAATATTTACTGGTCGTCTATCCATATGCTTATGTAACCCTTAATAACGGGTCTTACCAAAGGGTCATCTATACTGACGCTTATGTAACAAATACTAACCTCCTATGCTTCAATGATTATTGGTATGCGCTTCACCACCTTTTTTGTCAAGCGATGGGCTAGAGTCTATCTGCTCATCGCATGCGGTTTATACGCCCTTGTTATATATGCAAATGCATATAATATCAGGTCAGTTATACCCTGTACTTCGATGTTTCATATATACACTTAACTGAATGCGATTAGACACTTTTTAACCAATGAAAAGACTGTTGAACCGCTCTACGTGGTACACAATATTTCAAACACAACTTGCATGCATTCGGAACGTGATGTATCATGCATGCGACTTGCTAATGGTGGCTCTGCACCTCTCAAAGGTTTACGCACCCACCATATCATCCGATGTGATTATGCTGCGGTAAACCAGCACCACTCTTACGATGCCCTGTTACGTTACATGCGTTCGTGGCTATACGTATTCAGACGCCTTTCACAGTGTTTGCGTATCGATCTATACATTGTGTCAATTAAACAACGGTTTATTTATCCGGATGAACGAGTGTACATTCAACGGTCTCCTCATAGTTACATCGACATATACAATTTGCTATACCCTTGGGTACATGTTTGCCGGTTTTGGACCGGTATGCACACTGCGAGAACGTGTCGTGCTTTACGAGTTCTGTCAACCAGAGGACATGTCTTACGGCACGATTTCGCTGTTTCTCTGAGGGACTGCATGTCCGGCACCGGTATATTTCAATTTGCTGTAAAATACGGCCCATGTAATGCTGCAGTAATAGTACATTTAATCGAAGAGGATGTTGACCTTCCTGACGGCTGGCCGTCCCTTGTTTATGTACTTGCGATCAAACACGTTATTCTTACTATGGAGCGTGTGCGTCATCTCTACGCGTATAATGTATTATGTCCATCGTTAGGCTTACAACCCCATGTTTGTACACTGCACTACTCGAAGAAAGACACCCCGCGTCGCGTTATTCACTTTGGTGGCGCCAAGTCTTATTCATTTCCTGTAGAGGCAGTTAGTCCGCATGTGTCTGCCGGTCATGAGCACGTCCTGGTAGGACGGGTGTTCAAATATGTTGATCATGTAGATGCCAGTGGTCTCGCGTCATATCCCGTGACAAAAGGCTTTGTGCACGTGCAAATACCTGTACGAGAGATAGTCGACCACTTGTCTATAAAAAATATCTGTCTGGTTGCCTGCATGCACGGCATCAGTATGAGTACTTCTATAATGAAGGAAGAATTGTCTTCAAAGTTCGATGGTCACAGTTGCCTATTGTGTGTCATCAACACTACGGTATTATGGGCTGAACCAGATAAACGAACCAAAGATGCAGCAAGGCGGGCAATTGCCCGTCGCACACGTAAACAGAGCCAATCATATCCTTGTCATCACGGTACCCGTAGACATACCCGTAAATCAACGTGCATTGAACAAGGCATCGCCATACCTCTTGAACAAGAATATCCAGATCCAGATGAAAGCGTGGTATTTCTGCCACATCCTCTTAGTAAAACGCGAACCATGGAGGTCATAGGAAATTTTTGTTCTGGTACAGGACATAGATACGTGGAGGAAGCAGGCTGTGCGGTATGTGGTCTCCTACATCCTGTAGCCAATATGAATACTCTCAAGAGTGTGAAAGGTTATCTAGACATACTCTGCGTTCCAGGATTCACCAGAATAGAACGATTGTCTGATACAGATTGTATCAGGGAGCTGAGAGGACCAGTAATTGATCACTCATGTAAACACGTTTGTCAACCATGCAGACAGCAATTATTCAATGGGATGGTTCCAAAAAACGCGCTAGCCAATGGTTTTTGGATTGGCCCTATACCTGACGTGTTAAAACGCCTTAATTGGATCGAACAGATATTAGTTGCTAGAGTGAGAAAGTCCTTGTGTTACGCTCATGTGTCAGCCTCCGGTCTGAGCAAGATGAAGAACAGATATTAGTTGCTAGAGTGAGAAAGTCCTTGTGTTACGCTCATGTGTCAGCCTCCGGTCTGAGCAAGATGAAGGCGCATCTTATTTCTTTCAAATTGCCTATTCAGAAGGTATATCAAGTACTTCCACCTCCTGTAACTGACCATGATGATGTGATCGCTATTTTATTTTCTGGTCCTTGCAAGCCATCTGCTAAGGAGTTACAGAGGCTACCTCTGCTCGTGAGCAGAAGGAATGTTCAGCGTGCGTTAGAATGGCTTAAACTTAACCATTCTTCATATAGCAATCTGGAAATATTGTACAGCAATTTAGAGGGATATCCTGAAGATGTTCCTTCTGCATCTGTTGTTCATCGCCAAAGTACTGATGAGGCTGGTACAATAGACCCGCCGGTACATGAAGATAATAAAGATTCTGGTGTCCACATGGGCGACTGCCCCTTTGTTATCCATGGCCTCACCGGGGATGCTTTATCAGCCAAGACTACGGACGAACTTAAAGGACTTGCAATGCAGCATTGGATGTCTAACGGAAAAGCTCTGTGTATTGGTCATTCTACGTACCCCAAGAATACATTCAGCGACCCGGATTTGTATCCGCAAATGTTTCCTTGGCTGTTCTCCTATGGTCTAGGTGGCATAGGCGGTAACAAGTGCAGCATATCAGTGCGTGCACATAAAGCCAATTTGCTTATGTATCATGATAAACGCTTTTAAACAGATACTGGATTCCCATTCGCTGCCTTCAGCCATGAACAGGTAAAGGCTGCTACTAGTGGAGGCTATCTAGCAACAGAACGTGCAAACTTTAATGACATTTCTGACCATCTTACAACTGTCAATCCAAATGTTTTATGACCTTTCACAAAGAATGGCAGCTGGAGATATAGTTAAGCCGGTTACCGAGGATGAAAAAAGTTGTTTCCGTGTAATAGATGACTTGGATGTGATTTCTGATGGTGTCGAAGGGTCTGCTGTTTCCAAAAAACACATGCGGAATGAGATATGGTCCCTGGTCATAAGCAAAGGTGCTCCTTCTTGGTATATCACCTTATTGCCTGCCGATGTAAAACATCCTATATATGGTCCCTGGTCATAAGCAAAGGTGCTCCTTCTTGGTATATCACCTTATTGCCTGCCGATGTAAAACATCCTATATGTCTTTATTACGCAGATAGCAAGACGTCCTTCACACTGTCTGTCCCCTATACTTCAGACAATGCTTACCGACTTATATCCAATAATCCTGTTGCCGGCGCACGTTTCTTTCATTTTATGATAAACAGGTTCATAATATACATGTTAGGAGCCAACTCAGATACCCCAGGATTGTATGGTCATACTTCGGCATACTACGGTACCGTGGAACAACAAGGTAGGCTTACCCTACATTTACACATGCTTCTGTGGATTCGAGGAGGGTTCACTCCGGATGAAGTAAGAGAAAAAATCATGGACCCGTCATCGGGGTTTCAAAAGGCTATCGTGGAATATCTAGAATCAGTACATTGAGGCGATTTCTTGACTGGAACACTGGAAGACGTCAAAAAGCAGATATCGTTAAATAAAGCTACCTCAGGATATACGGATCCTACTAGGTCGCTTCTGGAACAGCCGTCCCTTCCTTGCAAAGAAAAATGCTTTTGTGCGCAGCGTGTGATAATGCAGCAGGATGGTGGGATTGCTTTTGTCATACGGTGGACAATCTGCTGTACCGATCAAACATACATACATGTACTTCCACTAAGGACAAAAATAGCATACAGAAAAAAAACAAGGAACACAAAGGATGTCTTGATAACCTGTGAAGTAAATGTAGAGCAAGATTCCCTTGTCCTTTGTACGCTCACACAGAAGTTGATCCGACAACTGGTGCTTTGAACATGTGGAAGACGGAACTGTGACTCAATACATTTACAAGTCCTCTCACTTACCTGTTTTGATGCAATACCGACATAACAAGCTTCCGCTCTGAGACGGCCATCAAGACTGTGTTGTTGTACGTCACTAAATATGTGACGAAGCCTACCCTCAAAACATGTACTGCGTTTGAGGCAGTTGCATTGATATTCACTAAACATGCAGATATACTAAACGGTCCACTTAATCATCAAGAGAAAGCCCGCACACTAATGACCAAGATAGCCAATGTTCTTAGCGCTAAAGCGGAAATGGGATCGCCAATGATTTGCATGTATCTATTAGGCAATCCTGATTATTATACTGACCATAATTTCTTGAATTTGTATTGGCCTGCTTTCGTTCAAGAGGCCAGACGTCCTTGGGCAGACTATGCTGCTGACCAGTTATGTGACAAGTTTCCCGATAGGTTTGCAGGACGAGTGATAGGGCTATCACCTGTATTTGATTATATTTTCAGAGGGCCAGAGTTGGACCGAATGACTTTGTATGAGTCGTCAAGATGTAAGAGAGTCAAATTGACCAACAGAACACGTAATATATTGGTCGATGATGACGATATATCCATTGGTGGAACGAAAAATATGCAGGGGTCTTGACCAACAGAACACGTAATATATTGGTCGATGATGACGATATATCCATTGGTGGAACGAAAAATATGCAGGGGTCAGTGATAATTAAGAAACGAGGACGAGTGATAGGGCTATCACCCGTATTTGATTATATTTTCAGAGGGCTGGAGTTGGACCAAATGACTTTGTACGAGTGGTCGTCAAGATGTAAGAGAGTCAAATTGACCAACAGAACACGTAATATATTGGTCGATGATGACGATATATCCATTGGTGGAACAAAAAATATGCAGGGGTCGGTGGTTGTTAAATTCTCAACTCGTCATCCGCTTTCCGATACTCATGGTACTTATGTGTATCCTCCCTTATGTAGGTGTGTCCCTAATTTAGTAGGCGGAAATTTACCTAGGAAGGATCAAGGGGATAGAGAGTACTATTGTGCGACCATGTTAACGCTTTTCAAACCTTGGCGTACAGGACACGACCTTAAAAATACTGGAGAAACGTGGGATTCAGCTTTTGAATCTACATCCTTCAATAAGCGTCAACTCACATTGCTCAAGAACATGAACATACGATATGAGTGCTTGGATGCGGCCGACAACTTTTATGCTCAGCTGAAGAGCTCACATTGCTCAAGAACATGAACATACGATATGAGTGCTTGGATGCGGCCGACAACTTTTATGCTCAGCTGAAGAGTGGAGGTGTATGTCTTACTAATTCAACGCTGACCAGAGACGAACTATCTGACATGATGCAGCGGGACAAAACTGAAAACTTCGAGGATATGGACGATGTAATTGCAGGTGTTGATGAAGAAACATCCGCTGTATTTGGCAAGAAAGAATTAAAACATAGATCTGATATGCTGCAAATATCAGCAACTATGGCAGATCTTGGGTGGAGAGATTTTATAGTGGACCAGGTGTTTCCTCAAATTGACGCCGTTGAACCTATGAATTCGACTTACTGGAAAGCTGTTGTTACAGCGAAGCGGGATGAGGTGCTGAAGAGCCGACATTCCAGCATATCTGTGTGCAGTGGTAAGTTGCCAGGCAGTGTACCAGAACTACCAGGACATGTCGACGTAGTAGATCAGAAGTATTTTCAGAAAATATATGTGAATGATAAATAGGAACCTACTATTGCTATTATATCCTCAGACTATGGGCTGAATGAAGAACAGCTAAGAGTGTTCCGCATTGTGGCTAATCACGCAACGTCGTATATGCCTGAGCAACTTAAATTGTATATGGGAGGAATGGGGGGCACCGGAAAAACCCAGGTGCTCTGAGCCCTCATTAAGTATTTTGAAGCTAGAGGAGAGGCATATTGTCTGGCTGTGGTTGCACCTACGGGCACTGCTGCATTGCTTATAGGAAGTATTTTGAAGCTAGAGGAGAGGCATATTGTCTGGCTGTGGTTGCACCTACGGGCACTGCTGCATTGCTTATAGGTGGTTCAACATATCATTCGATGTTCAGCATTAACGACATGGTTGGTGTGTCAAAGAAACAACTCCCTCAAATTAAAACTCATCTACTAGGTGTCGATTACATGTTTTTCGATGAAGTATCTATGTTATTGTGTCGAGACTTGTATAAGATATCCGCAAGACTGGCTCAGCTGTCCGGTAGACTAGATATCCCTTTCGGTGGTATGAACATGGTATTTGCAGGTGATTTCGCTCAGTTGCCCCCTGTCGCTGGGCACGAAGGATCGGCATTATATAGTAGAACTGTAGGTTTAAATACCAAAACATTGAAGGATCAGGAGTCTGCCATAGGCAAGGCTGTATGGCATCAGGTAACGACCATTGTCATATTGCGTAAAAACATGAGGCAGAAAACTTGGTCTGCGGAGGACGCGGCTTTGCGCACCGCACTCGAAAACATGAGGTATAGAGCATGCACCAAGGAAGACATTAAATTTCTTAGGAGCAGGTCATTGGCCATCTCTAATAGTTGCCCGTCTATATCCGACAAACAGTTTAGAAACATTTCTATAATCACTGCACAAAACGTGGACAAAGATGCTATTAACATTATAGGAAGTACTCAATTCGCAATCGAGACCCGTCAGGAACTAGTGCATTTCTACAGCGAAGATAGTCCGTCTTCCAGAGATGGCAATGAAACAAAAACCCATTCATCCAGTTACACGCGCTCTAAAGAAACCGCGAGATTTCCTCCAACTATACAGCGTGCGTTGTGGGACCAACCACCGTCATCTTGCAGTGTTCAAGTCACGGGAAAGCTGTCGTTGTGTGTAGGCTTGCCTGCGTGCGTTGTGGGACCAACCACCGTCATCTTGCAGTGTTCAAGTCACAGGAAAGCTGTTGTGTGTAGGCTTGCCTGTTATAATCAAGAATAATGTGGCTACAGAATTATGCATCACCAACGGACAGGAAGGTTTCGTGTATGGTTGGAAAAGTTGCATTGGATCGGCCAGACAGATTATGCTGGATACGTTATTTGTACTACTCAACAATCCTCCGCAAAGAGTAAAAATCGATGGACTTCCCGTTAATGTAGTTCCAATTGTATGTACAAGCATGCATTTAAAATGTAGACTCCCTAGCGACGACAGTGTGTCTTTATCTCAATCACAGGTAGAGGTATTGGTAAACTACGCAATGATGAATTATGCGAGTCAAGGAAAAACTAGACCTTACAATCTAGTAGACTTAACCAAGTGTCAATCGCACCAAGCCTACTACACTGCACTATCCCACAGCGCTACGGTTGCAGGAACGCTCATTATCCGAGGGTTTTGATGCTAACAAAATACAAGGCAAAGCGAGTGGCACATTGCACAGGGAATTTCGCGACTTGGAACTGCTTGATGAAATAACCAAACTCAGATATATGAACCAGCTCCCTAAAGGTTTTGTCAATTCACCTAGATGATCCGATCTAATTTATTCATTTAGACAGTGCAAACGAAAAGGTTACATGCCCTCTAACCTTCATATGGCCTTACATTGGAGTGACAAGGACCCTTACAATGATGCATCATTCCCTGATATCAAATGGCAGGTTGCTATCAAAGATAGACCTATTAAGCTACCGCAGTCTCCTAAAAGCAGATTTATTCCAGCTAAGGGCACTCAGCCCATAGTACATCCTCATCTGATACCCAGCAAAATAACCCGAAACCACAACAATGATTCACGCAACTTGAAAATTTCGAAAAATATTATAAGCGGCAAACGGAAATTAAATATGGACATATGTGGAGGACTGATTGGAACTGAGTGGAATTCCAACAGTTGCACATATGATGCGGTGATAACTATATTGTACAATATATGGCAAGATGACATGTCACTATGGTCAAGGAATTTCCGATCGTTTGGGACGTCAATTATGCGAAGCATGAAAAGCAACTTCTTATCAACACACGAAAATAAAATCACGCTAGACAACACAAGAGAGGTTTTGAGAAATCATATGAATAATTGCAATCCGATAAACTTTTTGTATGGTGAACTAACGAGTGTTCATGCTGTGATCAAAGAGTTGCTTATATGAATAATTGCAATCCGATAAACTTTTTGTATGGTGAACTAACGAGTGTTCATGCTGTGATCAAAGAGTTGCTTATATGCAAGCGAAATGTATACACGTCATACATGCACTGTCTACGTGGTTATGCAGTTAACAGAAGAGCTGTTACATCAAATTCATGTCAGATTGCCATACTAGATAATTCACAACCATCAATACAACATTTTCTAAGAAACATGGAATTTCTTACCAAATCTCAGTGCAGAACATGCGCGTCTGAATTAGTTAGAATAATGAGAACAGTATACACAGCACCAATAATGTCTTTTGATGTGGTGTCGATCGACATCACAATTAATAGATACATTGATGTGCCAGTTTATGGGTCGGGAGACAGACGATATATCATAAAAGGTATCATATATTTCACAAACAGTCATTTTACTTGTTGATACGTGGATTCGTCCTTGAGGGTGTGGTTCCATGACGGTTTAATTACTGGTAGAAGGTTGATTGTCGAAGAAGGCAGTCTGGATATGTTGGATGTACAAGTCTGTAGAGGTAGTAAAGCAACGATAGCGTTATACATTAGAGTGGCGTGATCGTACATTACCGATAGGGAGTTGTTTAGTTTGAATCAAGTCTGTGTGTTTAAGCTATAGGTCGTATTGTTCAAACGACCCTTTGCAATATGAGGACAGTTCATGTGAATTTGGATGACGCAAGGTCATATGATCTTCAAAAATCATTGGCGGTCATACACCTGAACGCTGACATAATATATATTAAACGCACACGTAGTGAGTATCATTTATAATGTATTTTCATTAACTATAGCTAACTAAGGACAAGTAGTCCGTAAAGACGATCCTTGGTATACCTATCAACCGAACAAATGTGCGTATTATATACTAAGGACAAGTAGTCCGTAAAGACGATCCTTGGTATACCTATCAACCGAACAAATGTGCGTATTATATAAGCGGTCAGTGGGACGAATGGTTTATTTCCATATTACATTTATTTATTTATTTATTTTATTGGTGGTTACTCGGTAAAAGATTGGTTGATCGTGCATCCTAATGCTTATATAATATGTCTTCACATATATTAAAATTGGTTTATTATGTAGTAATCATGAGTTTGGGCACATGATGTCCACTGCATGTTCACCTGACCAATTTCGCGACTATCCACATTACATGTTTTTTAACGCAATTGTATATTATGTAAGCGTCTGGTGGGATGATCGATTTAATTATATTTAGTTATTTGTTTATCATGATTTTTTATAATTATTGAAGTATAAAAGGAACGAATAGTAAAATTGAATAACGAATTTATAAAAGTGATTCCGTATTATGTAATGGATTGGTTGAATGACTGTTCAGATATTACATAACAAGTACCCATATATACATTTAATCGTTGTCATGCCACTTTGTACAAGCCTATCCAACAAGACAAACCGGTTCTACTTGTAAAAATGAGAAAAACAATTTATTTTTCTTTTTATTTTAAAAAATGTCTAACTTTATGGTATGTTGAAACGACTTATGATATGTGTATATTTGATGTTATGTATTACTATTTTGTTTATTATATATAAGTACGTACGTAATCATTCAGCTCTTCTTATCCTGAGGTGCTCTCCACTTTTCTATGCCTTTCAGTCTGTTGTTTCCTTTCGGTGGTTTCGCCTTTCAGTCTGTTGTTTCCTTTCAGCGGTTTCTTATACCTGCTATGTTGCATCTAGCTTTCTCCTATGAAAGACTATTGTACACTCTGGAAAATGCATTATCGCCACCGCTTGGTTTTACTTGTATAAGCATTCTATGTTGCATTGGACTTGCTCAACGGACACCTTATGGAAGCAAATACTGTCGCTGTATATCGACCTGGTACTTATGACTCACTCGTGACTAGAACGCTCCAATGGGTAAAATTATAACAAGTAATACAGTACAGAAAGCACGTCAGTCTGTTCGATTTATGGATTCACGCAAGTCAAAACGAAACGTTTCTGCACGAACCTATATGGAAAACCCAATGTGTTACTCGTACACCAATGGGATGACCTACAATACACGAAATTGATAAACCAACCAATATGTTGAGTTATGATTAAAATATATATAGTCAGCGTGAACTCACTACTTTACACAACAAATGTACACTGTTGATGTGTATATATTCATATACGTTTACACTTGTTATTCTACTCGTATAACATCATGTCCGCACTTCCGCTACGTCATCAAGCGGCAGACGGATGAGGGAGATAGCGGACGTTGCGTTGTCTACAGTATCCAGTCGGTACTTCGATGTATTGACACGGGCGAACGTTACAGATCTGGTGTTCTGGTGAGTTTTTACGTACATTTTAGCATGTATAGGCAGTTTTCTAATGTCGGCTTTATATATTACTACTAGCTCTTATGCTCATATAGACCATAACACACGACATCTCATGTTAAAGGGATTCGACCAAGAAAGTCGTCTCATTGCGGCTTTTCATTTATACCCGAGTGACGATGAGCAGCAATTGGACAAAGCATACACTTATTTATATTCCGGAGCATCGTGTAGCTGGACAGCTCGGGGCATAACAGTAATGCACATTGTTCTGACTAGCGTAACTCATCATCACATTTTCAACACATCTTCAAGAGAAATAGTAAGTATTCTGTTTTCCGGTATTTCGTAGTCTCATTTTGTTAGTGCGGGCACATTACAGACCTCACATGAGCGGAACGTATGTATTACATATGTATCTTCTATGTGAGTAAGTTTAATTCTAACGCTTACCGTGCCTTATAAGTTTCACAGATAATTTAATTGTATTATCAATGCACTGTGTTTCACGGTTTATTGCAGTAAATACACACCCCTTATAAGTTTCACAGATAATTTAATTGTATTATCAATGCACTGTGTTTCACGGTTTATTGCAGTAAATACACACCGTATTCGTCTATCTACGTACATGTATATATATCATATTTAAACTTAGGAATATGTAACATAACAATAAATACTATATATAAATAATTAAGTATCTTAATAATTATTTGATAATTAATAATTAATAATTAATAATTAACAATTAACAATTAATTAACAATTAATTAACAATTAATAATTAATACATATTATGTAAGCATTTGGTTGGATGGCCTGTTTACTTAGATACCTCTCCTCTGCAGTTAGCGTGAATGCTGACGTGATAGTGCCGAACCGGTCACGCAATTGCGTGACCTACATGTATTGGTGTCAGAGGCGAAAGCTATCAGCTGACTACTACTTATTTACAGGACAAGGAGGAAGGGTTGACGAATAAACGAGTAAAATAAACTAATGAAGTATACTAGAGTTAAAACACGTGTGCAAGCGCCTTAATAGGTCGGCAGATTTTCTGATGGAACATGTTTCTGGATCCAGCGGTTTCTTGTGGCATACTTTATATAACGTGACTTGATAGATCTACGGCAATCTCCGTGCAACTCATGAGCAGTTTGGTTGTCAGCATCCGCTCTCATGGAGTCACTGAAACAGGCGCTGCTGACATTCAAAGTGCTAGGTACGTCTTCTCCCAACCGCGACCATATGCTTTAAAAAGATCATATAGTCTCACTAATGGATCATATGAAACCAGAACCAAATGCGGGTAAAGTCGTCATATAGTTGAATGGCTCTACGTGTCTCTTAGGACTAGGCGAAACCGAAAGGCCCTGTTTCGTTATTCTGCTATATATCAATGAATCGAAGTCGCCGTTTCTGTTTGTTGCCCCTCCAACATCATTCCACAAGTTAGTCTCTACTAGGTGTTGGCGAAATATGACGATAAAGCAATCTAAACGTGGCCAGGGATGCAATAGTCTGCCTGCCTTCCTTTGCCAACAGATAGTCCCTCACCAAACAATCTACATGTCTCAGGCAGTACCTTTGTTCGTCCGTGCATAAACCTTGAGTATAGCCAGGACCGTTATCTTGGTATTAACTATATGCCAGAGCTTGTAGAGGTCGCTGCTTCGCATTATCCCAACCATACCGTCGGCGTTGATACTCATACTGATGAAGATTCATCTTACAACATTGCGTTCGAGTAGCTCCAGGCAACAGCTGAATATGTGTCATAATGGTTGGTTGTTAGTGGATGCGCTACAAGTTGTGCACACTGTGATTAAATGCCTGAAGCGATATTGGTACGTGTATGTATACCGCAGCATGGCCACTCATCGGAACCTTTTTTTTTTTTTGGTGTGTATGTTTCTTTTTATGTTTTGGTCTCTTTTGTTTTCTTTTCCGTATGTTTCTTTTTATGTTTTCTTTTTATTTTGTGTATGTTTCTTTTTATGTTTTGGTCTCTTTTGTTTTCTTTTCCGTATGTTTCTTTTTATGTTTTCTTTTTATTTAGTATTCATTCCTTTATTTATTTTTATCTTTGTGATTTGAATAATTTTATTATTATTATTATTATCATCATTATTATAACGTTTTTAGGTCGTACAGGGACGAGGAAGGGGCAAGCGTTCGTTTGAAGCTAACAAGAGCGACGCGGGCAAGTATTTGTAATAAATTGGTATTTTATTTCGATTTTAGGACGAGCAGCAAAGCCTCTAGCTGCGTGCGGACGCTCCAAAGACGACGTGGAGGTTAATGTTGGCTGTTTAAAGCCAGCAGGAGCCACGCTTATGCGTATATGTTACTGTCACACATGTATTCGACGTGTCACGGTGTCCTGGACATTGCTCAACCTGAGTGCTGCTTTGAACGTCCATTCCCATCTTATAATGTCCATGATTTGCTTGTCGAGTTCTAAACAATCATCCTATGTGGTTTCCTGACCTATCGACGGCGATTCGTTGTATAAAATCGGAAAAAGAGAAAGCAGAAGGACCAGTGTGGTTCAGGGCATCAAGTACGTAGTTTTTGCCCCTTTTTTTTTGGCTCTGTTAAACTCACAGATGACCAGATATGCGCACTCATATGTTATTCGAGCATTCGAGTGCATCAAAGGGGTTACAGGGAGGGTCAAGGAACTAAATGGTAACAAGGAACAGGTGAGTTGCCAGTTTTCGACGAGTGCATCAAAGGGGTTACAGGGAGGGTCAAGGAACTAAATGGTAACAAGGAACAGGTGAGTTGCCAGTTTTCGACATAATTCATCTAATAACACCCCTTTACAGGCCACAAATACGAAGCCGTGTCGTACAGGGATGTACTTATTATTGTATGGCGGTCGTGTTGACGCCAACACGTTCTATGCATACAGGGACGTTGTTGACAACTGAATGTTTTTTTTTTTTTCTGAAACATTTATGTCTTTTTTTGTTTTCTTTTTTTTTATGTTATGATTACGGATACTGTTATATACGATTCAAACATTAAATATTATACAAACGTTGCCGGTATTTCTCCCTTCTGCGCTACCATGTCACGCCGCACTGGCAAGTCACACTAACGTGGTCACATTGACACTGCCACGTCATGTATTCAACACCCTATGCTGTAGGCCTCGGTCTCGTCGATGTTTTGATTAAATTTGGCAGGTAGATCTCGGTCACGCCATGCTAGCAATGGCCCATACAAGCAAGTGGTCTAGAACTATGCTGCTCACATATATTACTTAGAGCATGGAAGTAATACTGGGAGCCACACTGTTTCTGTGTATCTTTTAGGATAAAGGAGATGTATTTGCTTTGTTTGTCATCTGGAATCAGGGAGAGATGTATTGGCATGGCAAAAATAGTTTGAGGGAACAGACAATGGCTGACAATGAAATAACAGACACCTCAATAACTTGGAACTAAAAATATATACAAGTTATATGTGCAGATGTGCAGATAGTGGTAGTTGTTATATAAACCAGTATCAGTCACACTTGAGTCACATTTCACAAGACATGCTTTGTTCCTCCCATTCCACCTTCTCTAATCATGCCATTTTGCTCCTGTATTGGTGCAACTAAGTAATAAAATGAAATTATAGTTCTCATATAATATATAGCTTCATATCCTACATACAATGTCCTTTGGTGGGTGTAGTCATCTGCATACAAATAAGAGCAACTGGGTATCCTCCTTATGCTAAATTTTTCTAAATCCCAATTGTAGTAGCTGAGGCTAACCAGAAAAGGCAAAGAGGTACCCCCACCAAAGGCTATTGCCAATCCAAATAAGACATGATGGGTTTTAGCAGCTCAACATACATAAATGCAATGATTTCCAATGATCTTCAATATTTAAAAAAGGAATCCAATGTCCATTGACCAAGCAATTTCACAATGTCAGGAGGATCGCCTAATAGTACCAAATTTGTAGTATCCCCAATATAAAAACAATGACACTCTTGAAACCAAATTGACTGCTACCATTTTTACCCAGCCAATATCTCTGCCATCAGTCTGCTATCCATCTTTCAAAGGCCAAGCTAACCATTTCTGATCCAACACCAAACCTATACCCTATGATAGCACCTCTCTCTTGGAAGGTTTGTAGACTCAGCCATGGACAGGTTGTTGTAAGCACTCTCCACCTGCTCCACAGTGGCAGATGTGCAGGGATGGAGCAAGAAGTTATAGTCTAGGCCCATGATGCTGAGGGGTCTTCTGCTGTGCCTGCTTCTCCTACCAACCTTGTTGGTCCTAGGATTCTACCATTCCTGTGCCCAGCTGTTCTGCTGCCATAATAGAGACAATACTTTGAGAATGGGTCAGTATCAGCAGGAAACATGCATTTGCACTCACACATAGCCCTGACATACACTAAATCTTGGGCCTGCTCTATACAGATCTGCACCTTGTTGTATTGCATCTAGTTCTTGACATGGTCCATAGTGCGTATGGTGGGTGGAGATGATAGAGGAGACATTATGTAGCAGTCAACAAGCATGGGAAGGTATCTGTCAACACCAAGAACCTAGAAAAATTCCTGCCTCTTTACTGAGATGTCTACTCTGCTGTCACCATGCCTTGAGGGGTCTTAGCACCAGGAGAGGCACATATCATGATCTGCCCCACTTTTTCTTCCTTCCTTTACATGCCTTTACCATGCTCCATCATCCAGAAACTCCACCCTCAGCAGGCCCCATCATATAGATCACATCTGAGGTCTGGATCAAGAGGCACATCAGGCCCTTTTTCTATTCACTACCCACCCAAGTCCAAGCCCAAGCTTCTCCAATAGGCTAAAAGGCCCACTTGTGTAGTTGGTACACTAGTCTTGGTATTTATTTTTTCTTATTCAGTTTCCTTACTATCTCTGTTTCTATCTCTCTTCCTCTTCTCAATATACTTGTTTCTCTTTCAATTACTGCCTGATCTACATCTGCTACTCTGAATCCATGTCCTAAGGCCCTCCTATTGGCCTGTAACAGGCATGCAACCACTAGCCTCCCATGACATTGCCATTAGCAGATGGAATAGTGTCTGTCCTATCACCAGACAATTTGCTCTGTGTGTTTAGAGGTAGTAGATCTGCCATTGGCCATCAGCAGACACTTCTAGCCCTAGACAAGTGGTGGTTGCTGGATAGCACAGAACATATTCCAATGGCCAACAATATGATCTGCCTGTTTGCTGACAGCAAGTCCATTGCTCTTTCCATTGTCAGTTCTGTTGCCAGGTTCATGGATCCTGCTCAGATAGGCCAATTGACAGGCATTGAGTTCTATATCAACAGTATTGATGGTGAGCAATCTGATCCTCAAGATTGCCTCTCCATGGCCCATTCTACCACTCTCTCTGATGTCAACTCTCCTCAATGGCCACTTTTGACAAATATTGAACCCTCAACCCCACAACATCCATTCCACAACCTCTACAGTAAAGGTAAACCTAGACTAGTGTATGGCTCTACAATGGAACACTCTTGTGTTGTGGTTCAAGCAGCATCCCAACTTCCTTCTGCTCATATCTGCCAGACATTTATGGAGCTGGGGGCATCTGACAATGACCAGGTAGATATTTTTAATCCATTCATTGATGATTGACTTGAAGGTCTTGAGTGGAACTAAAGACATCTGACAATGACCAGGTAGATATTTTTAATCCATTCATTGATGATTGACTTGAAGGTCTTGAGTGGAACTAAAGACACTCTTCCACCACTATTTGTTGTGATGGCAGAAGAGATGGATGGAGGCATGGCAGCTAATGAAGAAGAAACCTTCCACTGCTATTTCATGTAACAGCTCTTCAATCTCAGTCTTCCTCCTCCTAACAATCTTCTTCCCCAAGCCTATCTACTGATAACAATGTCTGGCAGTGGGAGGAATATGAGACATGTATGACTCAATACAAGGATAAGAGAAGATTTAATAAATTATATCAACAATGTGAGTTATAATTTGGCACTAGTAAACAGAGTTCATTTATGTCAACAGAACAAGAATTTTACTCTAGAGCACAACATGGTTGATGTAGGCCTATTGGCTCTTTCAATCCAGCTGATCTTACTGATGATGTGTCCATTGATATGTCAGAGTCACCCTCACCATCTTCTTTGTCATGCTTGATAGCAAATTATGAAAACATCATACTTATCAGACCTCAGGAGCCATATACACTGGATGACTTTGCATTATTCAGACATATTACATGAATCTAATGAAGAGAAGGAATACACATTAGATAAGTAATTTAATCATTAGTTACAACGATTTATGGCTTTTCTGTTGGTTACTTTTTGTGAAGATTAACCGTCCTGTTTTGCTAGTGACAAATTTATTATAAATTCATATGATCTGTTATGCTACTGTCATGGACAGAAGATGGGATGCATTAGCAAAAAACCACACAGTAGTTGATGAATACACAAGGGGAGAGTCAAACCCACCTCTTATGCATGATATGGAATATTAATTTATCAATATTCCACTAGACCACAGGGCCTTACTACAAGCATGTACAGTGTACAGGTAACTAAAAAAAGAGGCACCAGTATATTAGGGAGTCAAACCCACCCACAGTACAAAAAAACCTGCACTAGTGTATATATGCACTGCCTAGGAGTTGAACCCACCGCTTTGCACAATATAGATTACCATTTGATAGATATTCCACTGAAACACTGGGACTTATTCCAACCTTATAATATACACATAAATTGGTCAAAAGACACCATCTTGATAAATTCATTTGATATTAGTCTTATTATGATGCACAGTGGAGGAGTCAAACCTACTGCTTGGCACAAGATAGATCACTAATTGATAAATATTCTACTGAACTACTGAGACTTGTTGCAACTTTATAATATATACATAGATTGGTCAAAGGACACTATCTCAGTAAATCCATTTGATCTGTTCATCTGCTTATAGATGGGACACAGGTCCACCAGACTTGTTTCTCCTCTTTCAACCCAGCATTGTCTCTACTAAATTATTTGTCATTTTTACACAGGAAGATTTCTTTGGACATTAGCTACCATCTGCTGACATCCACTACCACATGCCAGTGGACAGCAGACACCTTCCACCCTTTCCCTTCTTTCTCCTTAGTGCCATCCTCTCCACTCTCCACACTACCTCACATGCCATCCCCATCTGCCATATGCACCCCACTTCCCTCCTCTCCTCTGACCTGATATCTGATGTTTGCTACATCTGCTGGCATGCTAGTGGACACTTACACCCCTCCCCCTCCCCCTTCCCCCTCTTTCTCCTCAACTCCATCCCTCTTCTGCCACCCCCCATGCTGTCCCAGATGCTATCCCAGGTGGTAGATGCCCATGCACCCCCTTTCCTTCTCTTCCACCCTGATGCCAGTGCATGCCAGACAATGCCAGTGTAAGGGCGACCTCTAGAGGCTGTGGCTCAGTCACACAGCTGGCAGAGGGAGATCCAAAGTGTATTAGAATATATACTGACAATATCAAGGTAGCTACTCACCTGGCAGAGGGAGATCCAAAGAGAACAAGTCTGGGGATTCCCTATGCCAGGTTGGACGCTTCTGGGGCCTCTGAAGCATGGGAAACAACTGTACAGTACAACAAAACCTTAAAAACTCGAAAATTGACTAACCAAACAAGTGTGCAAACAAGGGAGGAAAACTCCGGACTTTAGAAGTCAGAAAGGCAAACTCCGGCTTATCTAAGCAGCCTGGAGCGGTGCTGAAGGGCCCACACTTGTCTGAGTGATAGCTAAAGAACCAGAGCACCTCAAAGGTTGAGAATAGTACCAACAGATAGTGTTGAAGAAGTAGTAACAGCCAAATGAGAGAATGGTAGAAGAAATAAGGAAGTGAATGAAAGGAGAGTGAAGAAATAAGGAGTGAAAGAAGAAAGGAATGAGGGGTCCCCTGACAGCCAGAGGTTGCTAGGAGTCGCCAACAGATGCTCACAAATGCCCACAGATGCCAGCAAATAGCCAACAGATGCCAACAGATGTATGATGGATGCCGATAGATGCTAGCAGGTCCCAACAGCTGCCAACAGATTCTGACAGATGCCAGCTGATGGCAGCTGATGCCAACACCTCTTTCAAGCCACAAAAACTCTTTTGGGGGCCTTTGCCCCCCCCGCCCAACCTCCCTTTGGCCAAGGGTTGGTAGGCCAAGGTTTGGTCAGGCCAAGGCTCATAGCATACTCCCCCCTTCCCTAACCTACAGGGTTTTGGTAGGGGAAATGCAAAGGTAAAGGGGCAAAGGTAAGGCCAACATCTTACTACTACTAAGGCCTACGGCCTAACTACTAGTTATACGTACTTCGTAGGGAGGCGGGGAGTAGGCTTTATTTTAGCCTTAGCCCTAACCCTAAGTTCTAAAACTAAGGTGGTTAGGGGGAAAGGGGGGGGGGGAGGTTTGGGCCACCTACGGTAGGGAGGGGAGGCGGGCAAAGGTAGAAAACCACAGCCCCTCCTAGCTCTCCTTCTAATATTCTTATTCTACTCGTAAGGCAGATCTTCCTACCCCTCCTTAGGGACTTCTTATTATACCTTACCTTAATTAGGAGGACTAAAAAGGACTTCTCTCCTTATTTCCTACGGTTTACTAAGAGTAGGTAGATTTCCTACGGACAATAGTATAAGTACTACTATTCTTATTATTCCTTGTCCTAAGGGACCATAGGGGCTACTCCTTCTATCCCGCAGGAGTAAGCATTAGCTCCGTAGGCTAGTTTTTGGGGGGTATGCTGCCTCCTTTCCACCTCTAATTATCCATGCAGGAACCTGTGGAGATGTAGGAGGACCACAGTTCATTGTGTTATCTGACCTTTGATTCTATCTGTTAGTAACAGACCTGTGGTGCAATGGTTAAATTGTCATTGCATTCTATTGCTGGAGGCTTCCCCAAGGCCAGGGGTTTGATTCCCCCCCTACAGGCATGAAGAATGAGATGAAGAGTTACTTTTTTTTGGCCCAACCAGCCTCTGTGGGCCTGCATAGGCCTGTGCAGATGTCTGCTAGTGCCTCATGCAGGCTGGCATGGGCCTGTGTAGGTTTGAGTGGGTCGACATAGGTTTGCATGGATGTCTGCTGGTAGTATGCATAGGCTTGTGTAGGTCTGCAGGGCCCTTTTGTGGACATATGCTGGCATCAGAGGTGGGAAAAGGAGGGAAGGGGAGGCACACAGCCTCAAGTTGTTGTGGGGAGGAAGAGAGAGGAGAGGGAAGTGAGAACCTTGAGGAGGGTTTACATGCCATGATGTCCACCAATGGAGGAGGTTTTCACTCATGGGCTGATGCCCATTTCTGGCCCCTAGTGTATGCTGGCATATGCCAAGTCTGCATGTGCATGTGTGTGCCCACCTGAACCATGTCATATAGCACATTGTGAGACATCTGTGGCTCTGTATTCTATGGCTCTGTGGAGACTGCTCCACTACAGTGTAGTGGACTCTGCTAGACACATATGGTATGGCACAAAGCAAGCTCCTGTACAAATGTATGACATGTACCATTGTGATGTCTCTATGTGGGCTGTTGAGAAGAAAATTTCATTACACATTGCTAACACAGAAACCTCACTCAAAGACCATGCCCTGCTTCTCTCTCATGCCTCATGACTGTCAGGCCAATCCATTTTGTATTATTAGGTATATACTACTTATAATACACAGTGTTTGTACCACCCACTAAGGTTCTACCTAATGTGTCTTATTAGATAACTTTCATTGACTTGCTGTGCTCAACAACAGTTACAACTGATAAGATTGAGAGTTTGATATCTCAGATTCTAGGCTTGCAAGGACCAGAAAATAAAATTGCAATCATGTCATCGAGGTTGGTTACAGGAGGTGGAAGTACTTGATATACCTTCTGAATAAGTGACTCAAAAGCAATAACACCAAGGATACCAAACTCTGCTCTTCCACTTCTTGGCAAGCATGACATTTGCTTTCCCTCTCCTTAACAATGAGACGCAACAACTAAACTATAGTTTGGATACAGGTAACCTGGAGTCACTGCAGGTGATATATAATACCTCCAATGTCAAGTTAATGGAGCTAAATATGATTGGTGTGGCAGAAATTGATTTTGTCAGACTCAGGGGGTCATCTGAACCATCAGGGAAGGCATAGTACAAACAAGTCTACATTCCACATGACAAGACATCCCAAAAACAGTTCTTATCCCTGATAAGGATTTTTGTGAGCAACATCATGCAAATAGATGATTGTAATGTATCTGCAGCAGTCCCAGAAATGTAATCAGAAACTCAATGCACATATAAAGGCCTCACAGCTTATGGAGCACAAGTAACTGCCCAATGCCTTGCAATGTAAGCTCAGCATTGGCTGAGTAATCTATTCCAGTAGTTGAGACTCTTTAGGGATTCAAGAGGGAAGGACATGCATTAGGACTGCTTTGGTAAATATCCAAATATCTAAACCCCTTGAGAACAGGTCCAGATCACTGATCATTGTCTTGCAGAGCACACAACCAGGGTATGTCATTAAAGAAGCAATGAGCAATTTTCAGTGATATCTAATCAACATCACAATGCTAGGTAGGCGACAATCCAGAGTAGCCAAGTCCACTAACTAGTTTGCAATGAATATACGATGTTCTATATTAAAGAAATTTGGGAAATCTAGAGGTCTCAAGAATGAAAATTTTACGGTTGTCCTTAATTATGATGCGTCCAATGTCCTCGATCAAAATAGGTGGATCTATAGAGACCGTGCGCAAGAAACATTGAAGATTCGGAGAAACGGTGAGTTGATGCGCAGTGACAACATCTGAATGTAGATGATTTGTGGTGCCAACTTTGACTAGGGTCGAATCTTGTTTCTTCACAAGCGCCTTGTGTGTTCCAGCTGTATACAGATGATATTCCTGGGGAACGTTCATACATCGTGCAAGATGCGGCTGATGCTCAACGTTGTGAGGGATTACTAGATGGTAAACGATCTGATCGGAAGTCAAAACAAGAAGAACGGCGTCATTGTCCTGAATCGATTGGAGATGTTCAAATGCATTATCCCCATAACCGTCGAATGATGCCCACCGTGGTTCTGACGTAACCCAAGGATTTACGGGGGCAATAGGCTGAACGTCGGTCATTGCGCCTACATCGTATACGAAGAGATTGTCCGCGGAGACAAAGGCCAACCGGCTTCCTGGAAGCAGCAACACATATTTCTACATTGCGTATGTGAACACTTGTGTATACTGACTGGTATGAAAGGAGGGAGCCTCACGTACCGGGTACTTAGAGTCTGGATCGTTAGGAAAAATCACCGTTCTGCGATGCACATACGTTGTACAGGATCTCCAGTCAAAAATTTCAATGTACGACCGGAACCGGGAGGTATAAATAAGCCTGGCGAGTAGATTACCAGAAATACTGACAGATAATACACTGGTACGGGGTTCAGTCGCTGGGAAGGAATGTAAAAAATGGGCTTCCAGGCATGCTGAGGACCCATGTCCACGCAGGTGGACAGACCAGATCATAAGATCAAGAGAACCATTCAAAGGCCGTGCTACAATGTTTATCCGGATTCGATCAATATCATAGTACGCATCTGAATGTAATTCAACTGACCAAAGTATTCTGAAGGATAAGTGACCATGAAAAACTTGGGCGTTGGACTCATGTGATCGATTTCAACGGCCACACGATATAGTAATTGGCTGGTCGGGTCATCACGCGGTGGCATTAATACATTGCTCCGCATTTCGGGATCTTCAAGGTCATGGCACAACACTGAACCGTCGTCCATAGTGGTCAGAAGCCAGCGTCCACCTGGGACCATAGTAAACCTAAGTCGTGCATCAAAACAGATCATGCGCTCATGGACCGGATGGCTTTTAGATTGCCATTCCCAATCGGCACTCCTTCGTTGCAACACCCAGGACTCCAGTTCCATAGGCGAATACATGTCCAGACTTTCTTCTGCTTCCATCCTAAATCTTTTCTCTTCCAAATAGCTTCGGTACTGGTTCGTCCACACTTCCCGCGTTCGCGAAACGTCGTTTAGTTGTTTGCAAACCTAGAAACATCGATCTATTTCTGGCTTCGCAATGAAAGTCGATGAACCCACCTGCCTCATGATAAGCAAGTCACGCCAGTGCACATGCTTCAGAATTTCGGTCAAAATTTCCGAAGGTAGGTCGCTGAACCTGAATGTATGTCGGGATTCCTTGGGTTCATTGGCAACAAAAAGCTTCCAAACAAGTAGTAGCATGACAAACGCTGCCTCTCCATGACCAAGCACTTACCAGTGAGGAAGGAATCCACTGGGCAATCTCTAACAGTCGGGTGCCGAAACGCCAACTACCAAGAAAACGAGAGGGTATGTCCTTTGGGAGACTCAAAAGGTAAAGTATAGGTACACAGCAGATGCGGCCTCACTGTTTCTACTATATCTAAGCTGTTGTTATCTTCCATGTGCAAGCAGAGAGACTCAACGTAGAAGTTGAATTTGCAAGTTCAAAAACAGTTGTCACAAATTGTAACGTTTGCCTTGTCATGTGATGACAACGGAAGAGGAGTTTGAAATCCGTCAAAAGCGGACGACTGAGTCCCTGTAGCCTGGAATAGAAAACTGCTATGAAAGGAATTACAGGAGGTAACCAAGTACAAGTAGATCAGGGGAAAAACTACATCGTAGATGATAAACCTAAAGCAATAATGTACCAATTCCAAAACGAGGACCAGCCCGTTTTTTTTAAAAAAAAAGAGAGAGCAGGAAACCAATCGCACCGCTAAGACAGAATCTACCCAATGAACAATCCAGAGGAAACAAAAGAATGCATCTGGAACAGGGCCGGGAATTATTGGAAAGTGCAAAAAAATGAAAAACACAAACCAAGGGAGGTCGGATTGTCAAAAACCAAACACAAAACACAAGAAAACCGGGGCAAAATCAAAGGGAAGAAATTAGAAAGAATAGTAGCGGTGCAAGCACAACTCTTTAAAACTCCTACAAATCATTCACTCAGACATGTCTCAATATGCATGAAATGCAACCATTGTACTACATAGGAGACAATACCAAATACAACTAAAATATATATCAATATGCTCTTTATGATGTTTAATTTGTTGGTGTTTCTCTGAATTAGCCTCCTTTTTAGCAGCTTGCACACTTTTATAGATCTTTCATTTTTGCACTAGAAAGTCTTTATCAGAGTTAACAAGACATTACTCATTTTATCTTGGTTTCACTTGGCCATGCAGTGTTGATTGCAGAAACTCTGTCAACAGGATACAGCAATAATGTCAAGATTTTCAATTGATTGTTAGGAGAAAACAGATAGTCATACATACATCTATTGCAAATCTTGTTATCTTGTTGAATCTACAAATAAATTAGTGGTACATTTATTCTTCCAGTTTTAATTAATGCTTGTTTTGACTTGATGTAACGAAGTTACAGATTTGTGAGAGCTTAAAGGTCACACTGTCAGAGGACTCCTCATTTCTTCCTTTTCTCACTTCTTATTTCTTCACTCTCCCTTCATTCATTCTCTTATTTCTTCTGACATTATTTCATTTTACTGTTTCTATTCTTTCAACACTATCTGTTAGTACTACTCTTAGCCCTTGAGATGCTCTGGTTCTTTAGCTTCCATTCAGACAAGTGTGGGCCCTTCAGCACCGCTTCCAGACTGCTTATATAAGCTGGAGTTTGCCTTTCTGACTTCTAAAGTCTGGAGTTTTCCTGCCTTGTTTGCACAGTTGTTTGGTTAGTCAATTTTCAAGTTTTTAAGGTTTTGTTGTACTGTACAGTTGTTTCCCATGCTTTAGAAGCTCCAGAAGCATCCAACCTGGCATAGGGAATCCCTAGACTTGTTCTCTTTGGATCTCCCTCTGCCAGGTGAGTAGTTATTATGATATTGTCAGTACATACTCTAATACACTTTGGATCTCCCTCTGCCAGCTGTGTGACTGAGCCACAGCCTCTAGAGGTTGCCCTTACACAAGCAGTATTGCATGTCAACTAGGTCCAGTATGATTGGATGTTCAAGAGAGTCCTTACAGGACTGCACAATTGATTTGTGCACCTCTCAACACTACAGGATGCAAGGCGGGACTTTCAGTCTGCCAAGTATACCAAGAAGTTGAGTGTACAAGAGTTCTACAATACCCTGAATGACCATGCCCAGAATATGGCAGTATACCTGGATAAGTACACTATGCTCAAAACATTCTTGGATGGTATCCTAGCAGACATGATTCATATATCTGAGTTTGGTTATTTCATCAAGCAGTTCCAAGTCATGAAATTCCCTGCACAATGCACCACTCGCTTTGTCTTGTATTTTATTAGCATCAAATCCTCAGATAATGAGCATTCCTGCAGCTGTAGCACTGTGGTGATAGGACCCCACACAAGCTAGGTGCATTAACAGCAGGCTCAGCAGCAGTTCCAGACACCTTGCTGCACTCGTGCCCCAACTTGGCACACACAATTTATTCTTTCTAGGCCATTCCCGATAGACACGCACAGCAACCATCAAGATCAATTAGTGATAGCACCAGCAGCAGCTGGAATGACAGCTATCATCATGCTATCAATAAGGCCTTGACAGGTGGTGCTAATTAATCAGCATGTGGCTCAGCTAGCCAGTGACAGCACTTACAAATTAGGGATAATGCAATAAATCATGACGGTGGGACTGACATTTCACCATGGCACATAATAACGCTTGGTGACTTCGAGACAGACAGAATGGACAGCAAGCTTGTAATTTCCTTTTATTTAGTTTAATTCATGGCCTTTACTTACATTCTTACTGTTCCATCCCTGCCTTGGCGACGGGGAACTTTAACTTACTATAAATACTTACCACTTGTCAATAGTCAACACAGAACAGAATACCCTGTTTACCTCACTCAGTTCACCTTACAGTTCAGATTTCTTTTGAGCTGGCTAAGTTCTTGGTTGCCAATTGTCTGAACACTTTTAGCCTGCTTGCTGCAGTTATGCTTACAAAACCTACATGCCTTGCACCTATGGCAGGCAACATGCAGCTTAGTTGTCACTAAGCCTTTCCGTCTTCTTACCACATCTTTTGCCACACTTAACTCACTTCAACTTAGTTGCTTAGGCACCCAATCCTTAGCGCACATCTCTTGCCAACCTCTCTTGCCGACTTAATTATACCTTTCTGACTTGTTCTCTGAGACCTGTCCAGGACTCCCTCAAAACACTTAGCGTGCCCAACATTTACGGGTCAGTAGCTGTAAACTGTATCTGCTATTGATCTACTTTTGGGCGTCATCAGCAGAATAGTGCAGTATAGTAGGCTTGGTGCAATTGATACTTGGTTAAGTCTACTGAGATGAATGGTTTTTGTTTCATCACCATTTCTGGATGATGGATTATCTTTGCTGTAGAAATGCACTAGTTTCTGATGGGTCTTGCTTGTGAATCAAGTACTTCCTATAATATTAATAGCATCTTTGTCCACATTTTGTGCAGTGATTATAGAAACATTTCTGAACTGTTTGTTGGATATAGATGGGCAACTATTAGAGATGGCCAATGATTTGCTCCTGAGAAACTTCACATCTTCTTTGGTGCATGCTCTATACCTCATGTTTTTGAGAGCAGTATGCAAAGCCATGTCTTCTGTAGACTGAGTTTTCTGCCTCGTATTTTTATGCAATATGACAACAGTCATTACCTGATGCCATATAGCCTTGCCTATGGCAAACTCCTGATCCTTCAACGTTTTGGTATTTAAATCTACAGTTCTACTATATAATGCCAATCCTTTGTGCCTAGTGACAGGGGGTAACTGAGCAAAATCACCTGCAAATACCATGTTCATACCACTGAAAGAGATATCTAGTCTACTGAACAGCTGAGCCAGTTTTGCAGAAATCTTATACAAGTCTTGATATGATAACATAGATACTTTGTCAAAAAATATATAATCAACACCTAGTAGACAAGTCTATTACTACAAATGATAAGCAATCATTAAAATCAACATGATATACAAGGATGTACACATCATAGGTGACACTAATTTTGTGCTTGACTAAAGAGGAAGATGCAGAATCGGCATCGACAGGCAAGTTGCCAGCTACTACAGCTGCAAATATACTGATAACACATGTCAAGGTCATATATATGAATGATTACATAATGCATATGTTCAAGTAGTCTGCATTCCTTAGTCAAATATATCAGTATAATAATAAAACCTAGGTAGGTAAATAGAAATTTACAAAACTTGCAGCTGTTCATACAAAGGACATGTCATATTTTCTGGTTTATCTGTGGATTTCTTCAACTTTTTGTGTGGAGGCATGGTAGTATCAAGTATAATGACGTAGAAATAGAAACAAATATAATGAGAGATAGATAGAGCAGAAGAGTAAGAATAAGGAAGCCTGCAGCATGCAGATTTTATAGTATCCTGGCAGACTAACAGATATGTAAACATCAAAAGCAACAAGAGTTGAATAACCCAAATATATTAGTACAAGTACTTATGATTGCATGATAAACTGAATATACAAGCTAAATATAGGAGAAAAATATTTAAAACAAATAGAAATAAAAATAAAAATAAAAATAACACAGAGTTAATGATGGAATAGAAGCTTTGAGCCAGCCATTTGAGAGACGGATAAAGAACCATTAATACATGCTTAGATGAATACATCAATACAAATTGAACAACAACACCTGCATAAAAAACCACGACTTCACATAAGCTCTACATGTACCAGACCGGCGAGCCTGAACATAAAAAGGCAAAAAAGTGGAAACATCCAGATACTATGAGAAATGTAGCTATAATGATGTAAGAAGTAAGAGATACCAACAGGCAAGCTAAAATGTTAATTTGAATTAGCCTTATTTAATCCTGCAGTAATAACAGAGTAATATGTAGATAATATGTAGGCAAACCAATCAATCAGTTTGAATTAATCTATTTCAATTCTAAAAGATATTAGAAGCAAAGTAACCCACTCAGTATCCAGAAAACAGACAATCTATAAGCTAAGATCAAATAAAATGATACAGCGGAATAAAAAATATATTAATGCAGAAATGCATATGCTTTGAAATAAAAAGAAAAGAACACAGTCCTGTGGGACAGGAGAATCTATAGAAAAGAAGTTGTCTGTGAGACAGTTGGAGGATTAGCATATAGGGAGATCCAATAAATTGGGTCAATCTTATTGTTTCTAAATATGTTGAATAGGAGAAATAAAATATATCCAAATCACTAAGAAGTCAGACAGACAGTCGACCCATAAACATTGCCTGCATCAGACCAATGCAATGCAACATGAAAATAAAAAGCTATACAGATAGTTGACTCTGAAAAGTTGCTTATAATAGACGGCTGCTATACAATATGAGACAGTATCAGCTCACCAGACATTCTGTAGACTATCTTATCATCACATACACATATACAAAAAATGGACAATGAGTATAACAAAAGCAATGCAAATGTGTACTGAATAAAGCCTTTTAGAATTATAAAAGAAATATTTAAATGAACATTGATATAGAAAGTATCTTGGAACAACATGTTGAGTATGACGAGTATTGAGAGGAAGCACGACTTTATGACATTATTCAGGTGAAATAAAAATATATATGTATCACGTCCACACATAGAGTTAATGTCTTGTGAAGAACCCAGAATGGAAAAATATGATAGTAGTCCAGCAATACAAGAGCCCAAAAATATGGAAACTACTACTAGCAGATGAGAACAGCAAGATGATGAACAAGGAAGCAACATTCACTGTGTACAGTGCAATATCAGACATAGATTTGCCCCTGTTTAAGATAGGAGGATCTATAAGGTGAGCATTCAATAACGCTACACATATTGAAGATAGCTGATAAATATATAGTAAATTCAACTGGAAGTGTAAATACTTCAAACAGCCAATAAAACTGGACAGACTAAGCACACAGCAGTTTGACAACGCCGTGGCTGCAGCAAAAACAGTATACAAAGCATTTGACTGGGAGTTCAAAGAGGGCAAACTGAAAGAATGGTCAGAAGAAATGTCAGATAAAGGAAACAAGATATTGTATGCAAACAATAAGGTGTTTATACCAGCAAAGGACTTAGACAAATGAGAAGTTCACATTCTATTCAAAAAGGATACTGACTCCAATGGATTGCTTGAAAAAATTGCACGAGGAGGTTTTAAGAAAACATCAGACAATGTTGTTGAGTATATGCAAGCAAGAATAACACTCAATGGAGACAAAATATAAGAATATATGGACAACAACCATAAAACATAAATGCTCACAGAGATTAAAGGTTCAAGAGGATCAAACTGCAGATCTTCTGACTTGGCAATATAGTTGCAGCCCAGGTTTCTTTCGCAGTCATTCTATTGAGGAGAAGGAAATACAAGATATTAATAGTTTTGAGATCAATAATGCTGCTGGATAAAATATTTGCACTAGTAAGTGGCCATATAAACAATAAATGTATTATTCTCATACTGACAATTACCAAAAAGAGGAAGGGGCAACCACTCAAATGCAAAGACTACAAGCCAGTGAAAAAGAAGCTCCTAACACATGAAGACAATGGAAAAAACTGACAGAGTGCTGGCAAAATGGTCAGTACTGGCATTTTTGAGAAACAAATGTTGAATTACATGAACATTGACAACTGACATCTTACAATGGCTTTGATACTACCTTTTGAGCCATTCCTACCTAATGTGATCTGCTATATTTTCACTGAATTGTCCTATTTATCATATCTGGTCAATTGGCCTTCCTCGAATTGTTTCACAAACTTTCATTGCCATTCTCTCCCTGCCTTCTTATATTAACCTAAGTACCAAGCATCCGCATATACTACTGTCTGTAGTACCTAGCCTTTACATATATTACAATCATATAATTTTGTTTTGCCTATTTGTTGTGTGTGTATTTTTTTTTTAATTTTTATTTGTTGGTTTTCCACCATAAATATAGTAATAAGTATCATTACATCAAAATAACACATTGATTATATAATTGATTGTATGGACAAATGGTTTGGCAATACCTACTGAAGGGAATAATATATGGATTTTTTTTCATTTTATTTTATTTTTTTCTTTTCCCTTAATGCCTGATCAATGAATTATTTAAGCACAATACTTTTATAAACTGCAGTACAAGAATTGAATCTGATATTGATGGATATATTGCCTCAAATGATACATGAAGGTAAAAACAAGATTACATGACTGTTAGATTCAATTATATGTTTTTGCACTCGGAATAATCTAATAATATGAAATTCAGTCTATATGTAGTAATCAACACAATGTCATGGATCTTGTGGCTGTGCAATAGTTGTATATTCAAACAATGCACAGCCACAATAACACTAGAACAAATAATTTAATATAGCCATATGTCTGAAATGCTATCTACTTACACTACATGGTAGCTAAAGACATATCAGTTAGTAAACACCTCGGTAGACCTACAGCTGAACAGTATATGTGTAACTAAAATGGTGCCAGTAGTGTAGCAAAGTTTGCCACCACCATGAGCAAAATCCACCATTTACATATATAAAGAATTTAAAGGATAAGGCTATCATGATAGAAAAGGCTTCTTTGGATGCGACTAAGCCAGCAATTGAGCATTGGACCCGACTCCTAGTGGCTGTGTATTATTCAAATATATGATTGATACATAGCCACCATATGCATAAAATTACATGCTATTACTATATTCTAAATAAGTAATTAAATATATAATATAATAATATATGTTCATAATTGTAGTGGCTATACAATAGTCGAATATTCAAGTGGTACACAATTACAACAACATAATTAAATGACTAATATATTGTATATTTATGTTGACGAGTGAATACTTCAGAGGGAGCCGATGCCCTAGGCATCTCTTCACTCAGATGGCTGCATACCTGGAGTAAAAACAATGTACTGGTTTTGAACAGCAATAACATACTCACGAAGAAATGCAATAACACACATATGTGATACATACAGGTCCTAAGGTGCCCTTTTGAGTTTATAGCCACAACTTATTAAATTGACATTGGAGGTATTGTATATCACATGCACTGACTTCAGAGTACCTGTATTCAATGGTTTAAGGCAGCCATATCTTGTCAGTGAGGATAGTGAATCCAAATGTCACGCTTGCCAATCATTGGCATAATGGAGTATGGAATAGTATTTTGTAGAATTTCAGATATCTCAATCATTCATGGTCTGATTGAAGAGTGAAATAGTGCCTTACTAACCAGTGACAATCTTCATTACATCAAAATGAGGGGGCTAAACATCAGGAAACGCATAGTAATATTGGCATGTAGATGTATGCTAAGCAGCCGAGTCCATTCAGCGATGATGGTCCATGTTGATCCACTAAATGCTGATCATTGTAGAAGTGGTAGAGTAGTGGTCTCCACTGCATGTCTGCCATTGCATCTCTGGCAGACACTGACAAAGAGGTACAAGTTTTTACTGAGAACATTTGTTCAAACCCTCAAGGTTGCAAAATTCCACCTCCCTTTTGGCACATATTCATTTTGACCACTGCCAATAATCCAATTTACTAACCCTCCCTGGCATAGGGTTTGGTCAATTGGATCTGATTTACAAACACACACCACTATTGATATATGTCAACACACCAACACTGCCAGACAAACCACTATATAAGTGAGGAACTCACACACCACAGGAAGTCACGACATCCCACATCGGCACAGCACAGCAGGAAAAATTATCAGCTACAAAATCCCCCCTATCTTGAACTCGGATCAACCCTAACCTTAACCACTCTTTGATCTGCCTTTGGGCATATTGCGATATGAACTCTGTTACTTATAAATGCTTACATACAACAATGCATATGCCGCTCTCTGTACATAGTACTGTACATCTGGCCTATTGGCCCGCCTCTTAGCTCAGTATTGTAGCTTGCCAGCATTAAAAATTTCCATCATCATCATCATTGACCCTATATGTGATTGGTGATTTGTTGTACCATTTGAGGTATGAGCCTTGGAACAACATACTGCATATTGTCAGCATTAAAAATTTCCATCATCATCATCATTGACCCTGTATGTGATTGGTGATTTGTTGTACCATTTGAGGTATAAGCTTTGGAACAACATACTGCATAGGTCTTATGCAGCCAACAAGGAGTCTACATGAGTAATGACATTCTCATCCATCCTTGACGTTCATTTTTATTACTTTCATTTTATAGTAATGGTGCATATGCCATTCCCAAATAGTGAAACAATAAGTAACAAAAATACAATTGAAAATAGTAGTTAAAAATACATGAACTTTATAGAGGACTCAAAACCTATAAATCTGCACATAACACTCTTATTGTCACTTATGTACAGAATTCAGGGTTTATTTTTATTTACTCATCTAAGTGATGTGGTGGTGGCTATGTATTCATAGCAGTAATAGAAGTAGAAGCTTGATGCTATCATGATGAGAAGGTAGATAAGAAAAACATTTTGGCCAACCCTCCTTCTTTGACCATGTTGCACCACTCTACCTCTAACTGTTTGCCTATGCCACCCCCGCCTGGTGACAACACTACTGCTTTATGGCTATGCTACAAGAAGTACCAAGAAATATACAAGCACCATCTGAACGAGTGGCAAATAGCAGACCTTTTCCAGCAGCGTAAATGGTTTCCTGGCATGTCTGCATACTTACCCAGCACACCCACCCAGAGATGGCAGCCTGATCTATGGGGTCAAGTTCATCGACACTGACATCTGACCCATTGGCACCGGCAAGGAATACACAGATGGCAGGCCTAAGCAGCTTAGTCCAATCAACACCTGCTGTAAGCTCATCAATGCGTACTGAATAGCTTGTTCTCAGTCCTAGTCAGGTATGGCTAGTACTGGCAGCGCAGCAGATCCATCAAGCTGATATGACATCAGAGCAATTTGCCATGGCCCTCCCACCCTCAAGTGGTGTCAGAACAGAGGTCCTGTGAGTGTTCTCTTGGCCTGGTTGCATGTCACAACCATCACAAGTGCTTGTTATGCTCATGTCAAGGTGAGCCATGTGAGTTTGAGGCACCAGTGGCAAAGTCTCGCAGGGATAACTTGGTTTGTGTTTCCTGTTGAGCCCAGCACAAGCAATGCTCCATGGCTCAGACATGGAGAGCATTGTGCATGAGCAAAGAGCAGAGGTGGGACATTACCTGAGTGCTGAGCCAGTTGGCTAGTGCGTCCAGATTGAGGGCTGAGGAGCTGAGTGATGAGTGAGGTGAGTTCATCAAGAGGAAGGAAGGCAAAGGCATTGACTACATGGTGGGATAAGAGGAAGTGCAGAGCTTTGCCTGCATCAATAGAGGAAGCACCAATGACTCAGCATAATAAGGAAAAGCGTTGAGCATCATTAGAGCTGTATTTTGGGGAGACAACAAATTCAGGTTTGATATTATTTAATCATGTGCATAGACACAGGAGTACAAAGTCATCGAGTACAGGCAATGTGCCCAGATCAAGGGGCATGGAGTCAAGTGGAGCATGGTTTGAGGGTTCATCAAAGGCTGTGGGATTGGTTGAGGTGCAGGCTGAGAGTTCATCACAAGGAGGAAGTGTGAACACATCATCTCTGCAGCAGGACAAAGGGAAACACTGAGCTTCAACTGAGTCAGTAGAGATAGTAGAGTACAAGCATGTGCAGAGGTCCCCAAGCTTGGACATATCAGATATCCATAAAATCTCCCCAATACCTGCCTAACTGTCTATTGACGAGGTGATGTACCAGCATTTGCAAGAGGCCCTGGCAACTGAGCACCAGATAACCTTACAGTTGCAGCACACATGAGAGGATCTTCTGCAGGAACAGCATGCTCAGGAGGCCATACAGGAAGAGCAGAATATGGCAATTCACCACAGGGACAGAGCATTTGGAGCCAGAGATGCCGCTTTAGTACTATGTGTGGCTATCAAAGACAAGTTGGCTAGTTTGCAGGCGTGAGTAAAGCATATTGAAAATCAAAAGTCGGACAATGTGGCACCTGGGGCATCAGAGATAGAGAAGATATGGCAAGTGGAGGCAGCACAGCCATGGATTTTATAAAGGAGGAACTGGCTGTTGAACATGTTGGTGTCAGCCCATAAAGATGTTATGCATAAGTGACCCTATGTCTTATAATATCTATCTGATACATCTTCACATACAGGAGGGATGCATGAGTACTGACTGTTGTTAGACGGGGGTTCCTTGGTGCTTGCCCTCATCTAGCAAGGGTTGCCCCAGCATATTTGCATGAGTACTGACTGTTGTTAGACGGGGGTTCCTTGGTGCTTGCCCTCATCTAGCAAGGGTTGCCCCAGCATATTCCATCAGAGCTTATGCAAGGAATCAATCAGTTGGGAGCTCTGTTGGTGGCATATCAACATAGGAATGTGGTGGTATTGGAAACTTAGATGGAAGTAGCAGTAGACGCTGGCCAGCCCATGCTAACGTAGAATGAAATAATTGTAATGGTGGTATAAATGTTAGAAGAAGCAATGACAACAGCAGAGGTGGGTGAAGCGGCAGTTATAGCAGCAATGACGGACAGAGCAGCAACAATGACTATGGAAGAGACAGAGGAGGGACCGGAGGTTGGGAGGAGGCCTGTATCATAATTTCTTGCTTGCAAACCTAAAATGTACATTGCATATATTGTACTATATATGATCAAATGTTGTAAATAGTGTACTATAATCAGACTAACAGACTATGCATCAATATATTGTGATACCAATAATTTTTCATTGTGGACGTTATAAGCAATTGGATGACTTGGACATGCTAATAGTCAATTGTATTTAACTATCATTATATAAGCATACATTATTATAATCAGAAACTAACGTATTGAACAGTGTAAGGGAACAACAAATCATGATACTATGCAATTAAGGCATTTTGGTACTCCTTTAACTTATTGGCAATAAAGCTCAGTTAGCTGAACGTTGACAATTCAGGTTGGCATAAAGACATTATATATGAAAATATGAATGGTTGACTAGTAGTAAGTATTAATGTAATTATATTAGCTATACCAATACCAATGATTAATAATGGAGCTTCTACTAATATTATAAAACCATTCTACTAAAGATGTTTAATTAATGACAGCTTTACTGCCAATAGAGCAAATGCAATGTATCTTTCAATGTTTCTCACAAGAAATGCATTTAATGCTCCAATGATGGAGGATATACCAAGCTACAGTCAGATGCAAAGAAAAAATAAAATAAAATAAAATAAACCGCATAAGCCCAGCAACATGTATTTAGTCTTGATGTTCAGCTACAGATATAGAATGGGTAGATAGATATTGTACTAACTACAATAAAAAGAACTAGAAATAGAACATTTAGTAATAGGTTTTTGACATATATCAAGTGAACATACCTATAGTCGAGCATGAAAATATTGGCCTTGTCTATGTCCAGATCTACTTGATGAGGTATTGTCACATTGCCACACTGTGCAAAAGATTGAGCAAGTTTGATTGTCAAAAACACTTCACGTACACAATTCTTTCCATACAAGTGAAATCAGGATTGTTAGGCTTCCAGTGTACTATATATTTGACAACAATGAGCTTTGTGTTCCACTCAATGTCAGAGGACTCCCCATTTCTTCCTTTTCTCACTCCTTATCTCTTCACTCTCCTTCCATTCATTCTCTTACTTCTTCTGACATTATTTCATTTTACTGTTTCTATTCTTTCAACACTATCTGTTAGTACCACTCTCAGCCCTTGAGATGCTCTGGTTCTTTAGCCACTATTCAGACAAGTATGGGCCCACTCAGCACCGCTTCCAGCCCGCTTATATAAGCCAGAGTTTGCCAGAGTTTGCCCCTTATTTGTACAAGTGTTTGTGTAGGCAATTTTCGAGTTTTTAAGGTTTTGTTGTACTGTACAGTTGTTTCCCATGCTTCAGAGGCCCCAGAAGCGTCCAACCTGGCATAGGGAATCCTTAGACTTGTTCTTTTTGGATCTCCCTCTGCCAGGTGAGTAGCTACCTTGATATTGTCAGTATATATTCTAATACACTTTGGATCTCTCTCTGCCAGCTGTGTGACTGAGCCACAGCCTCTAGAGGTCGCCCTTACACTCAACCTCTTTTGAAGTATTTGAGTAACTCCAAACTTTGTCAAGCCGTTGATTTTTGTGAGTATGGAATGCAGCAATGAGAATTCCTTGTTCATCAAACACTTTTGTTGTGAGATGTTTCCATTTATTACAATATGTATAGCTCCTGAATCAAGGTCAATGAATAAGCGAAACAAGAGGTCAAAACATACAGAAAAATGAAATGAGTGGGTCTGATATGATACAGCATATCTGAGTACCTCTCCATCACCTGGAGAATCCTCTGATAAGTCATGGCACACATCTTGATCCCAGATAGGCAGTGGGAAGATGTGTGAGGGTGCCACAACAGGATTTCACAGTAGTGCTCCATGTGGTAGTAAATTGAGAATGAAAAGACATGTTGTGTGTCTTTGAATGTATGTCTTGCTAGTGCAGACAACAAACCCTCATTCTATAACAGCATTTGAAAGTGTTGAAGTCTGTAACATCATTGTTTGAAAATATTATTGATCAAGTCTTGTCCCACCTCTGCACCTCCCATGGCACCACCACCTGCTTTGCACATATTATTATGCTGATGTGCTGCTATGTATATTGTGTCCAAAGGAAATAGCATCTCAGAAGCACTCTAGATGATGGCACATTGATGCACAACGGCCGCTTAAATGTTGAATGTCTTGTTGAAAAATATTGTAGCATGATGAGTCGTCTCTGCCATCATACTTAAATGGAGGAGCACCACAAAGAGGCACATGAGGGAGCGGAGAAGGACATAGAGGATGAAATAGAGAGATGGCATGGAGAAGATTGGAGTGGAGAAGATATCAAATTGTGTAGTATGTGCCCTGGTTTGGAAGGACAAAACATATAAATACCTCTACTTAGATGAGGAAATACTTGGAATCATTATGTCAATAACACAGTGGTGGTGACCTGGATTCATCATAAACACATCAATGAGGGATGAAAAACCAGTGATTGTGGATAAACATGAGAAGATGCATATGATTTGGAGTCAGCATCTGAAGTAAGTAGTATGGGAATCCAAATAACTCTTAAAAAAGTCTGAATAGAAATATTTAGCTTTGAGCATAGCCTGTTGTTGCTTCATAGGTTGGAATGAATTCAGTAATTGCCATAATCTAGTAAATCCATGATTTGTTGCCATTCTCTATTATGCAAGATAAAAAAACCTATCAAGTGACAATAAATGTTTATTGAATAGTGGCAATATGCCAAATCTTTCGAGAGGTATATCAGCCCTGGTATTCAGAGATTACTCTCCATGGAAGGCAACTGAGGAACTATAATTTGTAATGCATGTACCTGCTCTGATATATGATTTTTCATGTGGCAGCTATTGTCTGTAATCTAACATCGTGTTTTGTTGTGCCTGTACTAGGCAGGACATAGAAATACTCGCAATTACCAACGAAATATGTCTATTTGACAGAGACTGCTAGATCTATGAGTTGACTAGACATCAAATGCATCTGGCAAGGAAATAACGTCAGCCAAATAAAGCCTTGATCGATTGCAACATTATAGACTGAGTAGATGCAAACATCATGGTAAAACAGACACAACTGCTGTAGCTAAATTCTAGCATAGGTAGATATAAAATATTAACATAGTAATGATATGGATCACATGACGGCAAAAATCAAAGACATTCTTCTTATATATATATGTAACTGTACATACAAAGAAACGGATGTATCACATGATGGTAAAAATTGCAGACATGCTTCTCATGTGTATCTACTATATTGCTTACTAAGTCACCATATAGATGAATGGTAGGTATCATATGATGGCAAAAATCAAAGATATTCTTCCTATATGTGCTTAATCTACTGAGAACCCCACTCCCTGCTCTAACCTCGTCCTCAAGGCCTCCAACTCGGCCTCCGCTTCCTCCTGGGCGACCCTGGCCCCCTCCAGGTCCCAGAGCATGGCCTCCTGATCCTCCTCCAGACCTCTTGGGACCGCCATCTCCTCCCCCTCGTGGCCGCCCTGCTCCTGCCCAGCCTGGGTCCTGATGTCGATATCCAGGGGCCCCCCAGACAAGAGAGAGAATGCCACCGGGGAAAGGCGTGGTGGGGAAACTGGGGGCGGGGTCTCAGAAGGCAGATGCGCCCTCTTTGAAGGCCTTGGGAAAGGGCTCAGTGACGCCCCCCGTGCCCTTTCTGGCTCCCCCTGGCCTGGGTCACCCACCGCATGATGAGGACCACGGGCCAGCCCCAGCCCCCCACCTGAAAGGCACCTTCACGCCCCAATTCCCCAGAACCTGCCACGGGCGCCTCCCCCGCCAGCTCCACCCCCTCCCCCACCAGCTCCACCACCCAGTCCCGCTCCTTGACTCCCATCCTCTGGGTGACCCCCCCAGCGGCCATCCCTGTTCCCACGTGACGCAGCACACCCTCCACAGTGCTGACATGGAACACCGCTCATGGTTGAGGCAGCATGCCTCACACACAGAAGTGTCCTGGCAGGACGAGGGTGCCAGGGCCTCGAATAGGCAAGGCACCAGCCAGCGGGCACAGTGCAGACACTGCAGCACCAAGGTCAGCCAGGGGACCCGAGGTAAGGACCCACTTACCGGTGCACAGTCATCCGCGCAAAGGTGGGTGCGGGACGGCCAGAACCTGACCCCAAAGAGACACTGGGGCCTGCATCAGGAGCAGGCTTTGGGAGCCGGCTGGGACCTGCTTCCAGGGCAGGATTGTTAAGTTGTTCTGAGAAAGGAAGGTCAGTCATAGACAAGCAGACATCGTAGCGACACTTACGTTGGATGAGCTGCCACGCGCTTGCGATCGAGCTGACGCCAGTATTGCACGTCCTGGGCCTCCCACACAACCAAGGGGGCAACTTTGTTAGTAGGCGGGGCGTCGGGAAACGCGTTGGTGTACGTGACATGGTTGAGTTTGATGGTAAAATTTTTTTCAATACGTGGCAAGTCAGGTGCCAGATCCCACGATTGGACCCCGGTCCAGACCCCTGGCTATGCATGCCTTGGAGAGTCTCGGCGCTGAGGGGGGGGTGATGTCACGACCCCTCCCCTCCAGATCCACCCTGGGACACTCCCAAAACACCACCTGGGACCCTCCCTTCGACCCCACAGGACACGCCCCACCTTTACGACTACCGATACCGCCATCACATGCATCAAGGGCCGCCATCAGCTGCCACCAGCCCTGATCAATGATTGGATCACATGACTCACTTCCGGCCATCACACATCACACATCACAGCTCCCTCTCTGCCAATTGATCGCACATCCCACATACATGATCCAAGTATACAGTCCCTGCCCACTACTCAATGACTCCCAGAACCCATCCCAGACACTCTGGAACCCTGAGACCCGGTCCCGTAGTACTTATAGCGTAGTTCCCCGTTGTATTCGCTAGTCTTGATATTAACTTGAATTGTTGTGTGCCCTCTGCTTGATTGGTACGCACTGGCTGGCACGCTTTGACTGGCACGCTTGAATAACCGTGTGCTCTAAGTTTTGGTACGCACTTCGTGCCTTATAATTTGTTAACCCGGTCTCGTCTTAGAACCCCCGGTTCACAACTCGATCCCCACCCAACCCATAGCTACTCAAAACCCAAAACCTCCGGATCAAGCCCCCCTCCCGGGACTACCCCTGTCCGCGTCTTGAACCCCGGAGTCCTAGCCCTGAAGTTCCAGACCCCCAAGTATCCGTAGATCAAGTCCGCATTGTAAGGGCGTTGCTTTCCTGGAAAGCCCCCAACTCAGCGGAACCTGACAGCCTCTACACATACTGCTTCCCATCTGATCTAATCCTGTTGATCTTTGTCTCATTTGTCTATAACACTCTTTTCCAGTCCTCTACAGTCCAGTTCTGATGCTCTCAAGCCCATTCAAGTCATAGCTGCTGATGTCTAGCTTTAAGCATAGAAACTTTCCTCTTTATAGCAGACTGATACCTCATTCTTCAGCACATTCTGGACAGTCTGAGGAGAGACAGGGTTGGAAATGATATTGTTGATAAAATTGGTGGCCTGGACAGCTGCATCAAGTCTCCCAGTTGAGATTTGTCAAACAATAGCCTGTTTATCACATGGAGTAAGCTTGGCAGGACAGACTCTAGAATGGTTTTCCTTGTCCACCTCCAACTTTCTATCAATCCTCTCAATATTAGACTTTTCTAGACCAGTTTTAGC
The DNA here is from genome assembly GCA_027475525.1 of Macrolepiota albuminosa. Classification (NCBI taxonomy): domain Eukaryota; kingdom Fungi; phylum Basidiomycota; class Agaricomycetes; order Agaricales; family Agaricaceae; genus Macrolepiota; species Macrolepiota albuminosa. Next base: position 182,758 of record JAMWFC010000108.1, read on the forward strand.
CTCAATCTGGCACAGAGAATACCCTTCAGCAAGAAGAGAAGCAACAGAAGAGCATTGTGCAGAAGAAGTAACTTTCATAAGAGTAGTTGAAGGCCAAGATGTGGTTCAACCCAGCTTGAACCACTCCCAAATATATCCAAACATGGTCAAATGACTTTGTATTTATTTCCACATGCAACTTACCCTTTATTTCTGAGTAAAATAGAGATAAACCTGCAAAGTTAGAAATGCTCAAAAAAGTGTCCCAATGAGCAAATATTCTGAAATGGCCATTACTCCACTAATTTTAATCCAGACTACATAATTCTAGATGTGATCTGTAGCTATGATGCCATAGTATTTTATTTCCTTGTATGAGACATTGCTAGCACAGCACATCTGAGATCTATCTGTTGACATTGTTCTACACTAATATAGTCTACTGCTTATATAAGCATCTGCACACAGGCTGCTGCTTACACAAGCATCTGGATAGACAAACAGTCTAATGAATCACATGACAGCAAAAATTAAGACCTTTTTCCCACACCAACACAGGCTATTGCTTACCAAGCATCCAGACATACTATTGCGTACATAAGCATCTGGCAGTCTAATAAATTCCCAACTCTCTTATATAAGTAACAAAAAGAGTGTTATATCCTGATGAATAGTCTTTGTCCTGCCAAAAACATTTTAAGGTCACATGCATAATGTGCTCCATCAAGCTTTGTCTTTGCTTTCTTGCACACATATAAATAGTCTTTGTCCTGCCAAAGTCACTTTGAGGTCATGTGGTGCATTATATGCTCCATCAAGCTTTGGCTTTGCTTTTTTGCACACATACAAAGAGTCTTCATCCTGCCAAAGGCATTTTGAGGTCACATGTATCATGTGCTCTGTCAAGCTTTGGCTTTGCTTGAAATTTTTTGTCTAGCCAACATGCTTTCTAATAGGAACTTCTATTTAAATTTATTATATGGACTTTTCTGATCGTTTATATTATTATAATTATCAATCAAAAACAACAAACTGGCAACTGTTTAGCACTACAAACTCTTTTCAACTGTCCAGCCACAAGCAAACATTTGTTAGAAGACAATGATTAGCACAAAAAATTTACCAACTTGCCCTGCACTGAAAATGGTTTGGGATCAATCCAAGAAAGGGCTGCCAGCCATTGGCAAGCAACCATGTTCTTCTGCTACTCTTTACCTCTGGCACTGAAAGATGTTTCCATTGGAAAAAGTGTAAAAAAAACATGTTATACCATTTCTAATGTGCCAATTTCAGATAGAAAAAGGCAATTTGCTTTGTTTAAATACTTTTTCTTTTAGAAATTGTCACATGGGAAATGGTATAACATGTTTCTTTTACACTTTTCCCAATGGAAACATCTTTCAGTGCCAGAAGTAAAGAGTAGCAGAAGAACATGGTTGCTTGCCAATGGCTGGCAGCCCTTTCTTGGATTGATCCCAAACCATTCTCAGTGCTGGGCAAGTTGGTAAATCTGTTGTGCTAATCTAGCAATAGTAATGTTGTAAAACAACAAGAACTAGCACTAGATGATATCATATCTAGCACTTTATCCATTGCATATTCCAATGCAACCCTCTAAATTGCATACACTATTTTCCTTGTTGACATCATCTTTATTGTCTATGGCACCAATGGAAGGCACCTTCTGTTATGCTTCTTTTGGCTTGTCACTTTGTCAAATCATTAGCACTTACAATTTGCTAGGTAGTGCCTGGATGCTAGTCTGGAGATCTTGAATTTGAACATCATCAATTGATTCAAGACAATGATGCTGTCATTCTTGTTTTGACTTCCAAATATATCATCTATAGATTGCTCAAAAATTGAGCATCTACCACATCTTGCACAATACATGAGTATGCCTTTGCAAATAACACAAGGCACTTGCCTAGTTGAAATCACCAGTACAAATCATTTGCATTCATCTTGTTGGACTTTGAACCTTAATAATATCATACATACACTCTTCACACCAGGTCACTCAGGGCCACTGACACACCATGGAGGCCACAGTTGCTCAGCTGGCACTATTGTGGTCCTCAAGAGGATTGTATAATTCTCAAGTGGAGAGAGCTTGGGTTCAAACCACACCTATGTAGAAAACATTTGATACACCATGCAGATTCTTCAATGCCACCAGAAAGAGCCCTGACACCCTGCCCTTGTCATCCAACCAAGCAACTGGTACTGGTGCCCACCAACAAGCTCCAGGCCCCACCAATCACCCTCAGCATTCAGCCCCATGCATCTCCAAGCTCCAGGCCCCACTGATCACCCCTGGCATTCAGCCCTGTGCCAACCAATGGGCCCCAACTGATCTCCCTGGGTGCCACACCCATACCCAGACAATATGCCACACAGGACTTGCACCCAGACAATACAATGCACAGGACTGATCACATGGAGCCTAGCCCTGGAGCTCACCTGAACACCCCAGACCTTAGCCACCATAGATATATAGCTGGTAGCAAGCAATCCATTACAGTAGTCTTGATATTGATAGAACCCCTGCCTCTATACTCTCTTGTCTATCTCAGTTTACTTGCCCAATCTATCTCTCTAATCTCTCAAAGTTTCCTGGTCTACTAAGTCTCACTTCAATTTTCTCTCCATCTCCCACTCTCAGTATCAGTCTCCCTGTCTTAGTCTCCTTCCCAATCACTTCCCCACCATCTCCCTGCCTCACCTGGCTCTGTTTCCTCTCTTGCCAAATTCTGGACTTAGCCTGGGATCTTGTTTCATCACACCCTTGAACTCCAGTGTCCCATGTACTCTCTGGAGCATCCTCATGCCTCATCCAAAACTCTGGGACTTGCTTCTCCATTGCCCAGAGATGCTCTGTAGACTTTGAGTCTGCCTAGCAAGGACCTGCTTGCCCTTGGAAGCCCCCATTGTCAGCAGAACCTGACAGGGAGAAGGATACAAAGGAGGGATGAATAGAAGGAGGATACAAAGAAGGGATGAACAGAATGGTAGTACTAAAACAGGCATCACACAAATGGAAAATGGAACAACAAATTAGGATAGGAATGCTGAGAGGTTAGGAATAAGAAGTCATGTGTAGCTAGTTGTCTGTGCACTGTAAAAGGAGTATAAATAGAGTAGAGAATAGGCAGGCAATTAATAGGCAAAGGCTTGGTAGTTCCCAGAGAGTGAATCACTTAGGCTGGAGTTTGTAGAAAATCCTCTACCTTTCAAAGTATCTATATTTTGGAAAGTATCCAACCCTTCAATACATCAAGTTTATTGTTAAGCACCAATGTGGATTTGAAGTGACTTTCTAAGACTTCAAGAAAGCCCATGTTATAGAACTATGTCCTTTCTGTCAGTTTCCAAAGTAGTCATGTATTTTTTATTGATATGCAGGTTATATTTACATCTTATCTTTCTCAGTTGTTCTTCATATCATTCAACAGACACTGAGGCAATTTTATTCCCTGTCTCTCTAGTTTCTCAGATACAGCTCAATACCCCAGAACTATCAGTAATACTTGCACCAAGTATTACAGTGTCCATAAGTCTGGCCCAGCAATACTGTAGGGTAGATGGCATATGTGCAAACCATCCATGCATTCCATACACACACACACACCGACACACCATCACATTTACACTGTATGACAGACTATCACACTGTGGACAATGGTCTCATTGTCCAGTTAAATATGGGTGTTTCGTAGAACACCCCAAGTCACTTATATCGGACTGAGGGTGAGCAAGCTTACTTATTTATACAAACATATACTGACTGAACCGTAGATAATCTAATATTGTTCTTAGGTTCAATATACAGTGTGATCTCTAACACATCTTTTGTCACCCCACATCAACCCATCGCATCTCTGCATCTTCAGTACCTCTTGTACATGGTCTCGTTCGATCCACCTGGTCTGATATAGGACATTACATTCATCAAGGCTAATGACCGTACAATTCTCATTCTTGAAACCTCTAGATTACCTAAATTTCTTTAATGTGTAACATCGTATATTCACTTCAGACTAGTTTATGAACTCGATAACTCGGGATAGTCGTCTACGTAATTTGGTTCCGGGCTTAGATGTAAAAAGTAATGATAATTATAATTGAGTCACCTATTATCGTGTTGATCCTTCAATATTGAAGACTGCGCATCGCCGCTTTAATGTCTTCCGCTGATTGTGTGCTCTGCACGGCAGTATTGAGTGATCTGGACATATCCTCAAGGTGCAGATACTTACCCAAATCAAGATAAGGGTCATCAGAGACTGGAGGGAGCGGTCTTTCCCGTCTTTTATGACCTTTGTATCCACAGACACTTCAGCAGTCCTAATGCATTCCCTTCTCTCTAAGTCTACTACACCGAAGATCCAAACTTCTCCACTTGTAAGAGTAAATGCGAGATTTTGTATGAGATCGTCATTACTGGCGCTAACATAGATTATTTAGCCAACGTTCATCACGATCGCAAATCAAAATTACGCACTTCCATTTTGCCATGCTATCAATTATGTCATTTAATATACCAGATGATTCGGTGCACAATATGATAGAACTTACAGTGCAAGGCATTGTGCGATGACCTGTGCCTCATGAGCTTCAAGGTTTTTACTCGCACGTTTTGCCTCGTAAATATTGAGAGTATCACCATCCGTGAAGAAATGCAACGCGCGAGCGGCATTATCTTCGTCCAACAGATTCTGTATTACTCCTGTTGACAAGGGTAATCAGATTCTAATATGACCTAGCAACGGCCTAAATGGACTCACTCTCCTTTGGTACTGCATGTTTTCGAGGTGGCAAGACACTCAAAAGGGCGTAATCCGTACTTCCTGCGAGATATGTCACCTGTTCTCGGTATCTGATAACCGGTGGGTCGTCATGATCAGAATTTCGTGCCCATATTAATAGCTCAGGGAAGAGTGCGGTGTCGTACGCTGGATTGATGCTCTTTATAAGCCGTATACCATTTAGAATCCATGCGTCTATCATTATCCTAGACGTTGCTTCCGACTATATTAAACATCGATTAAGTTGTTATCATATAATCTCAAGTAATGACTAACCTTTTTGTTGACGTTCTCTTGGACTGTCAACAGCGTGTCGAGAAGAGGAACAGCATCCCAACGATGATGTACAAGTTCTGCGATCATACCAAGGTCATTAGACACTACCCGAGCTTTCAAGGCTACTCGAGCTTTCAAGGCTACTCGAGCTTTCAAGGCCGGGAGTAGTTTGTCACAAAAGATGACTGGACTCCTGTCAGCTACATTTATCGTCGTTATCTGTTGTACGCCCAGCCTATCCCTCAGGATGTCCTTGTCCACGCGGGATAATGAGATGACCTAGTTATGTAGGCACTCAGTATCCGTTCAGCATCAAGTGATCGAGTGAATCATTACCACGGCATTCTTGTCTTTCCTCTTCAGGTTTTGAATCACTTTGACCTGGTGTAAGGCATTGGACGCTTCGTCGTCGAGGTGTTCGAGCTCTTCGAGGTTGGACAAGTTGAGGCTGGCTTTAACAAGTTTGATCTTGTCTCGAATGTCCTCCAGCCCACGCGTAAGTAACTCGAGTTCACCAACTGTGAGTTCGCTGGACGATCGTTTGTGCTTCTTGCCCGGTCGTGAATTATCACTTGCGCGCATTGAGGTAGAGTTAAACATGACGTTAGATCGAAGAAACTATGAGATGGGGAACACATCCAGCTGATATTTTAAGGAAACCCTCGTCCAAATTCTGACTCTAACTCCGTAAGCACGAGGCTTGCATGCCTGGAGTACCTTCACGACGAATGAAGGTCATACCCCATTCACCAGGAACACGATTGTCTGTCCCAACATGACTGCGCTGAAAGTCCGAAACTCGTGGCGGCGACCAACATAAAGCCCTAACATCTGTAAGCGTGTGGCTTACAATGCGACCATCACCGTGTGTGTAGCGATCCAAATCATTCCTAGAAAAATCATATTGTGGACTGTGATAAATTTCTTGAAGACCAATAGACTTACCCTCTGCTTTTGGGTATACTAGCTTCTATTGAGATCGTTTCACGAGCAATATCGATAAACGATATCACGAGGCGCTTGGACACACAGATACCGGCAAATCAAGTAATTGAGATAGCCAACTCGTGTTTAGTACAAGAGTCGAATAGAGCGTCGAAAAACGTGTACTCAACCAGTGGCTCATTGATCGATCAATTATTGCCACAGAAGGAGTCGTCTGGGTGACCCGTCTGCCCGGCAATCAGACGACAAGTATAAGCATGATCTGCAATCGAGGGCTATGTGGCGATCCTAGTAGACAACAATCAGGCCAAGCCTGACGCCTCGTTTCACAGACAGAACCCATGACAGACATGTGATAGAATGACTCGTAAGTTGAGCAGTGCGACACACAAAAGGACGGGGCCTTAACAAGGGTCGAGTATGAAATGAGTCACCATACTTACTGTTTGTGTCAATATACCGGAGCGGAGAAGCAATCCCTTGACAGAACTGAGATATGAGAAAAACTTGTAGTATTTTTCTTTGTGAACAGTGGACCTACACCACCTTCGTGTTGACTCCGCACTCTCAACGACTGTATGATCCACACTTGAACTCACTCGAAGACTCGCCTTCTTAAAGCTTACCCCACGTTTCGTTATATCCTCCATGAGATCACGCTAAGATTTCGGCGAGTGGTTGTTTCGTAAAGACCAGGTTTTGATGGCCGACTAGCTCAGCTGGTTAGAGCGTCGTGCTAATAACGCGAAGGTCTTGGGTTCGATCCCCACGTTGGCCAGGCCATTCTTTTTGTCCCTTTCTTCAATCTAATCTAGTCTATATTACGTAAGGTTCATCGACTTCTTTGCGAATTGTGGCCAAGTTACTTCACTTTTGTTTTTTTTTATTCCATCGCCTTTGTATATTGACCCATGACAACCTACTCTGCTTTCTTCTCTTCTGGCCTTCTCGCATCCCGTAACGCCGCTGACTCGTCATCCGACTATGACCCATACTCTCCCACTCTGCTTGCATCTCCATTGTCCGATAGTGACATCGAGCCTGACACAGACCGCGAAAACACGCCCACCCCCGAGAACGTCCCTCGCACCGCTCTCACTCCAGCTGTCTCTCAAAGGCGTCTACGCAAGCGCCGTTCTAGCCTGACAATCGGCACGTCCCCCATGCACGCTATACGCTCACCCCAACGCAATGCCGGCGCCGCCCTTCAGCTGCAGATGCACCTCCCCAGCCCCTCCCGCTCTCGCAGTGGCAGCCTCAATGCGACAGGTACAAACAACATCGCGTCTCAGAGCACCTCACTTGTTGGTCGGATGCGCAGTGGCAGCGTTGGCGCGGCACTCCGGTGGGTCCTCGTGATATTTTTTTTCGTGCACTCTGGGTCTAAAAATAACGCATACACTTCAGTCCTCGCCGCAACTTCCGGCGTCTAGTCTCTGTCCCGGCGGCCGCCCCGCCGCCGACGGCGCCGCTCCCCGCCGTGCCCGCTCTCTTCCTCTCTCCTGTACAACCCTGGCTTAACGCGTCACATACCTCGCTCGCCGGCGCTTTCCAGAAATCCGCATTCCTCGCACAGAACATTGTCGACACCCGTGCCCCTCTCGCTGTTCGCACCACGTCGGATCAGCCTACCATTAAGGGTCGTCAGCGCGGGTTCTCGCTGAGCAATGGCCTGACGATCGATGAAGAGATCAAAGAAAATTAATTGGCACGACATAAGCGTTTATGGATCCAGCAATACACTTCTATCATTATATTCCCCCTGCTCATATCGCATACATATTTATGGTTTCTCAGCGCATACATAACTTATTGCAATATCCCTAATTAGGTATTCCTTAGTTTCCCTTAATCACAACAATACCTCCATGCAGACGGCGTCCTCCACGTATTTAAATTTTGCTCGTATATCAATCAGGTAGTCACAACGTACTAAGAAGCCAAGGTTGACAAAACACTGGACAATGATCCACCTGAGAATGGTATTTGGCGAATGATAATTTTTCCATTTTGGAAAAGTAAAATGAATGGCCAACGTGGGGATCGAACCCAAGACCTTCGCGTTATTAGCACGACGCTCTAACCAGCTGAGCTAGTCGGCCATCAAAACCTGGTCTTTACGAAACAACCACTCGCCGAAATCTTAGCGTGATCTCATGGAGGATATAACGAAACGTGGGGTAAGCTTTAAGAAGGCGAGTCTTCGAGTGAGTTCAAGTGTGGATCATACAGTCGTTGAGAGTGCGGAGTCAACACGAAGGTGGTGTAGGTCCACTGTTCACAAAGAAAAATACTACAAGTTTTTCTCATATCTCAGTTCTGTCAAGGGATTGCTTCTCCGCTCCGGTATATTGACACAAACAGTAAGTATGGTGACTCATTTCATACTCGACCCTTGTTAAGGCCCCGTCCTTTTGTGTGTCGCACTGCTCAACTTACGAGTCATTCTATCACATGTCTGTCATGGGTTCTGTCTGTGAAACGAGGCGTCAGGCTTGGCCTGATTGTTGTCTACTAGGATCGCCACATAGCCCTCGATTGCAGATCATGCTTATACTTGTCGTCTGATTGCCGGGCAGACGGGTCACCCAGACGACTCCTTCTGTGGCAATAATTGATCGATCAATGAGCCACTGGTTGAGTACACGTTTTTCGACGCTCTATTCGACTCTTGTACTAAACACGAGTTGGCTATCTCAATTACTTGATTTGCCGGTATCTGTGTGTCCAAGCGCCTCGTGATATCGTTTATCGATATTGCTCGTGAAACGATCTCAATAGAAGCTAGTATACCCAAAAGCAGAGGGTAAGTCTATTGGTCTTCAAGAAATTTATCACAGTCCACAATATGATTTTTCTAGGAATGATTTGGATCGCTACACACACGGTGATGGTCGCATTGTAAGCCACACGCTTACAGATGTTAGGGCTTTATGTTGGTCGCCGCCACGAGTTTCGGACTTTCAGCGCAGTCATGTTGGGACAGACAATCGTGTTCCTGGTGAATGGGGTATGACCTTCATTCGTCGTGAAGGTACTCCAGGCATGCAAGCCTCGTGCTTACGGAGTTAGAGTCAGAATTTGGACGAGGGTTTCCTTAAAATATCAGCTGGATGTGTTCCCCATCTCATAGTTTCTTCGATCTAACGTCATGTTTAACTCTACCTCAATGCGCGCAAGTGATAATTCACGACCGGGCAAGAAGCACAAACGATCGTCCAGCGAACTCACAGTTGGTGAACTCGAGTTACTTACGCGTGGGCTGGAGGACATTCGAGACAAGATCAAACTTGTTAAAGCCAGCCTCAACTTGTCCAACCTCGAAGAGCTCGAACACCTCGACGACGAAGCGTCCAATGCCTTACACCAGGTCAAAGTGATTCAAAACCTGAAGAGGAAAGACAAGAATGCCGTGGTAATGATTCACTCGATCACTTGATGCTGAACGGATACTGAATGTCTCTGTATCTAGGTCATTTCATTATCCCACGTGGACGAGGACATTTTGAGCGATAGGCTGGGCGTACAACAAACAAGCATTATCGATGTAGACTGCAGCAGTCCAGTCATCTTTCTTGACAAACTACTCCCGGCCCTGAAAGCTCAGCCAGCGTCTAATCAACTCGACCATATTGCACACCTTGTAACTCATAGTTGGAACTCGGCCCCTCTTCTCGACACGTTGTCCACGGTTGAAGAGAACGTCAACAAAACGGTTAGTCTTGACTCTATCTTATATCATATAACTTAATCGACCTTGAATCAAGTCGGAAGCAGCTTCTAGAATCATCATAGATGCGTGGCTTTTACACGGTATACGGCTTATCAAGAGCATGAATAATGCTTACCAAACTGTCCTCTTCCCTGAACTCTTAATATGGGCACGCAATTCCGAGAGCGACGATCCACCAGAGATTAGGTACAGGGACCAGACGACATACCTTGTAGGCAGTGTTGATTATGCGCTGTTGAGCGTTTTGCCGCATGAAAACGACCCTGTATCAGAGAAGAGTGAGTACACATATGCCGTTACCAGAAGTTAGAGTCTCATTACACATATCAACAGGAATACACGAGAGGCTGTTAGGAAATGATAATGCCGCTCGCACTTTGCACTTCTTTAGCGACAGTGATATTCTCAATATCTACGAGGCCAAACGCCCGAGTCAAAGCCTCAAAGTTCACGAAGCGCAAGTCATTGCACAATGCCTTGCAATGTAAGTTCTATCATGTTGTGCACCGAATTCATCTGCTATATTTACTTACATCATTGATAGTATGGCAAAATGCAAGTGCGTACGATTTTGATTTGCGATCGTGTTCAGTGTTGGCTGAGTGATCTATCCTAGCGCCAGTAGTCCGAACTATCTAATACACAATCTCGCGTTTACTCTTACCAGTGGAGCAGTTTGGATCTTCGGTGTAGTAGACTTAGAGGGAAGGTCATGCATCAGGACTACTGAAATACGGGTGGATGTCAATGATATGAAAGGCCTGGAGGACCGCTCCGTTCAGTCCCTGATGACCCTTATCATGATTTGGGTAAGTATCTTCACCACAAAGATAGTTTCCAATCACTCATTACTGTCTTGCAGAGCACACAACCAGCGGATGTCATTAAAGCAGCTATGAACACACTTCGACAGTAAACAAACGACACCATTGCAATAGTCAGATTTAGTTGAATTTCATATATGAGCTCGGAAAACCCCTCTGGAGACGACTATTCCGAGGGTCCCACTCCATAAAATAGTTTTCAGTGAATATACAATGGTTCGTAGTGAATATACGATGTTATACGTGAAATACATGAGGCGATCTAGAGGTTGTGTCCAATGCCGAATGCCGTCGATCAAAACATGGGTATCGTAGAGGGATACCTTGCGCAAGAACCAGCCACACCTCAGTTCGTACCGCATTGACGTGCACGATACTGAGTACATTTGTTTTATCTAAAAACTGTACTCACCGCACGTCAACCGCTGATATGCCCATGTCCACACAGGTTGACAGACCGGATCATAAGAGAAGGGAACCATTTCAAGTGAATCCGGATTCGAGTCAAAGTACTCTGAAGGATAACGGGATGTCTTCAGAACAATGATGAGCACTCTAAAATATCAACTGATTAACGTTAGCACTATCACGATACTTGATAGAAGACTCCATCAACTTTTACATCTGAGCTCGTAGAACCAATACATATACGATGTTCTATTTTAATAAAATTTAGGAAATGTAGAGGTTTCAAGAATGAAAATAGCACGGCGATCTTCGATGACGATGCGTCCAACGTCCTCGATCAAAAGAGGTGGATCGAACGATGCCTTGCACAAGAACTGCTGAAGATGTGGAGAAACTCTGAGTTGATGTGCTGTGACAACTTCTGAACGTAGATGATTCGTCGTGCCCACTTTTACTAGGATCGAACCTTCTTTCTCCACAAGCGCCTTGTGTGTTCCTGCCGTAAGTAGATGGTACTCGTGGGGCACATTCATATACCGCGAAAGATGCGGCGGGTGCTCAACATTGTGAGGAATCACTAGATGGTAAAGTTCGTGACGGGAAGTCAAAACAAGAATAACGGCCTCATTGTCCTGAATCGATTGACGATGTCTAAATTTATGATCCCCATGACTGTCGAATGATGTCCATCGAGGTTCTGACGGAATCTGGGTAATTGTGGGGGAGATAGGTTGTTCTTCGGTAATCGTGCCTATATCATAAACGAAGACATTATGGGCGGAGACAAAGGCCAACCGGTCCCCAGAAAGCAGCGATACAGAAACCTACATTGCGTTTGCGTATATGAATGTTTGTGTACACAGAAAGGAGCCTCACGCACCGGGTGCTTGGAGTCTGGATCGTTAGGGAAAATCACCGTTCTACGATGCAGAGACGCCGTCGAGGACCTCCAGTCAAAAATTTCGATGTACGACCGAAACCAATATGTATACATGAGCCTGGCGAGCAGATTACCAGAAATACTGACGGATAATACACTGGTACGGGGCTCGGTCGCTGGAAAAGAATGTAAAAGATGTGCTTCCAGGCATGCAGAGGACCCATGTCCACGCAGGTTGACAGACCAGATCATAAGATCAAGAGAACCAGTTACAGACTGTTCTGGTGTGTGAGTCCAGATTCGAGTCAGTATCACTCGTCTTACGCATAAGACTGCAATACAACTGACCATAGTATTCCGAAGGATAGGTGACCATGAAAAACTTGGACATTGGACTCATGTAATCAACGTCGACGGCTCCGCAATATAGGAATTGGCGTTTGGCGTCTTCACGTGGTGGCACTAATAAATTGCTCCGCATTTGGGGATCTTCAAGGTCATGGCACAAAACTGAACCATTGCGCATAGTGATAAGAAGCCAGCGTCCACCTGGGACCAAAGTCAACGTAAAATCAGCGTCCAAGGAGATCACGCGCTCATGAACCGGATGGCTTTTACATTGCCATTCCCAATCGGCACTCCTTCGTTGCAACACCCAGGATTCCAGTTCCAGAACTGAATACATATCGAGAGCTTCTTCCGTTGCCATTCGGAATCTTTTCTCTTCCAAATAACTTCGATACTGGTTCGTCCACACTTCCCGTGTTCGTGAAACGTCATTTAAGTTTTTGCAAACCTATAGACATCGATCTATTTCCGGTTTTGCATTGAAAGCCTATGGACCCACCCACCTGTCTCATCATAAGCACGTCACGCCAATGGACATGCTTCAGAATTTCGGTCAGAATTTCCGAAGGTAGGTCGCTGAACCTGAACGTATGTCGGGGTTCCTTGGGTTTAACAGCTTCAAAATGCTTCCAAGCAAGTGAAGAAATGACGTACCTTGCGTCTCCACGACCAAGCCCTTACCAGTGATGAAGGAATCCACTGGTCTAACAGTTGGGTGTCGAAACGCCAACTACCTAGTCCGAGATAACTAGAGGGCATGTCCTTGGGGAGACTCAGAGGGCAGGATATATGTCAATGTCAGATGCGGCCTCACTGTTTCTACTACATCTAAGCTGTCGTTATTTTCCATGCGCAAGCAGAGACTCAACCGTAAAAGCCGGCATGCTAAAAATACGTGTACCTATGTCACATATTGTCACGGGTGAAACGGGAAGCGATCTAAAACGGTGGAGTCACACGAGAGCGTTCAGTCAATCTTTTTTATTTTATTTTATTTTTTTTTGGAGTGGCATTAATGGAGGGAGCGTCGACGCCCTGGGTGTCCCTCTCTCACCCACTGTGCTGCACACCTGTGGTTTAAAGCTGGTTCCTATGGTTAGACAGGTAATGGGTTAGTAGTCTCCACGGGGAAATGCCTTTACACACTAGTGTGGGACTACAGGCCTGGGTCTAGGATCATTCTATCCCTTCCATTTTGTCAGGCCCACTATCCACTAAAACCCTGCCTTGATCCACTTCTTGTGGATCTGTAATAAGAGTAGTGTCTACTATTCCTGTTCCTTCATGTCTCTGTAACTATGTTTATTGGTAACAATTTCTTATCAAGCTTTTTGTTTGTTAGCTTGAGATCTAGATCAGCCTTCCTGGTGATGGAGGCACATAGCGACATCACAACAGTATGTATCATATGTTGTATGGGAGCTTGCTTTGTGCTATACCATACATGTCCAGCAGAGTCCACTACATCACTGTAGCGGAGCAGTTCCCAGTGTGCCATAGCATACAGAGCTGTGGACATGTCACAATGTGCTGTATGACATGGTCTAGTAGATTGATAAAAGGTGGGCACACACATGTGCATGCAGGCCTGGCAGATGCCAGTGGATACTAGCAGACATCAATGTGCATCAGTAGCTGCTAGCAGGCATCAGCCCATCAGTGAAAACCTCCTCTGTTAGTGGACATCAGGGCATGATTAAATCCTCCTCAAGGTTTCCTACTTCCTTCCCCTCTCCCTTCCTCTCTGCAACAACTCAAGGCTGCACACCTGCCCTTCTCTCTTTTTCCATCCAACACCAGCATATATTTACAAAAGGGCCCTGCAGATCTACACAGGCCTATGCAAGCCACCAGCAGATATCTATGCAGACCTACATTGACTCACTCAAACCTATGCAGGCCCATGCCAGCCTGCATGGGCCACCAGTGGACATCCATACAGGCCTATTGTAACATATCGTAGTGTAGTCAAATAATTAATATACCATTATATTAATTATTTATTATTACTTTACATACCAGCTGGCTGCCTTACATAAGGCAGCCAAAATAATTAATATACCATTATATTAATTATTTATTATTACTTTACATACCAGCTGGCTGCCTTACATAAGGCAGCCAAATTTACTGTCATACTCGTAGTACTAGAATCGAATACCAATCTGGTTCTGTGGTGTGACTGTAAGGCTAAGCAACTACTTGACTTTGTTTCACTTTTTTGAACCTTTCAGGTTCAATTCTGATACTACGGACAAAGACTACGTGTCTAGACTGATAGCCTAGACTATGATTGCATCAAACAGTGTATCAACTTCTTTGACACACGCTTCTGGATTAAAAGAGACGTAGCAACACCTGATTGGATGGAGACCAATCAATCTGCTGAACCAGCACGTGATGGTGAGACCATCGACCAGTCGTTGGCGTATCCTCAATCTGTGGTGACTGACCCAGGTCATCCCAGGTCAGAATATACTCAGGCCAAGCCTTCCAAGCAGCCTCAGGAAATGCCAGGAGAGACGCAATGGAGTGAAGTGCGGCCGACAGCTGCGCCAAGCGATGCAGCAAGACCAGGGGCAGTTGTGGAAGACCTGGACCAGCAATCCGGCAGGAATCATGAATTTCCCATGCAGATTAGGAGGTCAGGGCGACAGTTCCAGGGCAGGAGTAGTGCTCAGAGACCTACTGAAGGTTGCAGACCTTTGTCGTACTTCCTGGGGAAGATGTCAAGGCCAGAAGTGGGCAGTTGGAGAGTGCCAACTGAATCCACTCTACTGACGCAATGTCAGCAGGGAGTTGGAGTGCTGCAGGAGACGACAATTCCCGAGCAAAAAACGCCGGCAGTACATTGGGAAGACAAAACTTCCAATGATGAAGAGAGTGGATGGAGTGAGTCCACTCTTCAGGTTCAGTGTGCTATGCTATGGAAAAGATACCCTAGCATTACGAAGGATACCACATGTGCTTGACTAGGACTGTATGTACTGAAACACATACAGTTGATACAAGCTAGAGGTGATAATGTACCTTAGTTGAATACCGTTGAATACATTACGTTGTATGTTCAGATTCTTGAGCTGGAAGCCCAAGCGTATATGTACTGCAAGGCTAATTGAGGATCAGCTGCCTCGACCCCAGAGGGAGCAAATTTGATTCCGAATATACCCCCTTTGGCAAAGCCAGAGTTGTCTCCCCATCTGGAAGAGGCAATGAGCAATATATATGTGTCCCAGCAAGCAGGAGAGTCTGATGAGCAGTTTGCTGCAAGGTTCACTGCATCACAGAGGCAAAATGTATTCAGAGGTCAACAAAGGAGACCTCTGTCGATGGCGTTGTCGATGGCTGAATTGGTGTCTACCATATCTGTGGTAGACAGCAACCTACCCGAGGCAGGGGAGTCAATGCACCCTCACACAAAACAGGAATCAGTGGAGAATATTCCACTGACAAATTGAGTGCCATTGGTGGATAAGTTTGCAGAGAGGGTAGCTTATCAGTGCATGCAGAACCAAGACCTGAAGCACCAGGGACACTCCTGGATAGATGACCAGGGGATCTTATTTGATAGGATAACGCCTATTAACAAAATGAGAAGGCAATATGTCCAACAGACACAACAGCCTGACACTAGGAGAGGGTACCTACCCATGGCGGATCCAAGTTGATTTCCTGGAAGACAGGTGACAGAAGAGCTAGGGGGACAGGAGAGCCCACTGCATTGGAATGATGCAGGGAAAGTGCACTATACAGGTCACCAACCTGTACGCACATTCTCTGTGGTACCTCCTGCTGAAGGTAGGAATAAAATGCCTGGAATAACTGAGGCAACAAAGGTATATACTGAGAATATGCACCAGCGCCTCAGTAGTATAATTGATGATGTGGTAGGTGTAGCATTGCACCTCCCCAAAGGTATCAAACCACGTAAGGTGGAGTCGAAACACATCCACCCATACAGAGGGGAGTCCAAGTTTAGTGACTTGGAAAACTGGACGATAGATGTGTGCAACCATCTGGCAGCATGCCAGTATGGGGGGGATTGTCTGGATTGAGAACGTGTATTCATTCTCCTGGAGTTTCTAGATGGACCAGCCAAGGCCTGGTTTTGACATCACATTTTGCACTACAATTGTGCATGACAGCAATGGACGTTCAAGGATGTAATCCTTGAATTATATAACCAGTTTGTGAGTGCATCCACCATGCAGGATGCTCAGGAGGCGTTCATTGCAACCTTCTACACTGAACGATTGGGTGTTCAAGGTTTCTATGACACCTTGATCGACCACGCACAGAATATGTCTATTTACCCAGACAATTGGGTAATGATTGATACCTTCCTGCATGGGATACCCAACGCAATGAGAGAGTCTCTCATTTGTGATGATGGGCTATCGCCCAAAGTGAATACTGTTGAGGAGTTTGTAGCGCATGCGTTGCACTACAAACAAGCCCACAAAATAGCATGACACTTTGGGCTACATAGCTTAAAGATTTGATCGACAAAAAAGATTGAGCCTTGGAAGGTAGGCACCTTCTGGGCCTGTCAAAAAGAGATGGTGGGTAATATGAGCCCAAGGTTCGTGGTGAGAGCAGCACCTTGGCAGGAACAATGCTTCCAGAGCGACCGACCAGTGCACCATAGGGATGCAGCGGCCTAGGATGCTCAGAGGGGCCCGCGCCAAGAGGGTGCTCAGCCGCATCAGGCTGCTGGTGAGGCCAAGTTGCCAACTGGGCCACCGAAGTTTGAAGCGGCTCGCCCTTTCGTGGCAAATAAGTGCTTCAAATGTGGCCAACCTGGGCATTTTGTGAATGCATGTCCAGAGAGTGGTAGATGGCCAGTGGCTAAGCAACATGCATATGTATGGGCAGCCCACACTGCTATCCCTGATGCTGAAGGAATAGACTCAGGAAATGAACCTGACGTGGAAGACGATGAGGTGGAGAACCTCAGTCCTGAAGCACCAGAGGATGAAAATGCCTCTGTGGTAGAAGAGTTGTCGGATGATGAATACGTTGAGGTTGACGTATACAACAATGACTATTACATCCAGGAGTCAGACTCAGAATTCATGGGAGCTCTGACGGACTACCCAGCTAGTGCATTAGACCGACCAGTTGGAGCAGCCAACGTGAAGGTGTATAAGGTACACCTTTGCAAGGCTCCAGAGAAGCTGGTGAGACCGGTGTTGAAGCATGAGGACAAGGAGTGCCTGGCGTCGTATGTTGAGGTGAATGGCCACAAGGCATGGACATTGTAGGATTCAGGTAGTACGACTACTGGAGTGACACCTTAGTTTTGTCAAGTGCACAATATTTCTGTCAGTGAGTTGATGGAGAGGATGAGGAGCAAGCTCATGTGAGCTTGCCAATGAATAGCCCAGCGGTGTTGATGCTGGAAAGCAAGGCTGTAGAGTACAAATGTACTCTGAAGAGGGGGGAGAGCCCCAAGATGAAGTGTGAAAGGCAGAGTAAGCCTGAGGACAAGTGGCCTCAGCACACGGCAAGCACAGAGTGCCAACCGACGTTGTCGCAAGTGAAGGTTGAGGACTTGGTAACGGAGGACAAGGCGTCCTCCACACATACGAATCGGTCAATCTGGGATCGACCGGTACCTCATCCCACGTTTGAATGGGCGTTTGACCCACAAATGCCTGCTGAGTGGAATGAGCTAGTGGCATCAATGTATGCGTGGAATGGACCACGCTGGACGTCAAAGGAGGAGTCATATCATCAGGCTAGTGATGATGAGATATTGCCACCAAGTGAGGTATTCTTCGACAGACTGTCTGTGACGTTGCAGAGAAGCAAGAAGGGGGTGCCTGTGCAACTGCACATGCCGGATAATAGTGAGCTGAGGATTACTGCCCTCAGAGAGAAGTATGGCCACCCAACTGTACAAGCAAAGTTGTCCAGGCATCCACGCAAGGATGTGGACTGGAAGGGCAAAGGTAAAACCAGTGGTTTTATGGAGGAGGACATTCTGGACCTACGATTGCAGTGGCAGCGGAAATTTGGGAATATTCTGAACAGAACCAAGGAGGAGTTACCTCCTTGGCATGAGGCATGAGGTCAATCATGAAATCAACCTTATTGATGAGAATAAGGTGTATAAATATCATTTGCTGCAATGTCCAATGGCGCTGCAGCAGCAGCTCCAAGACAAGACCAATTGGTACTTGAGAGCCCACTGGTGGGAAGCCCAACCGGCATCCCAAGCTGCTCTACTATTGTGCATTCTGAAGAAAGATGGTACCTTGAAGATGGCGTTGGATGCTTGCCAATGCAATGACAACACTGTAAAGGATGTGACGCCACTCCTGGATCAGGAAGTGATTCGAGAGGATGTTGCCAGAGCAAAGTTCAGGTCAAAAATTGATCTGACAGACGCTTATGAGCAAGTGAGAATTCGCTTGTCGGATATCCTAAAGACAGTGTTCTCGTCGATCACGGGAACATATATGAGCAACATTATGCAAATAGGAGATTGTAATGCTCCTGCAACGTTTTAGAGGTTGATGACCTCCATCTTTTGGGATGTTATTGGGAGGTTCGTCCATATATATCTGGATGACATATTCATATACTCCGATTCAATCGAAGAACACGAAGAGCATCTTTGTGTCATTTTTGAGTGACTGAGGTCTAACCTATTGTACCTCAAGTGGAAGAAATGTGAACTATATGCCGAGACAGTAGACTGCCTTGGACACAAGATTGACAGTCAGGGTATTCACCCTGACCAGGACAAAATCGATCACATATGCAAATGGCGTGTGCCTTGTAATAGATTTGTGGGACTGGTGAACTATATCGGCAACTGTCTGCCTGATATTACAGCGTATACTGGACCCTTGATGTCCATCATGCAGAACGGAGCTCCATTTATATGGAGACCTATACACCAACACTGTTTTGAGATGAACAAGAGGATCTGCTCAAAGACACCAGTCATTCGTCCCATAGATCCCAGACATAATGAGCCGATTTGGCTCATTTGTGATGCCTCAAAGACCGGAGTTGGTGCAATGTATGGCCAGGGAAGTTCCTGGCAGAATTGCCGGCCAGCGGGGTTCATGTCGAGGAAGTTCACCTCAGCCCAACAGAATTATGCGGTCTATGAGCTCAAAACGCTGGCAATATTTGAGGCACTCCTCAAGTGGGAAGACAAATTGATGGGATACAAGATCCACATCATTATGGACCATAAAGCACTTGAATTCTTCAAGACTCAAGCAACATTGTCCCCCCGGCAATGCCGGTGGATTGACTATATGTCTTGCTACAACTTTGACATCACATATGTCAAAGGTGAACTGAACAAGATAGTGGACTGTCTTTCAAGGTATTTTGAGAGTGATAGAGTTGGTGAACACCACAATACACATGATTATGTCGATGCGGATATTTGTATTGACCCCCAGGGCAATGATCTTCCGTACCATCACTACAAAGAGGTGAAGGAGCATGTGGTCAAGCTTTGTGCTATGCAAGCGAACAAACTATGATGCAGTCGATGGCTGCAAGAGCAACAAGAGTGCCAAGACATAGAAGCTGAGCAACTAGAACAGGCTCAGCCAAAGGAGGTGACAATGCCATGCCATAAAGTGACAAGGAGCAGTTGTGGACCATATGGCCACGACATTATGCTTGCTGATGCATTATTGCCTACAGGAGAGTATTGTAACCCTCCTGTTCCTCAAACCGATGAGTACCTACGGAAAGTACTAAGGGGTTATAGCCACAATGCGTTCTACACTGAAATCTAGCAGAACGCAGATGCCCACCCATGCTTCAGCATGGATGAGAAAGGACTGATCTGGATAACAAATTTTTAAGGACACGACATGGTGTGTTTACCACATGACCAAACAATGATCACGCAGATCGTCACTCAAGCACATGAGGTTGTTGGTTATTTTGGAACCAACAAAACACTGGAATACTTGAGGCAATGGTACTCTTGGCCTCAAATGCAGAAAGAAGTGATGCACTTCTGCCAGACCTGCAAGGCCTGCCAGCGTTCAAAGACCAGCAATAGGAAGCCAGCAGGGAAGTTGCATTCCCTGCCCATTCTGACAAAGCCGTGGGACTCCATTGGAATGGACTTTGTTGGTCCATTCCCTGAGTCCAAAGATTATAACTACCTTTGGGTGGTTATTTGCCAAATGACCAGTATGGTGCACTTGATACCGGTGCACACAACCAGTACTGCATCCGCATTATCGTGGATCTACTTGAAGGAGATTGTAAGACTACATGGCCTTCCAAGTTTGATCGTGAGCAATCGAGATGCAAAATTTATGTCTCACTGGTGGCGAGAACTTCACAAGCTTTTGGGAGCTAAACTGCTCATGTCTATCTCGTTTCATCCGCAGATGGATGGACAGACAGAGCGAGCAAATAGAAGTATTGCCCAAATCTTTCGTATGGTGGTCCGACCGGACCAACGTGACTGGGTAGATAGGATACCGCTAACTGAGTTCACAATCAACGCAAGTGTGTCAGAGACCACAAAATATGCACCATTCGAGCTCAATGGAGGATACATGCCCTCCATGCTGTGAGAACTCAGGACAGACGGAGTCGTTCACAAGGGGGTGAAGGACTTTGCACAGCAAGCATTGGAGAATCTAGCCAGTGCACATGACGCTATCATTGCCATGCGTGTTATACAGGCCTGACATGCAAATGATAGGCGGAATGATGAACCAGACCTAATGCCTGGGACGTTAGTATATCTGTTGATGGAAAACTTGAATTTTCCAAAAGGAAGGGCGAGAAAGCTGTGCCCAAAATTCATTGGACCGTACAAAGTCTTGGTTGCAGAACCAAGCACATCAAACTATGTCCTGGAGCTGCCTGCAGCTCTGCAAGCACATTGGATTGTGCCTAAGTTTCATGTATCGTTACTTAGGCGATATAACGCAAACAATGATGCTATGTTTCCTAATTGGGTGACGCTCAAGCCATATGATTTTGGTGCCAGTGACAAACAGGAATGGTTCGTCGAGGACATTCTGGGCCATCGGTGGCAGGAGGGAACGTACCTCGAATTCGAGGTACGATGGAGTGCGGGTGATACAACATGGGAGTCATATCGCACATGTGCTAAGTTGGCAGTGTTGGATCAATACTTAGAACTGCAGGGTGTGAAGTGCCCAAATCAGCTTGCTAAGCGCTCATGTGCTTAGCTTGATGGCGGTGATAAGATGTAGGCCAGATCAGTCAGAGCTCGGATCAACTGAGTATCTGATCTGGATCGGATCACGATTGTGTCAGATGGATAAGATGGAGATTTATCCATCTGATGAGATAATGCGGATTGTGATGCAGAGTTGATGGTCGGATCAGGTTATGTAACCTGATGATGGGGAATTTAGTGTGTTTTTTTCCACTGACACATCGACATTTTCGTAGTACCATGTTGTACCCTTACCAGCATATGACCAGTGAGCCGCAGCCTCAGAACCCACAGGGTTCTGGAGGAGGGGGGGATTGCCCTCAGCAAAACATTCAGCAACCTGTAACGACGCTGACTGTGGCGTCGTATCCAATGGTGTCTCAGTTTGGGCAGAACCCAGCCCAATTTGGACAACCTCTGCAGTTTTACCTGCCATTTTTCCAGATGCCATACTTCCCAGGACCAGCTGGTCCTGGACAACAGATGGGAGGACAGGTGATGTGGGGTATGCCCATGCCAATGCAGCAGACGCAGACTCAGAGTGCAAGTACACTCCTTTTGGATGAGAAAGCACTAACTGTGCCACAGGTAGCACCCATGGACGTGGATGACGACGCGGGGCATCAACAGCAAGGAAAGAGCAAGGTAGTGCAACCTCGACAACAGCAAGAGAGGATGCTGCCTCCACAAGATGTGTATAGAAGCGACCAGAGGCGATTGCCTCCGAGGAGTACCAGGGCATGAGGAGGCGGGCCTTGGGAAATGGTAGGGCACAGACGAGATGAGCCAGCAGCAAGAACGCAAAATCAAGGTCAACCCCAACCTCAAACACCACCTCGACAAGCATTGCCGTCACCTTGTCGTGCACCATCTCTGCGGCACTTATTGTACATGGAGAAAGGCAAAGGAAAGGAGATCAGGACGCCGTCGGAGGTTCTGGACCCTCAGGCAGAGGCAGTCTGGAGACAGCTCATATCTGCTGGCCAGCGAGTGCCGCTGGAGTCCGTGTTTCTGGCAGATCCGGTGGCTCAGGTGGTGATTACGGGCCTGCTTGATGAGATCGTTATGCTGCAACAGCGTAACGACAATACAATCAAAATTCATGAACGCCATGTAGAAGCATCCGTCATTGTTGGAAGAACAGCCTGAGGCAAAACGCCTCAGAGTGCGTGCTGCAGTGCCAGAGGTTGGGGTGCGGGAAACTGGAGAACTCACTCCGACTCTGGCCAAGTTACATGATGAGCTCGTGGAGAATGACACTAGTTTACGAGGATTGTCCTC
Organism: Macrolepiota albuminosa; assembly: GCA_027475525.1. Lineage (NCBI taxonomy): Eukaryota > Fungi > Basidiomycota > Agaricomycetes > Agaricales > Agaricaceae > Macrolepiota > Macrolepiota albuminosa. The sequence continues at coordinate 205,427 of JAMWFC010000108.1, forward strand.
GTCAACACATGCGCCCTCCCAGCAGTCAGGAACAAAGTGGCAGGATGAGGTGGCTCTGTCGAAAGTGGAGTTTGGAGCAGATGTTCTGCAAGGAGCAGACAGAGTAGTGATGCGTTTTGGGGCAGTGGTGCAGTTTGAAGCACCACTGAGAGTGTATGCGTTTGTGGTTCCCATAAAGGACACGAGAACGGACGCCAAAGTAGAAGGGCGACTCCTGATGTTAGCTGCGCTTGGTCTGAATGAACCAAGCGACAGGAGTGACTACGGGGAGTCATCAGACAAGACCCCCTCAGAAGGAGAGACCCCCGCTAAACGCTGAGTGCATTTAGACAAAAAATGCAAGAGAGAGGCTCGGAGGAAGCACGAGGCCACCCAGCAGGCAAAGGTTGATAAAGACTGGGAGGAGCAGGCCACAGGCCGTATTCCTGATGGCCTGGGTGTGTTTGTCAGCAGGACATCGGTAGAGCGGTCGAATTGGTTCTATGGCGGGGCACTTGACTGCCACTTTTATTACTCCCAGCTCACAAATACGTTATTCATGAGCAATGAAGCTTTAGCTGTGAAGACATACGAGGAGGAGAAGGGAGAGAGGTATTATCGTACCTCAAAAGAGCTGGACTGTGTAGTGCCAAGGGGATTCCCGATGAATCCCCAGCAATTGCGAAAGCTCCATGAGCTTTTGCAGAACAAGTTCAAGTCAGTGTCACTTTGCACTGAAGCATACTACCTGTTGTGTGAGTTTCAGCGCATCAGCATCAATTATTATACTACGCTGAGAGATAGGACGATGACTCTGGTGTGTACACCAGAGTACGAACACATTTTGCCTCCCCTGGACCTTTCCTCCCATCACATAAACATCGTGGTCATGCTGACCCCAGAAAGGTACCTGCAATGGAAGAACCAAGCCGGAAGACCGTTTTTTACGCTTACCGGGTTTGATTCTGAAGGTGTACATTTCACTTTCAATCTGGACAAACTGGCACAGAATGTACTCTACTTCTGTCAACCAGGAATGATGAATTTGGTGTATGGCATTGCAGTGGATCAGGCGTATCACATTCACTGGCGTACTCTGCTGGGACACACCCTTATGCGTGGACTGTCTCCCTCAGGAAGAGCACAGGGACGATTTGCAAGGCTGTTGGCCTTGATTCTTGTGTGTCCTGGACTGTATTGTGAGGCTGTCGCTGACTATGATGCCGCTAATCCCAGCAACCCATTTGTACCTATGAGCTGGACTGATGTCCAATTCCGACCCCCACATTTTGACGTGGCTAAGGCCATCAATATCACCGATGCTGACATGCTTCATGCCATGATAGTCGACCACGTACCCGTAGAGTGGGTAGACCATGCCTATACCTTTGGTGTGGTCTATCTCAAAAACCAGTTTCTTGCGGCCACAGCATCCATCGACCATTTCTGTGAGGTTGACAATAAATGCCATCATCAACTGGACATCTATGGAGAGCCTCCGGCCATTCCACAGTGGGATGATTGGCGAGTGCCCACAGATGACAATATGATTCGTCTTCACGCATTGCTAGCCTGCGAGTCCACTCAAGGTCATGAGTACCTTGAAAGTGGACTGTACTATCCTGTGGGGATGAATCCCAACTGTAACGGGGTCATACGTATTACCATCAGCGTCAACGACGCTATAATCAATTAGTAGAGTATTACATAAGCCAACGTCTTGTTTTCGCACTAAGTACTAGTCAAATCCGATATTGCGGTCTGATTTAGCACTGTGTGAAATACACAGATAGTTCTAACTAGTAACCCCAGGTTACATTTTTTTAAATCTTCTGCTATCGGCTTTAGACGCTAGGCTTGTTACCGACTAGGCAACTCTCATCAAAACCTCTCGATTCTCTGTTGGCATCACGCTGAAAACGTGCTTCCATGACTGGCTCTCTTGATCCGGATCCTCCGTTCCCAGCTGCAGACGCAGGTGACTTACCTGTGCTACAGGCTGTGAAGACGCAATCTGCGTCAGCATACCAACCCCCACCAAAGCAGGACGAAAAGACCCCTCGCGATGTCAGCGCGAGCTAGGGAATGCCTGGTGGGCTATCCGTATCACGGATGATGTCCATTGTACGACCTGGTGGAAAACCAGGAGATAGATCCGCGGTCTCAGGAGTGTCGCTGCCAGCGAGCCAAATGCCCTCACTGATGTATCCAGTATTGCCCGAGAGCTCGTCAGCTCCCTCGGAGGGTCAACCGGACATTACCCAGTACTCGGAAATGGTACAAGGCAGCGCGTTTGCGCATAGCACCCCATTCCGGACTGCACCTACGGAACGGCATTTGGAATATGTGGCCAATGCTGCCACTGAACCGGGACCGTCGTCGTTGACGACACAAGTACAGAAGCAAGGACCAGCAATAGTGGTCAGTAGGGAAGACGACAATGTCGTAAGGTTGGACAAGGCGTTAACAACGCCTGGAAGTCCAGAGTTGCACCGACGAGCCGGCAAACAGCCGCAAGTGAGGCATGACGGCCTCAGGAGAGTTATGGACTTAGAGTCCGAGTTGGAGTCCTCAGATGATGAGGAAAGCAAAAGGTCGCATTCGACCTTATCTATCCAGTTGCAGCTAGTATTGGACCGATATCCGGCGGTCGTGAAGGAATCGACGCGAAAGCGTCTTCAGCTTTATGTAGTGAAGCACTTACAGCTGCTGGCGGCTAGGAGCCACGATGTACCCCGTGCAGATTTGAGTGAATATATCAAATTGTTTGTGCGCATCTTCGAACTCGAAGTAGTGGAATACCTTAAGCGCAAAGCGGCGCGAGGGTCAGCAGTCTCAACGGCTACTCCAGCCGACTCCGTAGAATGTGAGATGAGTGTGCGCAGACGAGCGCCACTAATCGCGGACGCGATGGAATTGCTCAATGCGCCTCGTCAGGCTGATGAGTCTCAGCAAGACTACATTCGGCGCCAGAATGCTGCAAACCGTCAACGCATTGTTAGCGGAGTGCCTCAGCAGGCATTGTCTGAGGTGGAGACTGTAACGACGACTCCGGCAGAGCCAGAGGCAGCACTTGCAGTGCAGGAGGTTAAGACACCTCATAAGCAAGTTACAATCAAGGAAGAGGTGGACGAAGTCCACATTCTTGAGGAGCGAACGCGACCACGACGCGTAGTGCGACGCGTCCACCTAGTGGACAACTGGAATGAACGCGTCAATTACCAAAGGATACGCAACCAGGACTTGCGCGATCATGGTGAGTCGTTCATTGACGACCAGGGGGTAGTCTTTGAAGGACGTGAGGGCGTAACGCCTGTCGATGACATGCGGCGACAATTCGCGGCTCGGACTGCTGAACCGGACAGAGATCCGGGTGGTAGTGACAACAGTAGTGGTCACTACGAACGGAGGGAGCCAAATCGTCGCAATCACGACGGTGGAGATCGTGATCGTAGGAATGATGATCAGGACGATAATAATCGTCGTGACAGGGGCAGGCAGGCTGGTGGATTACCAGCAGAGCAACAAGTGAGGCAACAGCCCACTGCACGGCCGGAAAGAGTGGTCAATGAGCACCTGTTTCGCAGTCCTCGGGCATTTTCGATGCCCGCACCTCATGATTTGCGTGAAACTACGCCGGGAATGAATGAAGCGGTCAGGATCCATATGGATCATATGCATGACCGCCTCACTCGTCTGGTGGATGACTCTCTTGGAGTCAGATTTAAGTTCCCTGCTGGGGTAAGCCCCCGTAAATCCGATGGTAAGCACATACGTGCGTACGCTGGAGGACATAGGTTCTCGCAACTGGAGGACTGGGCCATGGACGTGTGCTACCACCTCGCAGCCTGCTGCTATGGTGGAGACGACATGGACCAGGAAAGGATATTCGTGCTACACGAATTTATGGAAGGAGAGGCTCGGAATTGGTTCCGTCGCCATGTTCTCCACATTAATCGCGACAAATCGCACTGGACATTTAAAGAGGTCCTGATAGGACTGTATAATCGGTTCGTTAACGCTGCTACGATGCAGGAAGCTCGCGATGCCTTTAGAAAGGCAGTGTATGACGCTAAGACTGGCGTCCAGACCTTTTATGATGACCTGGTGGGTCATGCACAGAATATGGCCGTCTATCCAGACGAATACACTATCCGCGAGACATTCCTGGATGGAATACCCGCAGACATGAGGAGAGCGTTGATACGCGACGATAACTTGTCTCCGGAGGTCAATACTGTGACTGAATTTTTGGCGTATGCCATCCGTTATGAGCAGTCGACACAGACTGCAAACCATTATGAGCAGCGTAGTTCACGCCGAGGACCAGTGAACTGTCAGGCAGTGAAGGTGGGAACCTTCCTAGCCAAGCGGACGGAGATGGAGAACAATCGCAATCCGCGATTCGTGGTTCGCAAGACAATTCCTGGAAGCCAACGGCCTTGATCGAAACCTGCTGGACAATTGCCAGCGAAGGACAGTCGACCCGTTTCGGGTCAGAATCAAGTAGCACCAAGAGGAGTAGTGGCGCCTGCAGCGCGTATGGCGGGTAAAACTGCTGGAGTTCCAGGAGTGGGCCAGAGAAGGCCTGCCGGGGACCCCTCAGCGTGCTACAATTGTGGCAGGAGCGGGCACTTTGCTAAGGAGTGTCCCGCCCCTCCTAAGGCACACATCCGAGCGGCCCATACGGCTGCGGCACCGAGCGATGTTGTCAGTGACGACGAGGACGATGAAATCGTCGAGGAAACCGAGGAGGAGCTGCAAGCAGAGGCTGACGGGTCGGAAGTGGATGACGCTGAGAGCGTCCAGATTGATGGCGATGAATACGTCGCAGTGGATGTGTACGACAGCGACTACTATGCTCGTGATGACGAGGAGGAACACCTGTTTGCACTGACGGAGTGCCGTGGAGATCAGCGCGTCCGAATGAGACGCGTAACCCTGCAGAAGGCAACTAATAAGTTGCAGCGGCCACACTATACTCCTGAAGAGAAGGAGTGCCTGGTCACGTATGTTGATGTCAACGGACATCCGGCATGGACGTTGTGGGACTCCGGGAGTACCACTACGGGCATTACGCCCCAGTTTGCTCACGTCAACACGATTCGCGTTCATGAACTGGAGGAGCCCTTGATGCTCCAGCTGGGGACTGTGGGGAGTCGCGCTATGGTGCAGTTTGGCGCGGAGGTGAGAATAAAGACGTCAGGAACGTCGATGAAAGAATACGTGGATATAGCAAATTTTGATCGCTATGACATGATTATTGGTACGCCGTTCATGCGTAAGAACAAGGTGTCGCTGGATTTCGTGAACGACATGGTCGTTGTGAATGGTACGCCGCTGAAGGCGGAGAAAGTGGTGTTGAACGATACAGATGGTCGTTTGAGGCGCTATCGCGCAACTGAGAAGCGGCGTGATGAGCGCAACTGACTAGATGGTCGCAGGAGAGCGACTGTTCAGGAGGTGGAGGACGAACAGGCCCCACCGAAAAGCCTGCCGGCTGATTCGCCGGCTATACTGATGACTGAGGAAGAGTTTCAAGGAACTCTGAAGGAGGGGAAGCACCCGGATGTGACTGGGTGTACCAATGGAAAGCCTAAACAGGCTGTGCAGTGCAAGAATGAGCGTAGTAAACACGTGGTGGAGTCACTGGAATGCCAGCCGACTAGCTCTCGAGTAAAGGTGGAGGATCTCGTCAAGGACGAGGGATACAGTACGATGGGAACTGTGGGTAGCACTAGGTCGCTAATGGATCGACCAGTGCCTCGGCCAGGAGTGCAATGGGCGTATGACCCACGAATGCCACGGGAGTGGAACGAGCTGGTAGCGTCAATGGTGACGCAGGCTATGGGAAGTGGGCAAGCGACCCAGACGGGAGAAGTGTACCGTTACGCACGAGAGGACGAGATATCCAAAACATTGGATATCATATGTGACGGATTCTCGCTGAAGGCGAGGAGTGTGCAGTCGTCGGCGAGTACGACAAGGAAACAACCGGTTGTAAGGTTGAATCCGGGAGACCTCACAGAGGAGCACGTACGTGCCTTATGGGAGCGATTTGAACCAAAGGTTCAACCGCGTATAGCACACGTAGCCAAAGGAAAAGGCAAGGCTTTGAGCCTTACAGAGGAGGATATTCCTTGATTGCGCCAGCAATGGCAACGGGAGTTCGCTGATATCGTCAATGGAACGAAGGAGGAGCTTCCTCCGTGGCGGGAGGTTAATCATGAGATCAACCTCATTGACGATAACAAGCAGTACAAGTATCATTTGCCTCGCTGCCCGCAAGCACTTCAGGATCAACTTCGTGAAAAGACGAATAGATACATAAACGCGAAGTGGTGGGAACCACGACCAGCGGTGCAAGCTGCACCATTGCTTTGTATCCCCAAGAAGGATGGAACGTTGCGGACGGCATTGGATGCGTGACAGCGCAATGATAATACCGTCAAGGATGTAACACCTCTTCCAGATCAGGAAGTGATACGAGAAGATGTTGCGACAGCGAAGTATCGGTCGAAAATCGACCTCACAGACATGTACGAGCAGGTTCGCATCCGCGAAGAGGACATACCGAAGACACTGTTTTCGTCCCTGATGGGGACGTTCGTGAGTAACATCATGCAGATTGGTGATTGTAATGCACCGGCGACATTTCAGAGGTTAATGACCTCAATCTTCCGAGATGTAATCGGGAAGTTTATGCACGTCTATTTAGACGATATATTCATATTTTCTGACTCCATTGAGGAGCATGAGCAGCACCTACGCGTCGTATTTGAACGACTACGGAAGGCCAGCCTCTATCTCAAATGGAAGAAGTGCGAGTTGTACGCAACGAGTATAGATTGTCTTGGTCACGTCATTGACGAGAAGGGCATTCATCCTGATACGGATAAGCTCGACCGAATCCGAGAGTGGCGTACTCCACGCACATATAATGATATCCAACGATTTGTTGGACTGGTGAACTATATTGGCAATTTCTTGCCAGACGTCACTGCATACACTGGGCCACTTATGGCCATGACCCAGAATGGGTCACCGTTTCATTGGAGACCGCTGCATCAGCGGTGTTTTGAGATGATTAAGCGCATATGCGCGAAAACGCCGGTCATCCGGCCAATTGACCCACGCATCAACGAGCCCATCTGGCTCATTTGCGATGCGTCGAAGACTGGGGTTGGGGCCATGTTTGGCCAGGGTAAAACACGGCAGACTTGCCGACCAGCGGGATTTATGTCCCGTAAATTCACTGCTGCTCAGCAGAATTATGCTGTGCACGAGTTAGAAACACTCGCAATACTGGAAGCCCTCCTAAAGTGGGAGGATAAACTGATGGGATATAAGATCCATATTATCACAGATCACAAAGCACTAGAGTTCTTCAAGACTCAGGTGCACCTGTCTCCGCGACAACGTCGCTGGATCGACTACATGTCGCGGTATCAGTTCGACATCACCTATGTAAAAGGTGAACTGAACAAAGTGGCGGATTGCCTATCTCGATATTTCGAGAGTGATACTCGAGATGACGTCCATGACGCGCATGACTATGTCCAGGCGGACAAGCGTATTGACCCAGAGGGCGAGGATTTGCCTCTGCATCGATTCCATGAAATCAGGGAACATAGGGTCGAGTTACACGCCATGCGAGCGCAGGAAACACGTCGCAGTAAGCGACTGCAGGAGCAGCAAGAGACTCGCGATATCGAGGCTCAGGTGCTAGTGGACCATGAGGCCCCTCAGCCAAGGGAAGAGATGAGGCAAGAGGTGCCTATGAGAGGTACTGATATGACGCTCCAGCAAGCGCTGGAGTCACAGGACCATACGCCTGCACCGGCCGACTTAGGCAATGCGCAATTCCGCACACGTATCCAGCAAGGATACAAGGATGATAATCTCTTCGTAGAGATTCTGAACAATGTCCAAGCGCATCCGCGCTTCAGGACGGAGCAGCAGCTTGTCTACCTTACCAGACCCACGGGGTCCAAAGTCATCTGCATTCCCCGGGAGAGGTCGTTGATTACGACTATCCTAGACCAGGCCCATAAAGTAGTGGGCCACTTCGGAACTCAGAAAACGCTGGACTATGTGCGATGCTGGTACTGGTGGCCGCAAATGGCCAAAGAGACGAGCCAATTCTGCTCGACATGCGAGCTATGTCAACAGTCGAAAGTGTCGACTTTGAAGCCACCGGGAAAGCTGCATTCGCTACCCATCCCGGTCAAACCTTGGGATTCGATTGGGATGGACTTTATAGGTCCGTTCCCCGAGTCGAAAGGCTTTAACTACCTGTGGGTAGTGATCTGCAGAATGACCAGTATGGTCCATCTCATTCCGGTGAGAACCACCATGACCGCGTCAGACTTGTCGTGGATCTATCTCAAGGAGATAGTACGTCTCCATGGGCTGCCCAGTTCGATCGTGAGCGATCGAGATGCTAAGTTTACTTCCAAATGGTGGAAGGAGTTGCACAAGCTGCTAGGAGCAAAGTTGCTCATGTCAACATCGTTTCATCCGCAAACGGATGGTCAAACGGAATGGGCGAATAGAAATATTGCGCAAATCTTGCGAGCGTTCGTACGTCCTGATCAGAAGGACTGGGTGGATAGATGTCCACTCGTGGAATTCGCGATAAACGCGAGTATATCGGAAACCACAGGGTACTTACCCTTTGAACTCAACAATGGCTACATGCCATCCATGATTCGTGAACTTCGTACGGACGAAGTTATTCATGTGGGAGTCAAGCAGTTTGCGCGCAACGCGCTAAGGAATCTGGCAGATGCCCATGATGCGATTATAGAATCACGCGTCTGGCAAACCAAACATGCGAATAATCGCAGATGCGAGGAACCAGAAATCGAGAAAGGGAACCTAGTGTACCTTTCTACGAAGAACCTAAACCTGCCGAAAGGCAGAGCGAGTAAGTTGTGTCCAAAGTGGATTGGACCGTATAAGGTCCTTGAAGCGGAGCCGAGCACGTCTAACTACGTGCTGGAACTACCCCATGCACTGCAAGCGCGCAGGATAGTCCCCAAATTTCATGTGTCGCTATTGCGACCGTATATGGCCAGTAGTGATGCGCTCTTTCCTAATCGAGCAACTCCGGAGCCGTATGATTTTGGAACTGGTAATGACCATGAGTGGTTCGTAGATGACCTGATAGGTCATCGTTGGACAAGGGGAAGCCTCGAATTCGAGGTGAGGTGGAGCTTAGGTGATACTACCTGTGAACCGCTAGTAAACTGCAAAGACCTTGCAGCGATGGATAGGTATCTAGAGCTGCAGGGCGTGAAACGCCCTCAGCAGCTAGCAAAACACGCGTAATGTGCGTGTGGTGGTGGAATGTGGACGAAGTCCACTTTGATTGCCGGTAACTAACCGGGGGCCACTAATTGTGGCTGTGATTGTAACTATTGAGGCAATTATGATCGCCGACGCAGCGCCGGGTGGCATGTGTTTGTGGTTGTTTACACCACTGGCGGAGTTGGGAGATTGTTTTTTTCTTTCTTTCCTCAGTCCCAATACACGTAGTCTACGTGTCGCTTTAGAATGGCCTATTGGGGGCCGCAAAAGGGTGATCAGAGCTGGCAAGGCTCTAGTGGAGGGGGGAGACCCCCGAATATACAGACGTCATCCCAGTTTCCCCAGTTTCAGAGGCAGCCGCCATATCCGGCGGCGAGTCAGTTGCAGTCAGCGGGCGTGGCCTATCCGGGCCGCGAGGAGCCGCTCCCCTACCAAACACCCCTCCACTCGCAAGAGATGGAGATCGATGATGATGGGCGCTATGGGCGCCCGGAGGATAGCTTGCGTCAAGAACGGTACTATCAGGAACCGTCCTTACGCCCGTCTGCGTCGTATCCGACGTATGCGGGTGTGGTGACGGGGCCGCCGTCAGTTCCATGGGCTCATCAGCCCGCAGCAGAATCGTATGAGGAGCCTGCGCCACAAGCGCAGAGTGTAGCTGGGTCAGATGTGTTGTTGGGCAGACTGGAAGCAGCGGGACAGCCAGTCCCTGCAACTGCGTCCTTTCTGCAGGACAGTTTGGCCGTAATGGTAATGGAGGGACTGCTCGATCAGATCGAGCTGATGAAGAGGCAGCACGTCGCAGCGCTGGAGCAGATCGACCGCGCGTCTAAGCGCAAAATCGCCACGAGTGAGGAATCGACCGCTGAGGTCAAGAGGGCGAGATATCAGCCCAGTCGACCGGTCGTTCCTCCACAGGCAAGGATGTCGTCGGAAGCGCAATTCGCGTGCCAGGAGCAGCCTCCTCAGCCCATGGCCTCGTCATCGCGGCTACCCGAGTCGGGCCCGCAGGCCTCGTCAGAGTCGCTGGCTGCCGTCAGTGAACCCTTGGCAGGTCTGTCCTTGGGTCAGCGGGAACCCGCATCATCTTGGGCCCCACCTAGGGGGTCCAAACCCGTCGCTGTGGCGCCAAGAGCGCCTGTTACTGTTACTCCTCACGCTGGGCCTGGAGGGAATACTCTGGCGTGAAATGCGCCTGCCCCTCCGGTGGCTCAGCCACAACCAGAACCGTCCGCCCTGACCAAGTTGGGGCCGTCTCGTCAGCGTCGCGGCCGCAAGCCGCCCCTTGATGCCTCCAAATTGGAGGTTATACTCTTTCCTGCTGGCATTCCCACACGAGCGGGAGAAGTCCAGATGTTGTTCATGTTGCCGGTGTTTGTACCGGCCCCTCCAGCAAAGTATCCCGTGGTCATCTTGACCCCAGACCCCCGTACGCCGGAGCAGTATGATGGTCTGGTGGCGACCTTGAGGGGGAAGACTAGGCCTGATAAAGGCAAAAACCCGGTACCATCCCTGTCCGACGAGAGCGACTATGGAGAGTCGAGCTCGGAGCAGGAGGAGGACGGGGAGGAGGGGGAATGGGCCGCAGACCGATTCCAACGAGTAGCGCGCAATAAGCGCATTGCAAAGAAGAAGGCGATTCACGCCAAGGAACTAAAGGCCCAGAAGTCGAGGGCCGAGGACGAATGTTCGGGGAGGATCCCCGATGGCTTGGGGGTGAAGGTGTGGGGTCCACTCGATGTCGAGCGAATGAACTCGTGCTTTAGAGGAGCACTCAGCCACTGCACCTATTATTCGTATGCCACGAATACGGTGTTGATGGGAGCTGACGCCAATAGAGCGGCGTCATATGAATATTCCTCTGGCCATCCTGCCCACATCCCGGGCACGATTGTATACAAGCATGCCCCACGCGGTCTTCCCCGCACCCCTCTAGAGCTGGACCGGCTCTACAAGTATTATGCTAATGTGCACGTCCCGCGGCGCGACAGAATCGTTGCCTATATGTTGATCACAGAGCTCCAAATGTTCGCGCAGCGAACAGTGGAGGCTCTGCATGATCGAACCATGCAGCTCCTGATGAAGGAGCCTCAGTATCAAGAACTTGTCAACCCGATGCAGGGCCCTGACGACCTCGCTCTTGTCGAGCGATGACACATTCCGGGGCGCTTTTTGCGCACGAAAGACGATGGCACCACGGCGTTGCGCATAATGCGCGCTCAGGATCCAGCCACACCGTTCGACCTTGACCAACTAGCGCAGTACGCGCTGGTCTTTGGCCAACCTGGGCTGGAGAATACCTATCAAGGTATTGCTGTGGATCATGCCTACCGCATGCACTGGCGGACCCTCTTTGGGTTCGCCTTATGTCGAGCATTGTGCGCTAACAGCGCAGCCAAGCCGGTGATCGTACGGTGCATGACCCTCGTCGTGGCCCGACCAGGGCTGTATCGAGAGGCAATTGCCTCGTATGACGCCATGTTCCCCGAGCAGCCATTTGAGCCCCAACGTGGGCCGCAGCTCGAAATTCACCAAGTTCACGTGCCCAACGACCATGCACGGAACTTCTCCGACGACGACGCGTTACGCATCCTTTTACACAACCGGATTCCGCTGGAATGGGTGGACCACGCATACACGTATGGTGTAGTCTTCCTGGAACAGCAGTTCCATTCCCCCACGATGTCTATGGACATCTTTAAGCAGGTCGACGACGAGCGCATGGAGCGCCTCTCCAAGTATGGCACCCCCACCGCAATCCCGCAATGGGATGGATGGCGGGAGATGACTGAAGACGATCACTATCGTCTGATGTTCAAGCACCACGAGGAGAGGAAGCTCCCGGAAAATCCTGAGGCCAACGGCCTCTATTACTTGATTGGCATGGACCCGAATCGGGTCAACCTCCTAAAACGCTCGGCAGCGCATGACCTGCCCGCAGCGGACATGGACCCAGGCCGGGTCAATCTCCTGCCACGCACGGCAGAGCAGGGTACGCTTACCACCACCGCTTCAGCGATTAACGCCTCCCCCTCCCGCGATTAACGTCGCACTGGAGGAGGAGGCAATGGTGACTGAGACGGGCGCTGTCGCGGGAGCATCATCATCCGGGTCCTAGACCCTTGTATACTTTATTGTGTACGTCCATTCCGAGTATCTCACTCGAACCATTTGAGCTGATACGCACTCTAGAGTTGCGTGTAGATACAGCGGACCCAGAGGAGGGGTCATCTTTTTTGTTTTTTTTTTTAAGCTGATACGCACTCTAGAGTTGCGTGTAGATACAGCGGACCCAGAGGAGGGGTCATCTTTTTTGTTTTTTTTTTTATTTTGTTTATATATACTATTTGCTTCTACTGCTGGCGTCCCCTGCGCCTGTGTCTGATAAGGACTGCTGTCTCTTGTGTCCGGCCGACACATCCTCAGTGCGCATGAGTACTAACGCCTTCCAGCCACGCAACACGCGTGCATTCATCCGTTGTTGCACTACCGTGCATCTTTCATCTCGCTCTACCTCCCTTTCTCAAGACCGAGTATTCGGTCTCATTGGGGGGTATGTAACGGGGTCATCCGTATTACCATCAGCGTCAACGACGCTATAATCAATTAGTAGAGTATTACGTAAGCCAACGTCTTGTTTTCGCACTAAGTACTAGTCAAATCCGATATTGCGGTCTGATTTAGCACTGTGTGAAATACACAGATAGTTCTAACTAGTAACCCCAGGTTACACCAACTGTCGAGATTTGTGGCAACACCGTTCTCGACACGGGCTATATCCTCCATCTCCCTCGCACACTGCCACGTCAGTTCAGGCTCCTACAGCCTCAACATCGTCGGGTCCCATTGCCTCATCATCTTCGGCTAGCGTTGACACTAAGATGAGGATCGATATGGCCAGCGAGTTGTCGTGTCCGCCATCTGTGTAACTATCATAGGCAGCTCATCTCTTTTTCAATTCATACTGTCAGTTAACGTTGGTGTTGTATTTTTTGACATATGACATAGACATTCTTGAGCTGTGGAGGACCAGAGTGCCTCCACATTGGACTACTTACTGACCTGGACGAATTGTCCCTCCTTACATAGAGACTGGTTACCAGTCTCAAAGGGGGGCATGTAACATATTGTAGTGTAGTCAAATAATTAATATACCATTATATTAATTATTTATTATTACTTTACATACCAGCTGGCTGCCTTACATAAGGCAGCCAAATTTACTGTCATACTTGTAGTACTAGAATTGAATACCAATTTGGTTCTGTGGTGTGACCATAAGGCTAAGCAACTACTTGACTTTGTTTCACCTATGCAGGCTCACAAAGGCTGGTTGGACCCAAAAAAAGGAACCCTACATCTTGTTCTTTATGCCTGTGGGGAGGAATCAAACTCCCAGCCTTGGGGAAGCTTCTAGCAACAGAATGCATCATCCAGCATCTGCTGGCATTAGGGTGGGAAAGAGGAAAAGGGGGTGTGTGAGTGTCTGCTGCATGAGGTGGTGTCTGGGGATGCATGGGAAGTGGCAGAAGAGGTATGCAGGTGTGGAGAAAGAGGGGGAAGGGGGAATGGGAGGGGCATGGGTATCTGCTGGCACACCAGCAGATGTAGCAGACATTGGACATTAGATCAGGAGAGAGGAGGGAAGCGGAGTACGTGGGCATCCACCATATGGAGTGGCATGTGAGGTAGTGTGAGGAGTGGAGAGAATGGCACTGGAGAGAAAGTTGAAGTTAGCAATATAAAGAATAGCAAATGAGACTACTACTGACCAGTTTGCAACATGTTTACCTTTGTCAGTTAAATTTGCACAAAACAAGGCTTTCTAGCTCATCAAAGCATTGTTGATATTGCTGCTGCCTGACCATTGCTGCTTCTGCCTTCTATTGCACCAGTTGCTGGCAGGCTAATATATGATAACCCTGTAAGTACCAGCAAAGTGTAATGTATTAGGGTCTCTAACCTACAACGGGCCATGATATATGAAACCTTTGTGGCCTCATGTGCTTGGCCGGGGGTGGGTCTTGATCCCTGTCCATGCCATGACACGCTATGACATGCAATGTGGAGCATTTTCCAAGCGCTCTCTTCTTGGCCAATCTGAGATATTCATTCTGACCTCTTCTCAATCAACGAACTACAAACTGATGTCATTTTTGTCAATACATATGTATGTATTTGTTCAGTTCCTCAAATTCTGTCACCGTATGTTCTCTACATATGTCATGTCATGTACATATTTCCTGATTTACATCATCATATGTTCATTCTGACCTCTTCTCAATCAACGAACTGATGTCATTTTTGTCAATATGTATGTATTTGTTCAGTTCCTCAAATTCTGTCACCGTATGTTGTCTACATATGTCATGTTATGTACATATTTCCTGTTTTATGTCATATGTTCATTCTGACCTCTTCTCAATCGATGAACTGATGTCATTTTTGTCAATATGTATGTATTTGTTCAGTTCCTCGATTTCTGTCATCATATGTTGTCTACATATGTCATGTCATGTACATATTTCCTGATTCATGTCACCATATGTCGTCTGTTGCAGTCTGGGTTTGACCGTGCTAGTGAAAGCTATAAGGCAGGTGAATGATGTTCTACATGGTATTGCTCGCTGATCAGCGCTCCAACACCCATTGTCAGGCGCGACCTCAAACCTTCCCATGTTTGTTCACATGCTGTATGCAGCCTCGACCAAATCACCACCTGACTATGGGCATAAGCTCGCAACCCTGCCATAGTATGTTCATCAACATGGAGATAAGAGTTTGTAGCACGTCTGGTCCATACATTCTCCTGATGTGAGAAGAATGCAAGAACCCTCCGCATTTCCTCTTCAAGAAGGAGACACTTCTCCTGCTATCGATGCACACAAGCCCTCACCTTACACCATTCCACATGAAGTGCTAGAGACAAGGATGTGAGCAACCGCTGCAAGGAATATATATGTACACACCTTCCTGTTTGCCTTTCCCCTCCATTGCATCACCATCTGAGAGTTTTCAAATCCAGCTAGCACTCCAACGTCCCCCTGAGCATGTGTCCTCAGACGCTGTAATTCCAGTTATATCCACATCTCTGAGTTCTCGAAGGACCCCTTGCCAACCTGTCTTCTTCAGTGCTGAGCCAAGAGTCACAAGAGCTGCACGTATCTCTTTATATTTCTCCATGGCATGAGTAATATGGTCATTGACTGTTTTGAGTAGAGAAAGGCTGTGGGTATGCATCCGTTGACCCTGTACAAGAGTATCTTTGGACTTGTACATCTGCAAATGAAGCAAAATTGTGCAGCAAATTTCATAGAGAGTTTTGTGAGCTTGGGCATAACACAACTGCCACTCAATATCGAGCAATTTTGGGTCACAGTAAGCCTTTCCCACTACTGCTGATGGGAGATAAAGCTTGACATCAGTTGGAACATGTTCTGAACCACTGAGCTGGTCATCTCGAAGGCGAAGGGTTGCAGCCAGGGGCATATACAAGATCTGAATGCCTATTCAAGCCTCAATCTTCCGATACAATTGATTACTTTGTTCAACTACTTTGGTACGTTGAAGACTAGTTGCATGTGGACCCAAAGCTTTGGTCCCAATTTGAAGAAGATGTCTTAGAATGACCTGTCAGGTTTGAACAAATCTATAACATGTTGCTGATGTACTGATGATCCTTTAGCTCTAAACCTTGAGCAATCAAATGCCCAGGTGGTACGTCATCATGAATGGCTCCATGAATGTCTGAGGTCAGATCCTCTCAAAGGTGTGCTTCATCCTCTAGAGCAAGTTCCAAACAAACTGTGTCGTCCGTGACCTGTGTGGAAAGGAGTTACAATAATCAAATAAAGAAAGGACCATCAAACTTACTTTTTGTAGTCTCTGCAAAGGAGTTCATAGTATGGAAAGAGTCCTTTTTCCAGGCATGTACCATGCATGTCCATGTCATCACATCCTCTTCTGGAAGGGCAGTGTCAAACTCTTGAAAGGCAATGACATGTTCTTCACATTGGAAGATGGCCTCACAGGCCTTACGAAGGAATGTAGAAGCTGACCGTAATCAATTTATAAATCATTGAGCAGAAACAACATACATATACAGAGTCATAATTTTATGCCAATTGTAATCCCCAAAATGGTCATCAAGAGTGTCGTGCCGTGACCCGGGACCCATTTCCTTTGTACTGTTTGCTACAGCATTGACTGCTGCCCAGCCACGTTCAGGAGCTTCACTATCTGTTCGGCCAACATCTGGAGAGAAATTGAAAGAATAATCAATCTACTTGACATTGCGCAATATGTGCATTGAGATGAAATTTTGGAATAAAGAACCTTTCAAGACAGTATGAGAATGGCACAAATAATTCAAGCTAGGAACTCAAACCTCAATTAGCATCCAACATAAGGGTCTGGTAAACCAAATTGATTTCCATAGATGTCACAGTGAGCCCGGAGATTACAACTCCACTGACAAGCAATATCGTATGATACAACTACTAATTTTGGTGCATTTTGAGCCATGCTTGACCAGAAAATGAAATCCATGTTCACATATCTGCAATCTGATTAATATAAAGCACATGTGGTGGAGAGAGAGAACATACCGCTCTCCCTTTTGAAGATCACCTATAGATAATGGTCTCTTCATATCATGACAAGCACACTCAGTCTTCCCAACACCACTCGCATCAACACCCTTCCCACCACAATTGCTCGCTGACTTGATAGCATCATGATTGTGGCATGTGCTAATATCATTCGCAATGCATGGAAGACATTTGCAAAGATAATTCTTATAGTTTATGTCCTCAACAAAATATGTGTAACCATGATTAAGGCCAGGGTCTTTCTCATAGCTGGAATTGGTGAGCCGTTTGAGGCGGAAGTTTGCATCAATCCCAACAAATAATGCATAGAGCCATCTGAAGTTTTGTCAGCCATCTATTAATTTCAGCCAAAAGCCATGTATGCACTTCTTGTGAGGTGGAGCAGATGCCCAATCAGAAGAAAGATTGATGCCTGGAAGTGGGCATGCTGGACATAGGACAGCACATTCTCTAGGAGAAGTCCTCTTGACTCCTTGTGGATCATGACCTCGACCACCACGTTTAAGCAATCTGAGGTGGCGCTATTCCCATACCATTGTCAAAAAAGATACATAACGATCCTGTTAAATGGGTATAAGCTTCAATGAGCATCACAATCAAAGAGAATGCAAACCAGAAATTCAACTATTCCAGTATTATCAGACAAACAAACCAATGTTTGGTAATATTCAAAGGCTGAAACTTTTGACATAAAGCTCAGTAATTGGAAGTAGTGCAGGAGCTCCAATGTAGCTGCTGTCCGAGGAAATGTTGTTGTTGCAGGGAATAGGCAGGAGCAAAGCAGCTGGATGTTCTGTTGTTCTACTTGGGCACAATCACAGAACAATATATCAACAAGATGAATCCCATTAGTGTGAAGTATGACAAAGTCTTTGACGCATATATAGTTTAAGCATGTATCTCCATTTGGATGACCAAGTTGTAGAGACAGCCCGACTTGCTCAAGACTGGTGGCTGTAAAGACTACTCCATTCCAAGACTGTGAGAAGACATGTTACAATTGGATCTCTTGCAAGATCACGATGAAATCAATACTCACCTCAATGCGATGAAATGGGGTCCTGTAGTGGTTTCTGACAACACATAGCTGGCACCAAAAGTGACGATCTGTGCAATCTAAGCAGCGATAGAGTGGGTCACTATTGATTATGCTGCTGTGATCTGTGGAGCAGCTGGTGCAGCAGAGAGGGATTTCTCTGGGACCTTCAAGCCGAAGCAACTCAGAAAGGTACAAGTCAATGTCGTTTTCCCAGAAGTGCAATGGATTGTCCTGAGCTGAGATAAGAGAAGTACTATAGACATAATATAAGAAGAAACATGCCATTGCAAGGGTCCTTCTGTGCTTGGCTGGTTCATCAACAACATCAATGTCGTCTGAATCCATCCAGTTGTATGAGATAGCATTGTAAACTTCATTTTGATAATCGACCAAATTTACTTCAGAAAGTCCTGTTATAGGCACAGAAACATCGATGACAGGGTGATGGCTAGGTTTGATGGGAATATATTGCTAGGTCATTGACAGACCAGTTCCTTCACTGTTTGGTTCATAAGATGTGTAAGGCAGTGGCAGAGTGGTGGTCTCTGATGATGGAAGAAATGAATCCTGTGTGACAGTATCATAGTCAACTTGGCACCGTTTTCTAGGTGGTGCTATAATGAGCAAGCTCAAACCAGCCAATAGAATTCACATACTATATATTCTTATAACTAATGTATCAAGACAGGAGTCCAGTGCTGGAGATACTGCACATATTATTGAGAGGCAGATGAAAAGCCTAAGGCAACAGCATGCGACAAACTAGTTTAAGTATCACAAAGGAAAGAAACATGATAGACTTACCAGAAAATCAGAAAAAGCATAGAGCAGGTCTTTAGAGGCCTACACAGAACAGCTCAGGAGGTGCAAGAAGTAGGTAAATCATGATAGATTGAACTGTTACTGTAGCTTATGGCTCGGAATGAGTGAAGTTTCAGAGTTTGTTGAATTTTGAAGTCGCCATCATATGACACACATTGCTCATACACTTCGGGTTGACAATTAACAGATATTGATAGATACTAGTAGATACTAATACTAATGCTGAGGAAACACACCCAATGAATTCTGCTCAATTCGAAGAGAAACAGCAAGGTCAGTAAACTCCCCTGTCCTCTGATAAAAAATCATGTTCTCCAAATCATCAACAAGCGCTTGAAAACGCTCCTTTTCAGTCATGAAAAGGATACGGCGTTCCATTGGAGTGATTACAGTGTTATATTGTGGATGGTGTAATTTGACATTAGGAGCACCAGGTCAAGCTTTCTTGATGAAGTAGGCATGCTGATAAAAGGATTTAGATTTGTAAAGAAAATTATGTCTATATACTCACACGGTACTTGCAATCATGCTCCTGACCAAAAATGAAACCAGCTCAGATCAGCTGTTTCAGAGATTAAGTTTGATATTGTGGGGGTAAAGGTATATGCGACTCATCTGACGATGGATTGTGTGCTCCCAATGTTGCCAATCAATTACAGGAGAGAATTGATCATTCCAAATGTGTTGAAAGAGTTGAAGAAATTCAGAAGTTCTGCCTTCTTGTGAGGCTCGCATATAGACTGGAGCCATTTTTTTCAACAGTTTGCCTTGAATATGGTCAGCACACCATTCGTTATCAAAGAAATGACTAAGAGAAAGATCCTTTCTATGATGGGGCATTTCTATTTCGGATCTCATGTTTAGTTGCTGGCAGATCAGGCAAACTGAAACTTACCGAGTTGGGGTCAGTGATTTTAAAATAGAAAAAAAAACTGAGCTGCTGGCATTTCCTTGGTATGGTGCCTAGTATAACACAGACAAACAATCCAGAATGAGCTGAGTAGCCTGAACTGCATAGCTCCAATTATACTTATGAGTAGAGTTATCTGCTTTTTTGAGCTGTTTAGAGACATATATTAGAGTACCTCTAGCTTCCACAACAAGAATTTTAGCTTTATGTAGACATACAATACTCCAGAGGAGCAAAGACTAGCTCAGAATGCTCGAAGCATGCAGAGCTACTATAAGTATGTTTATTTTGCATGGTTTAGAATGGTTTTAATAGATCTGGTCAAGACATAGGGATTCAATTCGTGCTCAGAGAAATAAAGTGTATTACAAACAACAACAGTACGTTATTCTCTGTTCAGAACATTCTCTTCCATGACTAAACTATTTCTCACAACTATACAGAGCTAGAGCTTTAGCTAATGCATCGACAACTGAGCCTACAAATATAAAATCAACCAAGCCCCTGACTGAATGGTAAGTCACCACAATTTCACATCTGTCTTACCTGATTTGGGACCTCTAGCAAGAAGAAGGAACAACCCCTAAAGTTCTGGGTTTGGAAGCTACAAAACCTCAGTAATACAGTTGACAAAATCATTGGAGAAAGTAGTTGTGTCTACTTCAAATCATTATTCAACACTTATATGTCAACTGCCCCCCTAACTGATGCATCCAACACCATCTTTGAGGATGCTGTAATTAGGTTTTAAGAACTTTTGACAAAAGCGTATCAATGTCAGGGTACTTCTTAAGACTATGCATTGTCAGTAAGTTTCTTAAAATGACACAGCTTAAAACTCATGTCTGGTTTGTTAGGGCAATTGCTGGTCTTTCAGATGCAATGGAACAAATTAATCACACTTTGCAAGAACAGACAGGATGGGTATGGACTATTTTGGGTGGTGGACCTGATCCAGCATATTCAGATGGACGTGTCTGAACAGTATCATATGTTTGGAATATTGCCTTTCTTAGTATCTTACTCAAGAATTCCCACAGTTTCAACTTTGCAAAAAACTCACTCAATCACTCATTTAAAACATTTCACAATGATTATGAAAGTCATGTCTTGAAACCATTCTTATCATTTGCTTCTTCATGCTTTTGTAAGTTACTCTGATTAATTGGACTAGCTCTTTATTGATTCTTTGAACAGCTCCTGAGGTCTGTCTAGCTCGTGCTCGTAAATCTGAGAAGATGCCAACTGCAGAAAACACTGCAACCAATGATGTGTCAACTTATGGGAAGAGGGTCCAAGAGTTGAAAAATGGGCATATTCCTGACTATGCAATGTCAGACTCAGATGACAAGGATGGAGAATGTTCAGTGGAATTTGATACGAATGTTATTGACCCACAGTTGTTGCCAACCATCTCAGTACCGCCAACCTCTGCTCCCATGCTTGTAGTTGGCACTGCTGATGCTGTGTCTAGCTTTGAGCTACCAGCTTTGCCTTTTCAATGGCCTCAGCCCAATGCAGAAGAAACTCATGTTCCTCAGGCTTCGCAGCTGCCTCAATCCACACCTAATGTGGATCTCATCCCTCAAACTTCACAGCTGTCTCAGTCTGTACCAGTTGCCTTCATGCCTGAGGCAGATTCTGCATTGTCGCCACCAATTGACTCTTCAGCTAACAATGCATTCATCTTCCCACTGAGGCTCTATAAAAATTCCTCAGCTGATCCAGATTCTATGGCCTCACATTTGTATTCGATGTCTCCTGAGGAAGATGGTGAGGGATGGAGTGAGCTTCTGTTGGGATTAAAAAAGTGACTGATTGCACCTGTGCCTACAGCCCCAGCCCCACAATTCAAGAAGAGGAGGCTTCCAGTGCAAAGTCAACTCTGAAGCCTTAGAAAGCATGGATGGACAAACCACCTGTCTTGGGGAAGCGTGTCTGTAAACCAGTGGGGTCAAAGGAGGTAGTCCCACTCACCGTAGATGCTAATGGAAAGCCACTGAACACAAGCGAGAATAACAAGCCCACTCCTCACAAAAAGGGAAAGAGGAAGGAGAATACCCAGTAGGTTTTCATACAAGCTATAAGTGAGTTTGCTTATTTTTCTCAGCCAGCGACAGAAGTAGGCCTTGATAGGTGTTCATTTATCATTTGGCAACCAATCTCATCCAATACATAGAGGTCTTGTTTCGTAAATATAACAATGATTCTGAAATATTCCAACTGTATCACAAGATTGCTAAAACTTTGCAAACATGTCTAATACAAAGGCCAGTAAGACTTGTATTGGATACTTTACATAGAAGGAAGGGACAGAGAATGAATGAATGAGATTGGCTTATACCGCTGGCAAGCCACAATACAGGGCTAAGAGGTGAGGGTAAAGTAGCTACAGTACTCTACGCCGATTTTATGTGATAGTAGCTATAATGGTGATGTACTGTCGTTGTAAAGACTGGTATTGGAACTTTCCTCACAGAGTTCATGTGACATTTCCAATAGGCTGGGGTGCATCACAAAATGAATTGGTGAGAATTGGGGTGTTGAGGTTTTTCTCAGGTTTTATGTGGTGCTGAATCAGTAAATCGGGGCCTGCATCTGACCTCATCTTCATGTACGCGGGTTGTCTTGACCTCCCATAGTGTGCAACTCCTAGCCTTGTCAACCTGGGTGTTCTGTTTTGTCTGTCGTTCTCCTTTTACTCCTCCCTCTCTCGACTCTCTTCCTCCCCTGTCTCCCCTTCCACTAGTCCATAGTCCTTGCTCGCATTTCTTTCCATCCTCTCCCACCATCTTTCTTCGTCTTCGTCATTTTCTTTGTCATTTTCTTCAGGTCTCAGTCGTTGTTTGCGTTTTGTGCCCGTCTTGGAGAAGGCTCCCAGCTTCACTAAGAACTTCGCCATTGCTTCCAGCCCCTCCTTTGTGCCTAGTAGCTTTCCTAGTTCGAGTTGTTTGTCTACTTTCCTAAGTATGTGTCGGTATTCTTCATATCTTGGGCATGTCTTTATGATGTGTTTCCTCATTTGGTGTTATATACCGCAGCTAGACTGTCCTTTTGCTAGGTACAAATTTAGCATAATACTCACCAACAAACGTGTGTTTCATGCAGCATTGTGTTAATCTGCTGAATACCTCCCTTGAGGTGTGGATGACGTGTTCCCTCAGTTTCTACCTCGGTGGCAGCCTGTTCATGACTGGAAGGGACGGAGATAGAACTGAAAGAGTACAAAGTTGGAAGAAGGACTTAGAACAAAAAGGACATATAAGACATATCCTAGATCTTTGTATCTATCTTTTATTCATGCAACATAAGTGGAGGGAGGCAGGGGTAGGCGGCATCAAAGTCAATAGAAAAAGATTAAACTGTTAGCAGCAATCACAAAATACAAGTTTTCACGCATGGTTAGGGTTCCCCAGGGCCTCTTAGCACCTCTCAGACTAACAAGGAAAATGACAAGTTGAGGATGTGGGGCAGAGAATGGTCAGACTATGCAACGTCATAGAAGTTGTCAAGCCCTAACATGAGAAACAATGCGTCAGGAAAAAAAGATATAAAACATTAGTAAAAGTAACAAAATAAAAGTTTGTACATGTACTATATTGGCAGGGAGGGCAGCGGACATGTTGTTTGTGAGGGTCAGTGGTGGAGTAGGTTAGGTTAAGGTCTTGATCACTTTTGACGAGGGCTCCATCAAAGCCCTTGTCAAAAGTGATCATTTTCCCATGCTAACTAGTTTTTAAATTAAATAAATAAATATTTGAAATCAAGGTTGGAATCTGTCTAAATAGATATCAATAAATATGTCGGTGCACCAGGAAGTCTCCATGCTCAGAACTCAGCCTCTCGCACCTCTCGTCTTCAAATATTGGAAACCAAAATCTTGCAGAGGACTACTCTCAGTCTATCATTTCCTTGCAGCCTGTTTTAACCTATGAGTCTTCACAAAGTTTGCCGCAGACATTGACATACCACCTGGTATACTCAATTGGTCGAATATATGGTATGTCATTTTACTGTTTTATTCCTAGAAAAAAATTCCAGATAGGCAAGGATTACTAACCCACTATTGTTGTAGATTGTAGCACACCAGAATAAAAACAATTGAATGAAACATTCTGGAGCCGGTAGGTAAATATCATGGTTTGATATGTCATTTGCCAATGTCAAAAAGTGATTTTGAACTAATCTAATTGTACAAAAGGATAATAGTCCGCAGCAAGCATTGCAGTAGACAGGCGATCATGGTCTAGACCATTAGTGTAGATAAACAATGCTTTGTATTGTATTTGATCATGTATGTTATCTGTATCTTCCATATTCTATTTCTGGAAAATAAAATATTCCACAGTGAGTCAAAAATAGATTGGAGGGATTGGAAGTAAGTACAATGCATACCATCACTGTCATCAGTATTCCACAAGGGACAAAACAGAAGAGATCTATTTATAAACAAGGGCGCAGATTTTAATAGTGATCCAGCTACAGTTGTGCATGGACCAGGATGCAGACATGGGCGGAGAACAGCAGGTGGGCAAGGGTGATGGCGCAAGGTATTTAGTTTTGTGTGGGACTGGTCACGAGGCTTGTAGCTTAAAGGCCCTAATACATTAGGCTAGCCTTGTACTGACAGGGATATAATATATCAAACTGACTGTACAGCCTGTCTATTGCTCACAATTAGGTGTCCACCACTCTGAAATCTCTATCTGCATCTTGACTCTATGCACAGCATTTAGTGCATTGTCAACTGCCTCCTATGCATGTCACACTTATGTATCTGGTCTATACTGACATTTTCCATCAGCAGTTCTAGATAAAGGAGTCAGAGCATTAGGATCAAAAGCATGCCATGTGTTTTTGAGTTTGGTAAGTTTCTCATTAGACAAGAGTCAGTGTTTTACATGTTACAACATTAGGTAAATAACACATACTTAACTGCATATAAATTCATAAGTTTTTGATAATATTCCATCTTAAGTGTTTCTTGCATTGGTTCCTTTGATAACAAAGACAAGTAAGCATGCTCCTCCATAAGCTATTCATAGAAAACCTCAGTTCTAATAATTTCTGATTCGACTATCTGGTTTGATTACTAATTTGTGAGTGCCAGTCCTATTTTGTCACCAAAGTCAGTTTTCAACTATAAAGAAAGTTGTTGCATATCAAATGAAGGTGGCGTATTCTGTATCTGTAAGGTCTGATGGTCAGCACAAATCCTGTAGCCACTTCCTAACCTGGTCAACTTGTTGGTCTTCTGACTTAGCTTTGGCACTACAAGATACCACTGAATATGGTAGATGGTGACTGTCTTCCCATAAGGGTCTGGATTCCTCAACTATCTTTAGATTGTTAGATGGCTTAGCGATGTTATAGATATGGGCCATGTAAAAAGTCGATGAAGCCTGATACAGCTTAGGTTGATATGGGATGATAAGGTGTAGCCAGGTCGAGACTGGTTGATCTTTGTGAAGTGCTGGAATAGGTAATTGAATGATATGTACAAAACCATGCAGCTAGTCGATCTAGTCATTAAATACATCATTGTTGCTTTCATCTAGCGCCTCACCTTCTGGCTGCCTTGATTATCTAGACAGTCCATCAGGTCCGTGAAATGCACTTTTGACGTGAACTAGCTCAAAGTGAAACATTAGTATTGCTACTACCCAGCAATTCATACTGGCCAAAGGTTGAATGTCTGGATTCTAAAGCATTCCTTTGATGTAGTGTGCGTCGACTTTGACAATCAGATTTCTAAGCCCAATGAAATATATTTGTAGTGCCTGAAACAATCAAAACAAGCCATATAACTCTAGCTTGGGCTAACTGTAGTATGATTCTCTGTCATTAAGGGTTATCAATCTGAAGTGATTGTAGTGTCTGATTCTTCAATTTGTGCCATCATACTGACATAAAAAGAAGCTAATCACAATGTATAAGGTGTCAACGGCAAGTATAACAGGATCAGGAGTAGTGTAGTTGATAGGCACCAATGGCTTTGCTTCCTGTAGTGCCTTCACTAAATCTTTTTGAGCATTAATTTGATTGGGTCTGAATTTAAAGGAGACCCCAGAATGAGTTAAGCGATTAAGAGCATGCGCTGATGAGCCTGCATTGTGGCTGGCTACAGATAACCCCAATACCCACACCTCACATTGGCTCACTATTACCACTAGAAGCGCCACACTCTAGCACTTCCAGCACTATTTTTCTCATATTTTTACACTAATACTTGCAGCTACAGACTCCAATTACTCTCAGACCACTTTTTATAGCACTACTTATTCTTTGCACTACTATTGACACCTCACTGCACCTTGCCACTTGCACTCCAAGGCTATATGTTTACACAGACACTTGGCATCAGTCAATCCAGAATAATGCTCTTAGCCAGTGGTAGTGCTCACAGGATAGAATGATGAAGTATTTCTATGACAGCGTTATTATGGACCTTTTTACTATACAATTCAATTCACCACATTTACTTACATTTTTATCAGTTCACCACCCTTTAGTAGCGCTTAACCTCTTAGCGTCAGCTAACTTTCTTTACTATAAATACATACTTTTTATTAGTAGTAAAGGGGAATCAATTTGGCAGTAGAGATCGTATCCCAACATTTTGGTCATCATATGCAACAAACTACCTCTTATTGACCATGTCAAGCAAGGGGACTCTGCTCTAGTTTTCTATCGCTCTCTTTAGCACCTTACAACTATGGCTTGGATTTTGTGCTTAGATCTGCTATGCAATCTCATCCTTTTATTATCACATTCTAGATGCTATAAATACATACTTTTTATTAGTAGTAAAGGGGAATCAATTTGGCAGTAGAGATCGTATCCCAACATTTTGGTCACCATATGCAACAAACTACCTCTTATTGACCATGTCAAGCAAGGGGACTCTGCTCTAGTTTTCTATCTCTCTCTTTAGCACCTTGCAACTATGGCTTGGATTTTGTGCTTAGATCTGCTATGCAATCTCATACTTTTATTATCACATTCTAGATGCTAACACTTAGCACCTCTTAGTGACCCTCTTCCACACCTCTTAGCGCCTTCCTTAGTGACTTTTCCACACCTCTTAGTGCCTTTCTTAGCAACTTTCCAATGTTCTTAGCGCTCTTCCTTAGCAACTTTTAGTGCCCTGTAGCTATGTTTTGGAGCCTTACACAAGTGCCTCCAATCACCCACTTTCCTTGCCACCAACCTCTTGCCTACCATGTGTTCTCTGAGACCTGTCTGGAACTCTCTCACACACTTAGCATGCCCAAAGCTATATTGGCTAAGTAGCTGTACTAGTGATAGTCCATGCAGCACCCAGCTCAATTTGGGCATCATCAGCACCCAATGTGAAAAATAGTGTATGAACATGCAAAGGACATCTACTGTGCCTAGAAATGCGCAAACTTCTGAGAGGTTATAACAGACCCCCCACTTCTCCAGAAGTGCTAATTGGCTCTTCTCAGGAATCCTGCCTTCTGGCATGCAGACATGCCCTAAAATTTTAAATTGCAGCATGCAAAAAACCAGCTTGTGTCCTGAAAACATCCCACCACAATACTTCATGCACTGTAGTACTCAGTTGACCAGTTGGAAGAAGTTCCATAACACCATGCAGATATTGAGATTTTCTGGGTGCACTTTGGGCTTTCCATTTACAAGGCACCAATCTCTTGGGCCCTTAACACCTACGTCGTCAATGAAGCTAAGCACATGGTAAGGTATTTTGGGTTGTAGAATAAACGTAATGTCATTGTGGAATATGGGTACCAAATTTGTCCATCCCATGGGAAGTGTAACTAGTTGTAGTGCCCTGAATGGTGTTTGAAATGTTGTCAAGTCACGAGAGGAAGGGTGGATTAAGTGCTTGTTGTAGCTATTGTACAAATCCAGAGTAGCACTACATATTCATCCCACAAAAGAATTAGCAACATGATTGGGGAAGGGTGGTACCTCTAAATGACAAATTGTGACTTTGTTTAGCAGCTCCAAACTGTGAACTATACATAGCTTTCTATTTTTTTTCAGTACACAGAACCATCTCAATCTGTAGGCCAAATTAGAAGGCTTGTAAACTCCTGCCACTATCTTGGAGCAAATAATTTGGCAAATTTCAGCTTCAATGCCCAGTAGTATAGGTCAGTTATGCTCAGTCCAAGGTACATGAGGTATCTCGGTATAACCACTGGTGGAAAGAAGTCAGTTCTAAGTTTACCACGCTCTGAATCCTCCCAAGCAAATGCTTCATTTTGTTTCTGCATAATGTTGACTAATACGTCTAGTTCCACCATTAATAAAAAGCCTGTATTGTAGGCTCTAAGAAATAGCATCTGTTGCTCCTCCATAAATTGTCCTGTAGATTTGAAGGGTGGCAAATTCAGATTGAGTTCAGGAAGGGTTGCTAATGGGTGGCCAATTATCTTTCTCTCAATACAAAATTCCTCATGTACGGCACTTGCTACTGGTTTCGCTTTAAGTGCTACTGGCTTGTACTTCTTTTTGACCTGAACCCCTTTGCGCTTAGGGGTACTATTATTAGCAAATGTATTATAAATGGAATTTTGGTTTCTAGCAAAACCAGATATCAAAGGTTCTTTAGAATCAGGAGTAGAAACAAAATAAGTGTCTGTCAAAAGGTTTTCAGTAATATTGGACACAGTGAGGTATAAGTAGGATAAAACTTTGCTAGTAAGCGACAAAGAAGAGTTCAAGATTTCATGGGCTAAAGAGGTATGTGATATAAGGGTTACTTGCCCAGTCCAATGATTATAGTCCAAGATAAGTGCTTCATCTCCATAATCCTCATCACTCATCTCCTTGATGGCATCAGAAAACACTTGCAAGGGTTGTTGCTAACATAAGGTTGCTTTCTCAGTCCTGGCTTCTGGAATTTCCCTCATGGAAATGTTGGGATTGTTCTTCTGACACCCAAGTTAGGGTCGCTAATAGTTAGCATTGTTTTGTCTTTGGACATCGTCTTGACTACTAATCAAGCTAGCATGTCAAAGAGCCTTCCTAATAGTAAATCATATGCAGGTGACCTGAGAATGTGAATTTGAAGGTAGAACATAAGATTGCCAATAGCACATGGAACCTTACAGGCCATTTCCAAAGATCAATCAATAGTGCCGTTAGCGCTTTGCATATTAAGAACAATTGTTGGGTCATAAATAATGCCAAGTTTGTTAGCAACGTCAGCAGCTATAGAAATGATCTGAGATCAATTGTCTACAATTGACTCAATTTTACTTTTGCCATCCACAGTCAGCATGATTGAACAAATAGCATGAGAGTCCTAGACTACAGTTAGGATGGTGGGATCATTGCTAGATCTTAGCGACTTAAGGTAGGTTTCAACCAGGTCAACAGATGTAGCTTCTTTAGGTGGTGCAGCCTCCTCTTTGGTTTCCAGGATTACAGTTTCTGTGATGTATGCAAATCCAGGTAGCATGTTGTTGCATTTGTCCACCATCATTACATTGTTAGCTATGTTATGTTGAGGTGTAACTGCAGTACACATCTGATTCCTGACGTCTGGTGCCATACTGCATAGCTCTCCTACTGATAGCATAACCTGGGTCTGCATAATGTGATCAAAAACTACTTTAAACTTTTCCAGGTCATATATAGGCACTATTGGTCAATAGCTCCCCATAGGTTTGTCTGGTGCTCTGAAGTTGCAATTAAGGGGTGGGGCATAGTTTCCTCCAAGGCCAGCATAAGGATGCAGCAGTGGTTCAGTAATGGTAGGCATCTTGGTTGCTTCTGGTATATTATTGGTAGCGCTAGAAGTCAAAGCTTTTGCTGGGGTGGGGTCTATTGTAGCGTCTGAGGGTCTATAGTCTTTTAAAGGCTGCTTGCCCTTTCTGATCTCTACCCCATCAAAGACCTGATTCTTTAGCAACTTC
This sequence comes from Macrolepiota albuminosa, assembly GCA_027475525.1. NCBI lineage: Eukaryota > Fungi > Basidiomycota > Agaricomycetes > Agaricales > Agaricaceae > Macrolepiota > Macrolepiota albuminosa. The sequence continues at coordinate 235,010 of JAMWFC010000108.1, forward strand.
AGTTCCTTTTCCAGCATCTCAATTCTCTCTTTGCGTGACAATGTAGGTTGGTCACTACAGCGTTAAGCTAGAGTACCTTGTAAATTAGCGCTTGTTGGGGAGTCACTTCTGCTTCTGTTGTCGCTGTACTGTTTAGGTTACCTGTTGCTAAGTTCCCAGGGTTTTGACAGTGCCACTTGTCAATGCGCCCCTGGAAAGTCTTATGCTCAGGATAAAGGAGAATGTTAGCGCCCAAAGGCAGGACTATTTTACCATCCACCCCATGGCATGCTCTCCCTTGTCACAAATATTGTTCAAGGATAGTGCATCGACTCCTGGTCATGGTATGTCCTGCCTCACCATAAAAATGGCAAAGTCCTGTCTGTACATTGTTCCTAGGCACCAAGAGACTAGTCAAGATTAAGGTTTCAAGTTTATTCATGATGTTAGCGACTGTGTTGTTGACAGCATTTTCCAAATCCTCTTTCTTGACAAACCTGTTGTGGTCATTGGCAGTGCTAGGTGCTGGCGACTCTAGTTTGGGTGCCATTCCTCCATGGTCCAAGCCAGGATGCTGCAAAGATATACCTGTGTCCGTGCCTTTTAATACCCATTTTCCTGCCTCAAAGACTTCTTCTATATTGTAAGGTTCCTCAGGGTGATGGTCATACATAAGAATCTCCAAGCATTGTGCAATGTTAGTCCATAACGAGGTCGGAAACTCTTGTTGAAACAAACGTCGCTTCTCATTCCTGTATAACTTTCTATTCTGGACAAGCCATCTTGCTATCTGCTGAAAATTGTGATAATAAGTTGATAACATGCCTAGAGTATAGATCCCTATTGCAAAGGTGTCCTGAACTAGCTTCTGGATTTTTATTACCATATAACATGTAGCTTCTTCAGCGCCAGGATATAAATGAATAATAGTCTTCTTCTATTCATTATAGGTAAAAGGCCTTGGCACTTCATCATTTGTAAGTCCTTGGAACTCCTTTAAACTTGTCCATGATTTGGCTGTATCATATGAGACATATCTGATGGCATATTCCTTTATCTGTATATCATCTGTCATGTGGCAGTCATGTAGCAAATACTCCAACTCCTTAAAATACTGTGTTAGTTCACAGGGCTTCATTTTGTCCCACTTTGGTAACAAGAAGTGGTTTCTGGATGGCATGCGCTGGTTATTCAGCTGCTCCATATTGGCAGGGTGTGTGTGTCAAAGTAGGAAGAGTGGTGGTGCTTGTGTTACTAAACATTGATGTAGTGGGTACAGGCTCAGTTAGTTCTGAGTCGCTAGGTTCTGGTGATAATAACCTAGATAGCTCTTCTAAAGGAGTAAGCAGCATATGGTTTTCACCTGCCAAGTACTCAAAGGGTTGGGAAAAAGAGAAAAAGTTTTTGGCTAAGCTATCTGGGGCCGCCTCAAGCTCCTGGTCTAAAGTCTGTCTTGGTAGCATGCCTAGTAAGTGTGGTGAATTGATGGTACTTGGTTCAAAAGCGCTCTCTAACAGGAGGCAGTGCTGTTGCTGGGCTTGAGTTTCCAGCAGAATTCTGTCTTAATAGAACTCCTCATGGTGGGCTCCAAAATAATAATGCCGTCTCCAGTGCCTGATATACGTAGTTGTGAAGAGTCCTGACAGGGTCCTGGTATGCTCAAGCAGAGGTGATAGAACGATGTGCTAGATAATAGCATCTTGGATGCTACCTAGCAAATGGTAAGTGCTGTAGTTTAGGCAAAGATAAAGAGAAAAAGATGAGTAGCACAGTGTAATGTGCCTGTAGGTAGTACTGTAAATGATGAAGACAAGATAGATGAGGCTAGCACCCAACTTAGTGACAAAGTCAGGCAAAGCTAGTGTGATTTGATTGCTAAGTGTAACTTGGGTGCTCAAGAGGTTATGATTTGTTGTTATGTACATGTGAAGTAGCTAACTTATATACTATGTGCTACTGTGTTTTCCAAGATAAGTCCATCTGTGGTGCTACCTCCTAGTCCCTTTTCTTGTGTTTCCCTCTAATGGTGACCTGTCAATGGCAACCTGTTGCACATGGCTGATGGCACCCAATGGCATTATGACCCGCAGCAACCAACAGTGACTCTAAATTGACTTAGAAATATAAGGGTCTGCTCACTCTTAATATAATTCCGATTGGCCAGGCTGTTTCAGGGTATGGTCAGAAAATCCTTGACAGACACTGTGAGTGCTAATATTAGCGCTACTCATTGTATCAGTTCCTGACAGGTTCAGATGTCAGGTTTAAGTATATCCTGTGCCGCCGTCATTGATTCTTTTAGACTTCTGATTGAAGTGCCTTGTCAAATGGCAGTGCCTACTGCTGGCTTCTTCTGGAAGTGATCAGGGTTTGGTTAGAGTCCCCTCCTGCTGTCGTGTTAGCACTATACATTCTGAGCCTCCTTTGTCCTTGGAATAGGTGAATGGAGTGTGCTGAAGGCCTGGTAACTGGTGATTAGGGAAAATGATAAGTCCTGCAATAGAGTGACAGAGCTAGGGCTGCTCTGTACCCAAACTGGTTGCTAGAGTCTCCAGTGTGTCAAGTGTCAGTTGGCCTATAATGTCTCTTGATGTGCTCAGTCTGAGTAGAAGCCTATCACCGCTATATCAGATTTGACTAGAACTAGAGTGAATACAAGATATTGTTTTATGTAATACTCTAATATCTGGTAACAGCATTGTTGATGCTTGTTGATGCATATAACTAGTGTAATGATCCATTACAACATCTTCCAATCACCACCATGAAGTACCTGGTTTCAGCTGCATAAGGGAAGGCTTGGTGGGTATTATAGATAAAAAATTCATGAGTCCCACACTGTCTCTTGGACCTGGTATTTGTGCGTAAATGCATTTCTGCTCCTTGATAATATGGAGGTCTGATCCCTTTATGGAAGGGCCATGGTGGCTCAGCTGGCACCACCATGGTCTGAAGCAGGGGTCACATGCTCTTGCAAGTGGAGAGGACGCAAATTCAAACTGCACTTGTGTGGAAAACACCTTAGACACTATGCAGCTTATTTCAATGCTGCCGGGAAGCTACTGCCCACACATGTTGACTAGGGAGGCTTTATTGTGCAGGCCATAGTTGGGTGAACCAATCAACACATGACTTGATGAAGCAATGTGACCACTGCACTCCTGTCCAAATCAGGAAAAATAGTTAGGGTTGCCCAGTGGGATGGAATTGGGAGAGGTTAAACTTGCTGACCAAGTGTGTCCTAGTATGGGTGGGTGGGAAAAGAAGGTGTCAATAGTTTGATCAGGCTGCTGACATAATGTATGGTCCATCGGATGGGTTGGCATGGCTGTTGACGTCGGAGTAAGGTTGATTTGATCAGCTGCTTATTGTCGGCTTAAAACCAGCAGGCAGCAGGACTGTCATTGGCCTACTCAGCTGGCTTATACCATCATGGGTTCCAAATCTTGGGATCGATCTCTGGAAGATACCATCCAGGTGCAGGGGAGGTTATAGTATTGTGGGGCCTTACTAGGAGTTATGGCTTAGAGGAAGCCAATAGGCAATCAGTCTTCTAAGACCTACACCAACCAAACACCGGCAAGCATTGCTGAGAGTAGAAGAGTCAGGAGAAAATAGGGATGGCATGATAACAGTGATAAGTCAGGGTCTTAATATGGAGAAATACCATACTTTACTATATCGTGTGACCTAGGACACTATACCCAAGCAATATGCATGTAAAAATAGGTTTCAAAAAACAAAAGGGTTCATCATCATCATCCCTTTATGGAAGTGGGTTACACCGCATATCCCGACCCATAGAGGTTAAAAAAAATCTATTCTAGTTAGAAGGGGAGGTGAACCCCCTCAGAGGGTAGGGTGGGACATGCAGGTGGCCTAACTACACGAGTACACGGAATATATACAGTCGGGTATCGAGTAGTCGGGCTTCGGGTAGGAAGAAGTAAATCACAAGGTCTTCACACTTCCGATAAACTGCAGAGGATGGCCGTTTAATATCGGAGCCTGAAATCAAGGGTTTGTACCTGATGACAATGTGTGACCTGGGTAAACGTATTTTTAGCTTCCAATTTTACGACTACCTCGTCGCTGCTGTGCATGGCAAAAAGCAACAGCTTAAATGCAGGAGAAACGGTGAGGCCACATCTTCCATTCGCCTATATCCCATCCACTGAGTCTTCCAAGGGACATACCTTTTAGTTTTCTCGGGCTACGTAGCACGCGACTGTTAAAGATAGACCCGTGGATTCCTTCGTCACTAAGAAGGGCATGGTCGTGGAGAAGCAAAGTCCGTCATGCTTTTACTTGCTCGGAAACTTTGTGATGTTGATAGACCCAAGGAATTCCGACATACATTGAGGTTCAGCGACCTACCTTTGGAAATTCTGACAGAGATTTTGAAGCATGTCCATTGGCGTGACTTGCTTATCATGAGGCAGGTGAGTCCATAGACTCTCTTTACAAAACCAAGGGATAGGTTCATGACTCTAGGTCTGCAAAGGACTAAACGCAGTTTCACGGACATGGGAAGTGTGGAGGAACCAGTATCGAAGTTATTTGACAGAGAAACGATTCAGGATGGCAGCGGAAGAAAGCCTCGACATGTATTCACCTCTGGAACTGGAGTCTTGGGTGTTGCAGCGGAGAAGTGCCGATTGGGAATGGCAATGTAAAAGCCATCCGGTTCATGAGCGTGTGGTCTCCTTGGACGCTGATTTTACGTTGACTTTGGTCCCAGGTGGACGCTGGCTTCTTACCACTATGCGCGATGGTTCAGTTTTGTGCCATGACCTTGAAGATCCCCAAATGCGGAGCAAGTTATTAGTGCCACCACGTGAAGACCCCAAGCGCCAATTCCTATATTGCGGAGCCGTTGACGTTGATTTCATGAGTCCAACATCCAAGTTTTTTATGGTCACCTATCCTTCGGAATACTATGGTCAGTTGTATTGTAATCCTATGTGCCACACGATTGTTACTGATCCGAATCTGGATTCACACTAGACCCGTCTGTAACTGGTTCTCTTGACCTTATGATCTGGTCAGTCAATCAGAGTGGACATGGGTCCTCTGTATGCCTGGAAGCGCATCTTTTACATTCTTTTCCAGCGACTGAGCCCCGCACCAGTGTTTTCTCCGTCAGTCTCTATGGTAATCTACTCGCCAGGCTTATGTATACCAATTCGTTCCGGACGTACATCGAAATTTTTGACTGGAGGTCCTCTACGGAGTCAGTGCATCGTAGAACGGTAATTTTCCCTGGTGTTCCATACTCTGGAGACCTGGTTCGTGAGGTTCCCTTCATCCAATGTATACAAGCATTTATATAGACGATTTAGGATCCCGTATTGCTGCTTCCTGGAAGCCGGCTGGCCTTTGTCTCCGTCCATAATGTCTTCGTATACGATGTAGGCACAATGACCGACCATCAACCTATCGCCCCCGTAATCCCCCAAATCCCGTCAGAACCACGATGGTCGGCACTTGACAGTCATGGGGACCATAGTTTCCGTTACCATCAATCAATTCAAGACAATGACGCCGTTATTTTTGTTTTGACTTCCAAACAAATAGTTTACCATCTGGTGGTTCCTCATAACGTTCAGCGTCCACCACGTCTCTTGCACTATATGATCGTACCTCACGAATATAATCTATATACGGCTGGAACACACAAGGCGCTTGCGGAGAAACATGGTTCGGTCCTAGTCAAAATCGGTACTACAAATCTACCTGGAGACGTTGTCACTGTACATCAACTCAGCGTATCTCCGAATCTTCAACGGTTCTTGTGCAACGCATCCTTGGACGATACCCCTCTTTTGATCGACGACATTGGACGTATCATAATCAGTGACGACCGTGAAATTTTCATTCTTGAAACCTCTAGATTTCCCAAAATTTTTTCGTAGCTCGTAATTATATATAATATGATATATTGAGTACAGTGCACGTGGTTACTTCACCATCCACCCAGTTTAGGTACCAAGGAATTTTTTTTTGGATTTTTCCCTTTTTTTCTAGGACAGAAACCATGTAAAAGACGTCGATTTATGCAACATCAGAAAATTTCCCATGCATTTCACTTTTTTGGGGGGTCAGGTACAAATTTTTTCAGTGCCTGATGAAGGCAGAATTTGGAATTAGTGTAAATTTTGAGTCTGTGTTGTAGTGGATGTACATGATCCTGGCTGCACATGATCCCCTGCACATGACCAGTTTGATATTCAGAAGTTCATCCTAAAGTTGAGGGGTTGGTTAAAAAGACATCATTTGCATTCCAAGTTCTTCCTCTATTAAACTGTCTGCTATACTATTCCTTATATTGATTGTTTTGTTACATAGCAACAAATAACTTTTGTTGTGTTCTGTCCCATAATATCTTGAATTTTCAAATAAAAACATACCACTTGAGCATAAACTTATGTCTAAAGGTAATGAAAATAGAAATAAAAGTACGTGACAAAGAAAGAAAATTAGACATGAGATATGTATGAAGTATTGAGTAGACAACATGACTGATATATTATTTATTCATCTAGCAGAATCACTTTCTAGAAATTGAGGCTCAAGCTGATGATGAAGACCAAGTTTGAAGGAAACAACATTAATAGTTTGTACAGATACTCTATATATCTATGCATGGCTGACAATAAATAGATCACAGATGACTTTATTGAAGACAGTAGACCTGTTGCATTGGATCAAAGTCTTTCCCAATAAGATAGGCAACATCCATACTTGACAACCCCATGTGACTCCAAGTGTGACAAACATGTCAAAAAGCAAGAAATTGAGAACTCCTTCTTCAGTTTATTGAATTCAGACAATCAAAAAAAAAACAAATTCTGTAAATAATCTTTCCCTGCAATATGTTCTTTTCCAAATTTTAGTATATTCAAAATTCAGAGTAGAGTTCACAAAATAGAGGAAAAATCACTAATTTGCGTCAATTGTCATTAAGTTATCATATTGTTGACACATTGACGTGTCGACATGTCCAGCATTGGACCAAGCAACTGCTACCCATAAAGCTTTGAAGGTTGTGCTAGAAGGTCTTGAGGTCAAAATATCAGCACAAAATGATACTGCTGAAGAGAGTCCAGATGCAATAATCAACAATAAAGACTACAATGGAACTCCTGATAGACCTGCAGATAAAAATAAATATTTTCTGCCAAATCTTAATGAGGTACAAGCAGCATTGAAGGATATTAAACTCTTGTTAAAGCCTCTTTGAGATATAGGTGCAGGCTATAAAGATTCTCATCTAAACCTCCTCTTTTGAAAATGTCTTGAGGCAATGATGGTCCTCCTTGCTATCTACATTTACCCCAAAAACAAGCTGATCTGGGCAGAAGCAGCTCATCAGGTGTCACAGATGCAGGATCATGGATCTCACCTTGCACAAAATGGACTCAGAACTTTATTGCAAACCAAGAAGATCTTTCTGAAAATAACTATGGCACCTAGAATGAGTCTATTCTAGAAGACAAAGACTTGACTCAGAAGCTGCACCTTCATCTTCAAAGTATTGGCCCACATATTGCTGCTCACTATATTGTTTCTTACATGGATCGAGAGAAAGTTAAAACTTGGCTTAAATCAAAGACAACAATATCTCTAAAGACAGCTCAGTGCTGGTTGGTTAAAATGAATTATAGATGGAAAAGTGTACCTGGTGGACAATATGTTGATGGACATGAGCAAGCAGATGTTATTGCATACCAGCAGAATATATTTCTTCCTTGCTGGGCTTGTTGGTATTCCCTTCACATGCCACTGGAAAGATGGAAAGTTGGATGAGAGTGAAGCTGTATGGCCAAATGATCCTGACAATAGTATACGGCCATATAAAACTATCTATGTCATCTGGTTCCATGATGCATTAACATTCTATGCAAATGACTGGCAAAAAGTCTGCTGGAGTCATGAGAATGAAAAAGCAGTTCCCAGAGCAAAGGGTGAAGGAGTGTCTCTAATAGTGGCTAATTTTGTTTCCGCTGATTATGAATGATCATGTTCTTGTGACAAGTCAAAGCAAGGTCAAATATTATTCAGAGCCAGAAAGGGATGAGAAGGATACTTTACAAATGATGACATTATCCAACCAGCTGAGGATGTGATGGATATTCTGGTAGCATAGTAGCCTGGCTGGCCACATGCAAAACATGTTCCTGTCTGACTAGATGGATTGGCTGGCTTGACTTCTGGCCTTGGCTTAGGACGTTCTCTGTCCCAAGCCTGCTCCAGTTGTGAGTGGCTACACCCTTGATTCCCAGCAGGAGCTTTGCATATCACAAACTGTGTGTTGCAGTCACAGTTCATGTCAGCCTTTTTAGCCAGGAAGGTCTCTATATGCTGACCTTGTGGGAGTGCCCCAGCAGGTGTAAATTGCCTGCTTCCTCCTTTATGGCTACTACAATGCTCATAGTGGTTAGCAGTCTTAAAAGACTGCTCATACTTTATGGTGTACACTACAAACTCCTCAACATTGTTGACCTCTGGAAACAACCCATTCTCAAATATCAAATAGCAGTGCATGTCCACTGGAATACTATCCAAGAACATTTTGAGCATAGTGTACCTGTCTGGGTATACTGCCATGTTCTGGGCATGGTTGTTAAGGATATTATAGAACCCTTGTACACCCAACTTCTTGGTGTACTTGGCAGACTAGAAGTCCTGCCTTGTTTCCTGTAATGTCAAAGAGTGCACAAATTGATTGTACAGTCCTGTAAGGACTCCCTTGAATGTACAATCATACTAGATCCAGTTGATGTGCAATACTGCTCGTCGAAACCAACTCATGGCCTCTCTGGCCAAGAACTCAGGCAGAACAAAAATTCATTCTCATTCCATATGATCACCCTCATATAAATACATAGCAAGGTGGATGCATATGTTCATTGCCCAATCCTCCAAGTCACTAAACTTGGAAGCACCTGAGTAGTATAAAGGCAACCTCTAGAGGCTGTGGCTCAGTCACACAGCTGGCAGAGGGAGATCCAAAGAGAACAAGTCTAGGGATTTCCTATGCCAGGTTGGACTTCTGAGGCCTCTGAAGCATTGGAAACAACTGTACAGTATAACAGAACCTTAAAAACTTAAAAATTGCCTACACAAACAATTGCACAAATAAGGAGCAAACTCTGGCAAACTCTGGCTTATGTAAGTGGTCTGGAAGCGGTGCTGAGGGGCCCATACTTGTCTGAATGGAAGCTAAAGAGCCAGAGCACCTCAAAGGTTGAAAATAGTACTAACAGATAGTGTTGAAAGAATAGAAACAGTAAAATGAGATAATGTCAGAAGAAATAAGAGAATGAATGAAAGAAGAGTGAAGAGATAAGGAGTGAAGGAAGGAAGAAATGAGGAGTCCCCTGACAAATAGGCACAAATGTGCCTACTGTCTGCTTTACATAGCTTTGCCATGTCTGGTAACCATAAGGTTACTCCCAAGGCATCATCAACTACTCAATAAAGGTGGTCATGCATGGTTTTACAATGCATACAAATGGCCTCTTGCTGGCCCAGGGATCTAGTTGCTAAATCAGCAGCTTGGGGAAGTGATTTCCCTCATCCACCTTGTGGTGAATGTCCCAAGCCTCCTTGACTGTGGGCATAATTGCCTTCATCTCAGAGAGTTGATCTAGGGTGCTTGTCCTGGCCTCTACCAGGGACATCACATCTTATGGTGCCATCTTGATTGAGGAAGTCTCCTTGATTATGATCATCATGCTGCCCTGGTTCTGGAGAAGATTGATTCCCCTGGCTCTGCATCACAAATTGACAACACATCTTGTCAATGGGCTTAGTGCCCTCAAATACAATGCCCTGATTATCAATAAGAGACTGTCCCTTAGTCCTGAGATTGCCATTGCACATACGTTGATATGCAACTCTGTTGCTCAGCATTTCTGCCATTAGTATGTGTGGCATCAGAGATGCCTCACTTTCTGTAACCTTTGGTTACGAGTTAGAACTATCTTGTGTGTTTCACACAGTGCTGAATCAGACCGCAGTATTGGATTGACTAGAACTAGAGTGAATACAAGATGTTGTCTTACATAATACTCTAATGAATGCTTATAGCGTTGTTGACGCTAGTAACAAGTGTGACTCCGTTACATACCCCCCAATGAGACCAAATACTTGGTCTAAGGAAGGGAGTTGGAGTGGAATGACAGATGCAGGAAAGTGCAAACAACAGGCTAATACACACTTCGCGTTGCTGCAAAATGTTAGCATCATGTGCGACATAGTTGTGTAGCCTGAACACAAAAGAATGCAGTCTCTTATCAGACAGGTGCGCATATGACACCAGAATCAAAAAGGTATAAAATTCAAGATAAAACAAAATTAAGTGACCTCTCCTCTGGGTCCGCTGTATATACACACTACTCTGGAGTGCGTGTCAGCTTGAACATATCGAGTGGGTTACTCAGAGTTACCTACACAATAAAAATATGGGTCTAAGACCCGTCCGCCAATGACTCTGCAACCGTGCCCATCTCTGTCACTATTGACTCCTCCTTAGTTGCAATGTTAATTGCGGGAGGAGGAGGCGCCAATTCTGTCCTCGGTGGGGTGGTTGGCCCCTCAACTGCAGGCGAATCTACCACCATAGGCTCAGTAAGCGCAATGTTAATCGCAGTAGGCATGGTGGTGAGCGTACCATGGGCCGACGTTCGGTTTAGGAGATTGACCCGATTTGGGTCCATTCCAATGAGGTAGTAGAGGCCATTGGCCTCAGGGTTGACTGGGAGATTGCTCTCCTTGTGGTGTTTGAACATGAGACAATAGTGGTTGTCTTCGGTCATTTCCCACTATCCATCCCATTGCAGGATTGCAGCAGGGGTGCCATACTTGGAGAGGCACTCCATGTGCTTATTGTTGACCTGTTTGAAGATGTCCATAGACATTGTGGGGAAATGAAACTGCTGTTCCAGGAAGACTACGCCATAAGTGTAGGTGTAGTCCACCCAGTCCAGCAGAATCCAGTTGTGTAGAAGGACGCGTAACACGTCATCATCAGAGAAGTTCCATGCTTGGTCGTCAGGCACGTGAACTTGGTAAATTTCAAGCTTTGGCCCATGCTGGGGCTCAAATGGTTGCTCAGGGAACATGGCGTCATATGAGGCAATCACCTCTCGATACAGCCCTGGACGGGCCATGACATGAGTCATGCGCCATATGATCACAGGCTTGGCTGCGCTGTTAGCGCATAGAGCTCAACATAAGGCAAACCCAAAGAGGGTCCGCCAGTGCATGCGGTAGGCGTGATCCACCACAATGCCCTGATAAGTGTTCTCCAGCCCGGGCCAACTGAAGACCAGCACGTACTATGCCAGCTGGTCCAAGTCAAACGGCATGGCTAGATCTTGAGCACACATTACGTGCAGCACCATGGACCCATCGTCTTTTGTGTGCAGAAAGCGCCCTGGAATGTGTCATTGCTCAACAAGAGCAAGGTCGTCAGGGCCCTGCATCGGGTTGACAAGGTCCTGGTATTGAGGCTCCTTCATTAGAAGCTGCATGGTTTGGTCATGCAGAGCCTCAACTGTTCGCTGTGCGAACATCTGAAGCTCTGTGATCAGCATGTAAGCAACAATTCTGTTGCAACACAGGACATGAACATTCATATAATATTTATAGAGCCGGTCCAGCTCTAACAGAGTGCGAGAAAGACCACATGGGGCGTGCTTATACACAATCATACCCAGGATGTGGGCATGCTGGCCAGAGAAATACTCATACAATGCTGCTCTATTGGCATCAGCTCCCATCAGCACCGTATTCATGGCATACAAATAATATGTGCAATGGCTGAGTGCTCCTCTAAAGCACAAATTCATTCACTCGATATCGAGCAGCCCCTACACCTTTACTTCCAAGCCATCGGGGATTCTCCCCAAGAACTCATCCTCAGCCCTATATTTCAGGGCCTGCAGCTCCTTGGTGTGGTTTGCCTTCTTCTTTGCAATGTGCTTATTGCGCAATACTCATTGGAATCGGTCCGCTGCTGATTCCCCCTCCTCCCCGTCCTCCTCCTGCTCCAAGCTCAACTCTCCACAGTTGCTCTCATCAGACAAGGATGCTACTGGCGCTTTGCCTTTTCCAGGCATGGGTTTCCCTCTCAAGGTCGCCACCAGACCATCATATTGTTCCAGTGTGCGGGGGTCTGGGGTCAAGACGACCATGGAATAATGTTCTGGCAGGGCTAGTACAAATACTGGCAACATAAACAGCATCTGGACTTCTCCCACTTGTGCAGGAATGCCAGCAGGGAAGGCTATGACCTCCAATTTAGAGGCATTGAGAGGCGGCTTGCAGCCGCAATGCTGACAAGATGGCCCCGACTTTGCCAGGGCAGACGTAACAGGGGCAGGCACATTTTGTGCCAGAGTTCTCCCTTCCAACTCAGCATGGGACATATTAAGGGTTGGCGCCTGAGGCACCATGGTAACAGATTTGGACCCCATAAGTGGGGCCCGAGACGATGCAGGTTCCCACTGGCCCAAGGACAGGTTGGCCAGAGGCTTACTGATGACAGCCAGCGACTCTGACTGGCCCTGAGGAGCCACCGCGGGTAGCCGCAAAGACGAAGCAATGGGCTGAGCAGGCTGCTCAGGGCACGCAAATTGCATGGCCAATGGCAACCTAGCCCATGGAGGGTCGACCGGTCAACTGGGCTGATATTTGGCCCTTTTGACCTCAGCAGTCAATTCCTCGAACGTAGACACTTTGCGCTTAGATGCGTGTTTGATTTGCTCCAGTGCTACAACGCGCTGCCTCCTCATCAGCTTGATCTGGTCGAGCAACCCCTCCATCACCATCACGGCCAGACTGTCCTGCAGGAAGGACGCAGTTGCAGGGACTGGCTATTCCACTGCTTTCAATCTGCTCAGAAGTGCATTGGGCACTGCTATCTCCTGTGCTTGTGGTGCAGGCTCCATATATGGTTCTACCATGGGCCGATGTGCCCACAGTACAGATGGCGGTCCCGTCACTGCACCCACATACGTCAGAATCGATGCCTGCGAGCGCACTGGTGGAACTTGATAATAGCACTCTGAGCGCATGCTGTCCTCTGGGCGCTCATAGCACTCCTCATCATTGACCTCCATCTCTTGCGAGTGGAGGGGGGTCTGGTATGGAAGCAGTTCTTTGCAGCCTGGATAGGCCATGCCTGCAGGATGGTGTTGGCTTGCCACCAGATACAGCGGCTGCCCTTGGTATTCTTGGACTTGTATATTTGGGGGTCTCCTCCCGCCACTAGAGCCTTGTAGGCTCTGATTACTCTTTTGTGGCCCCCAATAGGCCATTACAATGAACACGCTAGCGACATGTATTGGGACTTAGAAGGAGAAAAGAAGAAAAAATCTTCTAACTCCACCAGTGGTGTAAACAACCACAAATAGCCGCCACCCGGTCTTCAACCAGCCATCAAAGTGGACTTTGTTCACATTCCACCATCACACACGCGTTATGCACATTTTGCTAGCTGTTGAGGGTGTTTCATGCCCTGCAGCTCTAGGTACCTGTCCATTGCTGCAAGATCTTTGCAGTTCGCTAGCGGTTTCCAGGTAGTATCACCTAGGCTCCATGTAGCGTAGCCCGCTATGTGGCGTTGGCCACATAGCTTTACTTACTTTACAGTAGATATTATTATATTATATTTATTATAATATAATATTAATTACATTACTATATAACTTAGTTTACCAGCTGCTTACAAAGCAGCTTATTTTCGTGTATACTACATTGTCAATAGACTGGTCTGGTCTGATTCAGTGTCGTGTGTGCACACTAAGCTCTCTAAACTTCGTAACTTCGTTACATTTTTTTGAATCCGCCAGCTAGGATCTATTGCCTAGCATCCGACGTCAGTCGTTGAGTTTGTTGACAGAACTCTATCAGCTTCTCGAGCTTCTTGCACAGCCACACCGTGCAAATTTCAAACAGGGGATCGATGAGTAATCCCATACCTGCAGCGCCCACTGACGGCGGGCGAAATGCCCACGACCTACGGGGAGACCCAGCAGACACCCAGGACGCGTCAGCGTCCAATGCGGGTCAGGTAAGACCCAAGGCTCAAGACCGAGGTCAGAGTACCCAGCAGACACCCAGGACGCGTCAGCGTCCAATGCGGGTCAGGTAAGACCCAAGGCTCAAGACCGAGGTCAGAGTGCCGACCTGGCCGGGAATGAGAGCGAGGCCCGGAGAGCTGAAAGCTCACAACAGGACGGTCCGCAACGCCTCCAGGACAAGATGCCTGGGGGATTAACGCCCCCAGTTACGCAGCTGCCAGGAGGACCGCGACGGTCTAGCCGACTGGCTTCCAAAGGACCCCCACAGGACGGCCGACAGTCAACCGGCGCCTATGGCGCCCCAGGAGACGCCGAGTCGTCAGTACGGACTGGGAGAGCCCTCCCTACGAGCCGGAGCAGTGGGACCAGGCGGTCCACAGCGGGGCCAATGCCTTCTAAAGTAGCGGAAGCCCGCTTAGAAGAGGTACCGGAGGAGGCTGCAAGGCCTGAAGGATACCGCGCAGAAGATCGATTTCCGCGCACACCAGCAGTGGAGGAAGCTCCGGAGGTTGTAGAACTTCCAGAGGAGGTGATGGAGTCGTCAAGTGACGACGACGTCGGAGCAGAGGAACAGCGGCTGAAAACCGCGTACACCGTGCGCTTGCGGGTGTTCTGGGACTTGCACCCAGAGGTGATGAAATACACCACCCAAGCGCGACTTGAGCGCTACGCGTCAGCCCATATAGTAGCACTTAGGCGACAAGGGCACGAAGTGCCCAATGTATTCAGTACGAAATATACTGATTTGATGGTGAGAGTGCTCACTATGGAGCTGCAAATGTATGTGCAGCGTAAGGCCACACGGCAATCGGGGGTCTCGACCCCCTGGAGCCACACGTCCGAGGAATGCTCGGCACGACGCAATCAAGACGTCGGAATCGAGCTAGTGGAGGCACTAGCACGGGCGCAAGAAGTGCCCGAAGTAAGACCGGTGAGTACTTTTTATACTCCAGCAGGACAAGGGTGGCGTGAGGAGCCCCCGCACATGCGTAACCATGACCGTAGGACAGATATGTCAGGTCCGGATGGGCACGATAGCACTGTGCTCAAAGTGGAAAGCGAGGCATCCGTGATGCCACGCGTGCCCATGGCCGAAACGTTGAGCGACAGAGTCGCGTACCAACGTATGCGCAATGGCGACCTCAGGACTAAGGGACAGTCCTTTATAGACGATCAGGGCATCGTATTCGAGGGCACTAAGCCCATTGACAAGATGCGTCGTCAATTCGTCACGCAGGGTCAGGAGAATCAAGCTTCTCCAGGTCCAGGGCGGCGCAACGATCATGATCGAGGAGACTTCCTCGATCGAGATGGCGCCACGAGACGTGATGTCCCTGGTAACGGCCGGGATGACGGCCCTAGGTCGATTCCCCGAGACGAGGGCAATTATGCCCACAGTCGAGGAGGCTCGGGACGTCCCCCGCAAGGTGGACGGGGAAAGTCACTTCCCCATGCCGCTGACTTGGCGACTAGATCCCCGGGTCAGCGGGAAGCCATCCGAATGCATCGTGAAGCCATGCACGATCGCCTGCATCGAGTAGTCGATGATGCCCTGGGCGTAACCTTACGGTTACCAGACGGAGTGAAGCTGCGTAAAGCAGACAGTAGGCACATTCGCGCCTATACAGGCGTGTCCAAGTTCAGCGACCTGGAAGATTGGGCGATGGATGTATGCACCCATCTTGCCATGTGCTTATACGGAGGTGACCGTATGGAACGAGAACGAATTTTCGTTCTGCCTGAGTTCTTGGCCGGAGAGGCCATGGGTTGGTTTCGACGGGCAGTACTGCACGTCAATCGTGTCCAATATGACTGGACATTTAAAGGAGTCCTTACAGGACTGTACGATCGATTCGTACACCCCTCAATGCTTCAGGATGCAAGGCAGGACTTCCAGTCCGCCAAGTACACTGAGAAGTTGGGAGTACAAGGGTTCTATGATACCCTTAGTGACCATGCCCAGAACATGGCAATATACCCGGACGGGTATACAATGCTCGAAACGTTCTTGGATGGCATTCCAGCGGATATGCGCCGCTATTTGATACGTGAGGACGGCTTGTCCCCAGAAGTCAACGATGTGGAAGAATTCATGGCATATGCCATCCGGTATGAGCAGTCTCTGAAGACTGCTAACCACTACGAACATCGGAGTGGACACAAAGGGGGATCCAGGCGACTACCGCCTGGTGGGACGCCCTCACGGGGTCAGCATGTGGGGACCTTCCTGGCCAAGAAGACCGATTTGGATCGTGACCGCAACACGCGGTTTGTTGTACGCAAAACCCCTGTTGCGAACCGAGGGCGGAGCCGCCCACGCCCAGAGCGGGCGCCGGACGGAGAACGTCCTAAATCAAGGCCGGACTTCAAACCGGCCAACCCACCAGGTCAGACGGGGACTTGTTTCGCGTGTGGCCAACCAGGCCACTACGCTACCAACTGCCCTGCGAAGCCAGGACCCCCAAGGAAGGGGTATACACCCCGCGCCCACCTTCGAGCTGCACATACTGCAGCTGCGAGTGGGAGTGACGGAGACGTATCTGCCGATTCTGAGGCGGAGAACCCCACAAACGACCAGGAGCCCCCAGAGGAGGCATCGGGCGCCGAGCCCGAGAGTGTGGTCGTGGAGGGGGAGGAGTACGTCACAGTCGACGTATATGACGACGTCTACGACAATGAGTATTACAGTCGCGACAGCGACTCTGAGTGCCTAGCGGCGATGACGGATTGGCCGTCCGCAAATGACCCCAAACGGAATAACGTGGTTCGGATGAAGAAGGTGACCCTTCGTCGTGCAGAGGGCACTTTGCAGCGCCCAACATTGAAACGAGCAGACAAGGAGTGCCTGGTCTCGTATGTGGACGTAGACAGCCACAAGGCATGGACCCTATGGGACTCTGGGAGTACCACATCGGGCATAACACCCCAGTTCGCCCATGTGTACGGAATATCCGTGCAGGAGTTGGATACGCCATTGGCGTTACAGCTGGGCACTGTAGGGAGCCGAGCCATGGTGCAGTATGGGACAAATGTGAATGTCCAAACGCCGGGCTCACGTAGCCGGGAATACATGGATGTAGCGAACTTCGATTGCTACAATATGATACTGGGAACGCCATTCATGCGGCGTAACAAAGTCATACTAGACTTTGACCAATGTCAGGTACTAGTGAATGGGAAAGTGATCCCAGCCGAACGAGCAACAGCAGACGACACTGATAATCGTCTGCGATGTCATCGCACTATGGAGAAACGCAAGGACTCTCTGTGACTTGGCCGGCGCAGAGTGCCGGCCATGGAGGATGTGGAGGAGGAAGTGCAGGCTATGCCTGGACTGAGAGCAGACCACAACGTGGTAATGATGAGCGAGGAGGAGTATCAAGCCTCCAAGAGGAGCAACGAGCGAATAATCGCTCCTGAGATTCGAGGTGCAAGGCCTCCGGACAAACGCCATCGAAAGGCGAGACGACGGGAGGACTCAGTGGATGTATGCCCACCTACGTCCTCACGAGTCAAGTTGGAAGACTTGAAAGACAGCATCCGAGAGGCAGAAGCCTCAGTAGAGGGGGACACACGGTCCCTATGGGAGCGACCAGCTCCCCTACCGGAGTACGACTGGGCATACGACCCCCGAATGCCGCAAGAGTGGAACGAGCTGGTGGCAGCCACGTGTGCGCGAAATGCGCACCAGAGACGGATGACTGTCAAACCAGCGTATCGCCAGCCAGCCCTGGACAAGGTATCCATAGCGTACTCGCTTGTACATGAAGGAAGAAGCCTCGTGGCTTATAAGACAGCGGCAGCGGGTGCTCCGCTGAGACTACATATACCTGATGACAGTGTCAATCGGGTGCTCGCAATGCGCGAGCAGTATGCACCGCCGCCTCGGCCACCCTCAGAGATGGTGGAATTACTTCCCCCGGTGCGTATGAAGGGGAAGCAGAAGGCGACAAGCCTTCGTGAGGAAGATATTCCTCGGTTGCGTCAGCAATGGCAAGAAGAATTTGCCGACATGGTCAATGGGACCAAGGAGGAGCTCCCGCCGTGGCGGGAGGTGAACCATGAGATTAATCTCATAGACGAGAACAAGCAGTATAAGTACCACTTGCCGCGCTGTCCGCGCGCCCTCCAGGAGCAACTACGCGATAAGACTAATCGCTATTTGAATGCCCAATGGTGGTCCCCATGCACCACCGCTCAAGCTGCACCGCTATTGTGCATCCCGAAGAAGGATGGAACCCTTCGAACAGCCCTTGATGCGCGTCAGCGCAATGACAATACCATAAAGGATGTAACTCCTTTACCAGATCAAGAGGTGATCCGGGAAGACGTGGCTCGGGCGAAGTATCGCTCAAAGATTGACCTTACTGACGCCTACAAGCAGGTGCGCATTTGCACAGAGGACGTACCCAAGACCGTGTTTGCGTCAATCATGGGTACATTCACGAGCAATATAATGCAAATTGCATTTGCACAGAGGACGTACCCAAGACCGTGTTTGCGTCAATCATGGGTACATTCACGAGCAATATAATGCAATTGGAGACTGCAATGCTCCAGCAACTTTCCAGAGGCTAATGACCTCTATCTTCCGAGACGTAATAGGACGTTTCATGCATGTCTACTTAGATGACATATTCATCTACTCGGATACCATGGAGGAGCATGAGCAGCACCTCAGAGTCGTATTCGAACGACTGCGCAAGTACAAGTTGTACTTGAAGTGGAAAAAATGTGAGCTCTATGCTCAGAGTATAGACTGCTTAGGGCATGTCATAGACGAGCGGGGTATCCACCCTGATCAGGACAAACTCGATCGTATTTGGGAGTGGCGCACGCCCCGAAACTACAATGACATCCAACGATTCGTTGGCCTGGTCAACTACATATCGAGCTTCTTGCCCGATGTCACAGCCTATACTGGGCCACTTATGGCCATGACGCAGAACGGATCACCGTTCAATTGGAGGCCGTTACACCAGCGGTGCTTCGAGATGGTCAAACGGATCTGTACGAAGACTCCGGTGATTCGACCGATCGACCCTAGACGGGACGAGCCAATATGGCTCATTTGCGACGCGTCCAAGACAGGCGTCGGGGCCATGTACGGCCAGGGAAGCAGCTGGCAGACGTGCCGTCCAGCAGGGTTCATGTCGAAGAAGTTCACGACGGCCCAGCAAAACTATGCGGTGCACGAGTTGGAGACTCTTGCCATACTCGAGGCTCTCCTCAAGTGGGAGGATAAGCTGATGGGATACCCCATCCACATCATAACGGACCACAAGGCCCTTGAGTTCTTTAAAACTCAGGTGAACTTGTCGCTGCGTCAGCGACGGTGGATAGACTACATGTCGAGATACCAGTTTGACATCATCTATGTTAAAGGTGAACTCAACAAAGTGGCAGACTGCTTGTCACGCTACTTTGAGAGTGATGTAGTCGGGGAGGCTCACGAGCCTCATGAGTATGTGCAGGCAGACTGCCGCATAGACCCTGATGGAGAGGATTTACCTCTCCACCGATACCAGGAGCTCAGGGAGCATGTCCTGGAAGTACGCGCTATGCGTGATGATGAACGGAGGCGAAGCACTCGCCTCAGAGAGCAGCGTGAAGAACGGGACGTAGCCGCCCAGTTGCTCAAGGAGCATGAAGCCGTGGACCCAGCATCCACTAGGGAGCACGAGCGCCACGATGTACCTGTTACGCTTGCAGAGATGCTCGAAGGCGAATTGCCTTCAATGATGACTTCCGGCAGGAGGTGGTGCAGGACTATGGTGATGATCCTCTCTTCGCCGAGATAATTGCCAATCCTGACGACCATCCTCGGTTCAGGCATGAGCCTGGTGGACTCATCACGACGGAGAACCGTCAAGGGGTGGCAGTGGTATGCCTCCCCCGTATGCGTACCATTGTTACGCGGGTCTTGGGCCAGGCCCATGCCCTGGTGGGGCACTTTGGTGCCGCCCGGACATTGGGCTACATCCGGCGATGGTATTGGTGGCCACGTATGGCCCAAGAAGTGACTAAGTTTTGCGCGTCCTGCGCAGCGTGTCAGAGGGCAAAGTTGCCCCCTGGATCCCCTCTCGGGAAGCTACACCAGCTACCCGTGCCGGTGAAACCCTGGGACTCAATTGGAATGGACTTCGTAGGTCCCTTTCCCGAGTCCAGAGGGTTCGATTACCTCTGGGTAGTCATATGTTGTATGACAAGCATGGTGCACCTCATACCGGTGCGAACTACGCTGACGGCTAAGGAGCTGTTGTGGATCTACCTGAGGGAGATTGTTAGGCTGCATGGGCTGCCTAGCACCATTGTGAGCGATCGTGACTCAAAGTTCACGTCTCAATGGTGGAGAGAACTCCACAAACTGCTAGGAGCGCGACTCCTCATGTCGACGTCCTTCCATCCGCAGACGGATGGGCAGACAGAGCGGGTTAACCGCAGTATAGGTCAGATTTTGAGGGCAGTTGTTCGCCCTGACCAACGGGACTGGGTGGACTGGTGTCCACTCACTGAGTTCACGATTAACGCGAGTATCTCGGAGACCACAGGGTATGCGCCCTTTGAACTCAACGGAGGGTACTTGCCCTCCATGCTGCACGAAGTTCGTGCTGATACGGTAGCTCACCGTGGAGTTGTCGAGTTCGCCAGGCAGGCCCTGGAGAACATCGCGGCGGCGCATGACGCCATCATAGAGGCGCGAGTCTTTCAGGCGAAGAACGCCAATCACCGTAGGCGAACAGACCCGCCAATAGCTGTAGGAGCGTTGGTATACTTATCAACGCGTAATCTGAGGCTCCCGAAGGGACGGGCGAGTAAACTCTGCCCGAAATGGGTAGGCCCGTACCGTGTCCTAGACGCGGAGCCAAGTACCTCCAACTACGTGTTGGAGCTGCCTCTGGCATTACAGGAACAATGCATCGTTCCTAAGTTTCATGTGTTGCTGTTGCGACCTTATAGCGCGTCTGACGATGCGCTGTTCCCTAACAGGGCGACCCCGGGCCCCTATGATTTTGGGGCTCGAGACGATGACGAATGGTTCGTCGAGTGCATAATTGGGCACCGGTGGACTGAGCGTAACACGCTCGAGTTTGAGGTACGATGGTCCCTGGGGGACACAACATGGGAGCCACACTCCCATTGCTCCAAGCTAGCGGCACTTGACCGTTATTTGGAGTTGAAGGGCGTTAAGCGCCCACATCAATTAAGTAAGCGTGCCGGCGCTTAATTTGATCGGCAGTGCCGATCGCGGCTTGGCTGAGTTGGTCAGCAGCTGTGGCTGAAACACGTCTTAAAAGGCGAAATTTCTTTTTCGCCTTTTTTCCCCAACCATGGACAGCATGCCCGTGGACGTGAGTGACCAGCAGCAGCAGCAGCTACAGCAGCAGCAATTTGAGAGTACGCCGTCGGTCTTACCGTCGGCTGAAGGGGGGGGGCAGATGGCTCCCCCGCTGACCCAAAATGCGCCCCAGTGGGGACAATCGCAACAGGCGGTGGGCTTCCCACAGCAGCAGCAACAACCAGCGGCGGGCTACCCGCCGCAGCAGCCGGTGATCAGTGGCTATCCGCCACTTCAAACCATGCAGGGCAACTTCATGCCCCAGAACGCACCTGTGGGCGGCTATCAGCCCCAACAACCAGCACCGGGCGCTTATGCGCCACATCACACCGAGGGCCAATTCCAGCAACAGGCCTACGGGGGGCTAGTCAGCCCCCAAGCAGCGTCGGCATGGAGGCAGCTTGCCCCTGTACCGGCAACAGGGCAACTGGGGACACATCCTTTTCCCCAGTTTACCGCCCCGGCGCACTACCCTGGGATGGGTGGTGTGCCCATAATGATGCCATACCCCCCGGCTTGGATGGGGGCTTGGGGCGCAATGCCCCAGTACAGCGACTCGCATGAGTCGCAAGCCAAGGGAGGCTGGTCGATTTCTCTGTCGACCACAGCACCAATTGACAATCTAGAGGGACGCAAAGCATCCCTCGTGCAGGCCACCGCGGCCATTGAGAGAGCAGAAACTCTCAATACAGAACGAAGCGTCGGTTCATCGTCCGATGCGCCGACGGAGAGCCTGGCCAAGCTCTCCTTGCTACAGCGGCTGGAAATGCCGCACCAATCCGAGCCCAGCTCGGAAGAAGAGTCGCGTCCTCGACGCAACAAAGGAAAAGCACAGGCTGTCGAGCCCACTCACAGCCAGGACTTAGTCCTGGCTACCCTTCTTCAACGACTGGGAGATAACGGGTACGATGTACCCGCAGAGTCATCATTCCTCCGCGATGCGGAGGCAGTCGTCCTCATCTGCCGGATGATGGACGACATGGATCACATGTGCGCTCAGCGCAAAACTGATCTCCTTGCCCTCTCGGCCGCTCATAAGCGGCAGTCTACACCCCTGAGTTGGGACACCGACTCCAGCAAAAGGGCGCGTCGGCAAGGAGTGGAGGACGCGCCCTCCCGCTCGATTAAGTCGAGCGTTGCTGCCCCCGGCCGGGAGGCCGGTCTAGGACGGGACATCCTCCCTTATGAAGATGTTCCTGCTCCAGCCGCCCCCTTGCTGCCCCCGGCCGGGAGGCCGGTCTAGGACGGGACATCCTCCCTTATGAAGATGTTCCTGCTCCAGCCGCCCCCGGCTTATCCAGCGCCTCGCCAGCGGTGCGTCTGAGGTCGCGTCTTCACGACCAGTATCCGTGGTATCCACCACGTACTCTGGGGAGCAGAGTTCCAGGGGTGTGAGCACACGTCCCACTGAGGCCAAGGCCTCACAACCCCGAAAGGATCGTCGGGGTAAGCAACCGGAAGTGCGCGCCTACGTCAACGTGCACTTCCCCGAGGATGCCCTGAAAGGAGCCCCAGGGGCTAACATCCCCTTTTTACCCGCTATACTGATAGAGGGCCTGCCAGCCCGACTCCCGCGGTGTGTGTGGGCAATGGACCCACGATCTGAGAAGTCGGAGCCGGAGAGGCTGCCTTCCCCTCCCTCCGACGACGATTGGTATGAGGAGCCTGAAGAGGCTCGTATGGAATCCCCAGTGCCGCACGAGACGGCGGCACAACGTATGGCACGTATTGGTATGAGGAGCCTGAAGAGGCTCGTCTGGAATCCCCAGTGCCGCACGAGACGGCGGCACAGCGTATGGCGCGCCAACGGCGCAACAGCAATTGACGAGCCAAGATGGAGCGTCGGGCGCAGAACAGCGCCAAATGAGGGGCCGCCCTCCTTGAGGACGAAACCGGGCGCATCCCTGATGCGCTCGGTGTGGTGATCTACCGTGATCACACTATTGAGCGCCAGAACTCATTCTTTGGCGCGGGGTTGGCTCCCCAATTCTATTGGTCGCCAATGACCAATACCATCTTCGTCGGGCAAGAAGCCCGCGCAGCCAGGTCCTTCGAGGACGATAAACAGGGCAACGCCGCCGCGACGCCCCACAACAGTAAAGTGTACCAAGTTGCACCTCGCGGGTTTCCCTGCAGTCCTCGAGAAGTCCGCAGACTTCACGCACTGGTTAACAACCAGTTTACGCCGCTTCATCAGTGTCAGTTGGGCTACCTCTTGCTCAACAAATTCAAGCGGGTGGCGCTCAACTGCCACCCTACGGCCCGAGACAGAGCTATGTCTCATTTACTTGACGAGGTCGAGTATAGGACTATCGCGGTACCCTTCGCGAGTCCAGAGGAGCGGGAGAGTTTCCCGCGAATGATTGTGCCGTCACGGCTCTATCGCCGCAAAGAGGGAGGGAAGATTGCCTTCGTCGGCCTTACCCCCCCTGATCCAAAGCAACCATTTGCTTTGGACTACCTGGGCTCATACGCCCTCCTCTATGGACATCCTGGGACGTCCAATGTGTGGACCGGTCTGGCCATGGACTGAGCCATGCGCATTCATTGGCGCAGCCTCTTTGGGTTTGCGCTTGTACGCGCCCTCAGCGCGGTCTGGCCATGGACTGAGCCATGCGCATTCATTGGCGCAGCCTCTTTGGGTTTGCGCTTGTACGCGCCCTCAGCGCCAGCTGCCCCTCTAAGGCCATGGTACACAAGTACCTGGCCTACGTCTTCGCCAGGCCAGGCCTCTATAAAGAGGCCATGGCCGAGTACGAGGCGGCCACGGGGCGAGTCTTTGAGCCCATCCACGCCGACGACCCTACCTTCGAGGTTCGGGCTGTAGACATTCCGGAAGCGTCAGCTTCCGTGTTCTCCACTTCGGACGCGTTACGCGTCCTTCTTCACAATCAAATCCCGGTCAGCTGGGCTGACCACGCGTACACTTATGGGGTCACCTACTTGGCCCATCTATTCTTCAGCGACAGCCGGCTCTACAACGAGGCGGCTGCTATCGACGACGAGAGGCTACAACGCCTCGATCACTATGGTACACCCCAGTCCATCCCTCAGTGGGATGGGTGGCGCGAGGCCACCATCGGCGATCGTCAACGCCTGATGCTCCAGCAGCAGGACAGTCGTCGTGCATACGACGACGCGCTCGCCAAGGGGATGTACCTCTTCATCGGGCAAGACATTCATGCCCGCGAAATCTGGACGCGCCAGTACCCGTCCGACACCGGGGATCTGCCTGATCCCCAACCAACCGTCTCGGGGTCGACCATCGACCCCAATCTCACACTGTCCCCCCTCCGGGACTATGACGATTCCCTGCCAGTAGCAGGGCCTTCGGGCACTTCTTACGCGCCCGCACCCGAGGATGAACTCCTCGACTATGACATGGACGACGCGACTGCCGATCCATTCCGGGAGCCTGGGAACTCTCCCATTGCCCCCGTCCCAGACTTACCGACGGCATGACCGTCGTATTATCTCAAGACCGTAGCTCGGTCTGATTGGGGGGTGTGTAGCGTAGCCCGCTATGTGGCGTTGGCCACATAGCTTTACTTACTTTACAGTAGATATTATTATATTATATTTATTATAATATAATATTAATTACATTACTATATAACTTAGTTTACCAGCTGCTTACAAAGCAGCTTATTTTTGTGTATACTACATTGTCAATAGACCGGTCTGGTCTGATTCAGTGTCGTGTGTGCACACTAAGCTCTCTAAACTTCGTAACTTCGTTACACTCCACCTTACCTTGAATTCAAGGTTTCCTCCTATCCACCTATGACCTATGAGGTCATCTACGAACCATTCCTGGTCATCACCAGTTACAAAGTCATATGGTTCCAGAGTAGCGCGATTAGGAAAGAGCACATCACTATTGGCCAAGTATGGCTGCAATAGCAACACATGGAACTTAGGGACTATCCTGTGTGCCTGCAGTGCCTGGGGCAGTTCCAGCACGTAGTTAGACGTGCTTAGCTCTGCCTTGAGGACTCTATATGGTCCAATTCACTTCGGACACAACTTACTCGCTCTGCCTCTCGGCAAGTTCAAGTTCTTCATCAAAAGGTACACTAGGTTCCCTTTCTCAATGTCCAGGTCTTCACGTCTGTGATTATTCACATGTTTTGTCTGCCAGACATGCGATTCTATAATCGCATCGTGAGCATCTGCCAAGTTCCTTAGCGCATTGCATGCAAACTGCTTTACTCCTACATGAATAGCTTTGTCAGTGCGAAGTTCACAAATCATGGATGGCATGTAGCCATTATTGAGTTTGAAAGGTGAATACCCTGTGGTTTCAGAGATGCTTGCATTTATCACAAATTCAACAAGTGGACATCTATCCACCCAGTCCTTCTGATCAGGACGTACAAATGCTCACAATATTTGTGCAATATTTCTATTCACGTGTTCTGTCTGACCATCTGTTTGCAGATGAAATGATGTTGATATAAGCAGCTTTGCTCCAAGCAGTTTGTGTAGCTCCTTCCACCATTTGGAAGTGAACTTAGCATCTCAATCACTAACAATTGAACTTGGCAATCCATGAAGGCACATTATCTCCTTGAGATAGATCCACAACAAGTCCAAAGCTGTCATGGTGGTTCTTACCGGAATGAGATGGACCATACTGGTCATTCTGCAAATTACTACCCAGAGGTAGTTGAAACCCTTCGACTCAGAAAACGGATCTATAAAGTCCATCCTGATTGAATCCCAGGGTTTGACCAGTATAGGAAGCAAATGAAGCTTCCCCGGTGGCTTCAGTGTTTGACAAAGCTTGCATGTCGAGCAGAATTGGCTTGTTTCTTTGGCCATTTGTGGCCACCAGTAACAGCGTTGTACATAGTCCAGCGTTTTCTGAGTTCCGAAGTGGCCCACTACTCTGTGGGCCTGGTCTAGGATAGTCGTGATCAACAACCTCTCCTGGGGAATGCAGATGACGGTGGACCTGGTGGGTCTGGTGAGGTAGACGAGCTGCTGCTCTACCTTGAAGCGTGGATGCACTTGGATATTGCTCAGAATCTCTAAGAAGAGAGTGTCATCCTTGTATCCTTGCTGGATATGTGTGCAAAATTGTGCATTGTCTAAGTCACTTGGCGTGGGATGACAGTCATGCGCCTCCAATGCCTGCTGGAGAGTCATTTCTGCACCACTAGGGCACACCTCCTGCCTCCTTTCTTCGCCTGGCTGGGGAATCTCATGATCTACCAGCACCTGCACCTTGATATTGTGAGCTTCTTGCTGTTCTTGCAGTTGCTTACTGCGATGTGATTCCTGCACTTGCATGGTGCGTAGCTCAACTGTATGTTCCTTGATTTCATGGAACCTATGCAGGGGCAAGTCTTCACCCTCCAGATCGATGCATTTGTCTGCCTGCACATAGTCGTGCATGTCATGGATGTCATCTCAAGTATCACTCTTGAAATATCAAGACAGGCAGTCCGCCACCTTGTTCAATTCACCTTTTACGTAGGTGATGTCGAACGCAATGTTGTCGTGGTGATAGATGCACTTGGGTCTTAAAAAACTCAAGTGTCTTGTGATCCGTAATGATATGGATCTTATACCCCATCAGCTTATCCTCCCACTTTAGGAGGGCTTCCAGGATAGTGAGTGTTTCCAACTCGTGAACAGCATAGTTCTGCTGTGCCGTAGTGAACTTATGGGACATAAATCCCGCTGGTCAGCAAGTTTGCCATGTTTTACCTTGGCCAAACATGGCCCCAACCCTGGTCTTTGATGTGTCGCATATGAGCCAATTAGGCTCGTCAATGCATGGATCAATTGGCTGGATCACTGGTGTTTTCACGCAAATGCACTTAATCATCTCAAAACACCGCTGATGCAGCGGTCTCCAATGAAACGGGGACCCATTCTGGGTCATGGCCATCAGTGGTCCAGTGTATGCTGTAATATCTGGCAAAAAGTTACCAATGTAATTTACAAGTCCAACAAATCGTTGGATATCATTATACATGTGTGGAGTATGCCACTCTCAAATTCGATCAAGTTTATCCATGTCCGGGTGAATACTCTTCTCATCAATGATGTGACTGAGACAGTCTATACTCGATGCGTACAACTCGCACTTCTTCCATTTGAGATAGAGACTAGCCTTATGTAGTCATTCAAATATGACTTGTAGGTGCTGCTCATGCTCCTCAATGGAGTCAGAAAAGATGAATATATCATCTAAATAGACGTGTATAAACTTCCCAATTACATCTCGGAAGATGGAGGTCATTAACCTCTGGAATATAACTGGTGCATTGCAATCACCAATCTGCATGATATTGTTCATGAAGGTCCCCATCAGGGACAAAAACAATGTCTTTGGTATATCCTCTTCGTGTATGCAAACCTGTTTGTACGCATCTGTAAGGTCAATTTTCAACCTATATTTCACTGTGGCGACATCTTCACATATGACTTCCTGATCTGGAAGGGGTGTTACATCCTTGACTGTATTATCATTGCACTGTCACGCATCCAATGCAGTCCGTAACATCCTATTCTTCTTGGAAATACACAGTAAAGGTGCAGCTTGCACCGCCGGCTGTGGCTCCCACCACTTTGCATTTATGTATGTATCTGTTTGTTTTTTTCATGAAGCTGCTCCTGTAATGCTCATGAACAGCGAGGCAAGTGATACTTGTATTGCTTATTATTGTCAATGAGGTTAATCTCATGGTTAACCTCCTGCCATGGAGGAAGCTCTTCCTTTGTTTCGTTGACAATATCAGCAAACTCATGTTGCCATTGCTGGCGCAATCAAGGAATATCCTCCTCTGTAAGGCTCATAGCCTTACCTTTCCCTTTTACTATGTGTGCTATACGTGGCTGAACCTTTGGTTCAAATTGCTCCCATAAGGCATGTACGTGCTCTTCTGTGAGATCTCCCAGATTCAACCTTACAACCGGTTGTCTCTCCACCACTCTTGTCATACTTGACAATGACTGCACGCTTCTCGCTTTCAGCAAGAGTCCGTCAAATACGATATCTGATGTTTCAGAAATTTTGTCCTCTCATGTGTGACGGTATACTTCTCCCATCTGGGTTGCCTGCACCCTTTCCATAGTCTGCATCACCATTGACGCCACCAACTCATTCCACTCCCATGGCATTTGTGGGTCATACACTCATTGCACTCCTGGCTGAGGCACTGGTTGATCCATTAGCGACCTTGTGCTTCCCACAGTTCTCCTCATACTATATACCTTGTTCCTGATGAGATCCTCAATCTTCACTCGAGAGCTAGTCAGTTGACATTCCAGCGACTCCACCACATGTTTACCATGCTCCTTCTTATGCTGTACAGCCTGTTTAGGCTTTCCATTTGTACACCCAATCACGTCCGGGTGCTTTCCCTTCTTCAGAGTTCCTTGAAACTCTTCCTCAGACATTAGTATAGCTGGCAAATCTACCAGCAAGCTCTTCGGTGGGACATGTTTGTCCTCCACCTCCTGTACAGTCGCTCTCTTGCAACCATCTAGTCAGTTGCGTTCATCACACTGCTTTTCAGTTGCACGATAGCGCCTCAGACGACCATCTGTATCATTCAACACAACTTTCTCCGCCTTCAAAGGTGTACCATTTACAACAACCATGTCGTTCATGAAGTCCAATGACACCTTGTTCTTATGCATAAACGATGTACCAATGATCATGTCGTAGCAATCAAAATTTGCTATGTCTACATATTCCTTGGTCGACGTCCCTGACGTCTTTATTCTTACTTCAGCGCCAAACTGCACCATGGCACGACTCTTTACAGTCCCCAGCTGGAGCATCAATGGCTCCTCCAGCTCATGAACGCGAATTGCGTTGACGTGATCAAACTGGGGCGTAATACCTGTAGTTGTACTCTCTGAGTCCCGCAATGTCCATGCCAGATGTCCATTGACATCAACATAGGTGACCAAGCACTCCTTTTCCTCGGAAGTATAGCGTGGTCGCTGCAACTTACTAGTTGCCTTCTGCAGGGTTACACGTCTCATTTGGATGCGCTGATCTCCATGGCACTTGGTTAGTGCAACCAGGTGTTCCTCCTCATCATCACGAGCATAATAGTCACTGTCATACATGTCCACTGTGATGTATTTGTTGCCATCAATCTGGATGCTCTCAGCGTCATCCACTTCTGACCTGTCAGCCTCTACTTGCAGCTCTTCCTCTGCTTCTTCAATGACCTCGTCGTCCTCGTCGTCACTGACAACATTGCTAGATGCCGCAGCTGTATGGGCTGCTTGGATGTGTGCCTTAGGTGGGGTGGGACATTCCTTAGCAAAGTGCCCACTCCTGCCACAGTTGTAGCACACTGAAGGGTCTCTAGCAGGCCTTCTCTGGACTGCTTCAGGGGCCTCCATGGGTTTGCTTGCCTGACACACTGCAGGTGCTGCTACCCCTCTTGCTACTACTTGGTTTTGACCTGAAAAGGGTCGAGTATCTTTTGCTGGCCATTGTCCAGCAGGCTTTAATCAAGGCCATTGCCCTCCAAAAATGGTCTTGCAGACAACAAATCGTGGATTGCGATTGTTCTCCATCTCTGACCGCTTGGCCAGGAAGGTCCCCACCTTCACTGCCTGATGGTTCATGGATCCTTGGCATGAACTATGCTGCTCATAATGATTCGCAGTCCATGTCAACTGCTCATAATGAATGGCATACGCCAAAAATTTGGTCACAGTATTGACCTCCGGAGACAGATTGTCGTTGCGTATTAATGCTCTCCTCATGTCTGCGGGTATTCCATTCAGGAATGTCTCACAAATGGTGTATTCATCTGGATAGACGGCCATATTCTGTGCATGACCCACCAGGTCATCATAAAATGTCTGGACACCAGTCTTAGCATCATACACTGCCTTTCTAAAGGCATCCTGAGCTTCCTGCATTGTTGCAGCATTGATGAATCAATTATACAGTCCTATCAGGACTTCTTTAAATGTCCAATGCGGTTTGTCACGATTAATGTGGAGGACATGGCGACAGAACCAATTCCGAGCCTGTCCCTCCATAAATTTGTGTAGCACAAATATTCTTTCCTGGTCCATGTCGTCTCCACCATAGCAGCAGGCTGCCAGGTGGTAGCAGACGTCCATGGCCCAGTCCTCCAATTGGGAGAACCTATGCCCTCCAGCATATGCACATATGTGCTTACCATCAGATTTGCGGGGACTTACCTCTGCAGGGAATTTAAACCTGACTCCAAGGGAGTCATCCACCAGACAAGTGAGATGGTCATGCATATGATCCATATGGATCCTGACCACCTCATTCATTCCAGGCATAGTTTCACGCAACTCATGCGGTGCAGGCATCAAAAATGCCTATGGACTGCGAAACAGGTGTTCATTGGCTATTCTTTCCAGCCTTGGGGTGGGCTGTTGCCTCACTTCTTGCTCAGCTGGTAATCCACCACCATGCCTGCCACCATTACGACGATTATTATTGTCTCGATCATTATTCCTACGATCACAACCTCCACCGTCATTATTGCAACAATTTGGCTCCCTCCTATTGTAGTGATCACTACTATCATCACTACCACCTGGATCTCTGTCTGGTTCAGCAGTTCGAGCTGCGAATTGTTGCCACATGTCATCGACAGGCGTTACACCCTCATGCCCTTCAGAGGCTACTCCCTGGTTGTCAATCAACAACTCACCATGATCACGCAAGTCCTGGTTGCGTATCCTCTGGTAATTAATGTGCTCATTCCAGTTGTCCACTAGGTGGATGTGTCGCACTATGCATCGTGGTCGCATTTGCTCTCCAAGAATGTGGACTTCGTCCACCTCTTCCTTGATAGTGACCTGCTTTCGAGGTGTCTTAACCTCTTGCACTGCAAATAGTGCCTCTGGCTCTGCCGGAGTTGTCATCACAGTCTCTACCTCAGACAATGCCTGCTGAGGCACTCTGCTGACAATGCATTGCCGGTTCGCAGCATTCTGATGCCTAACGTAGTCTTGCTGAGACTCATTGGTCTGATGAGGCGCATTAAGCAATTCCATTGCATCCACAATTAATGGTGCTTGTTGGCACACACTTATTTTGCATTCCACTGAGTTGGCCAGAGTGGCCGTTGAGACTGCTGATCCTCGTGCCGCTTTGCACTTGAGGTATTCCACCACTTTGAGTTTGAAGATACGCACAAACAATTTGATATATTCAGTCAAATCTGCACGAGGTACATCGTGACTCCTAGCAGCCAGTAACTGTAGGTGCTTTACTATGTAAAGCTGCAGACGCTTTTGCATCAATTCCTTCACGACCTCTGGATATCGATCCAATACTAGCTGTAGCTGGATAAACAGGGTCAAATGCGACCTCTTGCTTTCCTCATCATCTGAGGATTCCAGCTCGGATTCTAAGTCCAGAACTCTCCTGAGGCCTTCATGCCTCACCTGCGGCTGTTTGCCGGCCCTTCTGTGCAACTCTGGATGTCCAGGTGCTGGCGGCGCCTTTTCCACCCTCACGACCTTGTCGTCCTCCCTACTGACTACTATTGCTGGTCCTTGCTTCTGTCCTTGTGTCATCAACGACGACGGTCCTGGTTCAGTGGCTGCATCTGCCACATACTCCACATGTTGCTCAGTTGGCGCTGTCCAAAATGGAGTACTATGTGCGAATGCACTGCCTTGTACCATTTCCAAGTACTGGGTAAGGTCTGGTTGACCTTTGGACTGAGCTGATGCGCTCTTGGGCAGTACCGGGTACATCAGTGAAGGCATTTGGCTCGCTGGCAGCGACACTCCTGAGACCACAAATTTCTCTCCTGGTTTACCACCAGGCCATACAATGGACATCATCTGTGATACGGATAGCCCACTCGGCATTCCAAAGCTCGTGCTGACATCGCGAGGTATCTTTTCATCCTGCTTTGGCGGAGGTTGGTACACAGATGCAGATTGCGTCTTTACAGCTTGAAGCACAGGTAGGTCACCTGTATCTGCAGCTGGGAACAGAGGGTCCAGATCAAGAGAGCCAGTCATGGAAGCACGTTTTTGACGTAATGCCAACAGAAATCGAGAGGGTTTGATGAAAGTTGCCTAGTCGGTAACAAGCCTAGAGTCTAAAGCTGATAGCAGAAGATTCAAAAAAATGTAACCGTTGGTTACAAGTTAGAACTATCTTGTATGTTTCACATAGTGCTGAATCAGACCGCAGTATCAGATTGACTAGAACTAGAGTGAATACAAGATGTTGTCTTACATAATATTCTAATGAATGCTTATAGCGTCGTTGATGCTAGTAACAAGTGTGACTCCATTACACTTTCTACCTTAAAAGCCATACTGGCTTGCCCTTTCAGACCTGACACATCTGTCATAGTGTCTTGGTTATGCATATGCAGGGGCTCCTCTTGCCACTCTTGTCCTGCTGGAGTATAAAAGGTACTCACTGCACATAGAGACATCACAATGGTACGTGTCATATGTTGTATGGGAGCCTGCTTTGTGCCATACCATACGTGTCCAGCAGAGTCCGCTATACTGGAGCGGAGCAGTCCTCACAGTGCCGTAGAATACAGAGCTGCGGACGTGTCACAATGTGCTGTATGACACGGTCCAGTGGATCGATAAAAGGTGGGCACACACATGTGCATGCAGGCCCGGCAGATGCCAGCAGACACTAGCGGACGTCAATGTGCGTCAGCAGCTGCCGGCGGGCATCAGCACACGAGTGAAAACCTCCTCCATTGGCGGACTTCATGGCATGAATAAACCCTCCTCGAGGTTCTCCATTCCTCCCCGCAATAACTCAAGGCTGCACATCTCCCCTTCCATCCTTTTCCCACCCCTGACACCAGCGTACGTCCATAAAAGGGCCCTGCAAATCTACGCAGGCCTATGCAAGCCACCAGCGGACATCCACGCAGACGTACGTCGACGGACTCAAACCTACGTGGGCTCTCCCAGGCCTGCGCAGGGCACCAGCGGACATCCACAGAGGCCTACACAGGTCTACAGAGTCTGGTTGGACCAAGGAAAAAAGTAACTTCGTCTTGCCTGCCGTATGCCTGTGGGGGGGAATCGAACCTCTGGCCTTGGGAAAGCCTCCAGCAATGGAACACACATTTAACCGTTGCACCACAGGTCCGTTACTAATGGATAGATTCAAAGGTCGGATAACACAATGAACGGATGCCCACCTACGTTTCCGCAGGTTCCCGTATGGATTTTTTGAGCGGCTCCTTCCAAGGCCAAAGCAGCGAAACCAGCGAGCAACCCAAATGAGCCCTGCAGGAAGTTCAACGAGGGACAATGCCCATCCAACCCCTGCCCATGGGGTCGGCCCCACGTTTGCGCCACATGTGGGAAATCGGAGCACGGGAAACATCAGCACAAGGATTAGCCAGCAGGCCGGGCAAGTCGCCGTCCCAACGCTTCCTCGTCTCGCCCAGGCCAGACCTCGGGCATTCCCTTGTCTCCTGGTTTTTCGCCTCTGGATCCTCTCGTTGATATTCCCTGCACACCACCCCCTCGCCCCAACACTGATCCCCGCTCTAACGCACCACTTCCCGGCATATCGCACCTCCCTCGCGTTCACTCGTCCCTCAACGCTCAGGCTTGGGCCCACTACTTACGTGATTACCCTGACCATACCCTTGTAAATACTATTGTCCAAATAATACTTGTTGGTGCCGACATCAGTTTCAAGGGCAGCCGCTCAGTAAGCCAAGCTGCCGATCCTGCAATCGTCTCAACACTATCAGACGACCTTGCTGGCCAGGTAGCCGCAGGACGCACTCGGGGTCCCTTCCCCTCACCTCCCTTCCCCAGCTTCCGGGCATCGCCCATCGGGGCAGTCACCCGCAAGCGCTCGAATAAGGTTCGCTGCATCCACCACCTCTCGTGGCCAGAGGGGAGCTCTGTAAACAACGGTATAGCAGACTCTGAGGCCTCAATCATATACGACATGATTGATCGCGCAATTCTTGACCTTGTCGCATCGGGGCTGGGCTCCCTGATGCTCAAGCTCGACTTGGAGTCTGCTTTCCGGCACATCCCAGTTCGCCAGGCCGACTGGCCGCTCCTGGGATTCAAATGGCTGGGCAATTTCTACCACGATCTCGTCCTCGCGTTTGGTGCTCGATCGGCGCCATACATATTCAACCTCTTCGCAGAGGCGCTGCACTGGATCCTCCAGCGCAATCTCCCCACACGCATTCGCCACTATCTCGACGATTTTCTTAGCATCTTCCCACCTCACATTCCTCCCCCCCTTGTCCAGCGCTCCCTCTCATGGGCTCTTGACCTCAGCGCCCAGCTCGGCCTCAACTTTCAACCATCCAAAATAGTCAGCCCGGATACGACGGTGGAATTCCTGGGCCTCGAACTCGACTCCCTCGCCATGGAGGTTCGGCTGCCGCAGGACAAGCTTGCCTTCCTTTGTGATCTCTTGGCCGCGTGGCGCACTCGCACAGTTTGCACCAGGCGGGAACTTGACGAGCTGACCAGATTCCTGCAATTCACTTCCCAGGTCATCCCAATGTCATGAGCCTTCATTCAAAGCTTATACGACTTTGCTGCTTCATTTCCCTCCAAACCGTTCTCCACACGCCACATTCCCAGGTCTGCCTGCCAGGACATCGAATGGTGGGCCCGGGTAGCACCTGAATGGAATGGCATTCGCTTCGTCTCCCCTGGCCGTCGCTGCCTTCACGTATTCACCGACGCCAGTGGATCAAAAGGGCTGGGAGGGCACTTCGGCATGGAATGGTTCTCACTCCGCTGCCCACGCCGCTTCCGCAAAGTGCACATTCAGGTAAAGGAGATGCTGGCGGTTGTTCATGCAATCCTCTGCTGGGGGGATCAATTGCGGGGTTGTCACGTCATCTTCCACGTCGATAACGAAGCCGTTTTCAATGCAATTCAGGACAAGACAATACGCTCTCAGCAAACAATGCGACTCGTAAAGGATATGATAGCCCTGGCCTGTCGTCTTGATTTCTCTCTTTCTTCTGAGTGGCTCTCCTCTGCTGATAATTCAATTGCTGACGCTGCTTCCCGCTTTGCTTATACTCGCATGTTTACGATCGCTCCTTGGCTCAACCAGGCACCCACCTCGAAGCGCCTCCGGATTGGTGGTACGACCAGAACCGCCAGCACCCCAAAACCGTCGCATTCTATCTTTGGCATGGACTCGCCGCCAGCACACGACGCACATACTCAACAGGTCAACGTCAATTTATCCTCCATGTCCAGCTCAACGGCCTCTACAACCTTGATGGTTCCATCCTGCCAGCCTCCCAAAAAGCCGTCCTCTCTTGAGTTGCGAGCCTTGGCCCCCGAGTTCAACCCAAAACGGTCAAAGCCTATTTGGCTTCAGTGCGCTCCCTCCACGTTGACACCGATCAGCCCTTCACAGCCCTGGAGTCCCCCGTCGTACAGCGCTTGCTCCGAGGCATCAAGTGATTCCACGGCGAGCGCAACCGCCGCCCAGTTCAGCCGATCACTCTCCCCATTCTTAACGCCCTGCTCACCCAGCTTCAGCCAAGCGCCACACCAGGACACACTGCGGTCTATGCAGCATGCTGTCTCGCCTACTCAGGGCTCTTACGCAGTGGAGAATTCACAGTTGGTAAGAAAGGCAAGTACAACGTGGGCCTCAACCTCTCCCGCAACTCTATCCAGTTCTGGCCTAACTTTGCCAACGCCACCCACGTCCAGCTCACCCTCCCCGCCTCCAAAACGGACCCCTTCAGGAAGGGCGTCACTATCACCGCCGCAGCAGCACCTGGCCGCCCTTCATGCCCCGTTGCCGCCCTCAAAAGGATGTACACGGAGTTGCCCCGAGATGGCAGCGCCCCACTCTTCGAGCAGCCTGACGGCTCCGCGCTGTCCTACACATACTTCGTCAAATCCATCCGCGACGCCTTGGCATTGGCGGGTATCAACCCAGACCCCTACGCCGGCCATAGCTTCCGGCGTGGTGCAGCCTCGGCCACAGCAGCAGCTGGGTATTCGGACTACGAAATCCAAGTCCTCGGCCGCTGGCGCAGCGACTCGTACAAGCTCTATATTGAAAACGATCCTGCTCGGATCCTCCACCTCTCTTCCCTCCTTCACTTGGCCTACCCTCACTTAGCCCCTTTCGAGCCTCCAGCACTTCGGGACTTCACTTCCATGGCTTGATCTTCGGCCCCTTCTCTCTCTCACCAGGGAGAAACCAATCATCGAGAACTGTATCGGACTCAAGAAATCTATTCATTTCTTTCCCGCAAACATTGCGCTTACATTCACTAAGTTTACTCTCATTCTTATTCTCTCAATTTCACTCAGTTCATTCGCCGACATTAGCAACGCAGATTAATGGATCGGGCAAGAGAGTGTGGGGGTTGCCCGGGGTTAATCTAAGTGATCAGATTAGATCCCCTTTTCACTCTTCACATTTTGCACACGCGCCCCTGGCCACTGGCTCTCGCTCCTTTGTCTGCCGCCGCCATTGTCTAGCAAAGCGTTATATACCTGCGAGCGCTAGTAGGAAGACTCATCGTCTCACACTGCGCTCACAGGTAAGTCACCCCTTTTACTCACTTTATGGACCATCGTCTCACACTGCGCTTGCAGCGCTTGCGTCCACAAACTATGTCACACGTCTTTTTCACCCACCCACCATCCCTGTTCCATTTCTTTCCACTCTACTACTTATCACTTACTCACGACTACCGTAATCAGTCCCTCATAGTTAGCTTGATCTTCAGCCCCTTCTCTCTCTCACCAGGGAGAAACCGATCATCGAGAACTGTATCGGACTCAAGAAATCTATTCATTTCTTTCCTGCAAACATCGCGCTTACATTCACTAAGTTTACTCTCATTTTTATTCTCTTAATTTCACTCAGTTCATTCGCCGACATCAGCAACGCAGATTAAGGTGAGACATTACCCATGATCATAGATGGGAAGGAGATTTCAAAATCTTCTGGAACAACTACATCCATTGGTTCAAGGTTATCTGCCGGCGGTACCAGCGGATCCGCTGGTTGTCCATCTTCCGCCATTTCATTGTCGTCAAAGGCTCCAGGAACTTCATCCGGTTCCAGGGGGGCAGTCTGCCTTCCACCAGCAATGAACCCGCTCCTGTCCTGAGAAGCAGCAAGGACATTGAGTCGAACCCTTAATATTTCTCTTTCCGCCTCGACCTTTTGCCGATCATCATTGCTTGCATGCCGATTCAAACGGCGAACCTGGTCCTGAATTGCAATTCTGAGCTTCCAATTAGTGAAATAGTTTGGGCCATCAGCAATACACCTTACTGCTGCTCCTCAATGTCAAGGGCAAGTTGAATCCAGAAGGAATGAATATCCGTCGCTGCAACATCCGTTGAGTGGTTTCCTGCTCCTCAATGTCAAGGGCAAGTTGAATCCAGAAGGAATGAATATCCGTCGCTGCAACATCCGTTGAGTGGTTTCACTGTCTGCTGCCATTCGGTCTTCACTTGCACTATTGAAGGTCATTGTACGAGCTTTCAGAATATCCATTGCTTTACGGTTTCCCTCCTCTCTGAGCCTTTCTGCCTTAGCTATTCTGGCTTCCCAGCTTGTTAGTAAATCCGTTGATATTCCGACGGATCGCTCAGTGAAATATTGAACGGCTGCATCTCTCATCTCAACAGCAGTCCTGTACTTTTGACATAGGAATGGAACCATGTCAAGC
This sequence comes from Macrolepiota albuminosa, assembly GCA_027475525.1. Lineage (NCBI taxonomy): Eukaryota > Fungi > Basidiomycota > Agaricomycetes > Agaricales > Agaricaceae > Macrolepiota > Macrolepiota albuminosa. The sequence goes on from JAMWFC010000108.1 coordinate 273,094, forward strand.
AGCTTCTTCCAGTTTGAGTCACACATGTGATCATCAAGGATTTCTGCCCGATGTGCCAAGGTAGCCGTACGGGCCATCTGTGAGACTTCATTTAGTGTAGACCAGAGACTTTCAATTATCTCCCCAGCCAAATGACCGGCCCCGGGAATGAAGGACGGGGCAAAGCGGAAAAAACAATCCTCCTTATGCCCATGGACATGAAGAAGTCCTATTGCAAAGTCCACGAGTAGATTATCTGGCAGGACTTCTCCGGCCTCGGCAAGCCGTTCAGAAAATTTGACACACCACTGGCATGCTATGTCATATACCAGTAGGAGACGCTGAATCCCATCCATGTTGGTCGTCTTAACTGCCCGTGTGATGGAAAAGTCTGTGTAAACCTGGCCTTCACCACGGGTCAAGTTTGTTACACTATTAGCGTCTTAACTGCCCGTGTGATGGAAAAGTCTGTGTAAACCTGGCCTTCACCACGGGTCAAGTTTGTTACACTATTAGAGCAAAGCAGCCGTGCCGTGTACATGCCGTTGCAACAATACCAGTAATGTCGCATGACTTGTTCATCATCAGGGCCTTTTCAATAGCTTTGAATGTGTTTTCACAGGCAGCTCCCTGGACAGCCGGAGGTCCAGCAGACTCATCATCAGGGCCTTTTCAATAGCTTTGAATGTGTTTTCACAGGCAGCTCCCTGGACAGCCGGAGGTCCAGCAGACGCCAACGGACAGGATTGAATTGATGAGCGGACGGCGGACAGGTAGAGTTAAAGAATGTCACTCACCGTTGGCTGTTCCTTTGCGCGCTTGAGATAGTGGGTGAGCTCATCCCGGACAGGTAGAGTTAAAGAATGTCACTCACCGTTGGCTGTTCCTTTGCGCGCTTGAGATAGTGGGTGAGCTCATCCTCCTGGCCATCATACCACCGCCTTCTGAATGCCATACATCATGAGCAGGATTAGAATGTCGGACGTGATCCGCCTTGAAGTTGCCGTCCATCATTAAAGAACGATTGAACTTCCACTGGACGGGATCTTCTTCCCAGTTGGATGGAAGATTGACTCCTGGTTGGGGACAAGTTGGACAGAATATTGCAAGTTCACCACGGTCTGGTGCCATGGGATGCCTCAATTCATCATGGCCGAAGCCTGCCCACTTCAACTTCTTCAGCCACCGCCATGAACGAGAAAGTCGTTGTAGCTCGCGGTAAAGGTTATCCACCTCACCAGAAGATGCAATCGGGGAAGTTATTCTTGCAATTTTCTGCCAGTACTGGTAGGCGGATGCTTTGCACTCTAGATTTGTCAGACGGAAGTTGTTCAGCACAGCCGTTGTAAAATATGTTTGTGTCCGATCAAATGTACTGGGCACTCTAGATTCGTCAGACGGAAGTCATCCAGCACAGCTGTTGTAAAATATGTTTGTGTCCGATCAAATGTACTGGGACCAGCTGCGAGCGGATGGTATCCTCCACCAAGACATCCATCCCAGAACACTCACATGAAATGACAGTGATGTAGTGTACTCCAGTTGTGTGAACAATCCGTTGTATTGGATTCCCAAAGCAATCATATCTGTCCATACGGAACCCGTTCGTGGCTGGCCGATCTTCTGGAATATCTTCTATTGGCACATTATTCTCTGGGTCCTCTTGCTCTTCCTCTTCCATGATTTGATCAAGGCTGGCATCCTGAAGTCTGCTCAGGAAATCTGAAGTCATGGATGGATGCGCTGCCGGATGTCCCGGATCGCTATCCGCTGATGGAAGTTCAACATCCAGTTGATATTCGAGTCGTAGAAACTCTTGCTCCTGAATGTCCTTTTTCCGCTTGTGGTCCTCAAGAGCCCTGACCCTGACCTTCCCTTGATGACAGTTTGCATGCAATGAATTGTGTTGGATATAGAAATACCCTCCAGTATCCGACATATTCATTGGTTGGAAATACCTACCATTCCATACTTCAGGTCGGTGAAACGGGTTGGAGTCGTGCGTGCGGCGGACATATTCATTGGTTGGAAATACCTACCATTCCATACTTCAGGTCGGAAACGGGTTGGAGTCGTGCGTGCGGCGGAAACATCCGCACAGAATATTCTTGACCCAACGCAATCACGGCATCGCCATCGTGCGAGGTAATGGTCAGGACAAGCAAGGCAATCAGTAACGTCATCCATTGATTCACGACCAAGCAATCCATTGAGCAACTGTGGAACATGGTTGATGAAGTCGTTAAGATAATCTGCCTGTGTCTATGTATGAACTTGAATAATTTGCTCTCAATAATAGCATACATTCAAATCACCTTTACATGCCTTATGGATATGGGCATTGTATCATCTACATCATCTACCGTTGGATTATTGTCCAAGTGTGCAAAGTTATCATCATCTGCAAATGCCGCAGATGGTGCACCAGTTACAATGGGAGCGGGACCCAGTGGTAGCCGTTGTGTTATGAGGACTGGCAACCCTCGTGTGTTCTGAGTGAGTCATGTCCTTTCCTCAGCAAACGGGATGAGGTCCCTTTGTCTGATGACTGTTGTTTTTGGTCGCTTGCGTTTCTTTAGAGAGTTCAGGTTCATGATCAAAATATCTATGGCCAGGACCTAGCCATTGTACGGGATATCTAATGAGACCGCTCATCGATATCGGCAATATGCCCCAATTTGGACGGGCCGGATACCAGCAGACAGCGGACCCTATCCGTCGAAGACAAACGGAATCCGTTTGTCATCAACAGACACTGAACGGAAAATCTATATTTTATCATGTGATCCTTCGGTTGAGAACTGTGTGGTTGCAGAAAATTATATTGTCTACAAACATGTCTGCCCTCCTGCAACTGCCTGAACCAATATTTTCACCAAAGAAAAGACGAGTGGAACCGATATTTACAGCGGAAGAAAGATCTATCTTTGAACCATACAAGGAACTCTACCGCTCCTCAACTACTCCTCAAGCTCGGACTGCTATCTTGAAGGATAAAATCCTAACGGATATTTTCAACTACTGGGCCACTAAGGGGACAGAGCCAAAGACAGGGGAAGAGTGGGCAGAGAGAATCAAAGTAGGTACAGCAACTCATTGCAAAGAACTAGACATCATTTGCTTGAATAGAAGGTTGTCCAGTATATCAAGAATTGCTGGCGCCCTTATTACCAGCATAAAGATCCAAAGGTGCTCCTGAAAACTTCACTGCGAGATGTTGTCCGGCAGACAATGGCAAAGGAGATAAACAAGGAGATCCAGAACTTGTTGAGGGGTAAGGATCACAACACCTTGGGATTGGATGCATTTGCACAATATAATGTGGCTGTCAAAAATGTTATGCATCAACTCACACTGCAGGAGGAAAGTCGTTTACGGAAGATGGCGGCAGAATGGAGCGAAAAAGGAAATCCGCCAGAAATTCAGTCACACTGCAGGAGGAAAGTCGTTTACGGAAGATGGCGGCAGAATGGAGCGAAAAAGGAAATCCGCCAGAAATTCAGCAAGTTGGTACTGCTTCCGTCCCCCATCCATCCTCTATTCGTTGTACATCCATCCGCTTGATTCCGCTTTCTAATCGTTGTCTCTCCAGGAAGGCCCAAAAGCACGGTTTGAAGCGTGTGGACGATGCAGATGTGCTTTGATTTAGAGAGATGGGCATGTTGAGTTGGACTGTTGTTGGTTGGTATGCAGATGAAGGCATGACTATTAGAATGTATGTGGTGCCATCATTCTTTAAACAATTTTGACACTTGTTGGTTGGTATGCAGATGAAGGCATGACTATTAGAATGTATGTGGTGCCATCATTCTTTAAACAATTTTGACACAATTATAGTCATGACAATATGTCATACTTGACCCATGCTAACCGACCTACCTTTCAAGACTCCTTTCCTGACCTTGTTAGTGACCTCAACAAGAAGATGATGGATTACATGTCTGCTCTTCTTGGTAGAGACATGCCGTCCAACATGCAATCACCCCATGATTTGACTCCTCCTATCCTTACACGCCATGACCTCATCCTTGATCTGGATAGGGATGGATTCCCAATATTACCAGCAGATCCAGGACCAAATATATTTCAAACTTGGGCAGAATTGGAAATGCTTGTCCAGGACTATCTAAATACTCATTACAGTGAATCCTAGTTTTCTCCACCTTTGCTCATCATCTGATCACCCCATCAGAAATTGTGTCTGGTTACCGTTATGAATCTGCTCCTTACAAGGCAGTGAGGACCAATGATCAGCAATTCATACATTCAAGGTATCTTCCAGAGGGTCTGATATTCCAAGATCCTCATAATCTTGGTCGGCCTGAGCTATTGCGTCTGCTGAACTTCTGGAGAGACCGTCAAGGACAGTATGGATCCGGTGATACCTTCCGCTGGACGGTTTATCTCAACCGTCACAAGCAGCCAGTAGCTGCCGAGTACGGCACCCGAGCTGATCGTGAAAAAAATGCGGCAGCAGCAGCAGCATGTAAGGCTACACGCAAAAATGGAGGGAAAAATCGGAAACAGAGGCCAACACCATCAGCGGTAGTCGATGGCAACAGTAGGACCATTGCTAATGATGGAGCCGCTGATGGCAGATCCAGAGGCCAACACCATCAGCGGTAGTCGATGGCAACAGTAGGACCATTGCTAATGATGGAGCCGCTGATGGCAGATCGCTTTAGTCACCGGATCTGCGGTAGTCGATGGCAACAGTAGGACCATTGCTAATGATGGAGCCGCTGATGGCGGATCCGCTTTAGTCACCAGATCTGCAGCCAACTTGGAGTGGCAAGGACCATTGCTAATGATGGAGCCGCTGATGGCGGATCCGCTTTAGTCACCAGATCTGCAGCCAACTTGGAGTGGCAATGGGGGCCTACACTTCCCTGTCACCTAGCATACCACACACACCACTGCCTGACTTACAGGAGGAACCTCCTGTCTTGCGCTCACCGCACACTCCCCAGCCTCAGCGCCACAACAGATCCACGGTTCACAACGAATCCCGACCAAATGTATCAGCTTCCGCTCACGACGAGTCCGCTCTCGACGAATCCGTTCATGACGGATGTGTTGATGATACAGCAGTGGTAGATGCCACTACCATCCACCTCTTACAACAAAGAGGATGGAGCCATCCAGACCCTCCAATTAATGGCCCTAGTGATGGTTCCCCTAGATATAGAGTGTCAAGAAGGGTGCTCGACATTCTTCAAGATGAGGACAATGACCAATTTGAAGGTGAGGGAAGGCCAGCATTACAAAACCAAAAGAAGCGCAAGGCATTGCCTAACCAATTGTCAACAAATTCCAAGCGACCCCGCAAGTCTCAAGCACAAATGCTACAGGAAGATGCAGCTCGATACATTGATATGTCTACACCAGCCAAAAGGAGTAGCAGCCGCACTAAGGTCATTCGACCAGTCCGCCGTCATTGATGTGGGGAAGGGGGGAATGTTATATTACATTTTTGTAAACTATAGGGTTACAAAAATGTACGAATGTGTGTCATAATGAAAAAAAAAATATGTGATTGTCCATCTTCACTTCTCTTCTGTTGCCTTCCGTCTCTCAGTAAGCCGACTGGATGATCGGGTCCGTTGCATCGGCGGCCGACTACTTTGGGAGTTGCTGCGAGCCCGTCCCCTTGGGCCAGGGAGAGGGTCCTCGGCAGGGACTGGGACAGAAGATGGTTGAGGGGGTGACGGAGATGTTCGTGCGGGAGTCGTCCCTGAGGATGTTTGTTGAAGCGGGGACGGAGCGACGGTGAGAGCGGATAAGTCAGCGGCGTGATGGGATTGGTCAGTGGCGAGGGCAGAGGTGTCACCAGTGGAAGAGCGACGGTGAGAGCGGATAAGTCAGCGGCGTGATGGGATTGGTCAGTGGCGAGGGCAGAGGTGTCACCAGTGGAACGGATATGTCAGCAGTGGCAGGGGATTGGTCAGCGATGGGGTCAGGAGTGGTTTCTTCCTCTTCAACGATGGGTCCAAGTCCACTGTGCCCTGTTGGATGCACTGCCACATCATCCTGAGCTGACAGACTGGAGGGACGGGTAGAGATGTGAAGTTGATTCTGCAAAGTGTCAACCACACCCCAAATATTGCGGATCTGCTCTTCCGTCTGACGGATACGTCCGGCGTGGTCTTCAAGTGTCTCACTCGCAAGAGAAACATTCGTTTGCAGGGTTTCTATGCGGCCACCGAGCGTGTCGACCTGAGTCTGGTAGCGACGGAAGAAGTCCTCAATACGCGGTAACCAGCTCGCCTCAGCCGTGACAAACCCATCCCGCACCTGCTCCCCAATGTTCCACAATGCTTCCTGGAACCCATTCTCCATCCTGTCCAAACGGCTCTCCACCCCTGCCATTACACCAGCCACAATGTCCTCACTGTGACTAGACTCCATTGCCCGCTCCTTGCCCTTTCTCTTGACCGGAAGAGGGTCCGCTGGGCGGTTGGAGGTCGACGGTTGGGATGGACGGACGGACGGTTTTGATGGTCCCGCAATTGGACTGGTTGGTTCATCTGCTAACTATTGGTTAGCTATTTGAGCAGGAAAAGAGTTTCATACCGTCATCACTCTCAATAATCGTCACTGACTTCTTTCTCAGTGGTTTTTTCCCCTTTCCCTTGTTGCTGGGCTTGACGGTTTTCTTGACAATTGTCAGGCTGCATGTTTGTTTGCGAATGAGCCGGCAGGGATCGCATGCGGTGCCACCCTTTGTCCTGACACACTGTAGCCGCTTACTTGCGCAATATTGGCAAGGGGGGTTGATGTGCTGACCCTCGCGACGAGGTGCTGTCCTCAGATACCTGCCCAACAGCATCCCTCCAGTAATTTCCCCCTTCGGTATTCTGCCCTCTTGTTCTTCCTCTTCCTCTTCCTCTTCATCCTCGTCCTCATCCTCGTCCTCCTGCTCCTTCTGTCGATGATAGGTACCAGGAGGAGGTTGACCAATATAGGTCACCCATTTTGGCTTCTTGGGATTTGGCGACGGACCAGACAAATCTCCTGCCGCTGGAGGACTCGGTCGTTTTCTCTTCTTCAGAATCGGTGACGGACCAGACAAATCTCCTGCTGCTGGCCTATGACCTATCCGGTCTTCTCGTGCCGGTGCCGTCGACGGACCGGCCTCGGTCGACAGATCAGGTCGTTCTTCGCCCCCACTTGGTTCCTCCCCCCTTCCGCTCCTCTGGGTCCATTTCTTCGCAGCGTCCTTCAACCGCCTAGTCATATCCTCGTCAGAAAGCTTGCTCTGGAGTAGCGGGATAACTTTGTTGATGAAACTTCTCCTGGCATCAAGGAGGAGTTTCTTGTCATCCTTGACGTCCCTAACCTTGAACCACATGTCAATCTACAGGACGACTATTAGTGCATGTCTATTAGGCAGGAGTGCTTGTATCTTACCAGGTCCTTCTGCTGTGCTTTGAGTTGTCGCAGGTCTCCTCTGAGAGCAAGGTATAATACTCGAACATCCGCGTCAACGACCCGTTGGTGGAGTTCTTCGTTAGACATGGCGGATGGAGGATTAAAGAAACGGACGAGAACTTTACACGAAGCAAGTTCTGAAAATAGATATCATGTGACCCTGTTTAAATTACAAAAGAAGTTTGATTTATTGCTTGACAAAACCTTACTTTGTTTATCTTACAGTTTAGTAAATAACAATTAGCTAAGCAGGTCAAAAATTGCAGAGGTCCTAATGTTTATTGCACTAAGCAGGAGTTGAACCCACCTACTGCAACACACAATAAACACCAATAGATAATATTCCACTAGACCATCAATGCTTACTGTATACTGCTATAGTCTAAATAGATATCATGTCACTCTGTTTAAATTAGGACCTTACTTTGTTTATTATACTGTGTAGTAAATAACAATTAGCTAAGCAGGTCAAAAATTGCAAACGTTTTAATGTTCATTGCACCAAGCAGGAGTCGAACCCACCTACTGCAACACACAATGAAGACCAATGGATAATATTCCACTAGATTATCGATGCTTACTGTACACTGCTATAGTCTAAATAGATATCATGTCACTATGTTTAAATTAGGACCTTACTTTGTTTATCATACTGTGTAGTAAATAACAATTAGCTAAAAACAGTGAGACGAAAATGCACTAGTAGGAATCGAACCCGTCTACTGCAAGACATAATAAAGACCAATGGATAATATTCCACTAGACCACCAATGCTTACTTTACATTGCTATAATGTAAATAAACATCAGTCTATTCTTCTGTGTGTGGTCAAAAATATTTGAGTTCGATCTCAATGCACTAGGGGGAGTCGAACCCACCTAATGCAAGATACAAGGAATACCAATGAGAAATATTCCACTACACCACAGATGCTTCATGTATAATGCTATGGTGTAAATCAATATCAGTCCAATATTCCGCTACAAACCATGGTTTTCCTCTTTCCTGTATACTTCTATGGTGTAAATAAATATCAGTCTAATATTGTCAATTCAATACAGATGCACCAGTTGCAGTAAAATCTCTATCCGTTCAAATTCTGTATGGGTCCATTTGTGCACTACATGAACACCGTCCTGACTTGTAGCAAGCGCCTGTGGTACAATGGAATATTCATCAATTGATATTTCATATTGTGCACAAGAAGTGGGTTCGACTCCCACTAGTTCACCTTATATAATAGCAGCAGGCCGCTGACGTCCGCTAGCGTCATGAATTTGATCCGTTGAAAACTCCAGAGATTTCTGCAGCGGGATAAGATGGACGAGTTGACGCATGTGGTCATTCCAGTGCTCATGACCAGTTGATAATACACTGTGGCGGGCTACCTTTGTGCTGGTCTTTGTAAAAAAGGTAGTCAGCCCTAGTGTATCGTCACTTGTCATGTGAACTGGAATGATTTCATGTGTCAACTCCTCCATCCTTTCTCATTTCAGTAATTCCTAGAGTTTTGGTCAGATCCACTACCACAGGCGCATACTCCAGGTCAGTGCAATGTATATGTAGAGTTCAGTAATTCCTAGAGTTTTGGTCAGATCCACTACCACAGGCGCATACTCCAGGTCAGTGCAATGTATATGTAGAGCAAAAATACACCCATATAAAAACACAGCATTAGTCCCTGTTAAGGTGAAGTAGGAGTAGAACCCACCACTGTACACAATATTGAATATCAATAAATGAATATTCCACTGAACCACTGGGACTGGTTGCACCGCTGACGTCAGCTGGCTCACATGCCGACGTCCGCTACTGTCCGCTGGCATGCCAGCGGACAGCGGACACTCACGCACCCTCTTCCGCCCTTCCCCCTCTTTCTCCCCAGTGCCATCCTCTCCACTCCCCACACTACCTCACACGCCACCCCCGTCCACCACATGCACCCCCCCTCTTTCTCCCCAGTGCCATCCTCTCCACTCCCCACACTACCTCACACGCCACCCCCGTCCACCACATGCACCCTGCTTCCCTCCTCCCCCCTGACCTGACGTCCAACGTCTGCTACATCCGCTGGGGTACCAGCGGACACCCACGCTCCTCCCCTTCCCCCTTCCCCCTCTTTCTCCCCACCCCCATCCCTCTTCCGCCACCCCCCACGCTCTCCGAGACGCCACCCCATGCGGCGGACACCCACGCACCCCGTTTCCTTCTCTCCTGCCCTGATGCCGGACGATGCCGGAGGTTGCCGACAGATTCCCGTGGATGCCGACGGATACCAGCGGATATCTGGCGGATGCCAACGGATGCCAACGGATGCCAGCGGGTCACGACGGCTGCCGACGAACTCCGACGGATGCCAGCTGATGGCCAGCTGATGGCCAGCTGATGGCTGCTGATGCCAACGCCCCTTTCAGGCCACGAAAACTCTTTTGGGAGGTATGCCGCCAGCTGATGGCCAGCTGATGGCTGCTGATGCCAACGCCCCTTTCAGGCCACGAAAACTCTTTTGGAAGGTATGCCACCCCCCTTCCACCTCAAAAAATCCATACAGGAACCTGCAGAAACGTAGGTGGGTGTCCATTCATTGTGTTATCCGACCTTTGAATCTATCCGTTAGTAACGGACCTGTGGTGCAACGGTTAAATGTGCGTTCCATTGCTGGAGGCTTTCCCAAGGCCGGGGCTTCGATTTCCCCCCACAGGCATACGACGGGCAAGACGACGTTACCTTTTTTCTTGGTCCAACCAGACCCCGTGGACCTGCGTAGGCCTCTGTGGATGTCCGCTGGTGCCCTGCGCAGGCCTGCGTGGGCCCACGTAGGTTTGAGTCCGTCGACGTACGTCTGCGTGGATGTCTGCTGGTGGCTTGCGTAGGCGTGCATAGGTTTGCAGGGCCCTTTCGTGGACGTATGCTGGTGTCGGGGGTGGGAAAAGGAGGGAAGGGGAGGCACGCAGCCTCGAGTTATTGCGGGGAGAAGTGGAGAGGGGAGGGAAGTGGGGAACCTCGAGAAGGGTTTATTCATGCCATGAAGTCCGCCAATGGAGGAGGTTTTCACTCGTGTGCTGATGCCCGCCGGCGGCTGCTGACGCACATTGACATCCGCTAGTGTCCGCTGGCATCTGCCGGGCCTGCGTGCGCATGTGTGTGCCCACCTTTTATCGATCCACTGGACCGTGTCATACAGCACATTGTGACACGGCCGGGCCTGCGTGCGCATGTGTGTGCCCACCTTTTATCGATCCACTGGACCGTGTCATACAGCACATTGTGACATGTCCACGGCTCTGTATTCTACGGCACTGTGGGGACTGCTCCGCTCCAGTGTAGCGGACTCTGCTGGACACGTATGGTACAGCACAAAGCGGGCTCCCGTACAACATATGACATGTACCGTTGTGATGCCCTACCCTGGAATAGTGATGCCCATTTGTGCTCTTATCTGTGCAGCTAGTGGGCATAGTATTTTTTCATTTACTGCTCCTATCTAGCCTTCATTCTCTCTTCTTGCTAGGAATTTTATGAGGCAGTCTATCATGATTTGAAAGTCACTCCTAATTTTTATTAACTGGTTTAGTGATGTCATTTGTACTACTACTAGAATAGCCACTGCTTCATGAGTGTTGTTTGTTTGTAGTATATTTGGCAGGAGTCTTATAGCCAAATTCCTGGAGTTTTGGGGTCTGTATCAAATGCCTGCACCTGCTGTTGCTTGGCCATCCCCATCTCAGATGCATAAGCCGTCTGTGTATATAGTATATATTTTGGAGTCCTCTCGGGGTTCTTTGCTATAGTTAGTTGTACTCTCAGGCTGGGTGTTCTACTGGGCCAGGATTCTAAATCCTTCTCCCAGAGAGTTTTTTGTAATGAAATTTAGCTCAAAAATCAGCCCATCACCTTCACAGACAATTTTCTTTTCCTGCATACTCATCTCTCTCTCAGTTTTGGGTGCAGATAGGTTCCAGTTATTATCTAGTTTGGCTATGTAGGCCTTTGCTGACTTGCTATAGCCATGGAGGTTTTGGCACCCCTCCCTTCTATGTCCATGGCATGGTTCACATGTGCAGTTTCTATGCAGCTTATGTCTGGGGTTAGTAGTTGGGTCTAGTAAGGTTTCCAGGGCTTGCATGTCACTCACTATCTTAACATCATGGGTTTCTCTCATGCATTGCATAGCAATGGTCTTTTCCTAGATGTATTTTTTCTTGGACATTCCTATATGTCTCCATACAGGCATTTTTGCTTTCAAATTATGGTCTAGTACGATGGGGTGGAAAGTGGTGTTGTATTTCTTTGCCACTTTCAACATTCTCTGTATTGACATGGAAAGACCATTCTTGCTATTCCTTGTATTGATGTTTACATTCTGAAGGAAAATGTTTGATAGAATTTTTTTTAGTCTCCTTCAAACTTCTTCGCTAGTTTTATAGCTATAATTTTGTCAACTACCATTGCCTATTGTGGTCTATTGTTTCCAAGTTTAAGATGTCACTGTACCTTCATAATTTCTATTGCTTTGTTCCTTGTTTTGATATCTAAGACCTTTCTGCCTCCTTCTTCTATTGGCAATTTCATGGTGTTCATGCCAATCATGAGTTTTGACTCTGTTTTTAACAGGAAGCTTCTTATCATTTTCTCCAGATACTCTTCAACTTGCTTTGGCATGTCTTGAACCCTTGCTCTGTATTGGGTTCTTCTGCCTACAACCATTCTAACTCCCAGTCTACAGCCTTCTATAGTAGGATTACTTTTTTCCCACCTTTTCAGATCTCTTACTACCACCTCTAAAGTAGGAGTCCATACGCTTGCATTATCAACTCCGTTGCCTATAAAAGCACCTAGGAGGTGTGTGGCCTTGCCTTCCTTTGCAATCTTTATTTCCTCTGGTATCAGCGGGCTATCTGGTGTTGGCTTTCTCATTGAAATAACTATTTTTCTATACTTATGTGAGCCTACTAGGACAATCACTGTTTTTGGGATATTGAACTTAGCTCCAGAGGCTTGGCACCATTTTTTCAATATTTCCTCTAGGTCCAAGAACTTGTCATTACTTGCTAGGTATACAGTCACATTGTCAGCAAAAAGTGTTGCAATTAATCTCTTCAGGTCCTCGCTTAGACAAATTCCTTCTAATTTTGAGTTGTGGAGCATTTGTGCCAGGGACTCTATAGTGATGTCAAAGAGTAGGCACAATAGAGAATCTCCCTGCCTCACCCCTCTTGTTACCCTGAAGCTTTTGCTTATCTCACCATTTAGGATTATTCTGGTATACACATCCTTATATAGTGCCTTGACTGTTCTTACAAACTCTGGTGGAAGTCTGAATCTCTTCAAAGAGGCCCATAGAAATATGTGTAGAATCTGGTTGTATGCCTTCTCTTGGTCAAGGCATACTATTAGGCCATTCATATCCATGAGCTTACACTATTCTATTGTAGCTTGTGCTAATTCTGTCTGGTCTTTGATCTGTCTGCTGGACATAAACCCGGCCTGGTCCAGGTGTATAATTTTGGGAATGGCTTCACTCAGTTTGATCATAAGTGCTTTAGTGAAGATTTTATAATCAGTGTTCAGTACAGTAATAGATCTATAGTTACTAATTTTGGTTTTGTCCCTCTTTTTGTAAAGAGGACACATCCATCCATAGGCAAAACCTGTACCTGGTACAATTCCGTTTGTCTGTATGTCATTAAACACAATTGTAAGTGCTTGTGTGATGTCAAACCCTTGTTCCTTGCCATCATTGGTCACTTCATATTGTTCTGCTAGTTTCACCTATAGTTTGTGGATGATACTATCCAGTCTGGCTGCTTTACCATTTTTTAGAGAGAGCATCACTTCTGCTACCTCTTCTTTGGTTAGTAGTTTTTTGAGATTTACTCTGTGATCTGGGGCTATCTTTTTATTTATATTACTTAGTACTTCCCTCATTACTCTCTTATGTTCTTGGTTACTGCAGGGTCTATCCTTCTCCTGGAGGTGGTTGTAGTAATCCTTTGCTATCTTCACCATTCTTGATGACTTCCATTTGAGTCTGTCTGAGTGGGGGTGTGGCTTGTGCAAAGCTGTAAATATATCTCTTGTTTTCATCTCTTTGTTCATACGAGCTACGATTTGTGCCTTCGGCACGAATTTCGTAGCTCGTTGGGGGCTTTGCCCCCAAACCCCCCCCAACTAAGCCTCCACCCTAACCTCACTTTCGGCACGAATTTCGTAGCTCGTTGGGGGCTTTGCCCCCAAACCCCCCCCAACTAAGCCTCCACCCTAACCTCACTTCATTCAGTTAGGGCTCCAAGTATGTATAGAGAACTCAGTGCTCAATCCCAGCCTCAACCTCACTTCATTCGGTTAAGGCCTCGGTTTTCACAACTCAATGCTCAATCCCAGCCTCAACCTCACTTCGTTCCAATGCTCAATCCCAGCCTCAACCTCACTTCATTCGGTCAAGGCCTCGGTCTTCCACCACTCAGTGCTCAATCCCAGTTTGCCTCAACTCTCAGAGCATTATTTATTATAAGCTAAATTGAATTTTTCTTGAATTTTTCAGATTTCTTTAAGCATTTATAAATCTCAGAAAAACTCAAGTCAGTGTATGCTAAATTGAATTTTTCTTGAATTTTTCAGATTTCTTTAAGCATTTATAAATCTCAGAAAAACTCAAGTCAGTGTATTAGTAGGCCTCAAATTTTCTCTGATTTTTCAGTGATTTTATCTGAATTTTCTAAGCATTTCTAATGCTGAAATGAGCCAACTCTTATATTATTACCCTAAAAGGAAGGTTCTTGGTCAGCCTTGGTCAGCATTAGTTTTTTTCCCAGGCGTCGTCCCATATATTATAGACGAGCTACGATTCGTGCCTTCGGCACGAATTTCGTAGCTCGTTGGGGGCTTCGCCCCCAAACCCCCCCCCAACTAAACGAGCTACGATTCGTGCCTTCGGCACGAATTTCGTAGCTCGTTGGGGGCTTCGCCCCCAAACCCCCCCCCAACTAAGCCTCCACCCCAACCTCACTTCGTTCGGTTAGGGCTCCAAGTATGTATATAAGTAATTCAGTCTCCACCCCAACCTCACTTTGTTCGGTTAAGGGTTCCAAATATGTATCTTAGTAACTCAGCTTCTATCATAATCTTACTTTCATTATGTCTTACTGATTCCAGCATAAGTTGTTGACAAATAGAGAGTTTCACATTTATCAAGAAATGATGCTACAATTCCAAGTTATATATATTCTATTAGTACAGTATCAACAAATATCAAGTTAGATGCTAAAATATAAATGATGCTACAATTCCAAGTTATATATATTCTATTAGTACAGTATCAACAAATATCAAGTTAGATGCTAAAATATAAAGTTACTAATAAGTAGTTAATCAAAAATCACACTTACATTTGTAAACCATTAAGGACTTCTTGATATACAATATTTGCAGTCATTTTTGATGTATTTTCTTCTGACAGAATCACCTTGATACGATCTCCTGATGTGCATCGAGAAAGTGCAACATAGAGTTGGCCATGTGTAAAAACTGGTGATCAAAGGTCCAATCCAACATGCTTGACTGATTGCCCTTGAGACTTGTTGATAGTCATAGCAAAGGCCAATCGAATTGGAAACTGTCTCCTGCATAATGGTATTGGCATATCCTCTTCAGAAGCATCTAGATTGATCCTTGGAATCAAAACAGTTGAACCTGCAAACTTGGCATCTCCACTGATAATACGACATCTGAGAACTCTAGTGCTGATGTGAGTGATAATCATTCTTGTTCCATTGCAAAGTCCTTTGGTTGTGTCCAGATTCCTGAGAAGCATGACAGGAACTCCAATCTTCAAAGCCAGTTTAGCCAAAGGCAAACTACTGGCTTTCAAAGAGTTGAGATATTCCACAGGATATAAGGCAAGGCCATCAGGATTCCTGTTATCAGAGAGAACAGAATCTGCACTCTGTAAAATCCTTTCTTCCCCTGGATACCTCTCTAGAACTTCTGCATTGATCTCCTCTATATTAGAGTTCTTGCCAGAGAGAATAGTCCGGTCCAGATAATACTGATCATTTTGAGGATGACCAATATTAGGATATGTGGAAGAAATCAATCCAGTGATAGAATTGTCATCACAGATCATCCTTTCAGGCAGTTTGACTGTTTCTCCAGGTCCTAGATTTTTCCCTGCACCAACATCCAACAACCAAGCTGCATGAGCAATATTCTCTGCAGTCTGATCCAATCTCATATTTTGGACCAAGTAATGAACTTGAATATGATCCCAAAGTCGGCCCCTTTTGAGTGAAGCAGCAATCATCTGCTGCCTAAGTCCATGTGGAACGACTGGAAGAGTTTGCCTAAAGTCCCCTCCAAAAACCACAGTGACTCCACCAAAGGAAATGTCATTATTGAAGATGTCTCTGAAGCCATGATCGACAGAGTCAATGGCATTTTTGTGTTGCATTGGAACTTCATCCCAAATAACAACTTTGGTGCAAAGTATGAGCTGTGATAACTGGGTTCCTCTCTTGATATTGGCAATGGATGTGTCAAGAGCAGGAATGGGAATTTTGAATCTTGAATGAGCTGTCCTACCCCCTTCCAACAATAAGGCAGCAATGCCAGATGATGCTAACTCTTTGCTTGAGGTCCTCAACATCATAATTAGTTTCATCTTCCAAAAGTCTATTGCCTAGAAGATTGATCAGTATTCAAGTCAATTTCTTATGCAAATGCCAATTACCTGGAACTATATTCCAATTCTGTTGAGCCTCTGGCATGTTGGGAAAGTCTTTCAGAGTTTTCCCAAAATTCATCAAAGTGTCATTGATGAGATAAAGGCCATAGTCATAGACATCCTCATTGGTAAAGACTTGGTCCCTGTATTGCCTAGTATGTTCCAATCTGTGTCAAAGATCATCACAGATAGAATGTTTGAATTCATCCCATAGAGCCTCAGGAGTGGCAGGAGCACAGTGGAATAGAATAGTGCAAAACAGCTGCCTGAGAGCTGATCCTAGTTGGATTGGAGCAGCTTCAGTGAGATACTGCCTCCATTCTGCATCATCCTCCAAAAGACCTAGAGCCTTGCAAGCTTCCTGATAAGTTGGATAGGTATGGCCATTGACTGTCCTGAGATCAGCCCATGAAGTTGCATTGGTTACAACAGTCAAGAGCATCCTGAGATAGAACCTTTCTCCCTGTCTTGGTGAAGCAAAATACATCCTTCCAATTGCTGTCCCTCTCTGCCTCTCCTTCCAACTCCATTTAGATGCTTCATAAACAAACTTGGTTGGAAAGTTCTGATAAGTGGTGTTATTATTGGGAAACCTGGTATTGGCTTCAAACCAAGCTGTGAGTGCAGTCTTGTCTGCATTAAGTCTAGCAGCCACCACCTGTATTGGTTCATCATCTGGGAAATAGACTTCATGCTGGTTTTCCAAGTGCACAGGCAATCTGTACACTGAAGGATATTCAGCATGCATGTTGAATTCAAAGATGTGCCAGCAAGCCTCAGGAGCAGAAATGTATCTGGCATCCAAGTGTTCCTTGATTTCATCCCTCTCCTCCCTAGCAATCTCCAAAGTTGTCCTATCATGGCCCTTGTAGATGTACTTGTGAATGTATTTGATTGCATCCACTGAAGCACAGACTTCCACATTGATATGACATTGGAATTTGGCTGAGAGATATGGATTGTATGGGACAACATTACGATTGTCATAACGACGACCATGCTTTTCAAAAAAGCGGCCATTGTTAGGTCTGGCATATTGGGGATAGCCATCATCACCATACTGTATAGCTTCCTGAAATTCCTTAGGATATCTCTTGGAACATTTGCCATCTACCATGCACTTGGCATTGGGAAAATCTGCTCCACATGGACCATGAACCATATTGGTAGTAACAACCTAATAACAAAGGTCAGTTACTGCATTGATAATTCAAGCAAAGCCAATACCTGATACAATTGAGGCTGAGTCACTAGATCAGGAATTTGAGCAGAAACAATAGTGTCCACATGAGCTGCATCTTTGATCTTGTCATGATGATGGAAAAAGATCAAGATATGTATATGTGGAAGTCCCCTCTTTTGAAATTCAATGGTATGGACAGATGCCACACATTTTCCAAATAGACCATCTTTTATGTCCTTCAAAAGAGCATTCTTCTTGAGTTCAAATACTCTGGCAACAATATCTGGACGGTCAGAAGCTGTTTGCCTCTTTCCATTAACCATAGGTTCCTTTAGCAGAGCCTCTTCAATTTCTGGCCACTTTGGATTGGCAGTCATGGTGATGAAGAGATCTGGTTTATGGAAATGCCTGCAAATAGCCATAGAGTCCTGGAATAATTGCTGCATATAGTCATGGTGATGAAGAGATCTGGTTTATGGAAATGCCTGCAAATAGCCATAGAGTCCTGGAATAATTGCTGCATATGTCGTTCACTTCCAACATGAGAAGAGGGAAGGACTACCTGTCGGCTTTGTCTGCATAAGTCTTCATCTCCAGCAGCCGCATTGACCACTCCTTGATACACTTCAGCCCTAATCTTCTTTTGATTGTGCCAGACCCAATTGAGCTTGTTCTGCTCAGTTGATGCCCATGCATCCACAACATATTGCTGAAACAGTCTGCCACTCCAAAGCAATGCAGCATTAGCTTCCAAAGCTCTTTGCTGCAGCCTATATGCATAATATGCAGTTTGGCTAACTTTTTTGGCTCTTTGTTCTCCTGCTGGTCCAAATTGAGATTGAATATCGGTGTGAAATCCAGGTTCTCCAGTTGGAAATATGATAGTGTAATGCAGAGGAGTGTAATAGGGGTGTAGATGGCTGATTCGCTTCAATTGACCTCCATGCAGATGCAGGACTATGTCACGGTGATCTGATCGTTCTTCAGAACCATCTCCTGGTATAATTGCAGCAACTCCTTCCTGTTCATTAGGGTTGTTATAGTGTTGATGGTCTCCAAAGTCAGCCCTCAGTTGAACAGAAAGCCTTTGTGATTGGCCTTCAGGAACTTCTGTCATAATCTGCTTTGCAAGCTTGTATAAGCCAATAAAGGGATTGACTCTATGAAGCATATCCTGCAAAGAGGCCATTATCTGAGGATCCAATCTAGGATTGCTTCCCTGACGAAAAGCCAATTGTTGATTGTGATCATAGAAGTAGAGTTGTGCATACACAGGATGATCACCTTCAGTTGGAAGCAAAGCACCTGTCAGATGATGGAGCTCTCCATTAATCCTAAAGCTGTATGGTCCTGGAGCATTCATAATTGCATGATCAATTTTGACTCCCAGAGATGTAAATGCAAAGGCTGCATTGTATTGGCAAATAGATGCTTTGAAAGCATCAGAAAGGGGGTGCTGGCCTTGGAGTAGGTCAATCAGTTCTGGAGGTGCATCTGCAAGTCTGGGCAAATCGATCTGGCCTTGTAGACAGCACATGCCAAACTTTTTATGATGTCTAGTAGAATTGGTGAGCTTTTCAGCATCCCAATGTAGAGCCTGACAGTGTGGACATATGACATCCATAAGACCAAGATAATGTGCTGAGGGTTCATCTATATAAGGCTGTCTTCCTCTTGGCAAAGCATTTATGCCTTGAATATGATCAACCCTTGGTAGCATAGGAGGTGCTGGTAGATTTTGCACAGGTGGATCCACATATTCCAAGTCCTCCTCCATATCCTCAGCAGGATTATTTCTAGGATCTTCTGGTAGGACTCTATGATGCTCCTCTACTACTGCTTGTGCCAATTCCTGTTGCCTCTGTTGTTCTTGAACCATAGCCATATGTCTCAGCCTTTCCTGCTCTTGTAATTCTGCTAGTGTGGGAGCTGGCAGAGATGGCATAGAATTCTGTACAGATACATTTCTGACTCTTCTAAATGCCAGAGCAGGTAGGGGTGGCACCATAGGCATAGGATTCTGTAAAGGAGTGTTCCATCCTTCAGGCAGAACAGTTTCAGGAATGTCCACAGGAAGTGGAGCAATAGTAGGCAGGTTGTCTCTTCTATGTATAGGAAGAGGGAGAGCAGGTAGAAGTGGTACCATTCTGGGCCTATTGTTTCTTCTGGATGTAGAAACAGGTAGAGGTGGCACCATTCTAGGTATAGGATTCTGTAAAGGTCCATCCCATCCTTCAGGCAAAAGAGTTTGAGGAATGACAATAGCAAATGGATCCTGAGCAACAATAGGCATATTCCCAGACTCTCTACCCCCAGACCCTATACCCCCAGACTCTCCTCCCCCAATCCCTATACCCCCAGACTCTCCTCCCCCAGACTCTCTATCCCTAGACTCTATACCCCCAGACCCTATACCCCCAGACTCTCTATCCCCAGACTCTCTACCCTCAGTTCCTTCAGTTTGAGGAATGACAATAGCAAATGGATCCTGAGCAACAATAGGCATATTTCCAGACTCTCTACCCCCAGACTCTCTATCCCCAGACCCTATACCCCCAGACTCTCTATCCCCAGTTCCAAAATGAAGTGGTATAACCACAGAAGTAGATCTTCTACTTCTATGTGCACGACGATCATCAGGATCAGTCATTTGCAACTGTTGAAGCCTGCTTTCAATCCTAGCCTGCTGTCTTTGACCTTCAGGAGTACTGGGTTCAGAATGAGTAGTTGAAGATTGCCTAAATTATTGATTTTTTAAGCATTTCAATAGTTCAAACTCTTTAAAAGTTACATACATGATGATATATCTAGTATATCAATAGCTAGATGTTGTCAAGCTTTCACTAATAAGCTGAATTCAATGTTTATTAGCATTGAACAATAATAAATGAACTGATACTAACTGTTTGTAGTGTTAAATAAGCTGAATTGAATATGTATTAGCATTGATCAATAATAAATAAACCAATACTTACTTTGTTGTAATGATTTCAGATTTGTTTGTAGTGTCAAATAAGCTGAATTAGCATTGATCAATAATAAACAAACCAACACTTACTTTGTTGTAATGATTTCGGAATTGTTTGTAGCTGAATTGAATGTTTATTAATTGATCAATAATAAATAAGCCAATACTTACTTTGTTGTAAATTTGTTTGTAGTGTCGAATAAGCTGAATTCAACGTTTGTAAACATAAATCAATCAATCAACAAATTGACACTTACTTTGTTTGTAGTGTCTTCTCACTACAACGGTGAATTTCGAGTTTGTTTGGTCATGTGTGGTCAAAGAGCACGCGAGGCGTGAAAAGTAGTGTCCACTAAATCGCGTTTGGCCTTTTCTCATCTGGACACCTTCAAAAAATGTCCAAACATAGTATTTATATTAATATTAAAGTTTACAATATATATTTTTTATTTTTTATACTCTAAGTACTAAAATTGAGACTCTCAGTACGAAAATGAGATGTTGTTACCCAAAAAGGAAGGTTCTTGGTCAGCCTTGGTCAGCATTAGTTTTTCCCAGGCGTTGTCCCATATATTATAGATTAATCCATGGTTTTGTCAGGACTTCCCTGTTCAGGAAGTAGCTTGTTGCGATCATATCCCTGGCTCTAGCAAATCTTATCATTTCTAAGTTTTTGATTCTTTCATCATATAAAGCTTCCTCTTCCCATTTGAAATTGTTGTCGAGTGATTCATTGTTCAGGACCTTTTTTCTATCCTTACTTAGCACTGCTATCTCTTTTAGGATTTTTGGTTTAAGTTTCTTGAAGAATTCTCTTATCTTCTCTAGGGCTCTACTCTTGAAAGCTTGATGGACAATTTGTAGATTGTTGATCTCTGGTTTCCTCAGATCTTTTAAGGTCAGCCAAGTACAAAGCTCTCATTTCTTCTATCATGTGTACCAATCTATCATCCTTGATCAACTATGCAGGCATTGCATATCTCCCATCTCCTATATGGGGTGCCTTGGAATTCATGAGTGTAGTTGATACTATTGAGTGGTCTGAGTTGATACCTGTCCTTTCAATGTTCCATCCCCAGCAGAAGGGGATTAGGTCTTTATTTACGTATATCCTGTCAATCCTGGACTGAATTGGTCTATTTGCCATTTAGAATGAGAAGTCAAGGTTTGTGGGGTTTTCCTGTCTCTACCTGTCAGCCAGATTAAGATGTGTTTTTAGCGATAGAAGGGCACCAACAGTTTCTGTGTTGTCTGTGTGTGCTGGTAGACAGTCAATTGCTTCTTCCACCACATTCATATCTCCCAGCATTATGTCAGGTCTCTTAATAGATGGTCTGATCCTCCAGTTTGCTTTTAGCATATTCCAGAGGTTTTTGTTTTCTTTTGGGTTATTAGGAGCATATATGTTTAGTACACTTAACGTGCCATCATTATACCATAGTATTTCCAGCATAATTGCTCTCCCAGATACTAGTATTCTGTATTTTATTTCTTCCCATCTTGCCAGGCCTTTGCTTATAATGAAGCCACTCCCATAGCATTGGGTCTATCAGGGTCAGAGCTTGTGATGATTCGAGCCTGTCTATCAAAGAGCTTATTTAGTACTTCTTCTCTTTCCTTATTTATATGTGTTTCCTGGATGGCCATAATGTTTATTTTGCTTTCTCTCATCAATTGGTTTATCTCCATCCATTTGAACTGTATTGAGTCAGAGCCTCTGCCCTTTATGTTCAATGAGGTGATTTTGATTGCTCTTCTCTTATTTCTGTTATTGCGTTTAGAAATTTGTAGGGTATTATCTTCCCCCATTGTTTCCTTGTCGCTTTCTGGGAATTGTCTGACCTCCTCCCTCAAAAGTACTTGGATATACCATGATCCATCACCAATCCCTCTCAGGCCATCCTCAGGGTCTCAGATAATGGTAGGGCTGTGGACCTCTCCTGTCTGAGCAGGGTGGTAACCATTGCTGTTGTTTGTCTTCTGTGTGTTTGTTATATAATTTATAGTGTCAGGATGTAGTGTTTGGGTCTTGTGTCCAGCGTTTTACCACCTTCTACTTAAGCAGGGTTACTGCACAGCATGACCCCCATAAATATGGTGCTACCTGGATTTATCCTGTTCCAGACAGGGTCGTAGAATTACCTGTCACCTGTGGGCCCAGTAAATCCATCCTAGCATTAAGACCAGGTTATTTGGGGATTTTCAGGCTACATATCTGTTTACTTTTTTATTGCATTTAGTACTTGTACATGCTTAGAGTATGTTGTTCACGGTGACAATTTCATATATTGAGGGGAGGTTTTTTTTAAAAAAAAAAAAAAACAAAGAAAAAAAGAAACAGGCTCTTGAAACTCTCTACATTCTATGGCCTCTCCTCCTATCTCAACCTCCAGCTCTCCAGCTTTCTGCTCTGTGCTTGCTGCAGCTCCCACCCCCAGCATGTTGCCTATTATTATGTCCAGAGGTTGCAAATTCAGCCAATTCTTCAATCTGGTTGTTTGCTTTGTTACCATACCATCCTTTGAGGGTTGCATAGCTACATTAGTTAAGGTTGTGATCCATGCCCTTGCAGTTAAAGCAGTGGAGTCAGTTCTTCTTGTCAACTAACTGTGCACTTCTGCAGTCCATATCTACAAAGGTCATGTTTTGTATATATTGAAGTATGGTGAAGTAATCAGTCCAGGTGATGGAGGGCATTTGTTGGAAGAAGACATTCCAGAGCGATTTTTTGAGCTTTGATGATGCTGAGCAGTTGACCGCATCCTCTCTCTTTGCTAGTTCTACCTCTATTGCCTGCAAGAGCTCCATTGCTGGTGCAGTATTATGTTGTGAAGTACCATCATCTGTTAGCTTGTTCTTCACAAGCATTATCAAAGCTTTGGATTTACTCAGAACCCTCCTCACAATGGTCATTGCCACCATTTCTGCTTCCTCAATTGCTTCTCAGTTTCTGATGCTGAGAGTGAAGCCCTCCAGTATGCACAGGAAGTGGGGGAGGAGGGGGCTATATGGTAAAAGGAAAGCAGAGGCTTTCAGTGTCGATATGACAAGGTTGTTCATCAAGATGTTGTACGCATGTTGGGAATATGTTGGATACAAGAAAGTGGTAGGGGAAGTTCTGTCTGATTTTGCGGTATCTAGTGCTCAGTTCCTTCTCCTGCTATGGGGTTGACAGCTTTGCCCTCTCCCCAGTCATGCACTTTATGAGTTCTTTCAGCTTGTCACTGGTCGCCATCAGGTCTACTGTCTTACTCACTTGCCAATCTCTGACCCATAGTTTGGGTTCTGGATACATATTGAAGGTGTTCCTTTGCTCTGGTAGCAAATTAAACCAGGGCAGTGTTGACAGGTGTATTACTAGGAAACCTCCCACCAGGGTGGGGGTATGTGCAAATGAAGCCAGTAATTGGGGAGGGGTCAGGATGGGAGTGGGGTTGCCATTCCCTGCACTCTGGGTGGGCTGCTCTGGGGTGTGGGTTTTTTTTGTACGTTTGACAATCCAGGGCAGATCCGCTCTTTTCATAGGGGTGGACATGTCCTGAGTGCCCACCAATGGCAGACTTTCTTCCATGTCTCTTTCAGTGGGTGATTCATGGGGGGACTAGTTCACCATCATAGTGTCCCTATCTGTGTCATGGGTCTGGAGCTCTTGTATTGAGAGCCTTGAGAGTTGAGACATGTTTGGCAGGGGAAAGGGATATCCAGTTGAGCCAGACCACTTCCGTCGCTTTCCGATTCTTCCATGTCTGAGGTAGGGTTGGGGTTCAAGACATGTCTGCGCTTCTTGTCGTGACTCCAAATGCCCTTCTGTTTTTCCGGGCTGGCTGGCTGCTGTCTTTTCCTGAGGTTGTCTGCCTGAAGGGGCATGTGCTGTGGGGACGGGGAGTATCAGTTCAGGAGGTGTTTATCTGTTTTCAGGCGGGTTATTGAAATACCGATATATTGTCCCTTAGCCTCATTCCATACTGTTGTGGGTGGGGTGGTCTATCATTTCTATGTCACGTATCCGCTTATTTAGTATTCCCCAGTAGGATAAATTGATGAAAAAAGTTTTTAGATTGACTGCTCTTGCTGGGGGGTGATCTCATCGGAGACATTCTGGCTTTTATGCCCTTCTCCTTTGCCTAGTGGCTTGTGGAGGGGTCTGGTGGGGGGCCCGACTCTGCATATTAAGCGGCTTCTCTATTGGAGGTATGCGGGATGCTTACTGGCATGTTGGGCACAGTAGCTACTCCAAAGTTGTCTCATTGGAGGCGTTCTGGCATTCATGCCCTTTTCCTTGGCCCAGTGGCCTGTGGAGGAATTTAGAGGGGGGCCTGACTCTGCGTGTTAAGCAGCTTCTCTGTTAGAGGTATGCAGGATGCTTACTGGCATGTTAGGCACAGTAGCTACACCAGTGTTAGTGGTGCTTGTAGTGGTTTGTTGTCAAGGGCCCCCCCAAGACATCCTAAGTCTTTCTGGTAAATTCTTTTTAAGAAAGACAAAGATATCTACCTGAAAAACACTTATAAGAAATATAACAAGTGTTTACAAAGGAACACTAAGAAGACCAGTGCCCTCCCACATTTCAGTTGTCGGTTTTAATTGTTGGGCCTTCTTTCCTCATTTAGGATTTGACACTCTTCTCCTATCTTACAATAACCACTTTGCATACATTGGTAGTACATACACCACCCCGCCTCTTAGCCTCGGTGTTGTAGCTAAGTAGAAATCACCATCATATCTCATTCAAATCCACTCATACTTCAATGCATAATTGTATTGCATCAAACCCTGGTCCCGATACTGCATCTCCATGATAGAAACACGGCAGCAAACTCGATGCGCAGCGCATTGAGGGTGAGTGCCATGCAGACGACATTGTACCCCCACCAGTGAAACTAGGAACACTGCAGGACATGTGATACCAGAAGCAGAACTATTGAATTGATTGACGCGGACTGTATGAAATCATGAAAAAGAAAAAGGGGGAAAATATAAGAGTCGCTGGCTGCTACAATTATGTAAGTAGATAAGCGAGACAAACGTTACAAATTTGTGGTGGTTAAAACGGCAAGTTTTCACGCGACCAATGAGAGCACGCAGAGTGCCCAGTCCATCACGTGCACTGTCTAGAGAGGGGGTGCGGGTGAGACATGTCCCCAGTGGAGTCTCACCTCGACGCCCACTCTCTAGGTGAGCTAACGACATTCTGAAGTGGAGTATCATCGAAGATGACCATGACCTAGGTGTAGCAACTGTGCATTTTCATAGTTACCCACCACGCCACTCCCTGATGTGTATTTATACTTCTTGTATCTTATGCCAATACAAGCGTCGGAGCTGGGACAGGCCGGAATGGCCCTCCCGAAAAACGCTCCGACTTATCCGGTATCAACCACCTAAGTGCAGTCATTGGTGACCTGTAACTTTACGGTTGTGCACATGGCAAATAACAAAAACTTAGATGCAATAGAAACAGTAAGTCCGCATCTGGTGTTGACCTATATCCTGCCATCTGAGTCTTCCAAAGGAGATGCCCTCTAGTTTTCTCGGACTATGTGGTCGGCGTTTCGACAACCGACTGTTAAAGATTGACCAGTGGAATCCTTCCTCACTGGTAAGGGCTTGGTCGAGGAAAAGCAGAGTCCGTCCCGCATTGACTTGCTTAGAAGCTTCTTGATGCTGATAAACCTAAGGAATCCCGACATACATTCAGGTTCAGCGACATACCTTCGGAAATTTTGACCGAGATTCTGAAACATGTCCATTGGCGTGACTTGCTTATCTTGAGGCAGGTGGGTCCATCGACTTTCAATACAAAAGCAAAAAATAGATCGATATCTGTAGGTTTGCAAACGGCTAAACGACGTTTCACGAACACGGGAAGTCTGGACGAACCAGTATCGAAGTTATTTGGAAGAGAAAAGATTCAGAATGGCAACGGAAGAAGCTCTCGACATGTATTCACCTCTGGAACTCGAGTACTGGGTGTTGCAACGGAGGAGTGCCGATTGGGAATGGCAATGTAAAAGCCATCCGGTTCATGAGCGTGTGATCGCCTTGGACGCTGATTTTACGTTGAGTTTGGTCCCAGGAGGACGCTGGCTTCTTACCACCATGGACAACGGTTCAGTTTTGTGCCATGACCTTGAAAATTCCCAAATGCAGAACAATATATTAGTTCCACCGCGTGATGATCCCAACGACCGATTTTTATATGGCGTAACCGTTGAACTTGATATCATGTGTCCAACGTCCAAGTTTTTCATGGTCACCTATCCTTCGGAATACTATGGTCAGTTGTATTGCAGTCCTATGCGCGACACGATTGATACTGACTCGAATCTGGATTCACACTAGACCCATCTGTAACTGGTTCTCTTGATCTCATGATCTGGTCTGTCAACCTGCGTGGACATGGGTCCTCTGCATTCTTAGAAGCACATTTTTTACATTCCTTTCCGGCGACTGAGCCCTTGACCAGTGTAACATCCATCAGTATTTCTGGTAACCTACTCGCCAGGCTTATGCATACCTCCCGTTCCCGGTCATACATTGAGATTTTTGATCGGACATCCTGTACGATGTCTGTGCATCGTAGAACGGTGATTTTTCCTAAAGATTTGGACTCTAAGCACTCAGTAGGTGAGGTTCCTTTCATCCAGTGTACACAAGCATTCATATACGTGACTTAGGTTTCTGTATCGCTGCTTCCTGGAGGCCGGTTGGCCTTTGTCTCTCACCATAACGTCTTCATTTACGATATAGGCACAATGACGGAAGATAAACCTATCCGCCCTATAATTCCTCAGACTCCGTCGGAACCACAATGGACATCATTCGATAGTCATGGGGATTATCAATTTAGCCATCGTCAGTCGAGTCAGGACAACGAGGCCGTTATTCTTGTTTTGATTTCTCGCCACGTGGTTTACCATCTAGTGATTCCTCACAACGTTGAGCAACCACCACATGTTGCACGATATGTGAACGTCCCCCAGGAATATCATATCTATACGGCTGGAACACACAAGGTGCTTGGGGAGAAACAAGGTTCGATACTAGTCAAAGTCGGCACGACAAATCATCTACGTCCAGACGTTGTCACAGCACATCAACTCAACGTTTCCCCACATCTTCAGTGGTTCTTGCGCCACGTATCTTTCAATCCACCTCTTTTGATTGAGGACATTGGACGCATCATATTCAAGGATAAACGTGAAATTTTCATTCTTGAAACCTCTAGATTTCCAAAATCTCTTTAATGTAGAACATTGTACTTGTTTTCCGAACTCAAATGAGAAAGTTAATTGGGTCTACCGTCCAGTATTGTGATGTTGATCAGTTCTTATCAAAGGGTTTTCTGGTGACATCTCCTGGTTGTGTGCTCTGCACAGCAGTGAAAATGGTTTGGTCATATCCTCTGGATGCTCACTCGACGTAAATGCGGGTTCCGAGGGTAAGGAGCATTTTCAGGGGCCTCTGCAGGACAAGCGTAAAAAAATCACGTGTTACGCGCGACGCAGATGCATTCATGACTTTCGACGATTCTTAGTATGGCAACACCAATTGGTGATTGCTGGCTAAGAACAGTATGGTCAACAAGTCTCGCTATCTTTTTCCATGCTGCAGGACATGTTTCTACCACTCTAAGACTTACCAGAAACAGAGCTATTGAATTAATTAATGTCTTTTCAATCCAAGTGTATGTGTAATTGACCGTAATCGTGAATGCATCGTGAATATTCTTGCGAGTAACGCAGTACTAAATTCAAAGAATCGCTTGGGAAGTCGAACTTGAAGCAGGGTCACGATCAGCACCGATATGGAAGACTTCAATCTTCTTAACTCTTCCATCACCGTCGGTCTGTGACGCATGCGTCAAACGCCATCCTAGTAACTTGCGACTGAGAAAAAAGAAGACATACCGCCAATCCCAACAGCCTTTCCTCGTCCATAAGTACTCCATCAAAATTGGTGTCCTTCTCAAGATACCGCACGATGCTCACGTACGGCAAGGCACTTTCCACGACTGCCTCAAACACACTACTCTCCATAGAACTCGACTTCGCATTCACATTTGGGCAACCCTCAACGATGGAGCCCTTATACGCCTGTTGACCTTGTACAGCAAGCGCCCTCTTTACCGCCAAAGGATTGAAATCCAGGAGCATGACAAACGGCGCTGAGCCGAGCCCGACCGCCTCGGGCGTGATACTCAACACACATCGCTGCCCGGTAGACGTCGTGATCCACCAAGGCACAATCGCCGCATCGATCCACCTCGTCACGGGCGGGCCCCACTCCTCCCAGTGCACCGTCTCCCCAGGAACCCCGCTGCGCTCCTCGCACAGCCGGAGCAGCGTCGAGCGGTGCGTGAACATGGAAAAATCGCCCCAGCCAGGCGCGTCTTCGTCGTCGTCGCCTCGTATGTGCAGTTTGAAGATGGCGATGGCGTCTTCGGGCGTGGGGTGAAAAGGGCGCGTGGAGTGTGGGAGGCCGGAGGGCGAGGGATTGGGCTCCGATCGCCCATAGATCGTGCGGATGGAGTAACCTGGACTTACGGCTGGAAGGGCGAGGCGGAGGGTGGGTCCCGTGGGGTTCCGGTTGGATGGAGATATGATGAAGAGGTCGAGAGTGCCTGTTGATTCGTTTGGGAGGAGGATGTGTGTAGGGGAGAGGAAGACGATGCTGCAATAGGTCCCTGGATTAACGGGGTAGTCCTTGAATGGGAAATTGATTTGCGACATGTATTCATGGCTCGAGCAGAACGCGACTTACCAGTAGAACAGCCCCTGTCTTCCACTCGAAAACACAGAATCGTGCTGCGGCCTCGGATAAACCAGGGGTAGTGACGAGTGCTAGGTAATCTCCTACGATTTCGATTCCGATAGATGAAACAATTGGTCTGAAAGTGTTTCGTACAAAAAGTACGTGGTTACGCGCGAGCGGATGCGGCTTCCCCGTTGAGAATTGCAGGAGCTGTATTTCCACCTGGAGCAAGAGCGTGTTCGCGGTCGTTGGCTTGCTATACCATATTCAGCGGCCAAACTAAAAGAATACGCGAGATGGAGACACACGTAGAAACCACCGCAATAAGATCATGCTCATAGATCGATAGCCCCACATCGACGATGGAGAGCGATGGGTCCACGTCTATTCTAGACCACACCATTGGGTCATCAACGCTAGACGGAAGCCTGCAGTAGTGCAAGACCTTCTGGCTTGAATCTCCCATTAAGTAGATCCCATCAGTCAGATCGTATATTCCAAAGGGCTCGTGGAGAATAGGGAGAGCCTTGTCGAAATCAATTTGGAAATTTGACCATCCATCCTCGAGCTTTGTGAGCAAGTGTAGACGATTATTGAGGTCCAGTCGGCAGTGAGAATTGTCTGTAACTGCTGCGATCTGTGATGCAAAACGGAGTTGAAGCTGGGGAGAAGACTTGAAGCAGGTCCTGAGAAAGACATTGACGGAGCTGATGGCAATTGCGTCTGCGAGGGCGAGATATGAGAAGATCTGTATAATCACCTCTGCAGGCAAGTCCAGGAATTGTGTTGTGCTCCTGTGAGAAACTTGCATGGCTCATTGACAAAGCGACGTCGTTCAAAGTCATGCTGAAAAGTCACTTTGTGATTTACATAATAGCATTTCTCATTTTCACGCGCAAGTCTCAATTCAGAGTAAGCGACTACAGATTTTAATCATCTCTTCAACTTAATCAAGCCGGCCATGAGATCAAAGCTATTTCCATCGGGCTGGAGGTCAGTGAATCCGCCGAAACCGGAGGACTGTCCAGTCTTTTCAGGCATAGTGCGCAGAAGCCCATGATCAGGTGTAATCCCAATAACGCGAACTTGCTGGGGTGGAGTTACTGTAGTAAGCGTCACTAATTGATCACTGTCAAGTCTCGTTAGCTGTGGATCTAGTATGATGGAAAAGATAAGAAACGAACGAGTGAAGCCATCGCTCTAGGTATAGACTCATGAACGAGTCAAAGGATCCACGCTCTTCGACAAACGTCTCCCACATCTTTTCAAAACGTGCGAGAATAGCTGACACCGTTTTTTCCAAGGTCAGAGACTGGCGTCTATCAGGTGAAAGAAGCTGGGCCAGGGAAAAGATCGGTGCAGCGTTCGAAACATTAAGACCACATCCTAAGCGCCACATATCAATCGTCAACGTGCCTCGTACGATGAGTGAAATCGATACCAATCACGATGTCCACCTTGCCCCCTGAAAAACTCGTGTTAACCAAGATTCCTCCAACCTTTTTTCGCTCGCCATCGACGAGAGCATAGATATCATTCGGCCACTTCAGGCGGATATGACTTCCCATTTTTCCGAGAACACTTTCATCCCGACAAGCCTCAACAACAGCAAGCGCGAAGAGATACTGGACGAAAACCAGCTTGTGAGAGGGAAACGTGGCAGTAGAAAGGCGAAGTAGCAGAGAAAACTGAAGACAGCCTGACGGAGAGAGCCATATATTCGATCCGCGGCCCCTGCCTGCGAGCTGGTATGACGCCAGCGAAACGAGAGGGGAGGGGAGATGAGATAGGAAACGAGGATTTCTATAATTGATTAGCACGGCGTTTCCGGACAAAGTAACTGCTGGCTTACTTGTCCAGCATCGTCTGTGTACTGGTAACTACTTCCCCATAAAGCAACGCTTCACCTATACCCCACGTATCTGATGCATCGCGGCAGCCTAGAGCCTTTCTTGCAGAAGATAGAGACTCAAAGTAAGAGTTTAAGTCAAATAAAGGTACTTGGTCGCGGTCAGGAAGCGAAGTTGGGCACAGGATAATGTGTTTTGGCTGCCATTGAGAGGGGTCCCCCACAGTGCTGATACTTTCGCGAGCATCCTGTAGTACAGTTGCACTATCGTTACTGTGATGAAAGTGAAATGTGTCGTTTTCATCCTTAAATATACTTAATTGCGATCCTGGTGACGGTGCTGCAACCAAGTCCGTTATCGTAGGCACAATAGTGGGTTTGCCCGGAGTGGAGACAAGAAACTGGGGAAGCGGTCTCAACACCTGTGACTCGTCAATCGACGGAAGGCGCAGAGACAGAGCAAGTAACGTCGTCTTAAGAAGATGAATACGACACTTTTCTTCTTCAGCTACCGCTTGAGCAGTAGATACATTCGATGAGGTCGTCGAAGTGGCTTTTGTTAACGGGACCTCGACATTTGAAGCCCATACAGCTATTCTTCCTTTCCCAATATCCTTTTTCAAACCTGCAATTGAACTACATTTTGAGAATCGAGCCAAGATCCTATGGCCTTTCTCGTCGTCAAATCCAGTAAATTCACCTGGCCCACGACCGTATATACCCTCAACAAGATCTCCATCGGGAGTTTGGAGAGCATGCGAACTTTCGGCGATTTCAACATCACGACCATGGGTCAAGTGAACATACATTCCCGTTGGTTTGTCAAAGAATCCTAGCAGAATCTGCTTGGATATGCTCGCCGCACCTGATATTTCTCGCGGCGAGCACATTGCTCCTGCCCCGAAGCTTAATAGAGATCCACCTGTCTCCACAAAGTCCCTGATGGAAGCAGATGATGTGGGCTGGAGGGATCCATGACATTGTGGAAGCACGAGGAGTGCACATGTACTTTTCCAGGGCTGGGAAATCAGTGTCTGGTCTGTAATCGTTTGAACCGAATACTGCGGGAGAAGAATAGACCGTAAAGTGGTCAAAGAGTGCGTCACAGACTTCTGAAGAGCTTCTTGGCCTGCGTAGATGAGGACGTTCATTGTATGTATAAGAACCCAAAGATTTGCGATTAGATTGATTAGATGGTTCTTATCGGAATATTCCGTGGTCAACCATTGATCGTGCTTAAATCTATCCGCTGATTCTTCTTGTACATGTTGGGACAGAAAGCAGTCTTGAAGAGGTTTTTGCTCCATTCCTTCAATGTTTATGCATTATGGAATATATACACTTAACCTCTCCTTTATTCTCTGGAAGTTATGTTTCCACAATGCCAATTTCTCTCATGACAGCATTCCTTTTCTCATCCCGAAGTTCTCATGATGTGAGCTTGTCCTTAGCTCTCATTGACTTTAAACCCCTGTCATGCCACCCGCTCTGGCTCCTGCCGCCCTCTCCTCATGTCTCGCTCTTCTTATATACCTGTTGTTCAAGTGGATCGCACTTCGCAAGGCAATGCCCCCCGGTCCTATAGGTATACCTCTTCTTGGAAATAGACACCAGCTACCCGCATCGAAGCCTTGGCGAAAGTTCGCAGAATGGAACAAGCAATACGGTAGCCGTTTTTCTTGTCGTTGTCCGCAGAAACCATGTTTACTCCATTGGCAGGACCAGCAGTTTCCATCTTTCTCGGGTCAACCCCAGTGATAAGTCAGTTTTCCCATTCCTGTCTTATTCACATCTCATCTTTTCAAAGTACTTGGCACCGCTCAAGCTGCTTGGGATTTGTTGGAGAAGCGTTCGGATATCTACTCGAGCCGCCCTCGCTTCATTGTTGCGTACGCGTCTCACAATTCATACGTTCAGATTACCGAAGCTGATCTATCCCTAGAGGAGAGATTCTATCGGACAATAAGCGAGGGCTCATGCTCCCAAATAACGACTTTTGGCGTAAATGGCGGAAGGTCTGTAACCTTATCTACTTGCTCTTTATCTTCTGAATATATTTGCTAGGTCCTTCATACTGGGTTTCATTCCAGAAAAGCAGACTCGTATAGAGACATACAGTCTTTAGAGTCAAAGATCATGTTGCATCATATCTTGACCGATCCTGAACATTATGAGCAACATTTTCAACGGTATCAAAATCCCTATTTCACCTTATCTCAACTAAATAGGATTAAAGGAATGCTGCTAGCGTCGTTTCTTCTGTTACGTATGGCTGTCGAGCCGACAGCATTGACGAGTGGGTCATAAAGGAGAATATGGCGGCTATGGATTGTCAGTGTTGTCACATTGATTGCTATTGCAATTGAATTTGAATGATCTGGTTTTTAGATCTGACAAGGTGGGTCTTTATTATTCAAGTTGTGATACCTTTCCTCCTTGATAATGACAACATTACCACAGCGTCAAGTGAGTTTTTTTTCGGTACGTTGTGCCGTCTCATCAACCCCTGGTTTAGTATACCAGGAAAGTACCTCGTTGAGTCTTGCCCCTGGCTTCTCAAGCTACCAGTAAGATTTGCCGTTGGCATTACCTCGTGCAATGTCCTCAAGCACCTTATAGCGTTTCCTACAATGGTTTCGTCGAGAACCAGAAGAGCGTCGCCAACGTGACATCCAATTCCTAATGCATCTCTTCAATGACGTCAAAATGAGGATGCAAAACGGTACTGCTGAAGAGTGCCTGACCTCGCAGACAATAGCAAATCAAGCTCAGAGTGGTTTGACCGATCTGGACGTAGCGTATACCGTATCGAGTCCCTTTGGAGCTGGGATTGAAACAGCAAGTTCTCGGCAATTCTAGCTATTCGAAGAACTAACGAGAGCCTTTAGACTGCTGGGACCTTGGCAATCTTCATTCGTGAGGCTCAGATTTCTCCACGATACAATATCCTGATTTCATTCCTTTCTGAAGTCGCAATGCTGAATAATCCCTCTGTGATGAAGAAAGCACAAGCTGAGCTCGACTATGTTGTCGGTTTTAACAGGATGCCCGAATTTGATGATCAAGATCATTTGCCGTACGTCAAAGCCGTCGTAAATGAAACCCTTAGGTAACTCTTTACCGTGACGTATTGAGTTGAAGTCTGTTGCTGATCAACTGTAGATGGCGGCCGATAGCTGCCCTGGGCGGCACCCCACACGCAGTATCAACTGACGATATTTATAACGGAAT
Organism: Macrolepiota albuminosa; assembly: GCA_027475525.1. Taxonomy (NCBI): domain Eukaryota; kingdom Fungi; phylum Basidiomycota; class Agaricomycetes; order Agaricales; family Agaricaceae; genus Macrolepiota; species Macrolepiota albuminosa. The sequence continues at coordinate 307,211 of JAMWFC010000108.1, forward strand.
GTTTGTCATCGGCCGATTCAACTCCAAGTTACCCTGATCATGTGTGCAGGTTCATCCCGAAGGGTTCCACGATATTTGCTAATTTATCGTCAGTTTTATTTCTTTATTTCTTGATTCTGTACAAAAACATCTGACTTCAATAGGGGCATCATGTTTGATCCAGGTATGCTCCAAGTCTGCTCTGATTATCATCTAGTTTGATTTCTCAGTCATGTTTCCCTCCCCCGATGAATTCCGGCCTGAGCGCTTTTTGGAAACGTCTAATCCTCGATTAAAGTCGTTCGAGCTTCCATTTGGATTCGGACGTAGAATCTGCCCCGGGATGCACCTAGCCTTGAACTCGCTCTTCATTAATGTTTCCCGCATCCTTTGGGCCTTTAGCATTCTTCCAGCCATTAATAGAGACGGTTCAGAGGTTATTCCAGGTATTTCCCAGCTTTGACGGCAACGTGTCATCCAAACTGACTCAACTACTCTCACATCCGAAGATCCATGGAACTTCACTGATGGATTCAATTCTAAACCCGTTAGCTTCAACTGTAGATTTGTGTCCCGCTCCGCACAGTCCTCTGTGTGTATCGAGGATGAGTTCAGGAGGGTGATGAGAAAACTCAATGGATGAATTGTGGCAGGTGTGATCCTAAAATTCTTCTTTCTTAGTTTGTCTAGTCAAATGACTTATATGCCTCAATCTCACTTGGGAATAAGACTTCCTTATATAACAAGACAACAGTGTGACTTTTTCCCCTTTCCAATCGCTCCACTCAACGTATATAAGTCGGCAAAACTGTTCTGTGCCTCGAGATGGACATGGCGTTCAAGTTGCCTTGGGACTTTCAATTGAAGAATGCATCGTCTACGACATCCTGGACCTCTCTTGTTATCGCTGTTTACCTTGCATGTCTCCTCCATTTCGCTCTCAAGTGGCTGAATCTTCGAAGGTCCATGCCTCCGGGACCATTGGGTATTCCCTTCATTGGAAACATGCATCAAATGCCTTCAGACAAGCCTTGGCTCAAATTCATGGCGTGGACTCGCCAATATGGTATGGTTTTATTGACATATTTGGAGGCATTCACCTGATTTTTCCTCAGGTCCCGTAGTGTCTATTTTTCTTGGTTCGACACCTGTGATTAGTAAGAGGAAATCAAAAAACCAGATACCTACTATCTGATCATTGATCTCGCTGCAAGTCCTCGGGACCGCTCAAGCTGCATGGGATCTCCTTGAAAAACGTTCAGAGTTCTACTCAAGTCGACCTCGGTCCATTTTTATGTAACCAATGCCCAGCCCTGATATCCAAAGCTACTTCTGATCCAATCCAGGGGAGAACTCGTATCTGGTGGTAAACGTGGCTTACTGCGAACCAATGATGACAAGTGGCGTCGGTGGCGAAAGGTAAGCTGAGATTTCGTGTTTTTCGATAAATACCCAACATATCTCCAGATACTTCATTCTAGTTTCCACTATCGAACGGCGCAGACCTACCAGGATCTGCAGTCGCTGGAATCAAAAATCTCTATCTGCGAAATACTTGAAGCACCTCAAGACTATGTGCACCACCTTCAAAGGTGAGGATTTCTATTCCGGTGTGACTGTTTATGGCTTTCCTCAACTTCTATAAGATTTGCTGCTAGCGTGATAACAACCATTACATACGGGGTTCATGTGAAGAGTATTGATAATTGGATCGTGAAAGAAAATCTGGACACTGTAAACTGTAAGTCAATTAGGCCTATCTTAGTATTAAAGTCGATTTCCACGCAATATCACCCCCTAAAGTCTTTGTCAAGTAAGTGTTCGTCTCCTTTTTGATCAGAAAATACTAGATAGGTGCAGATCGAAGTAAGTTATCAACCACTGTCGACCGACTCGGAGTATTACTCAAGATACCTAGCGTTCCAGGAAAATTTATAGTGGAAGGGATGCCTTGGCTGTTGAAGCTCCCCGTATGTACGAGGTTGAATATCAAAATGAAGATCTGAAAGAGCCAAAATTTTAGCGGAGGTTCCAATGGTTCCGCCGGGCTGCAGAAGCACGACGTCAGCAGGATGAGAAGCTGTATATCAAGCTCCTTAACGATGCTAGATCAAGAATGAAGAGTGGAACCATACCCGACTGCCTGTCCACTCGGGTGGCTCAAAGTCAAAAGCAGATTGGTATGACAGACTTGGAGATGGCATATACCCTTGCAAGTTCATTTGGAGCCGGCTTGGAGACGGTAACTTCATTTATCCGCCTTAAAATTAGAATTGAGCTGCTTACAACCTTATGAAGACATCCGCTAGCCTGGAAACATTCATCCGTAAGCTCATATCTTGACCGTGGTGCGGCATGTAATGTGTCATTGTTTAGTTACTATGCTTCATTTCCCCGACGCGATGAATAAGGCTCAAGCGGAACTTGACCGTGTGGTTGGCAGCGATCGCATGCCCGAATATGGCGATAAGGAAAGCTTGCCTTATACCGATGCCCTGGTCAAAGAGACAATGCGGTAAGCCCGTTATTTTAGCACCGTGCCTAATGTGACCTTGTCGTTTTGAGTTGGCGACCAGTTGCTGTGATCGGAGCCGTACCTCATGCTGTAACTGTTGATGACGAATATCAAGGAATGTCAGTACCGCAATATATTTGGAGTTGATAAAAAAAATTGATGGTAATTCATTATCAGGTTCATACCGAAAGGATCTACAGTGTATGCTAATATCTTGTGCGTTTATTTCGAATTGCCTTCAGATTTCCAGCATAACCGTTCTAACAGTGGGATAATGCACGATCCTGGTTAGATTTTTTGCTTTGTAAATTTCCAAAATTGCCGTTGAACTAACATGAATGGGAAGAGATGTTCCCATCACCAGATGACTTCCGACCGGAGCGATTTCTAGAGACTCAGGACCCCCGGCTGCAGACTTTTGACCTTCCATTTGGGTTTGGTCGAAGAATCTGTCCGGGTATGCATCTCGCGCGAAATTCTATTTTCATCAATATCGCTAGGATGTTATGGGCTTTCAACATCTTACCTGCCTTGAACGAACATGGCGAAAAAGTCATTCCTGGTCAGTGTGATCCCTTGGGACGAGTGCCGTAAACTGTCCGAGTTTCATAATTTACACAGATTGTTGGAACTTTACAACTGGCATCAGTTCTAAACCTTTCCCTTTCAAATGCAGATTTATTCCAAGGAACGAGAAAATAATGGACTGTATCAGGGAGGAAGCACGACTGGCCAAGGAGAAATTGGAAAGTTGAAGGAATGCGTTCTCTGAAACTGGAGGACATATCATTGTTCCCGGGAAACATATGATTTACATAAATAGTCTATCGAATGTAGTACATAGACACTTGCGATATCGATATATAAGCGAGTTGGATGCACCCCACTCTTCTCCTATCACACCTTCCGAAAGAGAAAGCTAGTTAGCATTTCATGCCCTGCATCCACCGAGATACAGATATATAGGCAATGACGAGCAGACATGGAAAACTGCTAATCGTCGGAACAAGACCTTATTCCTCATCCTCAAAACGCAATATTTGTGCATCTTCGTCTACTCTCAGATCCCTATATCCGCGTCGTGAGGGGTAGAGTAAACCTTCGGTACGGGATGCAATCCATTCCCAAGCAATGCCTGCGATGCCAACGAGGTACCATGGTACGGAGGCCAGGGTATCCAGGATACCTGACTCGTATCTGTAAGGCCGTGAGCCATCTCCTGGTAGGCGGATATTTCTAATACTTTGAATCAGCATAGCTAACCAACTGATAGCATTTTGTAGGCATACCCTCGAGCGAGACCGCTTCTTCGATAGTAAGAATAGCCAACGAGAGCGGTTATTCCAAAAGGTATCAACAGGACGAATATCCAGAAAGATGGTCCATGGGCTTTAAACCCAGGACAAGCGTGGCGGTCACCACGATCAGGACGGAAATCTCCATCACAACTAGAATATGGAATGAGGCGGTAGGCTGTCCTCTCATACCAGTAATCTTCGCCATTCTTGCATGCTTCCTTTTCGTCATTGGGTAATGGGGTCGCGCCAGGTAATAGAACGCATTTGTCAGCTTCGTTCTTGACATGATTGAATTCACTTTATGGGAAAAAAAATTGGGAGGAATATCTTAGCTACATAAGAAGTGACATACCATTCAAAATCTACCTGGGCGCAGGGACAATTGTTCACAATTTTCTTTTCCATTTTTTGCTGGTCTCCAACTACACAGTTGGCATTCCTGACAAGGCGATGGTACAAAGTCTATTGATGGAAGTCAGCCAATGGATCAGATGTTTGAGAATGGAAACACCTGGCGGCCAAACAAACAGCGTTCCTCACGTTCTTCGCTAGGGCTCCATAGTTCAAAGTCATCATTTCCAGGACTATCAAGGTTCAATACACCTGTAGAACATTATTATAAGCCACGATTAGGAGTTACGAAATGAATCTTACATTTCTTAGAAGTCAATGCAGTGAAGTCGACATGAATGGCAACAGAAGCGGTACTTCTGGGGTAATCACCCATCAGGATAAATCTGCGACTCGTATCCGAAGGCACAGTGACGAGATATCTGATTCGGACCTTGTCTTTGCTGAACTTATATTCTCTCCAATTCAAACCCTGGTTTGTACTGAAAAGTAGATGGTCTGTCGGTTCTTCGTCATTAACCATGACCAATATAGATCCCGAGTCGCCGAATTCCCATAGATGGGCATCTTTGTGAACTTCTTCCCAAGTAAAGCCTCCGTCACGGCTGAGGAAGGTATCGCTGTCTTTGTATGGTGCGAGCTCTTCGCCGACATTGCCGACGGCCATGATGAGTCCAACCACCGAGGGGCTACTGAAAGTCGCTCTAGGGTCGACTCGCGCAGTATACCCATGCAAATGAAGAGCGCATCTCTGATCGGACAGGTAATGAGGATGAATAGATAGGAAGCCAAGATGAATCTCGTACCGTTGTATCGCATTCATAAGGCCGCCCTTGTGAATCAATTTTAGGGGGGGTCAGTGGTTTCCAAGTACTTCCTAGTGCGACGATGAGTATCAAGATACCAAGGCATCCGGAACCTCGTGAGACAGACCATCGTTATGCGTAATCCTGGTTCGAAGGCTCTTTTTCTTGGACACCTTGGCTTCCCCTGGATTTGAGACGATGTTAATGAGAGCGATGCCATCAAGACCTATCATCTTTTCAAAGTCCACGTAACCCGCGTTGTTGCGGTTGACATTCTCGATAGAAAGTCCGAAGTAGGTCCCGTTGGAGTTCGACTTCAGAATATTCCCATAATATGGCTCTTCAGACATTGTCATGTGCAGGAACAAGGCATTCGTGCTCGACTCTAGAACTGTGTAGGCCTGAAAGATGATCAGTGCATGAATCCGTGTATTAAAACTGCTGAGGGCGTACATGTGTCTCGGGGTGCATGCCCAGAGGGAATTGTCCGGTAGCAAAATGATATCCATCCAAGGAAACCTGCAGTTCAAGTGAACGACCACCAGAATCGGCCTATAGATAGTTCTCAATCAATAAAGGGAGAACTATGCAGATGCACAACACTGACCGAAGCGACAACCAAAAACTCAGAAAACTTAGCAAATCCAACAACCTGATCAAACATCTTCTTCTTTTTCGAGAAATAATCACCCCCGACAACCAACTGCATCGGGACCCCATCCATCACAATCTGCGATCCCTTTTTCTCAGCATATGACTCGCACAGTATCTCAGTCGGGTCCGCATTCAAGTTCCTATCCTTCGTGAATGCGCAATTGCGCACGTATCTCTCTACCAAATCCCAATTACGGCCGTTGTCCCGGGAATAGTACGCCTCGGCGTGGCAGTTCCTCCCATCAGAGCAGTCTTTGTTACCCGTCCAGATGAGGAGATCCGAGCTCGGGTGGAAATGGAGAACCTCGGCGCCAAAAGTGTTGGGCGGGACTGGCGCACTTTGGTCATACCAATTGCCCCCTGTGTTAGTGGTATAGTAGAAAGTATTTGTATCGGTGATGAGGTAGGCGCGGCCGTTAGAATACTTGTGGTGGTAAAAAGCGAGGAAGCGTTTGTCTGGGAAAAGTTTTTGCCATGTGTAGCCTTCGTTGGAGGACTGCCACATTGCACCGTCGACAGTGCGGACGAGTATTGTCTAGATATATATATATGTTTCGGCATAAGGAAACAATACATTAAAGTACTCACTGTCGAGTCCTTAAAGTAGGCATGTTGGGCAACAAAGCTCGGGAATTCGAACTAGAACCATGAATACACATAGGACAGACCACAATGAATAAACTCACAGTTTGATGAATGACATCTCCTTCCTTCGGTGCAGCTGTCACATAGCTCAGCACTCGCGACATCGGAATACTCTTATTATGCCCATACCTTGCGAACACGGTTTCTCAACCTTCGCGTCCTTCTTGATTCCATCCTTACACGTATTGCCAGGAATCTTCCGATACCCAGACGAGCCCAAGTACGTTTTGTCCGGACCTCCATCACAAACACCCGCAGGTATAGGCTCAGGGCCGACCGGCACACACTCGTCTCCCGAGCGCACGAAGTTGTAATCACTAGTGAATTGTCAATCCTTGGTCGGCCTATGAGAACATGCCAATTCAAATTCGATGCTCACCACTCATAGTCCTCATCCCTGCACTCACAGTCGTCTTCATGTACAACAGGATCCTGGTATTTCTCTCCGACGTAACAATCCACATCAGGTTTTCGCCGTTTGTACCATTGCTACGACCCCACACACATTCAGAACAGGCTGAAAAGAGGAGATGTACTGAGACATACCCTGTGTCCCATGAGGCATTCAGTTTTCCTGTCCCGTGCATACCACTTCTCGAAATCATTTTCACCACATTTTTTCGAGCGGGTCCTCGAAAAGTCCAAAAAGACAATGACGACGCGTCCCTTCCCGTCCTTCTGGTCCCGGCGTGCCACTGAGCCAAGAAGAAGGAACTTTTGCGACGTAGAATCCGGAAGCGTCATCAATCCACGAGCGGTGAGTTTCACTCCAATTTCATATGTTTTCCTGTATGAAAAGAAGGTTATTGCCAACACAAACATATATCGAGCGATTAACTCACCAGTTCTGACCCAGATCTGTCGAATACTGGACCTTATCTGTCGGCTCTTCATCATTGACAATCACCAGTATACTCCCTGAATCACCAAACTCATACTTATGCGCCCCAGGCCGAATCATGGTCCAATCAATGCCCGCATTAACACTAAGGAACGTATCGCTATCCTCGTACTCAGATAGACTCGCGCCTACGGATCCAACGCCCATGACAAATCCCGGCGCGGGAGAAGAGAAGATGCGACCAAAATTGTGGGGGGTTGTTATAGAGTGGAGATGGAGAGAACAAGATTCAGGGTCTCCAGTGTCGCAGCTGAACGGACGGCCTTCGTTGTCTTTTTTGGGGGCGTGGATAAGTTGCCAGCTGCTGCCTATAGTAGTTATTCAGGATTATAATATAAAGACCCAAGAGAAATGAGGGGACGAACCATCGTCGAATGTGATGGATGTCTTGAGCTGCTTGGAGGATCCACGACCTTCGACATCTTTCGCGTTTGAAACGACGTTGGCAAGTCCGATACCCTCTACACCATATATACGCTCATAATCAACGAATCCTCGCTCGTTCCTGTTAGTATCCTTGAGACTCTCAACAAAGAACGTCCCATTGGAGTTGCTCATGAACAATGTACCAATCGACGCGCGTTCATGTAGCACAACATCTACAGCTAGTGAATATGCGGTCGACTCCACGACTGTATAAGCGTTCTCGCGGAGCTGAGCTGACGATGCATGTGGAAACTGAGCTTTTGCCCATGTTTTGCCGTCGAGAGAGACGTATAGCACCATTTCTCCAGTATTTCCGGGGGACATGTCTCTCATCGCAACGAGAGCGTATTTGGATACAATGGCGAATGCGATGACCCCCCTTGCATTCTTTCCGATACCCAGATCATCCACCTTGACGTCTTTCTGGAAGAAATCGGTACTGGAGAATAGGCGGCTTGAGGAGAGGGAGTGAGAACCAGTGTCGGTGGAGGTGTCGAAGGCGACGCAGAAAATGAGTTCTTTGGGTACATCAGTCTGGAACGTTTTACTGCTGTGTGCAAATTGGCAATGAGATGTTTCAGAGAGAAGCTTCTGCGGAATGTCGCCGAAATGTGACTTGGTATAATATGTCTGCGAACAAAGTCACTTCCAAGCTGACAGCAAGTGAATTACAGCACATACTTCATCATGGCACCGGCCTCTGCCGTCGCAACTTGTGCCTTGGTAGAGAATATAACCGTCCATTCCCTCCGAAGCATGGAAAGACAGGGGCTTCTGCACAAGCGCCGGCGGCAGTGGAAGCTCGAATGATCTCCATGTCTTTCCTCGATCTTCTGTGCGATAATGTTCTTTCTCGTTCGTTAGAGCGAAAGCCTGGGAAGTGTGTTCATTACTGTTGAGCTCCGTTTCGAAGCGGAAAATGAGCACTTACGTAGCGATTATTATACGGGTGCTCGACAACCATCCTTGCTTTCCCCTTCGGAATCCCATTTGCCGAGTTCCAAGACTTTCCCTCATCCTGCGAAACATAGACACTGCCATCGAAAGAGTCATGATATATGGCAGACTGCGACCAAAATCAGTCTTTGCATAAAAGGTAAACATGCAACTCGTAAGCTGACTTCTGTGTCGTCGAAAAAGAATAAATTCGCAGGTAGATTTTGGAAAGAGGTGATGGTGTGTTCTGGTCTTTGTGTAGCTACTAGCAAGAGGCGAGATAATAGGAAGTAGAATAGAAGAACGGGGACTCTGTGTCGCCCTAGCATGGTCGTCGTGGACACGTCGGTGCAAGCACTGCCTAACGCGTCCAAATCTGAGGCACGGTGCACAGCCACTTTGAACGCATCAATTCACCACGCGAGCCTTCTCAGGAAACAGGTGGAAGTATTTCCAATGCCATTATGGCAAAGGAAAAGCAGCTAAACTCGTTTAATCCAATCTTCACTCGGTATTCAGATGTAGACTGTCTAAGGCTGTGAAACGTACCGAGGGTTGTGCAATTTGATTGAATTCATGACAGTTCCTCATTTTACATTCGCGGTAGGTTAATACGTATGTCTTATCTCTTCGAAAATTGCGAAAATCAACACCAATACGAGTAGCATCCTTACCTGAATCTTTCCCATATCCTCCAACAGCACCCACAGGCCACAGTAATGTTGAAAAGTACTAGATATTTTTATGGCCGACTAGCTCAGTTGGTTAGAGCGTCGTGCTAATAACGCGAAGGTCTTGGGTTCGACCCCCACGTTGGCCATGTGTGTATTATAAGTTTGCTTTTTTGGTTGGGTTTGATGGAATAATCATAGTCACTGCTGATACTGGAAGTTGTTTCCAGTGTAAAAAGTGTAAACAAAAGCTGTCATTTCCAATGTATCACTTTTCCATAGAAAAAATCATTCAACAAGGGAAAGTGCCTTTTTCTTTTGGAAATTGGCACATTGAAAATTGCATGACAGCTTTCTTTTCTACTTTTTCCAGTGAAAACACGATCTGGTGCCAGTAGTCAGTCGAAGAATATAATCCAACGAAACATTATTTCTATGTACTCACTAACATCTTCGAGTACGGACAGGGGAAAAAATATCAAAAAATAATAAGATAAGATAGCATCCCATGCTCATAAAGAGCTGTTTCCAAAGATTGATAAGCAACATGAGGTGCCGGAGCAGCACGGAATCCCCTAGTAAAAGGCGAGGGGATTGTTTGTTTGACACTCCGGCTGTTGCTATTTGATTACACTGAAAGGACCCATACCACTTCTTGAGTTTTGCTTTTTGTTCAGCCTACGGGGTGGACACGTGATGCTAATAGTGCGAATTGAATTGTCCCTCGCAGCGGCGCCATCTGTAAATCCGTCCCTTTTACCGTCATTCGAGCGCCTGACGAAACCGTTCGGATGAGAACCAGTTCTTACACGTGGGACGACTCAGAATTTCGGGATTCGGCAACCCTATTCCCGCATGAACCTTGACTTGAACTTTCTCGTGTACTCACCCTCTGACTTAGCAGTTACATACAAATGAGCATGGAGGCTCTATCTTTACCTCTTGAGAGCAGGGAAAAGCTTATCAAAGCCGCTATTGAAGGTCGGTGAACTTTCGATCAGCATTGATCATCTGGGATTCTTTTATCAATGTCTCTCCATCATAGCAAAGAAATTTGCATACAATCGTTACTCTAATTTCCGTGTTGGTGCTGCACTTCTGGCTGCAGACGGCACTATCATCAAGGGTGCCAACATTGAGAACGCGTCCTATGGTACGTGAACCATATCTCAGCTAATTATCTACTTTTGATCTTAAGATACATAGGTGGGACAATTTGCGCTGAGCGCACGGCAATCGTCAAAGCCGTCGTAAGTCACTTTGACGACGATCACTCTTATGCATCTTACATTGACTATCACCCAATTTTTAGAGTGAAGGCACACGATCTTTCATCGCTATAGCTGTAGTCTCGTGCGTCATTTTGTTCCCTATTTATCACCAAAGTTGTTTGAATACCCATCTACCACTCCAGGGACGTCTCTTCTCCCATCTCACCCTGCGGAATCTGTCGTCAAGTCCTACGCGAGTTTTGCTCACTCAACATGCCAGTCCTTCTCGTACCAGGTGACTACCCGCAGCCGTCGAATGGAGAGGCGTTGAAACCTGGTTATTCGGAGGGCGGGGTGCGTGATACGACGCTTGGGGAGCTGCTTCCCGATAGCTTTGGACCGGAGGACCTGGAGAAGCCGCGAAACAAGTAGCAAGATTTCGAAACCAATCTTTCTGTATCTATAGTGCATGGATGGATTTGCATGTCTGGTTTATCAATAAAGATAGTATCGAGGTTTCGCAGTGGCATAATCCATCGTTTAGGCTATAAGCTTTTAACTCTCCCTCAAGATCAAGTGACCCACTTTTGGGCGACTGTATGGTATTGAAATAAGCTTGTTTCATGCCAATCGTTTGCAGTTCTTTTTCTTGTGGCGTTAATAGTTAATACCATGTATTACAGAGTCTTTCTAAATGATGAGTCTCCATGGTTGGTCGACCGTTAGTGGATTCCGTTTTCCGACGTGTATCATGTTTTGGGATGATCCACGCAAATAAGGTTTCGCTCGAAGGAGTAGAGTGATAGTCACGGCAGGTGTTGATATAATTAGGTGTGCCAGCAGAACCTCATTGGTCATTCTGGATGCTAGGAAGTAATATTATAATTCTGCAAGACTATCTCCTTCTCCTACTGTTAAGTTGAGAGCTTGACTCTTTCCCCAGTCATGCAGAAGATGAGCTCATATAGGTTATTGCAGCTTGCTAGCCTGCCAGTCACAAATCCAGACTTTCAGGCTGGGTAGGTGTCAAAATTCTGCTTCTGCTCAGGGAGCAGGTCGAACCAGGAGTATCAACAAGTGGATGATGGAAAAACCTCTAACTGGTGTCAGAGTGCAAACAAGAACCCATCAGCAGCTGCAGGGGTGTGGCAAAGAGGGGGGAATTGTAGTTGCCTATGCTGATTCTATTTCCAAGCTCATTGCATTAGATATCACCTTCTTGGTGCATCTAATGATCCAGGGGGATTCCACGTGCTGGATAAGTCAGGGTGCCCTGTAAGGTAGGTTGGGTGTTGCTGTTGAAAATCATGTGTCTGAAGTTGCTCCAAGTGATTGGTTCACCATAGTCATGTGTCCGTCATGGTTGTTGGCCAAGGCAGACAAGATAGTGGAGAGGAAATTGTCATTGGTGGGGAGCTGCACCTATTGTTATCAGATTTCTCCATATCTGATGCAGGAGTTGGGGTGAACATGTGCCTCCTTTTTGTCATGGCACCTCGCCCCTTTTTGTTTCTCTGGGCCTGCTTCTTGAGTATGTTTCTTAGTCTTGTCTGCCAGTGGCATAGGTGTGGGGATTTCTGGGTCTGACTACATGGTCAGTTACATACTGTCATTTTGTGGAAAAATTTTCGGGGCAGCCCTGACCTGCAGGCACAGCCCTGTGTCATGTTGTATTGCGAATTTTTATTTGCTCAGCAGTTGATGTGCTGCGTGTCGGGCAGTCAGTCCTCTGGTAGAGGTGTAAGAAAAAGCGAGGTGGCGGGTTAGCTGCATCCGGTGTTAGCGGTGCACGTGGTGGTTTTGGTTCAAGAGGCCCCCGACTCGAACCTATTGCGACGTTACCTTCACACAAACGTTACAATATGTGACAACCGTTATTTCGGAATTTCAGTTCCAACGCATTTAGTCTCTCTGCTCGTGCATGGCAAAGAATAACAGCCCAAATGCAGGAGAAACAGTGAGGCCACATTTGCCATTGATATACATCATGCCCTCTGAGTCTTCCCAAGGACATACCTCCCAGTTTCATCGGACTAGGTAGTTGGCGTTTCGACACTCGACTGTTAAAGATTTATCACTGGCTTCCTTCGTCACTGGTAAGGACTTGGTCATGGCGAAGCAAAGTCTGTGACTGCTACGGCTCACTTGGAAGCTTTGGAAGCTGATAAATACCAAGGAATCCAGACATACGTTCAAGTTCAGCCACCTACCTTTGGAAATTATGACCGAAATTCTGAAGTATGTCCATTGGCGTGACTTGCTTATCATGAGGCAGGTGGGTACATCGACTTCCAACAACAAGCCAACAAACGGATCGATGCCTGTAGGTTTGCAAACGGCTAAATGACGTGTCACGAACACGGGAAGTGTGGACGAACCAGTATCAAAGTTATTTGGGCGAGAAAAGATTTAGGATGGCAGCGGAAGAAAGTCTGGACATGTATTCGCCTATGGAACTGGAATCCTGGGTGTTGCAACGAAGGAGTGCCGATTGGGAGTGGCAATCTAAAAGCCATCCGGTTCATGAGCGCATGATCTCTTTTGACGCTGAACTTTCGTATACTTTGGTCCCAGGTGGACGCTGGCTTCTCACCACTATGGACAACGGTTCAGTGTTGTACCATGACCTTGAAGATCCCCAAATGCGGAGCAATTTATTAGTGCCACCACGTGAAGACGCCAAAGGCCAATTCCTATATCGCACAGCCGTTGACGTGGATTACATGAGTCCAACTTCAAAGTTTTTCATGGTCACCTATCCTTCGGAATACGGTAGTCAGTTGTATTGCAGTCCTATGCGTCACACGAGTGATACTGACCTCAATCTGGATTCACTACAGCACGATTTGAAAATGGTTCTCTTGATCTTATGATCTGGTCTGTCAATCTGACTGGACATGGGTCCTCAGCATGCATGGAAGCACAATTTTTACATTCCTTTCCGGCAACTGAGCCATCTACCAGTGTATTCTCCCTCAGTCTTTCTGGTAATCTACTCGCCAGGCTTATCTATACCTCTCGGTTCCGGTCGCACATTGAAATTTTTGATTGGAGATCCTGTACGATGTCTGTGCATCGTAGAACGGTAATTTTTCCCAACGATACAGACTCTAAATACCCGGTACGTGAACTACCTTTCAAACGGTGTACACAAGTATTAACATACGCGATTTAGAATTATATATCGCTGCTTCCAGGAAGCCGGTTGGTCTTTGTCTCTGCCGACAATCTCTTCGTATATGATATAGGCACAATGACCGAAGATCAACCTATCGCCCCCGTGATTCCCCAGATTTCATCAGAACCACGATGGGCATTGTTCGACGGTTATGCGGATAACGTATTTAACCATCTTCAATCGATTCAGGACAATGACGCCGTTATTCTTATTTTGACTTCCAACCAGATCGTTTACCATCTAGTGATTCCTCACAACGTTGAGCATCCACCGCATTTTGCGCAATCTATGGAGGTGCCTCACGAATGTTGTCTCTATTCGGCTGGAACACACAAGGCGCTTGTGAAGAAACAAAATTGGACCCTAATAAAAATTGGCACCACAAATCAGCTACATTCAAACGTTATTACTGTGCATCAACTCAACATTTCTCCGGATCTTCAATGGTTCTTGCGCATGGTATCTATTGATCCACCTCTTTTGATAGAGGACATTGGACGCATCATAATTAAGGACAGCCGTAGAATTTTCATTCTTGAAACCTCTAGATTTCCCAAATTTCTTTAATTTAGAGCATCGCATATTCATTACAAACTAGTTTATGGACTTCATGCTCTAGACAGTCGTCTGTAAAAGTTAATCAGGTCTACTGTTGAGTCTCGCGATGGTGTCTATCGTTTACTGTTGAAGAGTTAATATAAACATGGTATGTGTATTGGTTTTCCGAGCTCAAATGCAAAAATTAAGTCTGTCGTTTGGTACTGCGATGGTGTATTTACTATTGAAGGGTGCTCATCCCTGCGTTAATCACATCCGCTGGTGTGTGCTCTGCAAGACAGTGATGAGTGATCGGGAACTATCCTTGTAGTGTAGATACTTACCCAAATCAAGATAAGGGTCATCATGGACTGAAGCTGAAGGGAGAGAGGCTCTTTTTGTCCTTCATATCCTTGACGTCCAAGAAACATGAACTGAGCAGTCGAAAGCCCTCGCGCGATTTCCTCAAAGAGAAATTTTTCATGTGATAATTTCAATCTTTTCAATTAACGCGTCATCCGACGCGAAGAATAGATATCCATGGATGGATATGCGTCAGGATACAAGGAAATTTGAAAATTGGATATCCATGGGCTCAACGCCACGGGCGCGAAATGGAACACATCATTTTCGGCCCGGTTATCGGGTTTTTCTTAAGCTGAAACCTTGTGGTTTATGACTCTCTCTTGTCGTCTATCTGCCCTACCACCTCATTTGCTTAACTTTGTTCAATGTAGACTGTTATCTACCTCGTGTTCGAGACTGTCGAGCTCAGTCCAACAATTCCCGTACCCTACACACGCGCAACCAACTCCTCATCAGATCTTCCATCTCTCCCCCGGAGCATCTCAAGAGGAAATTAAAGCTCGATGTCCGCAGTTAGCTTTCAATGTTCTAGAGCGCTTTTCACCTGCTTTGTTTCAGATTATGACTTGGTGCGACATCACCATCCCGACTCGACTCGGTGCTCAACTCTGGCACCGTCAGAACGGCATGCACGGTTTCAGTCTATCACTGCTGCATATGATATACTACGCGGCAAGAAGACTGTTAGTGGTATTTCACCTGAAGATCCATACATGACAGAGATTTTGAGGCGCAAACGGTTCAATGAAGCTCATCTTCGTAGAAGGGGGCATTATACTCGTCCTGAGCGGCCGCTATACGAAGCTAGCGCTGATGATAGAGTGAAGGATAGAATCATTCTCGTAGTTGGTGCAATTGTGAGCCTTTAATTTGCTCAGTTCTACCTCTTGACGTTTATTCCATGTTAGACCCTCATAATCGGACTTGGCCCTGGTCTTCTCATGCTTCCAACACATATGGACAAACAACATCGATCTGCTGTCTCGAATCTTCGTCAGGCGCGTACAGAAGCGCGAGAACTCTGGGAAGAACGAAGGAATGAACTCCGAATACGACCGCGTGATATTCGGAAGCAGTCCGAAGTCAATGATAGGAGCCACTCAAGTGACTGACAGACAGCTCGATTCCTACGCATTTATGTTCTGACGTACATTCTCATGTCTTATCAACACGTCCATGAGGACAAGAAGGATACAAAACTGGTTCACCATTCCGCTGAAATAAAAGGAGCATAGTCGACAGCGCGGGGACCTAGCGGGGTACAAGAACGTTGAGAAGAAGTTGGCTTAATTTTATCAAGCTAAGGCAATGGAAGGCAAGTGAACGTGAATTGGAGGCTTCCAGAGTGCTATAGATTGTCAAGAAGTTACAAAGAATGGAGAGTTATGCCTTTCAATCTTGACTGTAGTCAAGTAGTAGAGAGATTGTAAAGATGGAGGTCACCTGTGGGCAGCAGAGCATGTAGTAAGCGAGTTTTCAAAATAAAAGTTACGTAACGATGATAAGCAGGAATGAACAAAGCAAGGTCTTTCATGTTCGACTCAGATAAGGAGAAGTTCAACTTGCATGGACCGCACAGTTCTTGTTCTCACGAACAATCTCAGAATCCAGACCGTATCTAGTCTGGAGAGCGTACACTCGTTATGTAACAGGAGGATTCCATATGACAACCGTGTGGGCCTAGGCTATAGGGCGTTTTTGTTCTAATTTGGTGAAGATCTCCCTAGACCACTCCTCTACCCCAACCGGCAGGGCTCGGCCAATCCAGTCTATTCTGTCAGATTTTGTCATGCTGTATGACCTCACGCGTACTGCACGGCTTGCCTTTGCCGGAAGAAACATACGATCCTCACCGATCCGTATGTATGTATATACTAGCTGGGAAAAACTTCCGCCAGTCATCATTCAACTCCTTCCCTTCCCTTCCGTTCCCTCAACTCCTGTTCTCTGTGTCCTTGAGCGATAGGAGATGCGGGCAAAACGACTTGTTTTCATCACCCTCCCTTCGTTCTTTTCAGCTTGTTACGCTACGTACATAGATCCAGGCTCTCAACTGGACTTGCACTCAAAACTACACGCACGTAACTATGTCACGACAAAAACAGTCCGGAATTCTTACGACTTCATCATCGCCGGAGGCGGCTTGGCTGGCCTCACCGTTGCCTCACGCCTGACAGAAAATACCAATTTCACAGTCCTGGTTTTGGAAGCAGGAGAGACCGGCGACTCAGTCCCGGATTCTATAAGTGAGTTCAATTGTCGGTAGCGTACAGTGGGATTCTAATGGGATATTCTCAGACCCTCCTGCGGGTACTTACTACGACTCGCTGGTCGGGACTTCGTATGACTGGCAACACAAAACTGTGCCTCAATCTAATGCCAACAGTCGAGTACTTTCTTGGCCTCGTGGAAAGGTGATTAATGCTTGTGCATGGTCTTTATTCAGTCAGCTCTTACATTTATCACCTGGCTTTAGGTTTTGGGAGGATCGTCAGCCATCAATGGCATGTACTATGTGCGGCCTTCAAAGGTCGAGGTGGATGCATGGAATGCCATGCTTGAATCCAATAGTAGTTCGACTTCCTGGGATTGGGACACCTTCCTCTCAATGTGGAAGAAAGTCGAAGCCTTTGGCCCGCCTTCGTCTGACGTCCAATCTTTGGCAAACATTCAATTCAACGCCGAAAGTTATGGTTCAACTGGGAATATTCACGTCTCCTATCCCGGCCAGTATGTAATCATATCGGGATCATCCATGACGCTCTGACGTAGGTGGCAGTACGTATCCTGTCGTGGGGAATTGGACACCTTCCCTGAATGCTGTGGGTATACCGCCGTCGGCTGATCCGGTTGGTGGAAAGAATACGGGAGGATTCGTATCGACTGTGGCCATTAATCCTAGCAACTGGACTCGCTCCTATTCAAAGTCCGGCTACATTGACCCGCTACCTCCTCGAGCGAATCTCGACATCCTTGTATCTTCCACTGTTACACGGATCGTTTTCGGGAAAAATGACTCCAACGGAGATATCATAGCCACGGGTGTTGAATTCGCTTCTTCCGAATCAAGTCCTAAGACTGTCGTCAATGCTAGCAAGGAAGTCATCCTCACTGGTGGTACTCTTGGTAGCCCAAACATCTTGCTGCACAGTGGAATCGGCCCGAAAGACGTCCTTGATGGCGCTGGCGTAGCAGTACTTTCAGAGCTTCCCGGTGTCGGTCAACACCTTCAAGATCATCTTGTATGTGTCACATGACGCTCGATGAAGCAGGAGATTCTCATCTATCTGTTTTAAGGCTGCTCCTATCAACTATGAAGCCAAGGTGCAAACTGCTGGTGATGTAGAGGCCACAGGCTCAGATTTCTCCGTGAGTTTCTACTCTTGCTTATACAATTTTCTTACCATTCAATCCATCCACAGAAAGAACCAATCGTAATGTCATTCATTAATTCTGCCACCGCATACGTCAATGCCAGTGTCTTATTTGACGATCCTACCGCATTTGCAAATGGAATGAATGACGCTCTAGCGTCCTCTGCCTCAAACCTCGTCCCTAGCCAGTACAGCGAAGTTGTGGAGGGATATAAAGCCATTTATCAAACGACCCAAAAACTGATCAATCAAGACGTGGGCCAGGTTGAGTTGCTCTTGAGCATTAACTCTCCGAATACAATCACCATCCAGGCAGCTATCCAGCATCCTTTCAGGTGATTAACTTTTGTCGCTGAATATGCTCTGCAGCTAACTAAGCCTTTGTGTTTTCTTTTTCTCTTTTAGCCAAGGACGCGTCTATATCAATTCTTCGTCTCCTTTCGATCCTATCGTTATTGACCCTCAATACTTCTCGAATCCTGCAGGTTTGCATTTCAGTCAATGTATGATATTCGGGGGGTTGATTGTTTCTAGACGTCACCATACTGCGTCAAGGCATCAAGCTCGTGAGGACGTTGAGCCAAGCTTCACCAATTAGTGCTGCTCTTGGCGCAGAAAAGAATCCGGGTCCTAACGTAGCTACCGACGACGAAATCGATAGTTGGTTGGCAGGCGTAATTTCGACTGAATTCCATCCTCTCGGAACATGTTCAATGCTACCAAAGGCGCTGGGTGGTGTAGTCGACACTGATTTGCAAGTTTATGGTTTAGGTATGAGTGTCCATTCAAGCGATATATATCTATCTTTTCCTCTTCTGCTCACTACGTTGAACTTATAGCCAATGTCCGTGTGGCTGACGCGTCCATTTTCCCTGTCTCGTTAACCGCTCATGTAAGTACCAGCCTCTAGAGTAGCATTTAATCTGACACCTTTCACAGCTCATGTCTCCAACCTACGCTGTCGCAGAGAAAGCTGCAGAGATTATAAAGGAAAAATACAGTCCCTCCGCGAAACCAACCACAACGAGTTCGAATCAGGTCGGTGCACCGTCCGAAACGGAAAAAACCATCAACCAGAATGGTTCATCCTCTTCATCGATACACGACCTATTAACGACGGCTATCCTATCTGCCGTTACCTTAATTGCATCATTAGCTCTTTAATTCATGACGCTTCCCGAATGATCACAGTATAGTAGTCACGGCTGGACTACGATAGAGGGATGGATCATGAAATGTACTATACCAGTTCAGGACGGAATAGTCTGCGAAACAGACACATCCTTCAAAATGGACAGTTATTGACGAGAACAAAGGACACGTCTATTTTAATGTATTAGCACTTATTGTACCATATTGTGTTGCATTAAGTATGATGAACCAGGAGTTTATGCCGTATAGTGCATTGATTTGTGTTGAGACCTTCCCAAAAGACATATTATCTCCAGACTAGCCGGATTTCCGATTATCTGACATCCTCATAAATTTCCAAGGCTTTCGAACTGATTCCAGGTCCGGCAAGGTCATTACGATGAGCGACCAAGTGGTATTTGAACAAAGTGAAAGCATTTACTGGTGACAACGGGAACACATGCCACCACAATTTATTTGGGACTCTTTTCATTCTCTGACTCCGAAGGCCCTTTGGGCTCTCAAACATTTGCAGGACTTTGCAGTATAGCCGGTGCCGAGAGGTCTGGAAAGATGATCCGACAAAAGACCCATTCATTGATTCCTGAAGAGCTTTGCCTGCGCAGAGACGGATGAAGGGAAGAAATGTCAACCTGAGATTCCCGATATTACATACAGGCTTGTAAGAACCGCGGTGCAAGACGACCCCTGATTTTTGTGCAATAGGACATGTTCAAGCGCAACGCAATCTGCCGCTGATTCAAGTTACATAAGATGGTTTGAGGTCATCCTTGGTGCCTATGGGGTGGCGTACTTGGATGACCTTGGGTCATGGGCTTCAAGTTGTATTCTGTTTATCCATACACGAACGTCTTCGATCTCACAGATAATCCTCAAATCAACACCTTCCATATTGCGAGTGTTCCAATCGTGCAACTGTTAGAGTCATTCTGCAGGGTAGTACAAGAAACCAGATATACCAGACATATGAGGTTCAGCTCACGAATTTAGTGTATCTAAACGGTCCCTCATTATCTTTGTCTAGCACGATGCACGATAACGATCCTCAAGTAAAACTAGGATTGAGATTCGATCAATGAAGCTAATCAATGTCTAGACGCTGGAAACTGAAAAACTGCGAAACCTATCAAATCAGCAGCATAAGACATCTACGCCATGTGATAGTATACGTGATATATCAGGCGTGTAGAGACAAAACAGAGGCAATAAACGTCAAAAGAAATCATACTATTAAATCAGAAGATGCCTAGTAAGCAGAAATGAATGGGTATATATCTACAAAGCACATAGAGTAGTGTCACTTGAATGATTCTACAGGAAGAATTTAATAGCCTTGCTCTCCCTTGAAGATAGGTACAAGCAAGCTCTGAGATTTTACGAGCTTAGCAAACCAACCACCTAAAGTAATGCCCCAGAGGACATTGAAGTATGCCAAACCAGAGTTCTATAGAATCATCAATATTACTCTTTTGCCAAGCAAAGGATCCAGCCCACCTTGCCATTTGTGAGGACAATCATTTCGGTAGCACCCTTGTAAGGCTTCAATGATTTCTCATCGAGGAAGGCCTGGATATTACAAGCAACTAATTTGCCATGTCCGCTGGACTTGGCAGCTTGCTTTTGCTCCTTCCAGTCGATAACGTCACCAGCAGCAAAAATGTTGTCATAATCTGCCAATTGCAAGGTAGGGCGGACTCTAATCAATCCGAGCGAAGAAAGAGCTGAATTTCCAAGGGCTTCAGAGACAAACGTGGTATTCGGGCGGGGACCACGAGTTTGAATCTGTAAGACCCATCAATTTCCAGCTATGTCACAGAATCAGAAATCTATTTACCACGAGGTCCGCAGTCTGTATCTCCTTGCCAGAAGCAGTGGTGATACCTTGAACTTCCTTGGTCTCCGACTCATTGATAAAGTGATCGAGCACGAGCTCGATGCCACGGGCAGTGAGGGAGGCGGCAACAGCTCTCCTGACTTTGTCGGGATATGTCGGGTTGAGAAGGAGCTTGTCACCGTGAACAATGGTGACTGACTTGTCCTAAAACATAGTTATTGTGTCAGGCGTGTGGATTGAATCAAAACAAAGTTAATGTGAACTCACCGGCCATTGGTCTTTGATCTCACCAGACAATTCTGATTCTTTGCTTAGCCAAATAACGCAGTAGCGCAATCAATAAGACTAACCGGTTCCAACTGCACCTCCTCCAACAAGGACAACGTGTTTTGCTTTGGTCAGCTGGCTATGGAGAGTACTGAGGTGCTCTTTGACACCACTAGTACTGTGAGGGAAACCAGGAGGTCCACTCCAAATAGAACCCTGAGAGAGAAGAAGGACGTGATAGCTGGACAACGTTCATCTCGATTAAATTCGTTTAAGCGTGAATGCCACCTACTCAATTTTCTCGCCTGACTCAAGGGTAACGCTGCCGCCCTCTTTTGAGTGCGTAAAAGACATAACCTTGCCCTCGATAAACTTGCCATTGCCATTGATGAAGACTTTGTCATAGGGCAGGAAGATGTTGTCTTTAAGGTTTCCATCCTGCGTTACGGCCAGGCGAAGAGTGGCAACGAGCCATATACGGTAGGGCAATGGATTGATGAGGATGAGTTCGTACTTAGACGAATCTAGAGTTTTCGAGAGAACTCTGGCAGCATTAGCACCAGCCGATCCACCGCCAACGATGACAATGTTGCGCTTGGCCATTGGGAGAGAGGATGATGGGTAGAATCAAAAGTCAAGACCATAGAACCACACAACAGCTCGCCTTTTATTTGGTGGGTTGACAGCATCAAGTCCTTACTTCGATGTCGTAATCTCGTCTACAAATCTTGACAGAATTCTGACAAACCATTGATCTATTTACCCCATCCATACATAAAAGCCTGTAGGGGTTGAGGACATTCATGCGTACCAAATATGATGGTGTGATACCTATTAAGTATCTGATTTATTTTAATTTACTACTGCTACTGTCAACGCTCTCATAACCCATATAATTTTGGCCACCCAAAGTGTCCTTCACTCTGAGGATTCAATCGGTCATCTCTGATAATTTGACCAAAATAGGGAAGAATTGATTCCGTTTTGTTCCCAGACTACGCCCTCTGTAGTTCGAAGTACCCGGTAAGTCGGAAAAAAAAAGTTTGTTGAGCGTAGTTGATAACTATATGACAGTTTGCCTGTTTCCAACTGAGTTTGAGGAACGTTGTGGTCTGTCCACGCTTGCAGATCCAACGGCTAAAATTTTTCGTTGATCGCGTCTTATCCATCGGTTGGGAGAAAAAAGATGGTCGATCCCAACCACCATCACGGGACCCCGACTCAGGCCGGGACTCGAGTCACCCCACACGGTGGGTAACAACACCGAAACCTTCACATCAAACCTGCTAGCCCAGCAATGGATGAGTGCAAAAACAGAAAATTGACATTGACAATCACACATTATCACCCTGACCTGATCTAGCACAACGACGCAGCCTGCCACAGAGGACAGACACTCGGGAACATGACAGGCCAGTTGCCACAAAACTGGAACTTTGGTGTGACTCTTACCAGACGCTCAGGTCTGTGAGGAAAAATAGCAGAGCAATATTTTGCTTAATCAATGCTGAATCTCAAGAAAATATGCCGACAACCAGAATGGCAAGCTTTTCCCACAGGGGTTTTGATGCTACCCCTCTTGCACATTAGTACTTAGTGTCGGGTTCGTTACCTTACATCTATTAGGTGTACCGAGGCATCTCCTCATTGAGCTGTCCTTAGCTATTATGTAGTGGAGGTAGATAACAACATTGTAACGTTGTAACAAAACTCTTTCTTGATGGAGTCACTAAATTATTCAAGAACTGAGAGTGGCCTTGAACATATTAATAGTATACTTATTTAAAGTCCAACTTGATGTTAACAAGTACAAGTACAGCAACAGACTCAACTATAATGAGATCTATTGAACTTAGGAAATCTTTCAAACAGAAATTGGCTAGTACATATGCTGATATCATCACTAAGACCTCAAATCCAAAGATACGAAAGATTACAGTGTAGTAACCTTCCTTGGGACAAACTGGTCTAGTGACTGGAGATCTTGATAGATTATCTCAATATTAAGTACAAAACTGCAAATACATACTATCTAAGGTTTGAAGTGCATCAAATGAGTATTGCAATTAATATAGATGAAGAAGATTTCACCAAATTTAATATCAGATCAACTTTATTTTTTCAACTTTGCAGTTCAATTATCTTGAATCTGTCATGCAGCCTTGAAAGTATATGCCTATATGTAGGCAATCAGAGCAAATTCCTGCTACTTTAGTAGTGGGTCTTTGGCCCTTGAACTTTGGTGGGGATTTTTTTTGTCTTGCAATTCATCTGTAACAGAGTCACACATAGTACTAGCGTCAACGACGCTATAATTATCTAGTAGAGTATTACATAAGACAACATCTTGTTTTCACTCTAAGTACTAGTCAAATCTGATACTGCGGTCTGATTTAGCACTTGTGTGATACACACAAGATAGTTCTAACCCGTAACTCAGGTTACATTTTTTTAAATCTTCTGCTATCATTTAGCACTTGTGTGATACACACAAGATAGTTCTAACCCGTAACTCAGGTTACATTTTTTTAAATCTTCTGCTATCGGCTTTAAACTCTAGGCTTGTTACCGACTAGGCAACTATCATCAAAACCTCTCAATTTTCTGTTGGCATCACGTTGAAAACGTGCTTCCATGACTGGCTCTCTTGATCCGGATCCTCCGTTTCCAGCTGCAGACACAGGTGACCTACCTGTGCTTCAAGCTGTGAAGACGCAATCTGCGTCAGCATACCAACCTCCACCAAAGCGGGACAAAAAGATTCCTTGCAATGTCAGCATGAGCTTTGGAATGCCTGGTGGGCTATCCATATCACGGATGATGTCCATTGTACGACCTGGTGGTAAACCAGGAGAGAGATCCGCGGTCTCAGGAGTGTCGCTGCCAGCGAGCCAAATGCCTTCATTGATGTATCCGGTATTGCCCGAGAGCTCGTCAGCTCATTCTGAGGGTCAACCGGATATTACCCAGTACTCGGAAATGGTACAAGGCAGCGTGTTTGCGCATAGTACTCCATTCCGGACTGCACCTACTGAACAACATTTGGAATATGTGGCCGATGCAGCTACTGACCTGGGACTGTCATCACTGATGACACAAGGACAGGCGCAAGGACCAGCAATAGTGGTCAGTAGGGAGGACGACGATGTCGTAAGGTTGGAAAAGGCGTCGACAGCGCCTGGACTTCCAGAGTTGCACAGACGGGCTGGCAAACAGCCGCAAGTGAGGCATGACGGCCTCAGGAGAGTTATGGACTTAGAGTCCAAGCTGGAATCCTCAGATGATGAGGAAAGCAAAAAGTCGCATTTGACCTTGTCTATCCAGTTATAGCTGGTGTTAGACTGATATCCATCGGTCGTGAAGGAATTGACGTGAAAGCGTCTGCAGCTTTATGTAGTAAAGCACTTACAGTTGCTGGCTGCTAGGAGCCACAATGTACCCTGTGCAGATTCGAATGAATATATCAAATTGTTTGTGCGTTGATGACGCCCAAAGTTTGGTCAGTAACAAATGTAACAATTGTGTTACCGTACCAAGAGTGTGCGTTGGGCGCGCTATAAGTAATGTGAGGAGTCCCGGGCAGGTCCCAGAGAACGCGTCTGTGAAAAAGGGTAAAGTCGGTAACGGAGTCGGCAAGTGTCAAGCGCTAAGGTAAAGCGCCTAAGGAAATGCGGTAAGTGAAGACGGCAAGGGTGAGCGGCAAGAGCACGATAAGCTTAGCGAAGTTCTAAGCGTTGATAATGCCTGCCGTAGTTGCAAGGCGCGAGTATGTCGAGTGTTGGCGAGCGTCTACAACTGCCGATGAGTTTTGACGTTGCCGACCGTAGCGTAAATGAGCTCTTGAGCGTAAGGGAGAGACTGAAGTAAGGGGAGTAAACTGTGGTCTATTGTTCTGCTCCTCTATGTACAAGTCGGTAAGTACTTTTATACTACAATGAGTTCGCCGTCGCCAGTGGCTAATGACGCCAGAGTGCGGTAAACTGGAAAATTTCAAAGGGGTAGCTCCAACGGTTTCAGATCCCTACCGCCCATTCAAGAACCTTAGCGACGCCAGGCAACAGATCGCGAAGCTAAACCATCACTCCATCACCCTTCTGTCTGTCAGAACACCTAAGCGACGTTGGGCGCCAAATCGAGACGGTAAGCGGTGTCAGACGCCAAGGTCAAACGCCAAGCTGTCCGTCAGTTTTGATAGATCATCAAGCTTCTCGCTAAGCGCTGTCGTCCGTGACTGATGCCATCTGTCAGTTGTCATTCTTGCTGCCGTCGGCGCTATCATTGATTGGATCTGCTTCTTGCCGTGCGCGGCCGTCAGAAGTGGCTTAAAATAGGTAGAACGCGTGCGCTAAGTTCGGAACGAGTGCGGCAAGGTTTCCGGAGCCGGTGCCGAGCCTGCCGTTGATGCGCCTAACCTGTATAGGGTCCTATCAGCGTATCTTTGAACTCGAAGTGGTTGAATACTTTAAGCGCAAAGCGGTGCGAGGGTCAGCAGTCTCTACGGCCACTCCAGCCGACTCAGTAGAATGTGAGATGAGTATGCGCCAATGAGCGCCATTAATCGTGGATGCGATGGAGTTGCTCAATGCGCCTCGTCAGGCCAATGAGTCTCAGCAAGACTATGTTCGGCGTCAGAATGCCGCAAACCGTCAACACATTGTTAGCGGAGTGCCTCAGCAGGCATTGTCTGAGGTAGAGACTGTGACGACGACTCCGGCAGAGCCAGAGGCAATACTTGCAGTGCAGGAGGTTAAGACACCTCGAAAGCAAGTTACTATCAAGGAAGAGGTGGACAAAGTCCACATTCTGGATGAACAAACGCGACCACAACACGTAGTGCAATGTGTCCACCTAGTGGACAACTGAAATGAACGCGTCAATTACCAGAGGATACGCAACCAGGACTTGTGCGATCATGGTGAGTCGTTAATTGATGACCAGGGAGTAGCCTTTGAAGGGCATGAGAGTGTAACACCTGTCAATGACATGCGGCAACAATTTGCGGCTTGAACTGCTGAACCGGACAGAAATCCGGGTGGTAGTGATAATAGTAGTGACCACTACGAGCGGAGGGAGCCAATTTGTCGCAATACTGACAGAGGAAGACGTGATCGTAGGAATGACGATTGAGACAATAATAATCGTCGTGATAGTGGCAGGCGGGCTGGTGGAGTACCAGCAGAGCCACAAGTGGGGCAACAGCCCACTCCACGGCCAGAACGAATGGCCAATGAACACCTGTTTCGCAGTCCCCAGGCATTTTCAATGCCCGCACCTCATGAATTGCATGAAACTAGGCCGGGAATGAATGAAGCGGTCAGGATCCATATGGATCATATGCATGACCATCTCACTCGTCTGGTGGACGACTCCCTTGGAGTCAGGTTTAAATTCCCTGCTGGGGTAAGCCCCTGTAAGTCCGATGGTAAGCACATACGTGCGTACGCCAGAGGACATAGGTTCTCCCAACTGGAGGATTGGGCCATGGATGTTTGCTACCACCTAGCAGCCTGCTGCTATGGTGGGGACAACATGGACCAGGAAAGAATATTCATGCTAAACGAATTTATGGAGGGAGAGGCTCGGAATTGGTTTCGTCGCCATGTCCTCCACATTAATCGTGACAAATCACATTGGACATTTAAAGAAGTCCTGATAGGACTGTATAATTGGTTTGTCAACGCTGCTACGATGCAGGAAGCTCGTGATGCCTTTAGGAAGGCAGTGTACGATGCTAAGACTGGCGTCCAGACCTTTTATGATGACCTGGTGGGCCATGCACAGAATATGGCCGTCTATCCAGACAAATACACCATTTGCAAGACATTCCTGGATGGAATACCCGCTGACATGAGGAGGGCGTTAATACATGACAACAATTTGTCTCCGGAGGTCAATACTGTGACCGAATTTTTGGCGTATGCCATCCGTTATGAGCAGTCAACACAGACTGCAAACCATTATGAGCAGCGTAGTTCACGCCAAGGAACAGTGAACCATCAGGCAGTGAAGGTGGGAACCTTCCTGGCCAAATGGACAGATATGGAGAACAATCGCAATCCGCATTTTGTTGTCCGCAAGTCAATCCCTGGAGGCCACCAGCCTCAATCAAAGCCTGCTGGACAATTGCCAGCGAAGGATAGTCGACCCTTCTCAGGTCAAAACCAAGTAGCGGCAAAAGGAGTAGTAGCGCCTGCAGCGCAGATAGTAAGCAAACCTACTGGGGGCCCTGGGGTGGCCCAGAGAAGGACTGCTGGAGACCCTTCAGCGTGCTACAACTGTGGCAGGAGCGGGCATTTTGCTAAGGAATGTCTCGCCCCTCCTAAGGCACACATCCAAGCGGCCCATACGGCTGCAGCACCTAGCAATGTCATCAGTGACGATGAGGATGATGAGATCGTTGAAGAAGCAGAGGAAGAACTGCAGGTAGAGGCTGACAGGTCGGAAGTGGATGACACTGAGAGCGTCTAGATTGATGGCGACGAATACGTCGCAGTGGATGTGTATGACAGCAACTACTATGCTCATGATGATGAGGAGGAACACCTGTTTGCACTGACGGAGTGCCGTGGAGATCAGCACATCCGAATAAGACGCGTAACCCTGCAGAAGGCAACGAATAAGTTGTAGCGGCCACGCTATACTCCTGAAGAGAAGGAGTGCCTGGTCACATATGTTGATGTCAATGGACATCTGGCATGGACGTTGTGGGACTCGGGGAGTACCACTACGGGCATTATGCCCCAGTTTGCTCATGTCAACGTGATTCGCGTTCATGAACTGGAGGAGCCATTGATGCTCCAGCTGGGGACTGTAGGGAGTCGCACTATGGTACAGTTTGGCATGGAAGTGAGAATAAAGATGTCAGGGATGTCGACAAACGAATATGTGGATATAGCAAATTTTGATTGTTACAACATGATTATTGGTACGCCGTTCATGCGTAAGAACAAGGTGTCGCTGGATTTCATGAACGACATGGTCATTGTGAATGGTACGCCTTTGAAGGCGGAGAAAGTGGTGTTGAACAATACAGATGGTCGTTTGAGGCGCTATCGCGCAACTGAAAAGCGGCGTGATGAGCGCAACTGACTAGATGGTCGCAGGAGAGCGACTGTACAGGAGGTGGAGGACAAACAGGCCCCACCAAAAAGCCTGCTGGCAGACTCGCCGGCTATACTGATGTCTGAGGAAGAGTTTCAAGGAACTCTGAAGAAGGAGAAGCACCCGAATGTGATTGGGTGTACCAATGGAAAGCCTAAACAGGCTGTACAGTGCAAGAATGAGCGTGGTAGACGCGTGGTGGAGTCGCTGGAATGCCAGCCGACTAGCTCCCAAGTGAAGGTTGAGGACTTCGTCAAGGATGAGGTATACAGTACAATGGGAACTGTGGGTAGTACTAGGTCGCTAATGGACCAACCAGTGCCTCAGCCAGGAGTGCAACGGGCATATGACCCATGAATGCCACAGGAGTGGAATGAGTTGGTAGCATCAATGGTGACACAGGCTATGGGAAGGGTGCAGGCGACCCAGACAGGAGAAGTGTACTATCACACATGAGAGGACGAGATTTCCGAAACATCGGATATTGTATTTGATGGACTCTTGCTGAAAGCAAGAAGCGTGCAGTTGTCAGCAAGTACGACAAGAAAACAACCAGTTGTAAGGTTGAATTCGGGAGATCTCACAGAGGAGCACGTATGTGCCTTATGGGAGCAATTTGAACCAAAGGTTCAACTGCGTATAGCACACATAGCAAAAGGGAAAGGTAAGGCTGTGAGCTTTACAGAGGAGGATATTCCTCGATTGTGCCAACAATGGCAACTGGAGTTTGCTGATATTGTCAATGGAACGAAGGAAGAGCTTCCTCCATGGCAGGAGGTTAATCATGAGATTAACCTCATTGACAATAGCAAGCAGTACAAATATCATTTGCCTCGCTGTCTGCGAGCACTACAGGATCAACTTTGTGAAAAGACGAATAGATACATAAACGCAAAGTGGTGGGAACCACGACCAGCGGTGCAAGCTGCACCATTACTTTGTATTCCCAAGAAGGATGGAACATTAAGGACTGCATTGGATGTGCAACAGTGCAATGATAATACAGTCAAGGATGTGACACCTCTTTTAGATCAGGAAGTAATATGAGAAGATGTCGCGACAGCAAAGTATAGGTCAAAAATCGACCTCACAGACACGTACAAACAAGTTTGCATACGCAAAGAGGATATACTGAAGATGCTGTTCTCGTCCCTGATGGGGACGTTTGTGAGTAACATCATGCAAATTGGTGATTGTAATGCACTGGTGACATTTCAGAGGCTAATGACCTCAATCTTCCGAGATGTAATCGGAAAGTTTATGCACGTCTATTTAGACAATATATTCATATCTTCTGACACCATTGAGGAGCATGAGCAGCATCTACAAGTCGTATTTGAACAGCTATGGAAGGCCAGTCTCTATTTCAAATGGAAGAAGTGCGAGTTGTATGCAACGAGTATAGATTGTCTCAGTCACGTCATTGACGAGAAGGGCATTCACCCAGATATGGATAAGCTCGACCGAATCTGAGAGTGGCGTACTCCACGCACATATAATGATATCCAACGATTTGTCGGACTGATATGGATAAGCTCGACCGAATCTGAGAGTGGCGTACTCCACGCACATATAATGATATCCAACGATTTGTCGGACTTGTGAACTATATTGGCAACTTCTTGCCAGACATCACTGCATATACAGGGCCACTCATGGCCATGACCCAGAATGGGTCCCCTTTTCACTGGAGACCGCTGCATCAGCGGTGTTTTGAGATGATTAAGCGCATATGCGCAAAGACGCCAGTCATCTGGCCAATTGATCCATGCATCGACGAGCCCATCTGGCTCATATGTGATGCGTCAAAGACTGGGGTTGGGGCCATGTTTGGCCAGCTAAAATGTGGCAGACTTGCTGACCAGTGGGATTTATGTCCCATAAATTCACTGCTGCTCAGCAGAATTATGCTGTACACAAGTTGGAAACACTCGCTATCCTGGAGGCCCTCCTAAAATGGGAGGATAAACTGATGGGATATAAGATCCACATCATTACGGATCACAAAGCACTAGAGTCCTTCAAGACTCAGGTGCACCTATCTCTGCGACAACGTCGCTGGATTGACTACATGTTGCGGTATCAGTTCGACATCACCTATGTAAAAGGTGAATTGAACAAAGTCGCGAATTGCCTGTCTCAATATTTTGAGAGTGATACTCGAGATGACGTCCATGACGCGCATGACTATGTCCAGGCGGATAAACGTATTGACCCAGAGGGCGAAGATTTGCCTCTGCATCGGTTCTATGAAATCAGGGAACATAGGGTTGAGCTACGGGCCATGCGAGCGCAGGAAACACGTCGCAGTAAGCGACTGCACGAACAGTGAGAGACTCGCGATATCGAAGCCCAGATGCTAGTGGATCATGAGGCCCCTCAGCCAAGTGAAGAGACGAGGCAAGAGGTGCCTACGAGAGGTACTGATATGATGCTCCAGCAAGCGCTGGAGTCACAGGACCATACGAAGAGACGAGGCAAGAGGTGCCTACGAGAGGTACTGATATGATGCTCCAGCAAGCGCTGGAGTCACAGGACCATACGCCTGCACCGGCCGACTTAAGCAATGCACAATTCTGCACATGTATCCAGCAAGGATACAAGGATGATAATCTCTTCTTAGAGATTCTGAACAATATCCAAGTGCATCCGTGCTTCAAGGTGGAGCAGCAGCTTGTCTACCTTACCAGACTCATGGGGTCCAAAGTCATCTGCATTTCCCAGAAAAGGTCGCTGATTATGACTATCCTGGACCAGGCCCATAGAGTAGTGGGCCACTTCGGAACTCAGAAAATGCTGGACTATGTGCAATGCTGGTACTGATGGCTGCAAATGGCCAAAGAGATGAGCCAATTTTGCTCGACATGCGAGCTATGTCAACAGTCAAAAGTATTGACATTGAAGCCACCAGGAAAGCTTCATTGGCTACCTATACCGGTCAAACCTTGGGATTCGATCGGGATGGACTTTATAGGTCCGTTCCCCAAGTCGAAAGGCTTTAACTACCTGTGGGTAGTGATCTGCAGAATGACCAGTATGGTCCATCTCATTCCGGTGAGAACCACCATGACAGCGTCGGACTTGTTGTGGATCTATCTCAAGGAGATAGTACACCTCCATGGACTGCCAAGTTCGATTGTAAGCGATCGAGATGCTAAGTTCACTTCCAAATAGTGGAAGGAGTTGCACAAACTGCTAGGAGCAAAGTTGCTCATGTCGACGTTGTTTCATCCGCAAACAGATGGTCAAGCTGAACGTGCAAATCAAAATATTGCGCAAATACTGTGAGCGTTCGTACGTCCTGATCAGAAGGACTGGGTGGATAGATGTCCCCTCGTGGAATTCGCGATAAACACGAGCATATCAGACTACAGGGTATTCACCCTTTGAACTCAATAATGGCTACATGCCATCCATGATTTGTGAACTTTGTATGGACGAAGTCATTCATGTGGAGGTAAGGCAGTTTGCATGCAACGCACTAGGGAACTTGGCAGATGCCCATGATGCGATTATAGAATCGTGTGTATGGCAGACCAAGCATGCAAACAATCGCAGACGTGATGAGCCAGACATCGAGAAAGGGAGCCTAGTGTACCTTTTGATGAAGAACTTGAACCTGCCGAAAGGCAGGGTGAGTAAGTTGTGTCCGAAGTGGATTGGACCATATAGGGTCCTTAAGGCGGAGCTAAGCATGTCTAACTACGTGCTGGAACTACTCCATGCACTGCAAGCGCGCAGGATAGTTCCCAAGTTTCACGTGTTGCTGTTGCAACCGTATATGGCTAGTAGTGATGCGCTCTTTCCTAATCGTGCAACTCCAGAGCCATATAACTTTGGAACTGGCAATGACCAGGAGTGGTTTGTAGATGACCTCATAGGTCATCGGTGGACAAAGGGAAACCTCAAATTCGAGGTAAGGTGGAGCTTGAGTGATACTACCTGGGAACCGCTAGTGAACTGCAAAGACCTTGCAGCGATGGACAGATACCTAGAGTTGCAGGGCATGAAATGCTCTCAACAGCTAGCAAAATGCGCATAACGCACGTGTGGTGTTGGAATGTGGACGAAGTCCACTTTGATAGCCGGTGACTGACCGGGTGGCTGCTAATTGTGGCTGCTGATTGTGACTGTTTGCGCAACTATGATTGCTGGTGAGAGGCCAGGTGGCGTGTATTTGTAGTTGTTTCCACCACTAGCGGAGTTGGGAGATTGTTTTTTTTTGCTTCCCTCAGTCCCAATACACGTAGTGTACGTGTCTCATTGTAATGGCCTATTGGGGGCCGCAACAGGGTGATAAGAGCTGGCAAGGCTCTAGTGGAGGGGGGAGACCCCTGAATATACAAACGCGAGATTATACTCAGTACCAGAGGCAGCTGCCATATCCAGCAGCAAGCCAGTTTCAGTCAGCAGGCATGGCCTATCCAGGCCGTGATGAGCCGCTTCTATACCAGATGCCCCTCCACTCGCAAGAGATGGAGGTCGATGACAAAGGGTGCTATGGGCGCCCAGAGGACAGCATGCGCCACGAGTGCTACTACCAGGAACCATCGTCATGCTCGGCTGCGTTGAATCTGACATATGCAGGTGTGGTGATGGGGCCGCTGTCAGTACCATGGGCGCATCGGCCCATGGCAGAGTCGTATGGGGAGCCTGCGCCACAAGCGCAGAGGTTAGCAGTGTCAGACGTGCTGTTGGGCAGACTGGAAGCAGCGGGACAGCCAGTCCCTGCAACTGTGTCCTTCCTGCAAGACAGTCTGGCCATGATGGTGATGGAGGAATTGCTCGACCAGATCAAGCTAATGAAGAGGCAGCGCGTCGCAGCACTGGAACAGATCAAACACGCATCTAAGCGCAAAATCGCCACAATTGAGGAACCGACCGCCGAGGTCAAGAGAGCTAAATATCAGCCCAGTCGACCAGTCGACCCTCCATGGGCAAGGATGTCGTCGGACATGCAATTTGCGTGCCATGAGCAGCCTGCTCAGACCGTTGCTTCGTCATCACGGTTACCCGAGTTGGGCCCTCAGGCCTCCTCAGAGTCGCTGGCGGCAGTCAGTGAACCCTTGGCAGGTCTGTCCCTGGGTCAGTGGGAATCCACATCATCCTGGGCCCCATCTAGGGGGCCCAAAACCATTGCTGTGGCGCCAAGAGCGCCCACTACCGTTATTCCTCGAGCTGAGCCTGGAGGGAGAACTCTGGCGCAAAATGTGTCTGCCCCTCTGGTGGCTCAGCCACCATTCAAATCATCTGCCCCGGTCAAGTTGGAGTCGGTACGCCAACGTCGAGGCCATAAGCCTCCTCTTGATGCCTCCAAGCTGGAGGTGATAGAGTTCCTGGCTGGCATTCCTGCACAGGCCAAGAAGGTCTCAATGTTGTTTTTGTTGCCCGTTACCATGCCGGCACCGCAGGCACACTTTCCCGTGGTCGTCTTGACCACTGACCCTCGCTCTCCTGAGCAATATGACGGTCTGGTGGTGACCTCGAAGAATTGCTCCATGCCTGAAAAAGGCAAAGCACCCGTGGCCTCCTTATCCGACGAGAGCGACTATGGAGAGTCGAGCTTGGAGCATGAGGAGAAGGTAGAGGAAGGGGAATCAGCGGCGGACCGATTCCAGCGAGTATCGCGCAATAAGTGCATTGCAAAGAAGAAGGCAAATCGTGCCAAGGAGCTGCAGGCCCTCAAACAGAGGTCTGAGGATGAGTTCTTGGGGAGAATTCCCGATGGATTGGGGGTGAAGGTGTGGGGACCACTTGATATTGAGTGAACAAACTCGTGCTTCAGAGGAGCACTCAGCCACTGCACTTATTATTCGTATCATTCAAATACCGTGCTGTTGGGAGCCAAGGCCAACCGGGCAGCGGCATATGAGTTTTTGTCTGGGCACCATGCTGGCATTCCTGCCAGCGTTGTTTACAAGTATTCTCGTGGCCTTCCTTGCACGCTATTAGAGCTGGATCGGCTCTACAAATATTATTCGAATGAGCATGCTCCCCGTTGCGAACGGGTTACCACCTACCTCCTCATCACGGAGCTTCAGATGTTTGCCCAGCAAACCGATGAGTCATTACATGACCGAACAATGATGCTCCTGATGAAGGACCTGCGCTATCAAGACCTCGTCAACCCAGCCCAGGGGGCAGACGACCTTGCGCTCGTCGAGCGCTGACACATTCCAGGGCGCTTCCTGCACACAAAAGAAGATGGCTCGACCGCGCTGCGCATAATGCACGCTCAAGACCCTTCCACACCGTTTGACCTGGATCAGCTTGCACAGTACGCGCTGATCTTTGGTTATCCAGGGTTGGAAAACACGTATCAAGGCATTGTGGTCGACCATGCCTACCGCATGCACTGGCAAACCCTTTTAGGGTTTGCCTTATGCCAAGCTCTTTGCGCTAACAGCGCAGCCAAGCCCGTGATTGTGCGGCACATGATCCTCGTCATGGCCTGCCTGGGTCTTTACTGCGAGGCTATCGCCTCTTATGATGCCATGTTCCCAGACTAGCCATTTGAGCCCCAGAGAGGGCCCCAGCTGGAACTTCATCCTGTGCACATACCAGACGAATTTGCACGGGACTTTTCAGACAACGATGCATTACGTGTCTTACTGCACAACCGGATACCTGCCGACTGGGTAGACCACGCGTATACATACGGAGTGGTCTTCCTGGAGCAGCAATTCCACGCCCCCACGATGTCTATGGACATCTTCTGCAACATCGACAACAAGCACATGGAGCGCTTGAATAAATACAGTACCCCTCCCGCAATCCCACAATGGGATGGCTGGCGGGAGATGACCAAAGATGATCATTATCGTCTTATGTTCAAGCACGACGAGGAAAGTCGTCTTCCCAAAAACACCGAGGCCAATGGCCTCTACTATCTCATTGGCATGGACCTGAACCAGGTCTGCCTCCTAAAACGCATGGCAGCGCATGACATGCCTACAGCTGACATGGACCCAGGCCGGATCAATCTCCTGTCATGCATGGCAGAGCATGGTATGCTCACCACCAAAGCTTTAGCGATTAACGTCGCACTAACTGAGTCTATAGTGGTAGACATGCCTGTAGTCGAGGGGCCTATCACCCCACTGAGGACAGAATCAGCACCTCCCCCTTCCACGATTAACATCGCACTGGAGGAGGAGTCAATGGTGACAGAGACAGGAGTGGGTGCAGGAGCATCACCGGACGGGTCCTAGACCCATATTTTGTTGTGTAGGTACCTCCGAGTAATTCACTTGAAACATCTCAGCTGATACGCACTCCAGAGTTGCGTGTAGATACAGCGGACTCAGAGGAGGGGTCAATCAATTTTTGTTTTTTCTTTATTATTTTGATATATATATTCATACTGCCTCCACTGCTGGCACAACATGCGCACTTGTCTGATAAGGACTGACTCCAATGTGTCTAGATGACCCATCTACATTGCAAATAAATGCTAACGTCTGGCACCACGCAATACGCGTGTTATTCATCGGGTGTGTGTACTATTGTGCACCCTACCTCTCGCTCCAACTTCCTTCCTAAGACCAAGTATTCGGTCTCATTGGGGGGTATGTAACGGAGTCACACGTAGTACTAGCATCAACGACACTATAATTATCCAGTAGAGTATTACATAAGACAACATCTTGTTTTCACTCTAAGTACTAGTCAAATCCGATACTGCGGTCTGATTTAGCACTTGTGTGATACACACAAGATAGTTCTAACCCGTAACTCAGGTTACATCATCACATGCCTTCTCCATTCCACTCTTATTTTAGCTTTATCCGCTGATGTGTCTCCTGTTTCAGTGCTATCCACTATTGCAAGATCAGATTCTCTCTCTATTTTGTTTTTGACTCTTCAATTTTCATTTAGTGCCCCTGTCTCATTTCCCCCCCCCTTTCTTCTTGTTTCTCTTAACTTTTGGCAAATTTGTTAACCACTCCTCCATCTTTTACATTCATTCTGCTTTCCATGAGCATTCTTCTGGGTTGTCTTCACTTGTTCTGTGGACTTCAGTAGTATTCCTTATAGCAATCTTAAGTACTTGTACCTCAGTTCACCATAAAGAACTCTGTTGACCTGTAGCAATCTTAAGTACTTGTACTACAGGGAAGTAAGTATTGGTAGGTAAATAAGTAGTGATATGGATGTACCCTCAGTTCACCATAAAGAACTGAGGAAATATCTATATATGGTAAGTATTTTATATGACGGTCAAGAGGACTGTCGCTGAGATACTGTATAGTCACAATCGGTGATGATTGAGCTTGGTGGGGAAAGAAACAAAAAAGGAAATTTGTATGATATAGCCGAATGCCGTTGCCACAGCTAAGAGTTGTCTCCCAACACTCCCCCAGACTCAAAGCTGTGGCTCGAGGTCCAACAGCCTGACGAGGTGTTTATGGCAGGATCAGGAAAGAGGCTTGGTAAAGAGGTCAGCAGGATTTTTGATAGATGGAATGTGCATGACATCAATGTCTCCTTTCTTGACACGTTTGCATATATAATGGTGCCGAATATCAATATGTTTGGCTCACGCATGTCCTTTGGTGTACTGAGCAAGGGATTGTCCCGGGGAGTTGTCGACATGGATGATCACAGGGAGAGTTTGAGGTAAGTCGATGTCCAGTAACCAGTTGAACATTCACATGGCTTGCTGAGCTTCTTGGGACAACGCCATGTACTCAGCCTCAGTGGTGGATAGCGCAACAGTGGATTGTCGCTTTGAGCTCCAGGATACGGCTCCCCCGGCCATGGTGAACACATATCCTCCAGTAGATTGATGGGTGTCAAGGTCTTCTCCATAGTCCGCATCAATGTATCCAATGGGCTTAAGGTTTCCTCCTTTGCAGTAGGTTATGCAGTAGTCCAAAGTTCCATTCACATACTGCATCACGTGGGCCAAGGCCTTCCAGTGAGCAGGTCCAGGGTTACTTTGGAACCTCGCCAGTAGGCCTACAGCATACAAGAGATCAGGTCAAGTCGCTGCTTGTGCTCACATCAACGATCCCAGGGCCTCATGGTAAGGCTTATTCTTTATGTATTGGAGGTCAGGTTTATTCAACAGAGATGGATATTTGGTTAAAACAATCCCAGTGGGGAGAGGTGTCAATTTCAAGTTTGATGAGCAAAATCCAAAATGTTCCAGCATTCTCTCAAGATAAGGGCGTTGAGACAGTGAGATATCACCAGTTTTCAGGTCCCTGTCAAACCTTACTCTTAGTATGTACTTGAGTTCCCCCATGTCCTTAATCTTGAACCTAGATCCAAGCTCATCTTTAGCCTTTTGTGCTCCTCTATAAGTTGTTGTAGTTGTCTGTGATCGTGTGTTCCTTTTCAGCATGCTTATAGTGAACGCAACTGTCTGCTCAAGATGCTAAGTATCCTAGCTTGTCATAGGTCCTGTCCAAGGTGTTCCACCAGTTGTGACCACCTTGCATGAGACCGTACAGCGTTTTCTTGAGGTGTAGAACCTTTCCCTCCCCCCCCTCAGAAACCTGGGGGTAGTCTCATGTACACTGTGTA
Organism: Macrolepiota albuminosa; assembly: GCA_027475525.1. NCBI lineage: Eukaryota > Fungi > Basidiomycota > Agaricomycetes > Agaricales > Agaricaceae > Macrolepiota > Macrolepiota albuminosa. Next base: position 344,944 of record JAMWFC010000108.1, read on the forward strand.
TTTGAGCTTGCTGTTGAGATACATGGAGGTAAAATTGACCTGCCAGACATGCATTCCCAAGGCTGCCGCAATCACCACAGTCATCCGCATAGATTCCAACCGAACCACTGAGGTGTACATTTCGTCGAAATCTTTGCCCTGCACTTGGATGTACCCCTTCACAACCAGTCATGCCTTCCGCTTTGCAACATTTCCCTCAGCATCAAACTTATTTGTGAATACCCACATGCAGTCAACAATTTTCTTCTCTTCAGATACGTCCTCCACATTCACAATGTCCCAGACCTCCTTGTGGTCCATGACCTTCAACTCAGCTTCCATCGCAGATACCCACAGATCTGGTCGTTGGATTGCCTCCCAGTAACTCTTGGGGACCAGGTACTCAGAGTCATCTGTTTTCAGGGCCAGGAATGCAAAGGCAGAGGTAATTAGCGCCTCTGGCACCTCCTCACCTGCCGCCCACTCTTCACCTGCATCCCTTGCTGCAGCCTGCAAATCCAGGGACTCTTGAGATTTGATGATGGCACAGGTAAGACGTACAATTCATGATGAGCGTCGCAATGAAGGTACAGTTTCTAGTGGTGGTGCAACCACTGGCTCAGCATGAAGGGGGCTGTCGGTTGAGCAGACTCTTGGGGCAACCTGTTGTCTAGGGTATGGAATAGTAGGGGTAGTCACATCAGTGGGTAGCTGGGCAGTAGAGATCAAGTCGTCCTCATCAGGAAGAACCAGTGTTTGGTGGCCAGTACCCTCCTCAAAGATTACGTCCCAGCTAGTGACAATGATGCAAGCATTTTTATTGTAGAGTTGGTAGCCATGGCTCAAGTATTCAACCATGACGTATTTGACTGATTGAGGGTTGAGTTTTGATTTGATGAGCTCCTCAGGGACCCTGGCATATCTGACGCATCTGAATAGACGTAAGTGACCTACATCCTGCTTCTGCCCTGTCTACTTCTCCTCTGGTATGACATCTGAATGCCAAGCTGATAGCAGAAGGCTCCGGGTGTGAATGATAGTAGACGCTGCCTCAGCCCATAAGCTTTTCGACAATCCCATCTCAGCAAGCAAGCAGCAGACTCCATTGAAAACAGTGCAAATCAATCGCTCCACAACCCCATTTTGGGCATAGGCATAGGGCACAACTGTCTTCATTTCTATCCCAGTTTCTCTGCAAAAATTGTGCCATAGGTGATTCACCCACTCTCTCCCTCCATCCACCTGGATAGTCTGAACCTTGTTTCCAGTCTGTCATTCGGCCTCCAGCATGTATGATTTCAGGGCGGCAAGAGTCGTGATGCCTGATTTATTTGCCAGGTAGGAAGCCTGAAGACAGGAGGATCCAGCGTTGGTGAACATCATGAGGTAGAGAGCGCCTCCAAGAGAGATAACAGTCAATGGTCTCCATAGGTCTATGTAAACCTTTGTCCCAGCAGTCTGAACATCCTCTGATGCCCCATCAAACGGTCGTGTGGTATGTTTTTCATAGATGCAATCCTCGCAAAGCCCTGGTGCATCTGCTGCCCCTTTCAGATGAAACCCGGTGACCAAACTTCGCGTCCCCAAACTCCAAATGGTCTGGACATTTGCGTGCCCAAAACAACGATGCCAGGTATCTATTTTGACCAGTTTGTTCAGCAAACTTGCCACTAAAGCTTTGATTACGTTTTGAGGTGTCATGAGAGCTGCTTCAAGCTTCTGCAAATGTGTATTTGAGATAGAAAGAAGGTCCAGGAGGTACATTTGATTCATCTTCTTACCCTCCATGAAGATGCTTCCTAACAGGTCTTGGAAATATGCCTTCCCTCCTTTGAACATGACAGAGAAGCCCAGATCATCAAACTTCCCAATTGAGACTAGATTGGCCACTAGATCAGGGGTTTGGAGGGCCTTACTGAATACAAGGGTGGACATGCAGCCATTTACATTTACAATCTTTCGAACTGTTCCCATTTCCAAGATGCTAAACGTCCCTCCTTGATTTGCAGCAACTCTTTTGTGAGGAGTTTGGTATTTCTGGTACTCCTTGAAGTCATCTCGTTCGACAAAACAGTGATCAGTTGCATCTGAGTCGGCATAACTGGCAGGACTCCCCCTAGCTTGGAGGGCAGCCGTATTTGCTGAAGCCTCCACTCTGGTAAGGTATTTGTTGAGAGGTTCTAATTTCTTGTTATAGACTGCTGCTAGTATGAATGGAGTGGCCACCATTAATGCATATGTTGTCTGATCACTCATAGTCACGCTCACCATGTTGGCAGCAGGAGTCTATGGTTGAGTGGTAGTGGGGGAGTTTCCCCCTGTTTGAGACGTTGCTGGCGACCCTGCATTTTTTTGCCGTCTGAAATTTGGAGGAAACTGTCCCTCTTTTCCTCCACCTTTTCAATAGCAATTTTCAATGGCATGACCAGTTCTACCACAGTTTGGATTGATGCACATGAGTTTCTTCTGAGGTTGGGATGTTTTGGTAACTAAGGCAGTCGACGTAGTACTCGCCAATAACAATTGTTCCTTTATCCTTTCTCAGTGGACTGTAAGTCCTGCAACCAGTCCGACAGAGGTTTTGGTGGATTGGAGTGACGCTACAATGTAATCCCATGAGGCAGGAAGGGACAAGATGATTATAGCTCAGAATTGGTTGTCCTTGAGATCAGCTCCTTTCTCAACAGCATTGTTCCATTTTAAGCAGAGGTTGGCGACGTACTCTGGGAAGTCTATTCTGTCCATGTATTTTGTAGCCCTCAATGCATTTTTGGCAGAATTTGCTCCTAGGTCAGAAATTGTGCCATAGATCTCCTTCAGTGTGGACCAGGCCTTTGCCGCCATGTCAGTCATTTTGATCCTGAGCCCAATAGGATTTTTTGAGTTGTAGACAATTAGAGCCAGCGCCCATGCATTTCTTACTCATCATTTTTGGGCTGATGGGGCTCTGTCCCACCACTCAGTTGTGGGAGGTGTTGGTATAGTTGTCTTTGATGTTGGCTCAACAATGGTGCTGTCAAGGTATCTTTCCACGCCCTTGAGCCGTGCAGCAAGTAATACTCTATCTCTGAAAGTAATGTAGTTTATACCGTCGAATAAAAATTCATCAGGGAATGTGGGAGGGTTACTATTCCCTCCTGTAGTAGTAGTAGTGACCGTTTTGACCGACATTTTTGTGTGTGAATTTTAAAGAGCGCTTTTTGGGGCCTATAACCTGTAGCAATCTTAAGTACTTGTACCTCAGTTTACTGTAAAGAACTCTGTTGACCTGTAGCAATCTTAAGTACTTGTACTACAGGGAAGTAAGTATATGTAGGTAAATAAGTAGTGATATGGACGTACCCTCAGTTCACTGTAAAGAACTGAGGAAATATCTATATATAGTAAGTGTTTTATATGATGGTCAAGAGGACTGTGGCTAAGATACTGTATAGTCACAATTGGTGATGATCGAGCTTGATGGGGAAAGAAATGAAAAAGGAAATTTGTATGATATAGCCAAACACCACCACCACAGCTGAGAGTTGTCTTCCAACATTCCTGACACTTTTCTCATGGGTCTTAGTTTATCATTTGTTGACTGTGCAATGGCCAGTCCATGTATCTTGTCACTTCTTTTCATTCCCAGACTTCTTTTTCTTATTTATTTTATTGCCTTTCATGATATTGCCTGGCAGTGGTTCGGTCGTTTCCTTTAATCTCAATTGGTTCACACATTTTTGTAAATACTTTATTAACACTGGCCAATGTCCTGTTTTCCTCAAGAATATTTCCTTCCTTGATCCCCCTCATTTCATTTGCCTTTCTCCCTGCAACGGTGCATTCCTTTTTATCTTTTTTCCCACTCTAACAACTACATAGATTGAAGTCCTTCCAGAATGACACTCCATTCTATATCTACTGTTCCTCACCAAACTGTTCCGGTGTTGACTTCTGATTTGTTTTAAAAATATTGAAAATGTGTTAACCCATTGCCAGATTCTATTGCTTTGAATGTATGTCCCACAAAGGGTTGGCATAATGTGTTGGGTTTCAGATGCAATGAAGGTATAGAGATGCAACTGCTACTCATGATAATCATGTGCAGCATGTGCCAGTGTTTGCCTGCCTTATACTATCTGATTTGCCATTGATATACAGCAGTAAATAACTTTTTTCCCATTGTTTAAACTGTTTAACAGGATGTAGAAACAAATTATAGAAGGTTTGAGAACAAACCCGACTTCAATTTACAAAACAGCAACTGAACAATGTGTATTGTTGCACAGAAAGCTCTCTTTGTGATGAAAAGGGAACTTACATGGCAATGGCTCAATAAAACACCACCTAGCAGATGTGCAACACTGGTTGCATGCAAAACGGTGATGATGCCAACTTTAGTTGGGTGCGCTGGACGTATATGCAGTACAACACCATCTCCAGTACTTGGTGTGTGTAGTTGTGAGGAGTCCTAACAGGGTCCCAGTGTGCTCAAGCAGAGGTGATAGAACAATGTGCTAGACAATAGTGCCTTGGGTGCTACCTAGCAGACAGTAAGCATTGTAGTTTAAACAAAGATATAGAAGAAAAGATGAGTAGCATAGCGTAATGTGCCCATAGGTGGCACCATAAATAACAAAGATGAGATAGATGAGGCTAGCGCCCAACTTAGTGATGAAGTCAGGAAAAGCTAGCATGATTTGAATGCTAAGTGTAACTGGGTGCTCAAGAGGTTACAATTTGTTGTTATATACATGTGAAGTAGCTATTTTATATACTATGCACTACCGTGTTTGCCAAGATAAAAGTCCATCTGCGGCGGCCTGTCAACGGCAACCTTTTGCACAAGGATAACAGCGACCAATGGCGTTATGACCCATGGCGACCAACAATGACTCTAAATTGACTTAGAATTATACAGGTCTGCTCACTTTTACTATAACTCCGATTGGCCAGGCTGTTCTGAAGTATGGTCGGAAAATCCTTGACAGATGCCATGAGCGCTAATGTCAGCGCTACTCATTGTACCAGTTCCTGACAGGTTCAGATGTTGGGGTTAAGTATATTCTGTGCCGCTGTCATTGATCCTTTTAGACTTCTGATTAAAGTGCCTTGTCAAATGGCAGTGCCTGCTGCTGACTTCTTCTGGAAGTAATCGGGGTTTGGTTAGAGTCCCCTCCCACCATTGTGTTAGCGTTATACATTCTGAGCCTCCTTTGTCCTTGGAATAGATGAATGGAGTGTGCTGAAGGCCTGGTAGCTGGTGATTAGGGTAAATGGATAAGTCCTGTAGTAGAGTGACAGAGCTAGAGCTGCTCTATATCCCAAACTGGTCGCTAGAGTCTCCAGTACGTCAAGTGTTGGTTGGCCTATAATGTCTCTTGATGTGCTCAGTCTGAGTAGAAGCCTATCAACGGGCCAGGAAATTATTTGTGTTTGAGTGCTAAACAATTCATGCCAAGATTGTATGGCATGTTCCAAGGCCCTCACAAGCTGGAAACCATTTTGGGATTGGTTGTTGTGCGTAGAATGTGGGATATGGGGGTGCACTGCACATTGAGTTGGCTGACATCGTGTTTGGAACTCGTTGCCAAACCTTTTTGGACTATCTGATTGGAACAATTTATAAAAAAATTTCATTTTTGTATGTATCACTTGATATTACATGTGCATGAATAACAGAAGGCCCGTAGAGGGCTGTGCGGCCACAGGTGCCCTTAAAACATTATTTGAATCTCTATGGTGATGACAATGGTGAGCACGTGACACATCATTGACGCGACTTTGAACGCGACGCGGTGGTGTTGCATCACGCTGTCACGCCTGTCAAGGAACACTCTTCGTGACATTACAGACCCCCACCGCATTCACCTTTTTATAACTACTTAACATCCTTCAGCTATTGATATAAATGCATAGATATCTTCATACGTAACCTATCCATATTTCTATATAGTTCAAAGTTTATGTTCTTGAAAATTTGGTCCTTAATTCACTTTTTATATTTTGGTGTCCGGAGGAAGGTTGGTGTTTTTACAAATAGATATTATGACACGATCGACCAAACTTGGTGTGTCCTTTCTATCATTTTCACTCATCCATGGATGCTATAGAGCTTTCCCGCCACGAGGTTCTTGTCCTTCTTGATTGCATGGGGGTGAAACTCCAGAAAAAGACGAAAATATCCGATGATGACCTCCTCAAACGCCTCACTCAAACCCTGGATGCAGCCCAGAGGTATAACGAGTTTCTGGCGCCTATAGCTCCCGTCAACCCATCGACGTTGTTAAAATGGAAATCATCAAAACCACTTCTTGAGGCTGTCAAACGAGTAAACATAGCTGAAGCTTATGATAATATCATAAATGGCCGAAACCTGGTGGCTTCTCCAACTTCGACCTCCGAGCAGGATACGTTCATGGAGGTCAGACAGGTTCTTATGGGGCTCGCGAACCATTGGGAACAAAAACTTAGCTCTTTTGTCTTGATGGATAAGATGTCGAATTGGTGTGTTGTAGTCCGGGTAAGGAATTGTTCACGTCATTGATGATTCTTTGATGCATATAGAACTTCTGTTTCTTTCATTGAGGTCGTTGAAGTACAGCGGCTTCAGTTGGGTTCATCTGGTACCTCTCCTGAGTTGGAAGCAGAGGTACCCGTGTTCTCTATCCTGTACAAAGTGGTCCATTCTCCGAGCGGTGTCCAAATGAGAGATTACATCACGCAGATCTTCGAGCATACTGTTGTTGCGATTTCAACGACCCAGTTGGAGCGCAAATATCTTTTGAAGCTCTTTGCGATAAATTCCAAACGTCTCTCGACCGCTTACAAACCACATCGCCAGAAAGGCGAAGCAGAGCACCGTCTCACGTTTGTCCTCCCCCTCGGACCACTCAATATGCGGGACTTGGGAAGGCTGAATATAACCTCAGGATGCGATTTATGCGGGAAAAAGATGAAGAGCAGGTGCACACAATGTCTTAGTGTATCTTATTGTGGCAAGGGTGCGTACACTCATTCAAGTAAAGATTTCATTCTGATTGATTCGCTAGAGTGCCAACGAGAGGACTGGCCCAACCACAAGCAGCTCTGTCGCTCGCTCAAAGGTGGTACATGGCACACTCTCACCTTCAACCACCAAAACACTCCATTTGGGTATATGCATCGCGCCGTTATCAATCGCTTCGATTCTATTCACGACATCCGGGCTCAGAGGATCGAGTCGCCAGAGGATCAAGCCACTACGCCACAGAACATACATGGAGACAAGGCCTTCCTCGTCAAATTCCAAATATCGCTTTCGCAATCAGGGATGAACTCCACGATGCTTTTATACGATAGGCAAAAAAGTTTCCATGTAGATTGGCTCAAATCGGAAGATACCGAGGTCTTTCAGGAAGGCGAGAAGGCGATGGGTCATAGGCTCAAGATTTACCGCTGGGCAAGACGCGTAGGCGACTACCAGTTGGCTGTTTGCTTTGACAAAGCACCTGAAACAGATCCAGTGTGGTAACATCGTGTGGTGTAGATTCACAGTACTTTCAAAGTACTAAGTAGATTAACATGACATATCATGTGCAGTTCTTGTTGGGTGTTTGTATTTTTACACAAGTCCGTTTAAGATAGTCAATACAACTTGTACAGTACAGGGAGAAAACCTTTGAGCATGAATAGTCAATACAATCTAGTCGTTGCTTTCTACGCAAGCTAAGGCGGGTAACATGAGTCGCCTGCCCTTTAAAACATCGGCTTTCAGAGCTGCCGCAAGTTCTCTACTCCGATTCCAATCCACGCCCTCATCGTCATCGTCAACAATCTCGAATGACGCCACCGTTCCATCCTTGATATTGATTTGCAACTCATCCTTCCCAGATATTGCATGAGGTTGAAGTTGAAAACTGGGGCTGCCAATCGAACGCGCAAGCAGCCTAGTTCGCTTCACGGCGTAAAGAGGATCCATAAGGTCTGGACGCGCTTCCACCAGCCGTTCAGCAATGCGCAGCCGCTGTTTTCGGAGTTGACTACGGCGGCTGGAGGATGGATTTATTGCATACGAAGTGGAAGCACGATTGTTGACTCCATCGCAAGGTTTGGAATTCGGTCCTTTGTGTCGTTTGCGGGAAGGAGTGCTTGGCTGCGGGGAACTAACGTGGGTGAAGCGCTTGCCAAAAGACTCTGCAAATCTTGGGACATCTTCTTTTCCCTTGTGATGTCTAACTTTTGCTGAAGGGTATGGGATTCCTATGAGCTTGATATTCGATGGACTATCGCCAGCTGGGATCTGTGGTCCCTTCCGCTTCCCAGTAACATTATTGGCTTCCGCGCATGGAGACGAAGATGAGAAGTAGAGGTGAGGTGAGGAAGGAGGAAGTCGGCGAGTCGAAAGCTTTGTGGGCAAAGTCGTCATGTCTTTATCTTTTTGATTAACATGTATTCCGGCGTATTCCATGAGAAACATCGGAGGCCCGACAGGAGAAGACGAGAGAGCAATCGGTGAAGCGAGACTGTGTCCTTTAAAATGGTTATTTGCAATGTGAGGTGTAGGCGTAAGAGGAAAGGCATGATCATTATCACCCCGTTTCTTAATTGGAGTCACATTCATAAGGACTGGAGCAGACTTCCGTTTCTTTGGTCGTACAGGTGACGACCGAGGTGTCAGGCGCAATGTCCAAGTAGCAGATGGTCCAGGTTGATCATCTTTTGAGGGAGCATTCTCTTTCTCTACGGGCGCAAGTTCTGGGACGTCGCACTGGTCCGTTTCGTCCTGAGATGGCACCGGTGACGAAACCCACCAAATATGCTCCATGCTTCCTTCAATACCCGCGATGCTTGCGAACAGCTGGTGCGCCGTCTTCCCTCGCTCGTCATCACTGTATCCATTGTCCGTCTCGTCCTCGCTATCAATAGCCCTCTCTTTCCCCTTTCTCCTCGGCGGAGAGGGGACGGAGACCTTTGGAGACGGTAATCGGATAGGCTTACGGGGCAGACCGAAGATACGCGCCATCTTGTCGTAGATATCACGTTCCAAGTACTCGCTCAGAATATCGAGTTTCTTACGGAAATGATACTTCTCCGCCCATCGCTCAGCAGCTGCATTAGCGCCTTCTCCAATGAGATTCTTTATATACACGTCTTCATCTATCGTATCCTTGGCAAGACTAATTAGGTCAAGCTCAGGAACGGGTAAGTCAGCTGCACTAGGGTTAGGATGGAGGCAATCGGCAAACATGCAGTCAATCGCGGTCCAATCAAATCCACGTAGGTGAGGGTCAAGCGTGTTGGGAATGATACGATGAGGTCGGAATAAAGCAACAAATTTACGAAGTTCGTCGAGGGGAGAGTGGCGTGACAAAGGAACAAGCTTAAGTGAGAACTGTTAGAAGATGTTTTCCGTAAAGATTGTCAAGTTCATACCAGATTGCTAACCTCCTCGCCTTTGGACAGGCGGTCCTTCGTTTCCCTGATATACAAATCCCAGCTCTGGCTTCCCATGCTGACAGGGTTGACGTATACGACTCGTTTTCCCAGGTGGCTCGTGGTGTTATATTGCGATTGCCATGATTCATCGTCGACGGCCACATACTCACATCGGTGAAACCTTTCACAGGCATGAAAACGGGTACAAGAAGGATCTTGAGTTAGGATAGAACGTAGAAAGGGGTCAGACGTGTGATGGTATACAGCGTACTTGTACCTGTCGACATGGATCTACAGTTAGAGTCCAGTAATTAGCCACACGTACGAGGAGTCTGAATAGGCAACGAACTGGGCTGCTGAATGTGCGAGATATAGCTTTGAGAACGTCTTCGTAACCCCATGTCCAGGTGTTGATAAAGAAATACACGGTATCTGGAAACATTTTCATCAATTCAGTCAAGCCAGACGTCGCCTTGTCCTATACAAGAATGTCAGAAACAAAGCAGGGAGTTATACCAAGGACTGTGAGGATACCTTTGTTGGAACAGAGAGTCTTGAGAGGACGCTGGCGGTATCGAGATATATGGCTTTTAATGTTCTGGTAATCGTTCTACCACTGCTATTCTGCGTCGGGGAAGCAAGATAAGATTGAAGATAAGGGTTCCGTGTCACGCTTTCCAGAAACCACGGTTCCGCTCTAAAGTCTCCCGTGTGAAGTATTGCGCCTTGAGGACCTTCGATCAAAAACCTGATGGGAATGAAAGATTCATCCGCCCATCGACAAGCCGCACACTTACATCACAGCTCCAGGGCAATGATTTGCATCAAGCAAAGTGATTGTCACAGACTCTTCATTCGAAAGTTCGTACTTCGTGGGCGTGTGTAGAGGAAGCGTTTCCTGATGAAATAAATGCGCAGGCATGATCAGACGAAATCATGAATAGCATGAGGAAACCCACCAGGAGGTCACGGCTGCCTGAGTAAGAGACTGTTCCATCTGGCCCTAATGTAGGATCTACTTTCAAATGTGCGAACGTCCTGATCCTTTGTACTCTGTAATCTTGATCATGTAATTCCCTCTCCGCGTATACTTCATGTCGTAGAAGCATCTCTTTCGCATCTCGTGAGCAAATGACTTTATACCCAAACGATTGAGCCGATAAACCAACAATGTGGTCGGAATGAGTGTGTGTGAGCAAATGTAAAGCTGGTGAATTATCTCGAGTGTTCGAAGTAAAATTATCGACCCGAATGCGATATGGAAGCACAAATGAGTCAAATGGGGTCCCAGGTGGCATGCTTGAACATCAGAGAATGACTTAGGTCGTTAATTCTGGATGCAGAAGAGATAGCCACGACATGGCCATGACTGTTTTTGACAGAAAATGTCCCTATTTGTGTCCATTTGTCGGGCCTCGGAAGTCGGTCACGTGAGCAGTCGTAACGCGTCAGCTATCACGAGAGCGTCACGCTGAAGCTAGCTTCTGGACCTATGTCTAAAGACGTAAAATAGACAAAGAACCTGCATCGTAGAGTTCCTGGCTTGAGATCCATCAAATAACAAAGATGCAATGACCAGTCATTTGTCTATGTCGTGCATGAACTCCGACAAAAAGGAAGATATATAGAAAGGTAGGATATACAAAAATTGCGGGTTCAAAGAAACATTTCCAAGGGTTTCCCTGTACCTGTGCATTTACATGTTACATTCAACTTAGTGTAGGGCGGTCTGAAGCATTTCAGCTGCCTTTCGTGAATTGGCACGGATGCTCTCAACCAGCAATTCTAGATTCCTAATCTTCTCACGTGCCTCTCGAAGCTCACTAGCAAGGCGTGCATTCTCCTCCTTCAACGCCGACTACAATAGGACAAGAGGGAAAGCTTTAGTAGACGACTGAAGGGTGAAAACAAAAACATACGTCAGTATCAGTCGCCTGTGCCCGCTTCGTCTCGACTACAGAAGCAATGGGAGTAGGTTCAGGAGAGGCCTGAGCTAATGATGTAGGTTCTTGCTTAGGCATCACTGGTGAAACCGCTGGGGTATTATACGAGTTAGACCGAGCCACAGCGGGCACCGGAGGTGGGGCTGAAACAGTAGGGGTTGCTGTAGGAACCGTAGGAGGTGGCAAAGAGGAAGCGAAGTTCGCGCCTGAGGAGAGATCGACAACGTTGCGAGGAGCAATTTTCCCGGCGAAGAACTCGCTGGCAGAGAGTGAGGGCTCGGATGAGGGTGCTGGTGGGAAGATATCGGACTGGAAGGATTCAGCCTGACGTATGTCAGTAATAGTGCCAAAAGCGGAATTGAACAGGAAGCTTACTCTTCGAGGAACAATGAAGGCGATGGGCTCGATGGAGGAGCCCTGAACCTTGTAGGCCCGGGCAATCTCACACTCTCCAACATTAAGAGCCCGGCGGGGCAAGAAGCACATGCCACGCTGGGGTTCGCTTGATTTATGCTCTGATAGAGCATGAAGGGTGTCTGACTCGTATTCGTAGTATCGAATGTTGCCGTCACTGAAGGACATGAGCTGTTGATATATCAGAGACGTAACACGATGCATACCCTTTGCCAGCAAGGAACAAGATATTGTTATCAGACCAGAAGGGCATAACGACACCCGCGGACTGATCAAGAACAATCGTTTTCACGTTACCCAAGCCACCCGTCTCCCAAATCGCGACTTGCCGATCTGACATCTTACTGAATCCAGTCGTCGCAATCTTGTCAAGGTCGCCCATCCACACTACACGAGATCCCTTGATTCCACCATGACCATCCACAACGCGGACCGCCTCGCCACCCACACGAGGATCAAACAGTCTCAGTTTCCTATCCCGACACGTCGTCGCCAGTAGAGTTCCCGTTGGATTGAAGGAGAGACTCTGAATCGCGTCGCCGTGGCCTGTCAATATACTCCTCGCCTCCTCAGTATTTTCCAAATCCCACAGTTTGACCGTGTGCTCTCCAGAAGCACTTGCAAGGACATTCGCAGCGGTCGGATGGAACAGAACCTGACCGACCTTACGTGGAGATCCCTCGATGCGGGCAACGGGGTCAAAATCCTGAGGAACCCAATTCTCTTGACCCCAACCCTCAAACACGGGTGCTTCAACCTTCCAAATCATCACCTTGCCATCCTCGCCACAAGAAGCGACGATTGAGTCATTGTGCGGCGACCAATCTGTGTCCAGCACAGCAGCAGTGTGACTACGTGCCAGCGGCAGGTTGTCAGGCAGCCTCTGAGGAAGTCCTGGTACTGTTTGGAAGGGAGATGGGAGGGGTAGTATGGCGAATGCACCACCGCCGGACGCATTCCAGTTGACGCTGATGTATTGCTGTCAACGTGTAAGCATTTACCACAGGAGCCTCTCTCTAATCGAGCATCTTACTCCAGAAGCAGAGATAAAATTAGTGTCCCATGCACTACTGGTGACCTTGACGTTTTCATAACCATATTCCTTCTTCGCCGGGTGCCCGAAAACATGGCTATATTCGTTGTGACGCGCCAGCATTGGTTTATCTACACGTTATACATCAATATTGATTTCAATGCTCACCGATACTTGGAAGCTCGAACAAAGCGCGACATTAGAGGTTATCAGTTATCTTGAAGGATGATAAAAGAAGAAAGCTTAGAAACGAACCCTGCTGGATGGCAGCGATCAAAAACAGTTGTCAGTTATACCAGATTTGGCCCTGTTTATTAGAGACCATGTGTAGTTATGCTACCGGCAGCAACTGTCAAATCTATGTATGATATTATTGCTCATCATACATCTCGTTACTTCACTACGAGATCTATCCGGAGGACTCGACATCCTTGACGTACTCGGAAAGAGGTAGGCCACGGGTACTTCCGATAGACGAGATTGTAGGGGAGCGTCAAGCAGGAGCTCTTCTACTCGTTATCACATTCACTCTCAATCTTCTGGGCCAGATCTCTTACGGAGGTGCCCGCAAAAAGTTTCGTCCATTTGGTATGCTCGTGGGGTCTCGATGACGATGGTGATTTCGCGAGACAAGGGTTCGCGAGTCAAGAGTAAGGCTCTTGATGCGTTCTAGATGATGATGTAGCAGTTCTGTCAAGATAGGTAACAATCTGGAGGTCGTGGAAACACATCCTGTAAGCTCGCCCATCGATGAATGATCATTGAGTTTTAAGCGCGATATCAATTCAGTTGCCCACGGCATGTTTTCGATTGGTATGTTTTCGATTGGTATGTTTTGCCATAAATTTTGCATCCGACAACGCGACCTGCCTCTAGTAGGAGCACATATGAGAAATGCTCCAATTCCAATCTGTATATAGCCAAAATTAAAAGAAAAGACCCTTCATAGAAATAGCACTGAGGATCTCGCATCGTCCCAAGTTGTAATAGCCGATGATTCGTTATGTTCCCTGATCGTCTCTTGAATGTATGCAAAAGCATACGCTCAAACTTCACCCTCGGGGTCCACGAAGGGATCTGTTATTGCGGTGGGTACCAGATGTCGAGGCAATGAATTAATTGACACTTTGCAGCTCAACAAGCCAATGACTCAAAACGGTTCTTTCAAAAGTAAGCCCAGGGTTTCATTCAAAGCAAGCGAATTTGTCACCTTGTCCGTTGGTACACATCGGAAACAAAGCCCCTGACCTGTTGAAGAGTGATCGCGATTGTGCAAAAAAATACCAGAGGAATAAGAGTAGAGATATCTGTATATTATTAGGACTTCAAGTAAGGTAAATAGATATGAGTATTATTTTATAGTCGCAGGGTGTGGTTAGTCATCTATGTAATATAGTAATTCGAGTGTCCATACTTTCCAAGTCATATCTGTTCAGATGCAAGATTGTTTCCAGTGACAATAACCCCTCCCTCAGAATTGATGGCTGAAGGATCTGGGGGATGGTTGTCATTGATGAGGAGGGTCTTTTCATCTTCTGATACCCGTATTTTGACAGTGTCTCCGTCGCTTTATAGCACGACCATATCAGCACCGCAAATCATGTTACGTACAAGTAAAGACGCACCGTATTGTGCCTCTGAGCAGCTTCTGGGCCATAGGGAACAATACATCTGTACGTACGACTCGAGCGATAGCCCTAGCACCATAAACTCGTGAATATCCTTGTTTCGCAAGCCATTCACGGGCCTGAACATCGACGTCAAGAACGATACGGCGACTTTTAAGACGGTCTGCAACGTCTTGAAGCCTGAGAGAAACAACTTGAAGGATGGATTGAGGTGATAGCTTGTTGAAAACAAGCATCGAGTCAAGACGGTTTAGCAGCTCGGGTGGGAAATGCTCAGAGACACGCTCAAGGACTTCATCTCTTGCGTCTGACGTGACGACACCATTTTGGTCGCAGGCAGAATCATGGGCGAGAATATCGCTGCCTGTCAATTCAGCCTCAAGTGAGAGGACTATCGGGGTCAGAACGCAGAAAAACGTACCAAGATTGCTGGTTAGGCAGATAATAGTATTCTGAAGAATGAATATCATCAGTCAAGGGATATAACTTCAACAAAGGGACTCAACCAACCTTAAAATCAACCTTCCGTCCTTGACTATCGGTGATACTACCCTCATCAAGAATCTGAAGTAGGATCATGGCAACATCCTTATGGGCCTTTTCCAATTCGTCAAGCAAGATGACAGCTAGAAACCCAACGGTCATTTCATATAATTGAAAAGGTTCTTGGGAATGACGTACCATACGGTTTGCGACGGACAGCCTCGGTAAGCTGTCCGCCTTCTTCAAATCCAACGTACCCAGGCGCTGCTCCAATCAAGCGAGAGATTGTATGACGGTCGTGATACTCAGACATATTGATGTTGATCCTAGATAAGGCGGATTCCCGTCAGTAAAAGCCCTGATGGTCCAGTCAAAAAGCTCACAATCCTCGTTGCTCATCGTTGAACAGGAAAGCTGCGAGCGCTTTACAGAGTTCTGTCTATAAGTGCGAATATGTTAAGTTCAAAATTACCAAATTGAAGATGAGGCCTACTTTGCCGACACCCGTCGGTCCCATGAACAGGAACGACGCAACAGGCCGGTTGGGTGCCTGAAGCCCAGCACGAGATATTCGCACTGCGTCACTAATAGCAGCCACGACATGGTCCTGCCCTACCACTCGTTGACGCAGTGAATCCTCCATCTAGATCGGTATTCAGCACAACTATCTCAAGCTGATAGATCTTAATTCAATTTACTCACATGCACCAACTTGTCCCTTTCCCCCTTCAACAAGTTTTGTACTGGTATACCTGTGGCCTTTGCCACAACACGCGAAATATCATTCGACGTGACACGATCGTGCAACATCGCTAATGGCGACTCCAAATTTTCCTGCGCCGCTTCGCCTTCCGCAGGTAGCTGGCGTTCCAGTTCCGGAATAGTCGAGAATCGCAGTCGGCTTGCAAGCTCGTATTGTCCTTGGCGTTGAGATACCTCGAGCTGATGCTTTGCCTCCTCCAAGCGTTGCTTGACGTCCTTTATGCGTTCCAAGCGGGCACGCTCTGCTTGCCACAGAGATGTGAGCGCCTCGGCTTCACCTTTCTTCGTCTTGAGTTCTTCCTCGACCTTGACCCGCCGCTCAACGCTGAATACGTCCGTCTCGTTCTTCAAGCTCTCCAATTCGATCTCAAGTGTCACAATTTCGCGGTTGAGGGCTTCCAAGGCGTCCGGCTTAGACTCTTGTGCCAGACGAAGAGAAGATGCAGCCTCATCAACCAAGTCGATAGCTTTGTCTGGGAGGAAACGGTCTGAAATGTAACGTGCACCATAGACTGCAGCTGCAATCCATGTAGTATCAGATGACCTGAAAAGAGAATACTGTATGGTGAAACAAACCTGTCACAAGTGCCCCGTCCGAAATCTCAACTCCATGGTGAACTTCGTACCTTGACTTAAGACCGCGAAGAATTGAAATCGTTGAATCAACGGTAGGCTCCTCAATCGACACTGGTTGGAAGCGTCGCTCGAGAGCTGCATCCTTTCCGATCGTTTTTCTATACTCGTCGGCTATGGTATCATGAGCATAAGAATTCTTAGAAAAGGTAGGACGACGGACGTACGTGTTGTAGCACCCACGAGCTGCAGCCCTCTCGCCAGAGCGGGCTTAATCATTTGACCAGCGTCGATGCTTCCCTCAGACTTGCCGAGATTGAACAAGGTGTCTAGACATGTTTAATACAATACGCAGGATAATAATAAGCTTATTACTTACGGACTTCATCAATGAAACAGATCACTTTTCCTGCCTGAGGTCTCGATTAATTGTCAAAGCCTCTGTTGATAAAAACGAAAAACTGACCTCGTCTTCGATATCTCGGATGAGTGCCTTAAACTTCTCCTCAAACTGACCACGAATACCAGAGCCAGCCATAATAGCGGACAGGTCAATAGAAAGCACTCGCTTGTCTTGTAAGGACTGACAATCCATTCATTACACACGTCCAGTGTTTCATTTTACAACTTACCTCTGGAACCTCCTTAGATATGATTCTGCTGGCCAATCCTTCCAGAATAGCTGTTTTTCCAACACCCGGAGGACCAATAAGCTGTCATACAAATCAGGTTCTGATTGAGTCCTACAGAACCAAGACGTACGTACCACTGGATTAGACTTGGTCCTTCTTGAGAGAACTAGAACACATATTTTCCAAGGTGCTCAAAGACTGGTAGAATTAAACGTACTTTGTATGGTACGGCGAATTTCTGTAGCCTCGGTTAATGTCTCACAACACAAAACATTCCTTGACAAAACACACCTTCGTCTCTCCCGATGATGGGATCTAGCTTTCCGTTTTTCGCCAATTCAGTCAAATCGATACTCTGGTACCAGTCAAAAACCATTCCGAAGGCGAAACGTTTGCTAAACACGCACGTATTCCTTCAATGCCTCTCCCTTCTGATGCTGAGGTCCGAAGTTAAAACCAGGAAATCCTCCCCCACCCTTGTTCGGAGGTTGAGACGCATAATATCGAGCGAGAGGTACAGGGTGTTGTATTCGACCTGAGATACGACCGAATGACCCTGCTCGTAGGGTTAGACCTCGTAGGCCAAGCCGGACGCCGCTTTGCGCAGCTTTCACAGGGACAAGCCTTGGTAAAATTTTCGAATTCTGTATTCGTATGATTGTAGCCATTGGAAAGGGTTTATGTTCGGCTCAGGATGTCATTTATATATGATATATGTTGAATCAAAGGAAGGAAGTTGAGTCCGCTAGTCCGTTCTCGAATGTACGGATACTCGGTCACGTGAGTATAGCATGACGATTCGGCTGCTTGAGCGCCGGCATTCAGAAACCTAAGTCGCCGAAACCTGCCGACAAAGAGTACTTCACCTCACCTCCGCGCATTATCATCAGTCTGACAACATACATTGAAATTGTATGAATATGGTGTAGTTTAACCCCTCCAGTATTTCGACGGAACAAAAGGCATTGGCGTCAATACAGCTTTCCTTAGCTTATTGCGGACATCAACCTCGACTTCAGTCCCTTTCTTATGCCATCCACTTTTTATATATCCCATAGCAATATTCTTCCCAAGGGTTGGTGATGGGATTCCCGATGTAACAGTACCTGCAGGAAGATAAATCTACCAGTATTCTTCAGAAGTGAAACAACTCACCGAGAAGCTCTCCGCCTGACGGCGCGAAGATCTTGGCTCCCTCTGTCATATTTCACCCTTCAAAACAATAGGAACAAGAGAGAATGTGGAGGCTTACGTCTGGCCGGTGCCCCCTCGATCATTAACCCCACGCGGCGCTTCGACGGTCCCTCCTTGAGAACCTTTTTCACCCCCTCAGCACCAATGAAACCGCCAGCTTCCCGACGCTCTTTGGCTGCAGAAAGAGTGAGTAATAAGCCCTTGATTATGCGTAGGTGGACTCACGGATGACCCAAGCAAGACCGGCTTCAATCGGCGAGATATTCTCGTCGAGGTCTTGCCCGTAAAGACACATGCCAGCTTCTAATCGCAAGCTGTCTCGTGCGCCAAGACCTGTAAGCTGTACTGGGCTTTTGTTCAATAAGTTGGCAACTTCGACTGTCTGTGAAGGAGGTATGGAAATCTAACGAATGTCGTTAACCTTTGTGCAAATCCGCACACGAAATGGAGTACTCACCTCGAATCCATCCTCACCAGTATATCCGCCACGCGCGACATGAAGATTAAACCCCTCTATCGGCACAAACGCAGACTTTCCGAACGTTAGGCGCTTGAGATCAAAGGAAGTCAACGTCTGCAGGTACGACGCTGCCTCAGGGCCCTGCAGCGCCAGTAAACCCCACCCTTCTAGAATTTCCAACTCTACAGGCCCCTCCTTTCCCCGCTCACTCGAGTTCCATTCCTCCAGTTTTGCCTGGAACCATGGGAGGTCGCGGTCGCGGCGCCCTGCGTTCGTTACAACATAGTATGCTTCGTTCGAATGCTTGGTAATGATGGTGTCGTCGATTATTCCACCATTTTCATTCAAGAGAACAGAAAGTGTCGAATGGTATGGGTCGAGCGACTTTAAAGCGGAGGGCGAAAGCCATTCCATGAAGTCGGACGCTGTGCGTCCACGGAAGCTGTTGTAATATTTAATAGGTTGTTTCAAAAATTGTTGCGAGAGGCACACACTTGGACTGAACCATATGGCTTACGTCAAAGAGGCCAGCACCAGTTCGAACATGATTATGGCTGGCAACTGAATGAAACTATAAGCTTGTATTCTCCCTAGAGAAAAAAAAAGAAAACAAGAACCTTGTCCAACGTCTTCATACACTAACGGCATCGAATACCCAGCAAATGGAACCATCTTCGCACCATTTTCACGGTGGAAATCATACAACGGTGTCCGTTTAAGCTATACGAACCAAGTCAACAACTTCACCTCGGAGGAAGGCGGAACATAATACAGCATAAACATTGGCAGACATACCTCTGACTCTGCAGCTCCTATCGCAAGACCACGTTTGAACACCGTCCTAGGTATACATTGTGATGTTCTGAAGATACCAGCCACTCTCAGGGCTCTTGTGGGCCCAAGAATGCTCATGAAGGGAAAATGGAGGACAGAGAAGCATTTGGACGCTGATAATGTTGTTTGTTTACCCCGCCGGCAAGCTACGCTATAAGAGGCAGGGAAGAAGTCCACTCTACACTTCAATGTCCGTTTTCTAACATATTTCTCCCATTCGTTGGCAAAAGAATTTTCCTTGCAGATTTATGAGTGGCATGGCTGGAGACAAGGTCACATCTCAGCTGTCTCCCGGTGTTTTTTGGTGGGTCTAGTTTTGGCTTGTTTAAGGGCAGATTCCGTCTGATTTATCTTATCTATTTCCTTCTAAAGAAGTATGCACTAATTCACATCAACGGCTCGTCATAACACCTGTGCCCTATGATGTAAGGAACTCTTTGTTTCTGCAAGAGAAACATATCTTCTCTTGACGACAAATCCCGAGCAATATCAAAAGACTTGGCTCGACACAGAGTTCTATAGACCACTCTTCTGAGCCTTTTACATACCTTTGAAGTCCCAAAGATGTTTCCGTAACTTTTGTGCAACTCCCTGAGCCGAGCAAGGGTTGAACGTTGACTTCTCACTGGGACTCAACATTTATTGGCAATGAGTGGGTTTTATTGAAATCTAGGCTTATTGACTTGT
This sequence comes from Macrolepiota albuminosa, assembly GCA_027475525.1. NCBI lineage: Eukaryota > Fungi > Basidiomycota > Agaricomycetes > Agaricales > Agaricaceae > Macrolepiota > Macrolepiota albuminosa. The sequence continues at coordinate 364,962 of JAMWFC010000108.1, forward strand.
ATTACTAGGTATTATAACAGGTATACACATACCATTTAGTGATGTCGAGCTGTGTTATTCACAAAAGTACATCCCTCGGTCCGATCAAGCAATTATAAGGAAGGCTTTTTCGCCATATTGTATCCACAACAATTGTCAGCGGTGAGTGTCCAGAGCCATAGAGCGCCACTATCTTCACTCCTAGTATTATTCGCAGTAGATCAGCTTTTCTTTGTTGCGATCATGGCCTGTTCGGCGCAGCCGGCCCGCTACCGGCACACCCATGTATAGGGTCACTTAACACCAGAATTTGTGGTGATCCAGCATGTCCCTCTCCAACGATGAATGGAACAGACTTATCGACAAGAGGATAGAGGAGGTCGAACTCTTACCAGCTTTTGTTCCGATGACCCCTCCTTCACTTTCCGACCACATTATTGCATCTATCATCGATCACACGCTCCTCAAACCTGACGCCACATCTACTCAGATCGACGCTTTGTGTGATGAAGCACTCAAATACAAATTCAAAGTATGCCTCAATTCACTGGGTTAATAGTGGCTCATCTCTCGCAGTCCTGCTGTATCAATGGTTGCAACGTCGCGCAAGTCGCAAGACGTCTCGCAGGTACCTGTACCATCCCTTGCTGTGTTGTTGGCTTTCCTTTGGGTGCAAGCACGGCCAAATCAAAAGTTTTGTTCGGTGATGCCACTTTAAACTCTGATCTGTTATTCTTAATTCGTTTCTTCGGACAGCGAAACCCAAGTCGCAATCGAGGATGGCGCTCAAGAGATCGACATGGTTCTCAACATTGGCGCCTTGAAGTCCGGTAATTATGCACTCGTACATGACGAAATCGCCGCGGTGGTCAGTGCGGCAGCTGGTCATCCTGTGAAAGTTATCCTGGAGACAGCGTTGTTGAAAGACGAGCAAAAGATTGCTGCATCCTTCATTGCAGCAGAATCAGGGGCCGCTTTTGTCAAAACATCCACGGGTTTCTCAGGCGGCGGAGCATCCATTGCGGACGTCGCGTTAATGAAGAAAGCAGTGCAATACAAAGGGAATGTGCAAGTGAAAGCATCCGCAGGCATTCGAAGCCTAAAGGAATGTTTAGAGATGCTCCAGGCAGGTGCAGACCGGATTGGAACGTGAGTTGTCACTTCAATCTATCTCAAATGACTTATACTTATATCTAACAGGTCATCTGGCGTTGCTATAATGGAAAGTGCCGTAAAGGTTGCGACAAAATAAGGTGTCAGATTTGTTTTCCCTTTGTTCTCCGACGTATTAAACTGATGGTCCCCCAGCTAAAGGCCATGGTTAAACGATACCTCCCTTATCGGTATTAGACAAGGCGTCATATATAGGACATAAATTGTGCCAGGCAGCTGCAAAAAGACGTGAACTTTCGTTTTTGAGTTGGTATATCATATCTTACAGGGAGGAGTGACCAAAGCAGATGTTCCCGGGGCATCTTCTGCTAGAACAATTGCAAGACCACTGGAAAGAAGGGAACCTAAGAAATGTCGTAACGCTGGAAAAAATTTCACTCACAGCTCGAGGTGCCAGTCAATATGGCTGCAGTCTTTGGATGAGTCTTGTATTGAACAAATTGCAAGGAATGACCAACCAATGAAGGAACCATGGCCCTGAGTTATCAGTTTTGAAACGAATCGTTACATTGTCCAGGGGAACGCCAGTGCTAACAACGTCCCGGCGGACAGGATTTACATAATTGTAAGTCAGGCTTCCAGCACTGCGAATGACGTCAAAGGTATGCTAACGATGATCATGAGTCAAGGGCACAACGGAGGAATGGCACCGGTGGTATATAACTCACTCCATGGAGGTGGAATGGATGCTACCCATTTTGTCAGTCTTCTTTTTGGAAAGGCATTTCGATAAGGATACGCACTGGACCGCCGGGTGTCAAGCCTGCGGAGATGGATATTTGTATCACCTTGTTGGGTGGTAAGGTGTATACCGAGCCAGTGGGAAGAAGTGAGGCTAAGAACATGACCGTCACTGGGGTCCATATAATTCTAGCGCTGAACGCGTACATGCAGTGGTCGACCCACTTAGAATTTGAAGTAATACTGGGACGGTCGGAGGCACGAATGTAACACCATTGATGGTGAATTTTCCTGATGGATTCTAGTTCGAGATGTCAGATAAAAATACTCAGGGAACAGGCAAAAATCTAACTTACAATGCCAAGTGACAAGTTCAGGTCCACGTCCGCCCCATTGATATTCGGCGCGCCCGGCTTAGTCGGCATCGGGATCATGGTTGGTCAGAAATATAGAAAAGGTGAACGTACTGCGCCAGGGTTCTCAAGGGGCTGTTGAAACAAATGGTCACGTTTAGTCTAGACACCCTTGAACATGGGCCGAAACCTACGTGCAGATTCGTCTCCTGTAATGTGTTTAGATAAATAGGACCCAAGGTAATTGGATCGGCATTTGGAGCACCACTGTAACGAAGGATAGCGCTATTCAGTCCACCGAGAAAGCTGATTGTTCCGACATTGGGACTGGCACGGATCCCTTTTAATAACAACATTGTTCGATAGTGACAAAGATATCAGAGAAAGACTTACAATAATTGGCGACCGCTCGATTAGCATTCAGCTAATCGGAGCATAAATAGTTGCAGGGTAATGATGAAGAAAAAAAGCGTACAACAAAAGAATAACGCTGCCCTTGACGGAAGATGATCCAACAAGTTGCAGATAATGACGAGGTTACTTACCAGCGTAGATTTGGATAGAATCCACAAGTAAAGGCTCGTGATTGACGCCATCAACCTCGATGACTGTGAAGTCGTGGCCATCAATAGAAAAGAGAAAATTCGGGTCACACGATACTGAAACGAGTCGGAAGCGATACCTGAAGAAGAAGTAAGTTAGAAAAGTAGATTACATGTTATAGTGTAGCAGACCTTTGCCCATGTACAACATTAATAACAGCCAAGGGAGAGGTCGGACCACTTGCATAGCGACCCAAGCCATTGATTAGTGTCGCATCAGAAGTCCTGCAGGTATTAAGGACATGAAGGCACAGTGCAATGTTTAAGTATCTTACGGCAAAGCACCAGCAGCGGGCGCGACGGTGTCTGCTGCTTGTTAACAAATGCATAGCTTGAAAGGTTGTACTCACGATACCTATGGCCATTCAACCCATCATGAGCAAGCCTTTGGGACAGGTGTAATTGGACTTACCAATCTGCAAGCGTGATAACAGTGCTCTCTGAACATAGGATGTAAGTAGCAGGGCAGAACCTGATGCATCTACGAACCATTATCAACGTCGTAGAGATCCTTACGCGGGTCATTGGGATCGTATATGACGAGAGCACCGCGTAGTCCGTCACAATACTGTGTTGCTGGAATTTAGATAACAAATTTCTGTAAGCACTGTAGAGAAATCCACAATGAAATCTCTACTTACACAAGTGTGAGTGATACCAGAAGGTACCTGCTTGGTCAGCTGAGGAGAAAGTGTAGAGGAAAGAGTCTCCAGGCGCAATTGGGCATTGTGTAACGAAGCTAGGTCCATCCGCCCACGCTGTTCCTTTCTGGAACAAGCCGTGCCAATGCTATGCAGAGTGACGACTAAGAAAACAACATGCGACAATTCTCATGCTTACAATTGAAGTACTCTTCAACATTGTCACATCGGTAAGTTGGTTTATGACGTTCAGTCGAAAGGTATCTCCCTTGAACAGGTGTGAGGATTATTGGAATTACGCAAAACAACACTTTTCTTACCTTGTTTCCGGTTATAAGGGGACCAGGGAAGGTTCCCTCCGCCAAAACTCCACTTCTGTTGAAGCCGTCCGGAGCAATGTCGGAATTTACAATGTGTAGATCTGCAACCGGTCCAACTACGATGGCCAACGCGGGACGGGTCAAAACGACCGCAATGACAATGAGACAATAGGACCACATTGCTGTCTTCAACTTGAGGTTACGAATCTTGTGAGCGTTCGCCCTTGATATATATGTATATTGATGATTCAGGGCTAATATAATCGACGGATCATGCACTGAAATATCAAACGTCGAAAGAGTGAGTCGGATGTTGTAAGAAATGATATTGTGCACGAGCTAATCGGTTCAAAAACAATGAGTAGCGGGATGATCTGTCAAGAGCTTGAAAGGCTGATACCACGGCAAAAGGATATGAGTCGCCACAATTTCACAGGTTATCCAGATCGTGAAACAAGAATACATCCCAATGTGAATGCTTCAGCTTAACGTTCAAGTGATAAGGGCTGCCGACTACTTTATAATGATTAATTTGGATTCAACAGCCAGAGAATGTAGAATGTACTACCTCCTAGTAGACACAGAGACTGATGGACCGCTCATAGGAAAGTAACATAACACAGACCACCACTCTATCAAACAGCATGCAGTTTTCTTCCTGTCAAAGAACCTCAGCGAACCGGCTTACGTGTAAATATGTTACTATTGATTATATGTTGCATGTAGGACTCAAAGCCAACGGAACAATCGTACACTGACGTGAAAGGAGTCTAGAGCCGAATCCTGCAATGACCATGTCAGGTAAACTTTCTGAAAGATGATATAGTGATTGACATTTACGTAAACATTTCACTTAGACATTGATGCATCAATAAGTTATGTAGCGATCCATACAAATAAGAAATGATTCATTTTCTAGAAACCTCGACCAAACCCATCATTTCGAATCCACGGATTCATTTCACTGAATTCCCCTATCTTGATGGGGTGAGCCTCACGTTAACATTCTTGATGGATGATGTGTCTTAGAAAAATTTTGAGGTTAATGGTCCTTGATAACCAGCTTGGGTCTTGTCTGATCATCTGTTCATTAATGATTGGTCGTTTACATTTTTCAATATGAATTGATTCAATTGTGCTCGGAGTTTCAATTCATTTTTGAGAACAATTTGGTTACATCCCATGCTACCACATGATGCTACTGCTTGGAGCCAAACATGCCTCCCTGTTGAGCATCAAGGGCTTCTAAGTCCTGATGAATTTATATGGGCTGATTCTACATACATTGACTGATGCTAGGCATCATATAAGAAGTATGTAGTATGAAAAGACACTTCAGAAACTAACAATTTGTAGAGTTATGGTATAAGTCTACAGGGTATGGTAAGTTGATTTATACGTAAGTGTAGGTAGAATTGCTTACCCTCAGTCACTCCAAAGATATGTTTTTTTTTTGGTGGTTCTATCGACTACTAGGCATATCTACACACTTAGCTCCTAGTCATCAGAAAAATTCAAGTTGTTGAGAGTCTAGTTCTAGGTTTTTGCAGCCCACTGCAGGGAAATGCTGTTACGCACACCATGTGGGGCTTGGTCCATTCCTGGCTGGGGGTCAGCAGTTGCGACCAGGAGGGTGTCTGGTACCCATACCCACTAAAACCCTGCTTACTGCTTTCCACATGTATTGCAGTGGTGTCCCTTCTGGCAGGATTTCTTGTCATGTGTCACATACCATGTCCATCTCAAGTGCTCTGTCCTTATATCTATTGCTGTTTGCTGCCAGGCAATCTATTTTTATCCTGTTGTTTATCATGGTTTCCCATCTACTTCTAATTTCTTGTGCCGTGTGTATCCTTTCAGGGTTGGCATCTCTCTGTATTTTCCACTTGCATCTGAGCTTCCAGATTAAATGGGCTGACTTGGTGACTGTGATCATGTACATTCTTTTTCCAGCTCCAGTCATCTTTCCTTTCCTGAACTTTGGCATGATCAGGTGGCACCCCATAACATGTCCAATGTTCAGTTTAGCCCACTTTATCCCTCTTTTTTTGCAGAGTTCACCGGCTAAGTCCCATATCACATCCTGCCCTGTTGCTGTGCATTTGGTAAGTATGTGCTCCATGCTCTCCATTGTATTGCACTCCTGGCATTTACCTCTGTGTTCATAGGTATTGATTTTTTCCCAGTACTCACCAATTTCATATGCTCTGTGCAGCACCTTCTATATGAAGGCTCTGTATTCCTTGGTAAGATTTTTGTTTTTGATGGATAACCATATTCTTTCATCTGTTGGCATGTTTCCAGTTTCCTCTTTCACAGCCCACCTCACGATGTCCAGGTTTATCCTTGTGCTTCTTCTTTGGGAGGTGGGTTTCAGTTCAATTATTCCTCTGTACAGTAGAGCTTGCATGGCTTTAAGTAGCTTTGCACCTTTATGGTAGTACCCTGGCATAGGTATTATGCAGTCTATACTTGTATGCTCCCTGTTTACACCTTCTTTAGCTAGCACATCTGCGCCTTCATTTCCTATATTGCCACTATGGCCTTTGACTTTTGAGAAACTCAAGGGTCCCTCTCTTGCCCTGAGCTTTGATGCCATTACTTGCAGTAGGGTTTTGTTTTCTATCTCAATCCATCCTGAGTCTTCCATCCTTTCCAGAGACTTTGTCAGGGCATCTATGGTTATCTGGGAGTTGCTGTGGATTTTCAGGGCATCCTTGGTGTGGGCATTGTTTACTGCCAGGAGTATTGCAATTATTTCTCCTGAGTTATTGAACTGACTCACTTCCTTTGGTAGGGCAGATGCTATATTCCATGGGTCACTTTCTCTGTACCAGACCCCTGCTCCTGCTTTGGTGTCAGTGCATCCATTTTTTTTGCATGAGCCATCTGTATAGGCTGTAACCTGGTTTGGGGGGCCATACTTGGGCTCAGTAAGTGTCTCAGCTGTGTAGCTCAGGGCTTCCTTTGCATGGTCGAAGACTTGGAAACTGTTGTCTAGCAACTCTTTTGTTTGTATATCCTTATTAAAGAGGATTTGTGTTCCTCCTTCCTTGTTCATAGTGAAATATTGACTGGGTGTTTTGTTTGTTGAGAGGTTCCATTTGCTTCCAAGTTTTTCCAGCAATCTCTTTGCTGCAGATCTGCACTTGTGCGGGTTTTTACACCCTTTTTCCCTTAGATCTTTGCATGTACCACATTTGCAGTTTTTATGTGGTTTATAGGCCAGGTTGTTTTTCAGGCTCAGGCTGGCAATTAGCATCCTGAGCTCTTCTACTGTTCTTATGTGGTGGTTCACTCTCTGGCATTTTGCCCACACTGAGTTAAATCCTGGTCTCTTTATTTCTATCAGGCTAGTATGGTACCAAATTGGTAGTTTGTGCTTTAGTTCCAGGCTTAGATCCAGCAGTGAGAATTTTACCTCATGTTTCCTTGCTGCCTTGAGCATTCTGTGTAGTGATGGTAGGAGTCCGTCTTCTGTAGGCCTCATTGTTGGCTCTAGTGCTTGGAGGAAAATGTTTTGGTACATCTCCTCATCTTTCAGCTTCCATTTCTTCTTCAGGTTCTTTCCAGTTAGAATATCTGCCATCTTTGCCCAGATTGGGTGGAGGGGGCCAAGTGTTAGATATCTTTTTGTCTTCATTAGTTCTATCGCTTCATTTCTAGACTTAATAATATTGAGCAGTTTCTTCTCTCCTTGTTTTATGGGTCTGTACATCATATCTAGGCTAACTGTTGGGTACTGTGCCCCATTCCACATGAAGTACTGTATTGTTTTTTTTAGTCATTTCTCAATGTCAGGGGGCATGCTTTGTACACATGCTTTGTACTGTGTACGTTCCCCTACCACTATACCTGTTATTAGCCTTTTGCCGTTCATTGTTGAGTTGCCTTTTGACCACCTCTTCAGGTCCTGGTCCACCTTTTCCAGTGTGGGGGTTCACAGGCTCTGGTTTTTTATTTTGTTGCTTATAAACATGCCAAGCAGTCTAGTTGCTTCCCTATCTTGTGCTATTTTTATGTCATTTGATATAGGTTTTATTCCTTCTAGCGGTGCTAGGGATTCCATTGTTCGATTGAAAAGTAAGCATGAGAGGGAGTCTCCTTGCCTTACTCCTCTTGTTATCCTGTATGGTCTGCTCTTTTCTCTGTTTACTATCACAACTGTCTTGGCATTTGTGTACAGGGCCTTAACAATCTTTATAAAGAATTGTAATAGGTTGAATTTCTTTATTGTTGCCTATAGAAAGTTGTGCGTGACTCAGTTGTAAGCTTTTTCTTGATCAAGGCATATTATTGCACCATTTACCCCACTGGTCTCTCCCCACTCTAGCATTATGTATGAGAGTTCTGTTTGGTCTTGTCATGACCCCTCCCCTCTGGATCCACCCCGGGACACCCCAGAACACCATCTGGGACCCTCCCTCCGACCCCACAGGACATGCCCTGCCATCATGACTACCGACACCGCCATCACACGCATCAAAGACTGCCATCAGCCAGCTCCCCTGGGAATCCTGCATCACGGACCCTGGAATTAACCGCCATCAACGATTGGATCACACGACCCGCTTCCGGCCATCACGCATCACACATCACAGCTCCCTCCACGCCAATTGATCACGTGCCCCACATGCACGATTCAAAGTATACAGTCCCTGCCCGCTACTCAATGCCTCCTGGAGCCCATCCCAGACACCCCGGAATCCCGAGACCCAGCTCCATAGTACTTATAGCGTAGTTCCCCATTGTATTCGCTAGTCTTGATATTAACTGGAATTGTTGCGTGCTCTTTGCTTGACTGGTACGCACTGACTGGCACGCTTTGAGCACGCTTGAATAATCGCGTGCTCTAAGTTTGGTACGCACTTTGTGACTTATAATTTGTTAACCCGGTCTCGTCTTAGAACCCCCGATTCACAATTTGACCCCCACCCAATTCTCAACTACCCAAAACCCAAAACCCCCGGACCAAGTCCCTACTCCTGGGACTATCCCTGACCACATCTTGAACTCCGGAGTCCTAGCCCCAGAGTTCCAGACACCCAAGTATCCGTAGATCAAGTCCGCCTCGTAAGGGCGTTGCTTTCTGGAAAGCCCCTGACTCAGCGGAACTGTCAGGGGACCTCCTTCTCTTTTCTTATTTCTTCATTCTATGCTACTACAACATTCACTCTGACTGCCCCGGGACACCTTTAATTGACCTCCGGGACCACAGAGACTGTTTAGGGCCCTGGAGGTCTAGATTACCTCCGTTTGGCACCGGTCCAGTTCTATCATGTATGCTTCGACTCTGGCTCTCTATTGGTATCCATATCATGACCTCATCCTTGCTTCACCTCCGGCGAGCATCCACCAGTACCAGTAAACAGCGCCAAACAAGACCGGGCCTATACCAGGGGTTAGGGTTAGTAGTCTGATGTGATGTACAGTTGGTTCCCATGCTTCTGCCACCGATGCTGATGCGCCATGCCTGGCCGAGTGAATCCTTAGACTTGTTCTCTTTGGATTTCCCTCTGCCAGGCAAGTAGTTACCAACATGTCATTATCATTTCATTCTAATATACTTTGGATTTCCCTCTGCCAGTTGTGTGATAGTGCCGCAACTTCTGGAGGTTGCCCTTACAGGAACCTGACATAATATCAAGACTCCCTCCTTACACCGTTCTTGATGGCTACGTATACTCATACCTACTACCCCACGGGCTACCAGATCGACCTTTACAGACACCTGGTCTCCGATCACTACTCTGCACAGACCCCCTGCCCCATCTATCCACCTCTCCCATACGAACCCCAATACCTCCACCACCACTGGGCCCCTGACCCATCTCTCTATGATCTGGGGCCCTCAGCCAGCTGGGCCCCTCCACCCAACCTAGCCATGGCACAATCCGTGGAGGTCTCCTCGTACCGGAGCATCTCCGGGGGCCTGCTGAAGACCCCACCCATTCCCAGTGGACCTTGCCTGATCCCCTCCAGCGAGGGCTCCTTTGCACCCACCCCCTATTACGGTTATTAGCGCCCTGCCCCCCAACCCTGGGGACCCCCCAACTACAACTATCCCCCTCGACACTATCCGACCGCTGCCTCACCCACTCGGACCCCTCCCTTGCCAATGGGATGACAACGCCTCGAGGACTACAAATGGCAACAGGATGAAGTGCTCTGCTTGCTCAAGATCTCGCTGGAGGACTTTGCGCAATGGGCAAGGGCACTACTTACAGAATTTGGACACAATGACTTTGCAGGCACTCCAGAGGACTGGGCCCATTGCTTGGTCAAATTCGGGGATTGCCTCATGTGAGGAGAACTCCCGGAGCAGACTATGGTAAAGTACAGATGCAACACAATCCTCCGCAAAGAGTTGCAACAACTGCTCGACAAAGTCCACACGTCCCCCTCCCCTCGACCCCTCAACAACCCCACAGACCTGGGCTGCTTGATTCACATCTGACGGGAACCCCTGGAACCGGCCCCAGCAGCCCCTGTGGTCTCCACTACAGAGCAACAACAACGGGAAGAGCGACAAAACGCCTCGGCCATACTACGGTCCCTCAACCCAACGGGAGGACTATTTGACCAACACGCTGCCTGCATGATAGGCTTGTCGACTCGCCGTAGGGCTAACTCTGTTCCTAGCACCTTCAGGACCTGGGGACAGCCCCAGAGACCCCTGGAACCACTCCCGCAAATAGACAACGCCCGACCTCCACCTCTGGTGAACCCCGGTAGACCCCGCATGGACACCCCTAGCACGGACGACACACTGTATTACATCGACGAGCTCACACGTGGCAACAACAAACAACGCCCTGCGCCCGTGACCATCCCGGTACCGCCCCCCATGTCAGCCCCGGCCCCTCCGGAGCCCAACTTCCGCTGCAACCCCCTGCCCCACTTTGACCTGCGGAACCCCCCACGGCCTCCGATGCAAGCATGACCCTCCCGGGTTGAACGTCCCCCACGCAACCCGGCATCCAACCCGGCACCCGGCACCCCTCAGATTGACCTGACACCACCGAACCCTCCTCGACTGCCTCTGCTACCCCTAACCAAACCTCGAGGACGACCCCCAGGCCCCCAACCCCCGCCACCCCCTGCATAGAGACCCGGGCCTCCCCCCGGTTAGAACAAACCCCCCTGGGACAACGGGCCTCCCGAGCGTGGACCCCCAGGTGAACCACCTGGAGGAGGCCCTCCAGGCGGGTGGGGTCCTGCCCTCAGTGCCTTTCCTCCACAAGGAGGGGGGGGTAACCATTATTACTACTACTACAATGCTGGCCTCCCTCCCTGCAACGCTGCTGGAGCGGACAACGCTCGCAATGCCCTCACCTGCGAAGGATGTCTGGACATTTAAAAGCCCGATGCATTCATGGGCCAGGACCCTCAAAAATGGCGTACATTCCTCACCCAATGTCTTAACACATTTCAAGCGAAGCCACTCACTTTTCAGGTTGACAGCTCCTGGGTGGCCTTTGCCGCCTTGTACCTCCAGGAGATCGCCTTCAACCACTACACGGCCCTCATCCAGTTTGACCCCAACAACCCAGCACTCTCTCACTGGCAAGCCTTCGTCGACAAGTTCTCCAGGAAGTTTGGGATCTACGACACCGTGGCTGAGGCCGAGGACAATCTCTTCAACCTCCGGATGCGCTCTGAAGAACGCTTCACCACCTTCATCGTACGTTTTGAGAAGGAAGCTTACAAGACAGGTTGGAATTACAGCGCCCTCTGGTACGCCCTCCACTGCGCACTGCCGCAACGTATCAAGGACGTCCTCTGACTCACCCCAAACAACCCTCCTGCGACGGATACAAGGCCCTCGTCATGCAGATCGACCAACACTACTGGGAAGACCGCAGCGAGTATTCAAACTCCCGAGCCCCCTGAAACTCTAGGGGAGAACCTCCATGGCCCTCCGGCAAAACCCCCAACCCCCAAATTTGAAACTCTGGTTCCCCTGCATTCCCTGGCAGCCGACCCCTGGTGAGTTGCGGTCCATCCAATACTAACCCTGGCAGCGGTGCCTATCCTCAGGCCCAACTCAATGCTGCTGTGGCCGCCAACGACCCGGGCAACGTGCCAAGCCCCGAGGAACCCCTGGAGGACCCTGAAGATCTTGACTTTGCCGACAAACAGGACAAAGAGGCCCTCTGGGCCAACCGGCTTTAGAAAAAGGGACGACCCTGGGTTGAGGTTCTGAAGAATGTGCAGGAACGACGAAGAAGGGAAGGTGTTTGCATACTCTGCGGTGAGAAAGACCATTTCATCTCCGAGTGCCCCCAACAACAGGTTATGGGACACGCCACCTGGACCTTTGAAAGGGAGGACGCCATCTACGAGTATTCGGAAAACGACCTGGTAATTTAGACCTGAAAGACGCCCTAAATCGTGGAATCAACCCTGACGTTTCCTCTGCCCTGGTCTCCCATCTTTGTTCCATGATACTCGCACAGGACACCCTCACGGCTTACCTACCCTCCCACTCCTCGCACTCCCTCCTCCTCAAAATCCACCTCACCCCCTCCAGAACCCCCCTCAATATCCTCGTCGACAGTGGCGCCACAGACAACTTCATCGACAAGGCATGGTCTACCTTTGCCCCGGAACCCGCTCAGTAACTCCCGGTCCCAGTGCAACTCTGCCTCTTCGACGGAGACACCTCTACGGTGGGGGACGTCACTCATTTCGTGCATATGCCCGTTATTTTCGCCAACAGACAGACTCACACCCTCCAGATGTTGGTGACCAAACTCCACCCCTCTGCACCCCTGGTCTTAGGGCTTCCATGGCTCCGAGACACCAACCTCTGCATCGACTGGCGACATCTTACCCTACGCCTGACCCGAGAACCGACGCCTGACGACCAGCAACTTCCCTTCAATATCCTCCCCTCTCTGGACCTAACCCCGGAGGACCTCCCGGATGGGCCCCCACTGCCCCCTGGACTTCAGTCCCGCTTGTCTCGATCCTTTGTCATCAATGCCAGGTTGGACGGCGTCCCGGGACTGATATTGGCCCTCATCGACAGCGGAGCTACTGGAGTTTTCATTAGCGACGCCCTTGACCTTCCCCATGACTCCCTCGACCAACCCCTCCACCTGCAACGGCTCAACGGCACCCCCTCCTCCTCCAGCCCCATCCAGAGGTCTCACTTGGGACGTGTGACCCTGGACAATGACTACAAGTTCACCTCCCACTTCCTGGTCACGCGACTTCATAAATCGATCCTAATGGTGCTGGGACTACCCTGGCTACGTGACACAAACCCTGACATCGATTGGAGGACACTCACCATGACTTTCCCAGGATCCAAAGACCACCCCTCGACCGCCGTGCACCTCTGGGCTCTAGGAAGCGACCTGGTGCCCGACACCCCTGGGGCAACAACCGCGCTCCCCACCCGTACACCGCCAACGCCTGCCCACATCCGCAAGGCCCCTGATCGACTCCTAAACATTCCCCAGAACAGGTACAAAGGGCTGAACTACCTGGGCCAGTCTCAGATACGTGTCCAACCTGCTCCAGCCAATGCACCCACGACCCTGATCGACCCGAACGCACTCGACATTAGGATCATCGGAGCCACCCCCTTCACCTGCCTCATGAGGGACGGAACCCCCACGTTTCAGCTACACACCTTGCTGTCTCTCCTGGAAAAACACCTATGAGGGAACGCTATCCCCCTGGAAAAGAAAACCGAGGAACAGATCCTCCAAAAAGTAGTTTCCCCAGAATATCATGAGTTTGCTGACGTATTCTCCGAAGGCGACGCTAAGGAGATTCCCCCTCACCACCCCTACAACCATACAATCAACCTCGAGGAAGGAGCCACCCCCCCTTTCAGCAAGGTATACAACATGTCAGAAGTTAAACTCCGGGCCCTCAAGGACTACCTCAATGAAATGCTCAGGAAGAGATTCATCTGACCCTCTGCCTCTGCCGCCGGAGCCCCGGTTCTATTTGCCAAGAAGAAGGATGGTTTGCTCCGACTCTGCGTTGACTACTGGGGACTCAATAAGATCACCAAGAAGAACCGCTACCTGCTCCCGCTCATTGGCGATCTGGTCGATTGACTCTGCAGTGCCAAGGTTTACATGAAAATCGACCTCCGCTCCAGCCACAACAACATCCGCATCGCCCCGGGACATGAGTGGAAAACCGTGTTCTGCATGCGGTATGGTCTGTTTGAGTACCTTGTGATGCCTTTTGGAATGACTAACTCCCCTGCCACGTTCCAATACTTCATGAATGACATCTTCCACAACATGAGCGACGTTTTTGTGATCGTCTACTTGGACAACATCCTCATCTACTCCAACTCAAGGGAGGACCACCAGAAGCATGTTCAGCAGGTCCTGTAACGCCTCCGGGAGCACAACCTCCACGCCAAGCCCGAGAATTGTTCATTCCACATGGACGAGGTTGAGTATCTTGGCGTCATTGTATTTCTGAATGGCGTTCGCATGGACCCCCACAAGGTTGAGGCCATCATCAACTGGCCACAACCCTGGAATGTCAAGGAAGTACAACCCTTCTTGGGTTTCGCTAATTTCTACCGGAGGTTTATAGACAACTACTCCGGTATCACGAAACCCCTCAACCAGCTCACACACAAGGACATTGCATGGAACTGGGACAGTAAGTGCCAGAGCATCTTTAACCTGCTCAAGGGGGCTTTCACAGGCGCCCCCGTACTTGGCACTACAACCCTGCCCTCCCGATCATCCTAGAATACGACACCTCCAACTACGCCATTGCCAGGATTCTCTCACAGATGGGATCCAATGGTGGAGAGCCCTGGCCAGTCGCCTTCTATACCCGGTCCATGATCGATGCCAAGCTCAACTACGACATCTACGACAAGGAGCTCCTTGCCATTGTTGAAGCCTTCAAACAATGGCGAGCCTACCTTGAAAGAGCCTGGCACCGGATCCAGGTCTACTCGGATCACAACAACCTGCAGTACTTCACCACAACCAAGCAACTCAGTTGATGGCAGGCCCGATGGTCCAGGTCTACTCGGATCACAACAACCTGCAGTACTTCACCACAACCAAGCAACTCAGTTGATGGCAGGCCCGATGGTCCAAGATCCTCTTGGAATATGACTTCACAATCCAGTACCGCCTGGGACGACTTGGAGCTAAACCCGATGCCCTCACCCGATGACCGGACATCTACCCCAAGAAGTCGTTCGAGGCAGAACGCAATGCGTTCAATCATCGCGTGGTGATCCCTCCCAAACATCTGAATGTCATACTAATTTTAAACGACAAAGGAACACTGAGCCAGATACGCCGCGCTCCCCAAGACAAATACTTCACTGACCATGACCCTTGCAACCCCCCTGGCAAAACCGACCGGGATCCTGCCTTCTCCTTGTCTCCCGACAAAAAACTTCTTCTCTGGGACAGCCGCATCTACGTCCCGGATCACGCCCGGCTTTGCTACAACGTCCTCTGCCAACATCACGATCACAAGCTCTGGGAACACCCTTGGATCTGTAAGACCCTCCAGCTTATCTTTCGGACTTACTTTTGGCCAGAGCTGAAGAAGGACGTGACCCGCTACATTCGATCATGCAAACTCTGCCTCCAGGCTAAGGTCCCCCGACACCGACCCTATGGACTTCTGAAACCCTTGCCAGTTGGTCGATGCCCCTGGTCTTCCATATCCCTGGATCACATCATTGAACTCCCGGAATCTGAAGAGTTTGATGCCATTTTTGTTGTTGTGTGTAGGCTAACTAAACAGGGCATCTTCCTATCCTGCCATACCACAGACACCGCCCTGGACTTTGCCCAGCTGTTCCTCGAGCATGTCTTCATCAAATACGGCCTCCCAGACGACATCGTCTCTGACCGCGGCCCACTCTTTGTGTCCAAGTTCTGGACCTCCCTGTGTAAGGCCCTTGAAGTAAAAACTAACCTCTCTACTGTCTACCACTCCAAAACCGACGGTCAGACCAAAAGGGTCAATTAGTCTCTCAAGCAGTATCTCTGGCTGTACGTCAACTACTTGCAGGATGACTGGCACGCCAAGCTCCCCCTGGCCAAGTTCACCTATAACAATACGCTGCACTCTGCCACTGGGGTATCGCCCTTCTTCGCCAACAAAGGGTACCACTCACAACTGACCCTCTTGCTCCAGGATATCCCGTCGCACGCCGCCCACGTGCCCAGGATCTTCAATCCCTTCACGAGTTCCTCCAAGAAGAGATCGACACCACAAACCAGGCCTATGCGAAACACGCTGACTAGAAACAGGAAGACACCCCCGACTGGACCCCCAGGACAAAGGTATGGTTAGACCGATGCCACCTCCGCACCCGCTGGCCCTCCCCAAAGCTCGATTACAAGCGCCTTGGCCCGTTCAAGATCTTGAAGAAAGTCTCATCCCACGCCTACAAGATCGAGCTCCCCCCAGGACTTAAAGGTCTGCATCCGGTATTCCACATCTGCCTCCTGGAACAACACCCCCTGGACCCCTTCTCCGAACAACGCCCTGAACCCCCTCCCCTGGTTGAGGTCGAGGATGAGTACCACTACAAGGTTGAAGACATCCTTGACTTCCAGAATATTTGTAGACGATCCCACTTCCTCATACAATGGAAGGGATACGGCCCAGAGGACAACACTTGGAAACCACGCTGAAACCTTGATGGTGCCCTCGACAAACTCCGGGACTTCCAGCAATGGCACCTGGGAAACGACTCTCTAGGGCGCAGGACTCACAGACGGCAGTAGTGGGCGTAACCCCTGCCTCTGGGCTTAATAGAGATTCAACTCCTGTGTATATTTTCTGTTCTCCCTCTCTCGATCTTACTTCCTTTTAGTATCTTTTTTCATCGTAGTACCCCGGAGTCTGGGCAAGGTGCTCTTTCCAGTTTTTCTGCCACCTTACTTACACCCCTTTGACTTTAGGAAGACCAATTATATATACATTCTATACGTACATTATCTTACAATTAGTGGTAACAAGGAACAAACGGACAAAAAATGGCAAGAAAACACAAGACGCCACCCCTAATGCTGGGGCCCCAAACCGGAACTCTCCTCGCCCTCCTCTCCTCTCGGCCAACCCTGGAAACCCTCCCCCATCCCCTCAGAATTGTGCTCCCACCACACCTCCTCAGCTAGCAGGTCTCAGGACAGGAGGGGCTCGCCCTCGTCCAGCACCCATTTGAACCAGGATCCCGGGGCGGGTACATTCCTCCGCTGGTGTGCAACCACTAATTGCCTCAGGAGATCGAGACCACGCTCTACCCCGGGGGTCATCACCTCTGGGCGCTACTCCTCCTGCAGCAAAGCCAGCGCTGCAGTAGCCCCATCCAGGAGCAGATGGTGCTCCCGGGCCCAGCCTGGAGACGTTAGCAGAAGAAGTGAGCCGGTGACAGGGGACTCACTCAAAGACGCCATGCATGTGATCACCACATCGCGGCGCAGACCCGCCGTCAACTCCTGTCCCGAGGGGGCCCTCTTCAGGATTCCCACTCCCTGCCCCAGCCTCACCTGCAACGCCTCCAGCTCCGCCTCCACCTCCTCCCAAGCAACCCTGGCCTCCTCCAGGTCCCGAAGCATCATCTCCCGACCCTCCTCCAGGTCCCTCCTGGCCGCTGCCTCCTCCCTCATCTCCTCCTTGTGACCCCCCTGCTCCCGCCCAGCCCGCTCCTGCAGGACCCCAACGTCGTCATCTAGAGGTCCTCCAGACAAGGGGAAGAATACTGCTAGGGACAGGCACGGAGAGAAGACCAGGAACGGGGTCTCCGCAGGCAGACACGCCCTCTTCAAAGGCTCCAGGGAGGGACTGGGTGACGCCCGCCTCTTCCCTTTGTCGGGGCGCCCCCCACGCCTCTTGTGACTGGCGGTTCCGGCCCAGGTTGCCCAACGGGTGATCAGGACCACAGGACGAGGGGGATAGGGGGGACGCATGGTCATCCACACAAAGGTGGGCGTGGGACGGCTGAGACCTGGCCCCGAGGACCCACCGGGGCCTGCATTGGGAGCAGGTGCCGAGGGAGCCGACTGGGACCCACCTCCAGAACAGGAATGTTGTGTTGCTCTGAAAAAGGAAGGTCAGTTGCAATAAGCAACCGGCACAGCGGCACTCACGCTGTTGGACAAGCATGGCCACACGCTCACGATTGAGCTGGCGCCGGTACCTCGCATCCTGGGCCTCCCATGCGACCAGGAGGGCTACTTCGTTGGTGGGCAGGGACGTCAGGGAATGTGTTGGTATACGCAACATGGTTGAGGTTTGATGGTAAATTTTTTTTTTTTAATACGTGTCAGAACATGTGCCGGTTCCCATGCTTGGTCCCAGCCCACGCCACCAGCCACACGCACCTCGGAGGGTCTCGGCACTATGGGGAGTGATGTCACGACCCCTCCCCTCCAGATCCACCTCGGGACACCCCCGGAACACCATCTGGGACCCTTCCTCCGACCCCACAGGACGTACCCTGCCATCAGCCAGCTCCCCCAGGAACCCTGCATCATGGACCCTGGAATTAACCGCCATCAACAATCGGATCATGCAACCTGCTTCCGGCCATCACACATCACGCATCACAGCTCCCTCCGTGCCAATTGATCGCGCGCCCCACACACGCGATCCAAAGTATACAGTCCCTGCCCGCTACTCAATGCCTCCTGGAGCCCATCCCAGACACCCCGGAATCCCGAGACCTGGCCCCGTAGTACTTATAGCGTAGTTCCCCATTGTATTCGCTAGTCTTGATATTAACTGGAATTGTTGTGTGCCCTCTGCTTGACTGGTATGCACTGACTGGCACACTTTGACTGGCACGCTTGAATAATCGCGTGCTCTAAGTTTGGTATGCACTTTGCAACTTATAATTTATTAACCCGGTCTCGTCTTAGAACCCCCAGTTCACGACTCGACCCCCACCCAATCCTCAACTACCCAAAACCCAAAACCCCTGGACCAAGTCCCCACTTCCGGGACTACCTCTGACCGCATCTTGAACCCCAGAGTCCTAGCCCCAGAGTTCCAGACATCCGAGTATCTGTAGATCAAGTCCGCCTCGTAAGGGCGTTGCTTTCTGGAAAGCCTCCAACTCAGCGGAACCTGACAGGTCCTTGATGCAAATCCTTTCATGAAATCTGCCTGGTCTGCATATATCAATGAGGGGGCTACCTCAGCCAGCCTATTGGTGAGGGCTTTTGTTAGGATTTTGTAGTCTGTATTTAAGACCATAATAGGTCTGTAGTTTCCAATATCAGTGTGGTCCTCTTTCTTGTAGATGGGGCACATCCAGCCATTTGCAAAGTCTGAGTCTTTAATTGTGCCATATTTTTTGATGTCATTATATACAATGATGAGAGCCTCCACTATATCACAGCTTGTGGTTGACTCAGAGTTAGTATTTGTTCTGCTTGCAGTGTCTTCTTTGTTGCTTTTTTGTGTATTGGTTAGTGTTTTCCATACTTCATGTGGGATCCCATCAAGGCCTGCAGCTTTTTCTTTCAGCAGGTCTTCTATGGCTCTTTCAATTTCTTCTCTTATTAAGTCAGCACTTAGCTCATGCTTTTGCTCCCTATTTAGTCTCCTTTTGACATGGGCCAGCACTCTACTTATATTCTGGTGTCCATGTTCTTCTCTTTCTTGTATCTTCTTGTAATATTCCCCAGCTATTTCAGCCATTTGGTCTGCTCTTCTCATAAGTGGGGTATGTCCTCTCAGATTATTTTTCAATGCTGTTATTAGGTCTCTGGGTTTGGCTTTCTTATTTGCATTAATCCATGGCTTTTTCATTACCTCACCCTCTATGAAGAATTTGGTAGTGGTATTGTCTCTGTTTCTTTGTAACTTTATAGTTTTAAGTTCCCTTATTCTTTTGTCCAGAATTGCAGCTTCTGCCTGGCATGTTTTGTTATTCCAGCCCTGGTCATTCAGCACTCTTTTGTGGCCAGCTTCCAGGTTTTTTATTGCTTTGTCGATTTTGGATGCCGCCAGCTTAGTGTGTTCTCATATGTATACTAGTAGGGTTTTTTTGAAGTTTGCATGGACCGTCTGTGGGTTGTAGTCTTCTGCTCTGCCTCTTGCAGCATTTTTAAGTTCTTCCAGATATGTAGCTCCTCTTTTTCTTATACTTTTTGTCAAGTCTTCATGCCCTCGAAGGAAAGTTGGTAGAGTGTATCTACTGGGGCCTTGGTGCGGTAGCCATGAGTTTATTATGCTTGTTGTGACAAGGGAGTGGTCTGTTGCTATTCTGGTTCTTTCTATTTTTCAGTCATAGCTGAATTCTAGCAGGTTTTCTCTTATGTAGATTTGATCTATTCTAGATCTGATTGTTTTTCCTTCCAATCTGAAGGGAAAGTCTATAGTATCTGAGATTTCCCTCCATCCATCTACTAATGACATGTATCTTTTCAGGCTGGCTACTGCTTTAACTTGGCCATTCTGGTCAGAATGAGCCAGCATACAATCTAGGGGCTCCTCCACCATGTTGCAATTGCTGAGCATACATGTGGGTTTCTTCTACTTGTTTGCTTTCAGGTGTTTTCAATTATTTCCCAGAATTCCTTGTTTCAATTTGGTCTGTTGGAGGCATATATTGCTAGGCAGGTCATTTCAAAGGTGTGGGACCCATGGTATTGCTACTAGTAGGGCCCTCCCTTTCAGTACCACCCTGGTTCTGACTTCTGTTCACTTAGTAGTCATCTTGTTTAGTACTATAGCCACCCTCATTTTGTTTGGAGTGGCTTTGTCTAGGGTGGATATTATGTGGATGTTTTTTTGGTATATGGCGTTCAGTTGTGCTCTATTTTCTTCAGTGAGGTGTGTTTCTTGCAGTAATAGAACGTCAATTTTCTCTGTTTTTATTATTTGGCTGATGATTCTCCATTTGTCCTCTGTTGAGTGTGAGCCTCCTCATTTCATATTAAGAGTGGCTACTCTCATTGTACTGCACCCAGTTTTAGGTATTCTCTTTGGTCATATGTTTATAGAGTTGGGATAGCCATCTCTACTGGCTAGCTGCATGTCTTCAATTGGGACATTTTCATCCTTGTTGGGAGTATTGTGTCCTGTTACCCTCTCTGTGAAACACTGACTCTGTGTGATGAACGGCTCTGTGCCAGTTATTAGTTTTGTCCTATTTTCAGCTGCTGTGGCTTCAGCTATTGTAGCCTTGACCCTTTCTGGGTCTTCACCTCCATTGTTTTAGTAGGGGTCCTTGGGAGATTGATCAGCAGCTGGGTCATTTCTTCCTCTCCCTACTGGGAAATTTGTACCAATGCCATCTGTAAAAAAACTGTTGTTGTTAGTATAATCTTATCTGTTGTTACCTGTCATGTTGTTAGTGTGGAGGGTTGCAGGGCATATA
Source organism: Macrolepiota albuminosa (assembly GCA_027475525.1). Classification (NCBI taxonomy): domain Eukaryota; kingdom Fungi; phylum Basidiomycota; class Agaricomycetes; order Agaricales; family Agaricaceae; genus Macrolepiota; species Macrolepiota albuminosa. The sequence goes on from JAMWFC010000108.1 coordinate 386,067, forward strand.
TTTATTTGGCTTATGAGTTGTCAGATAGTTCATAAAGGAAATAGGGCTTCTATTTTATATGTTCTATTGAAATATTGAGAGCATAACTACTGTATATGCCTCCAGCTTTGCTGTCGGTGATTACGCTCATCCCCTCCCTCTGTAGAAGTTGCTGTCATTTTGACCTCTGTACCTAAGGTCTCCACCTCTTCTTCCATCTCTAGTGTTCATCATGCTCAGAATGGGGCATTGGAAGTCCTTATTGCCATTCATAAAGTCTGTTTCTTCCATGGTGTTGTTTTGTCCATCAGGTTTGAAGCCCAGCCAACCTGGAATTTGGAAAAATGAGCAGTTGTATGAGTCATGGTCAGCTGATTTGCATCCTGTGCAGATGAGCTGTTTGTCCTTGGTCAGGGCATGACCTTTGCCAAGGCCAAAAGTCTTGAAGACACATGCTCTCATTTTGCTTCATAGTAGCTTGTAGTTATCATCGTCGAAGTCCAGGTTTTTTTTAAAATAAATGTTCCAGCTTCTTGCCATGCCAATTCTTTGCTTAAGAAGGATAAAGGAGGTGTGTATGCTCATAACCTGGTTTATTGCTACTTCTGCTGTGGTGTGTGACTTGCTCTTGATGATCGCTCTAATTTCTGGAGACGTCCTAAGGATGCTGCATACTAGTTCTTCCACAAGCACTTTTGCTTCCAGTGTATCATTGTACCTCAGCCCTTTAATTGTCATGACATATAGCTGTCTGGAGATGGTGTATAACAGGAAAAAAACAGTGGTGTCAGATGGGGCAACCACTCCCAGTTCTACTAGACATTGTGCTTTTTGGTGGTTCAGACCCATGATGAGGGCATGGTATGGGTGTGGGAAGCAGTTGTTCTCCTTCAGTGGAAGATTCTGCTCTGGGAGGATGACCACCAGACTTTTGTCATATCTTACAAAGACTAGGTTCTTGATGACATCCTTAATTGCATCCTTAATTTTGGTCTTTCCCTTCTCTGTGAGTTCATATTTGGCTCTGTATAGTCTTGCCCATATCACATAGTTCCCCACCTCCTGGTTCTCCCATTCTTCTAAAGTTCTCCTTGTTATATTGAATGAGGGATCCACTGCTAAGTAGACTTTAGACCAGCCTCCTGAAGGAGTTGCCATTTTTTGGAAGCCTTTTCCATTGGTGGTGATGTCGTTCTCTGTGGTTTTGAACTAGTATTCAGGGTCATCCTCCTCTTCCTCCTGTTTTCCCTCCACTCCACCTGTTTTTGGCTTGGGGCTCACTGTGTTCATTGGGCTCCCTTCCCTGCTCTCTGAGTACCTGGGGTGGGGATATTGGTGTGATGACCATATGGAGGGTTGGGTTGTGGGGTGTTGCTCTCATTAAGGTAGTGGGGCCCTTGGCCTCTATTTTTGTTAGATGTCTGGGAGGTTTTGTCTATGTACCGGCTGGGGTTTGTGGGTTTTGTATGGTGCTTCTCTTCACTGATTCCTGTCTTGTTCTCTGTCTTCAGCATTATCTCAGAGCTGGTGATTGACTAGGAGCTACCAAGATTGTGCATGCTATACTGCACATTTTCACTTTGGAGGGATTCGTAGTCAGAGTAGCTGAGAGCTGAGACTGAGAGGGTGGGGCTTGGGCATGGAGATTTCTTTTCAGGATTGGAGGCCACATTGCTAAACCCACTTGTGCTGCCTGAGGCATGTCTTTTTTGTTGTCTCTCTTTGAGGGGTGAGTCTGAGTAGGGGTGTTTGTTCAAGTCCCCTGCTTTCTTTTCTGCTCTCTTATCCTTCTTATAGTTCTTTTTAGGGGTGACTACTTGCCAGCCCAGGCTTACAACTGTTGCTGGTTGCATGTCCCTGTTTTGTTGGTGAGTCTTGTTTTTGTTCGCTGCAGTAACTTTGTTTTCTCCAGATGTGGGCACATTGTTGTTTACTATTAACAACTGGTCAAGTGTGGCAACTGGGGGGAGTGGGGAGAGCATTGTGCTGGGGGAGGTGTCAAGTGGGGTATTGCTGGGTGATCTCACAAAGGAGGTGGAGGAACTGGGGGGGAATGACAGAGAGGAGACAGATGGTGTACGAAGTACTTTGGATCTGCCATCCTTGACTGGGCTCAGTTCTCTGTTCTCCATTTTATAGTGACTGGTTTGCCATCTCTTGCTGTGTTGTTGTATGGATTTCAGTATTGATTTCTTGTCTTTGTTCTTATTCTTTTTTTTCTTCTCTCTTTTTTTCCAGGTTATTCTGGTGGTGTCCCTCGTCTTTATCTTGTATTCTCATTTCTACTGAGTATCCATTGCTAGTGTTCTGTATTTAGTTACAGGTCTGGACATTATGTATAGGTGACAGTTTTTTGTGTCAGAGAGAGGTGGTGTGTCAGGGGACTCCTCATTTCTTCCTTTTCTCACTCCTTATCTCTTCACTCTCCTTCCATTCATTCTCTTATTTCTTCTGACATTATTTCATTTCACTGTTTCTATTCTTTCAACACTATCTGTTAGTACTACTCTCAGCCCTTGAGATGCTCTGGTTCTTTAGCCACCATTCAGACAAGTGTGGGCCCAACCTCATTGACGATAACAAGCAGTACAAGTATCATTTGCCTCGCTGCCTGCGAGCACTTCAGGATCAACTTCGTGAAAAGACGAATAGATACATAAACGTGAAGTGGTGGGAACCACAACTAGCGGTGCAAGCTGCACCATTGCTTTGTATCCCCAAGAAGGATGGAACATTATGGACTGCATTGGATGCGCGACAGCACAATGATAATACCGTCAAGGATGTAACACCTCTTCCAGATCAGGAAGTGATACGAGAAGATGTCGCGACAGCGAAGTATCGGTCAAAAATCGACCTCACAGACATGTACGAACAGGTTTGCATCCACGAAGAGGATATACCGAAGACACTGTTCTCATCCCTGATGGGGACGTTTGTGAGTAACATCATGCAGATTGGTGATTGTAATGCACCGGCAACATTTCAGAGGTTAATGACCTCAATCTTCCGAGATGTAATCGGGAAGTTTATGCACGTCTATTTAGACGATATATTCATATTTTCTGACTCCATTGAGGAGCATGAGCAGCACCTACGAGTCGTATTTGAACGGCTACAGAAGGCCAGTCTCTATCTCAAATGGAAGAAGTGCGAGTTGTACGCAACGAGTATAGATTGTCTCGGTCACGTCATTGACAAGAAGGGCATTCATCCTGATACGGATAAGCTCGACCGAATCCGAGAGTGGCGTACTCCACGCACATATAATGATATCCAACGATTTGTCGGACTGGTGAACTATATTGGCAATTTCTTGCCAGACATCACTGCATACACTGGGCCACTTATGGCCATGATCCAGAATGGGTCACCGTTTCATTGGAGACCACTGCATCAGCGGTGTTTTGAGATGATTAAGCGCATATGCGCGAAAACGCCGGTCATCCGGCCAATTGACCCACGCATCGACGAGCCCATCTGGCTCATCTGCGATGCGTCGAAGACTGGAGTTGGGGCCATGTTTGGCCAGGGTAAAACATGGCAGACTTGCTGACCAGCGGGATTTATGTCCCGTAAATTCACTGCTGCTCAGCAGAATTATGCTGTGCACGAGTTAGAAACACTCGCAATCCTGGAAGCCCTCCTAAAGTGGGAGGATAAACTGATGGGATATAAGATCCATATTATCACGGATCACAAAGCACTAGAGTTCTTCAAGACTCAGGTGCACCTGTCTCCGTGACAATGTCGCTGGATCGACTACATGTCGCGGTACCAGTTCGACATCACCTATGTAAAAGGTGAATTGAACAAAGTGGCGGATTGCCTATCTCGATATTTCGAGAGTGATACTCGAGATGACGTCCATGACGCGCATGACTATGTCCAGGCAGACAAACGTATTGACCCAGAGGGCGAGGATTTGCCTCTGCATTGATTCCATGAAATCAGGGAACATAGGGTCGAGTTACACGCCATGCGAGCGCAGGAAACACGTCGCAGTAAGAGACTGCACGAACAGCGAGAGACTCACGATATCAAAGCCCAGGTGTTAGTGGATCATGAGGTACCTCAGCCAAGTGAAGAGACGAGGCAAGAGGTGCCTACGAGAGGTACTGATATGATGCTCCAGCAAGTGCTGGAGTCACAGGACCATATGCCTGCACCGGCTGACTTAGGCAATGCGCAATTCCGCACACGTATCCAGCAAGGATACAAGGATGATAATCTCTTCATAGAGATTCTGAACAATATCCAAGCGCATCCGCGCTTCAGGACGGAGCAGCAGCTTGTCTACCTTACCAGACCCACGGGGTCCAAAGTCATCTGCATTCCCCGGGAGAGGTCGTTGATTACGACTATCCTGGACCAGGCCCATAGAGTAGTGGGCCACTTCGGAACTCAGAAAACGCTGGATTATGTGCGACGCTGGTACTGGTGGCCGCAAATGGCCAAAGAGACGAGCCAATTCTGCTCGACATGAAAACGCTGGATTATGTGCGACGCTGGTACTGGTGGCCGCAAATGGCCAAAGAGACGAGCCAATTCTGCTCGACATGTGAGCTATGTCAGCAGTCGAAAGTATTGACTTTGAAGCCACCGGGAAAGCTCCATTCGCTACCCATACTGGTCAAACCTTGGGATTCGATTGGGATGGACTTTATAGGTCCGTTCTCCGAGTCGAAAGGCTTTAACTACCTGTGGGTAGTGATCTGCAGAATGACCAGTATGGTCCATCTCATTCCGGTGAGAACCACCATGACCGCGTCAGACTTGTCGTGGATCTATCTCAAGGAGATAGTACGCCTCCATGGACTGCCAAGTTCAATCGTAAGCGATCGAGACGCTAAGTTCACTTCCAAATGGTGGAAGGAGTTGCACAAACTGTTCAGAGCAAAGTTGCTCATGTCAACGTCGTTTCATCCACAAACGGATGGTCAAACTGAACGCGCAAATCTTGCGAGCGTTCGTACATCCTGATCAGAAGGACTGGGTGGATCGATGTCCCCTCGTGGAATTTGCGATAAACGCAAGTATATCAGAAACTACCAGGTATTCACCCTTTGAACTCAACAATGGCTACATGCCATCCATGATTCATGAACTTCATACGGACGAAGTCATTCATGTGGGAGTACAGCAGTTTGCACGCAACACGCTAAGGAATCTGGCAGAGGCCCATGACGCAATTATAGAATCGCATGTATGGCAAACCAAACATGCAAATAATCGCAGACGTGATGAGCCAGACATCGAGAAAGGGAGCCTAGTGTACTTTTCGACGAAGAACTTGAACCTGCCGAAAGGCAGGGCGAGCAAGCTGTGTCCAAAATGGATTGGACCATATAAGGTCCTTGAGGCGGAACCGAGCATGTCTAACTACATGCTGGAACTACCCCAGGCGCTGCAAGCGTGCAGGATAGTGCCCAAGTTCCACGTGTCGCTATTGCAACCGTATATGGCCAGTAGTGATGCGCTATTTCCTAATCGCGCAACTCCGGAGCCGTATGACTTTGGAACTGGCAATGACCAGGAGTGGTTCATAGATGACCTCATAGGTCATCGGTGGACGAAGGGAAGCCTCAAATTTGAGGTGAGGTGGAGCCTAGGTGATACTACCTGGGAACCGCTAGTGAACTGCAAAGACCTTGCAGCAATGGACAGATACCTAGAGTTGCAGGGCATGAAACACCCTCAACAGCTAGCAAAACGTGCATAATGCGCGTGTGGTGGTGGAATGTGGACGAAGTCCACTTTGATCGCCGGTGAGAGGCCGGGTGGCATGTATTTGTGGTTGTTTACACCACTAGCGGAGTTGGGAGATTGTTTTTTTTTCTTTCTTTTCTCATTCCCAATACACGTAGTCTACGTGTTTAGTTAAAATGGCCTATTGGGGGCCGCAACAGGGTGATCAGAGCTGGCAAGGCTCTAGTGGAGGGGGGAGACCCCCGAACATACAAAATCGTGATTACCCCGATCAGTACCAGAGGCAGCCGCCATATCCGGCGGTAAGCCAGTTTCAGTCAGCAGGCGTGGCCTATCCAGGCCGTGCCGAGCCACTTCCTTACCAGACACCCCTCCACTCGCAAGAGATGGAGGTCGATGACAAAGGGTGCTATGGGCGCCCAGAGGACAGCACGCGCCACGAGCGCTATTATCAGGAACCGTCGGCACGTCCAGCTGCGTCGCATCCGACGTATGCGGGTGTGGTGATGGGGCCGCCGTCAGTACCATGGGCGCATCGGCCCGTGGAAGAGTCATATGGGGAGCCTGTGCCACAAGCGCAGAGTGTAGCTGGGTCAGATGTGCTATTGAGCAGACTGGAAGCAGCGGGACAGCCAGTCCCTGCAACTGCGTCCTTTCTGCAGGACAGCTTGGCCGTGATGGTGATAGAGGGGCTGCTCGACCAGATTGAGCTGATGAAGAGGCAGCGGGTCGCAGCGCTGGAGCAGATCAAACGTGCGTCTAAGCGCAAAATCGCCACGAGTGAGGAATCGACTGCTGAGGTCAAGAGGGCTAGATATCAGCCCAGTCGACCGGTCGACCCTCCATGGGCAAGAATGCCGTCGGAAGCGCAATTCGCGCGCCATGAGCAGCCTGCTCAGCCCATGGCTTCGTCATCGCAGCTACCCGAGTCGGGCCCGCAGGCCTCCTCAGAGTCGCTGACTACAGTTAGTGAACCTCTGGCAGGCCTGTCTCTGGGCCAGCAGGAAACCGCATCATCCCGGGCCCCAGTTAGGGGGTCCAAAACCGTCGCTGTGGCGCCAAGAGCGCCCACTACCGTTGTTCCTCGAGCTGAGCCTGGGGGGAGAACTCTGGCGCGAAATGCGCCTGCCCCCCTGGTGGCTCAGCCATCATTTATATCTTCCGCCCTGGTCAAGTCGGGGTCGGTACGCCAACGTCGAGGCCATAAGCCTCCTCTTGATGCCTCCAAGCTGGAGGTGATAGAGTTCCCAGCTGGCATTCCCGCACAGGCCGGGAAGGTCTCAATGTTGTTTTTGTTGCCTGTTACCGTGCCTGCACCGCAGGCACACTTTCCCATGGTTGTCTTGACCACCGACCCTCACTCTCCTGAGCAATATGACGGTCTGGTGGTGACCTCAAAGAATTGTCACATGCCTGAAAAAGGCAAAGCACCCGTGGCCTCCTTATCCAACAAGAGCGACTATGGACAGTCGAGCTTGGAGCATGAGGAGGAGGCAGAGGAAGGGGAATCAGCAGCGAACCGATTCCAGTAATGTAACATAGTATACTTAGTTAATTAAGTAATATACACTTATATTAATTAATTGTTATTACTATACATACATGCTGGCTGCCTTACATAAGGCAGCCAATTTTACTGTCATACTCGTAGCACTGGAATCGAATACCGATCTGGTTCTGTTGGTGTGACTGTAAGGCTAACTCTATACTTGACTTTGTTTCACTTTTTTGAACCTTTTGGGTTCAATTCTGATACTACGGACAAAGACTACGAGTCTAGACTGATAGCCTAGACTGTGATTGCATCGAACAGTGTATCAACTTCTTTGACACACGCTTCCGGGTAAAACGAGACGTAGCAACACTTGATTGGATGGAGACCAATCAATCTACTGAACTGACACGCAATGGTGAGACCATCGACCAATCGTTGGCATATCCTCAATCTGCGGTGACTGACCCGGGTCGTCCCGGGTCAGAATATACAGAGGCCGAGCCTTCCCGGCAGCCTCAGGGAATGCCAGGAGGGACGCAATGGAGTGAAGTGCGGCCGACAGCTGCGCCAAGCGGTGCAGCGAGACCAGGGGCAATTGTGGAAGACCTGGAACAGCAGTTTGGCAGGGATCATGAATCTTCCATGCAGACTGGGAGGTCAGGGCAACAATTCCAGAGCAGGAGTAGTGCTCAGGGACCTATTGAAGGTCGCAGACCTTTGTCGTACTTTCTGGGGAAGATGCCGAGGCAAGAGGCGGGCAGTTGGAGAGTTCCAACTGAATCCACGCCCATGACGCAACATCAGCAGGGATCCGGAGTTCTGCGGGAAACGACAATTCCTGAGCAAAGAACGCCGGCAGTACATTGGTGTAGCGTAGTCCGCTATGTGGCGTTGGCCACATAGCTTTACTTACTGTATATTAGTAAATATTATATTATATTTATTATAATATAATATTATTTACATTCGTATATAATTAGTTACTCAGCTGCTTACAAAGCAGCTTAATTTTGTTTTACACTACATAGTCAATAGACCGGTCTGGTCTGATTCTGTACTGTGTGAACTTAAGCTCTCACAAATCCTGTAACTTCGTTACATTTTTTTGAATCCGCCAGCTAGGATCTATTGCCTAGCATCCGACGTCAGTCGTTGAGTTTGTTGACAGAACTCTATCAGCTTCTCGAGCTTCTTGCACAGCCACACTGTGCAAATTTCAAACAGGGGATCGATGAGTAATCCCATACCTGCAGCGCCCACTGACGGCGGGCGAAATGCCCATGACCTACGGGGAGACCCAGCAGACACCCAGGACGCGTCAGCGTCCAATGCGGGTCAGGTAAGACCCAAGGCTCGAGACCGAGGTCAGAGTACCGACCTGGCCGAGAATGAGAGCGAGGCCCGGAGAGCTGAAAGCTCACAGCAGGACGGTCCGCAACGCCTCCAAGAATTAACGCCCCCAGTTACGCAGCTGCCAGGAGGACCGCGACGGTCTAGCCGACTGGCTTCCAAAGGACCCCCGCAGGACGGCCGACAGTCAACCGGCGCCTATGGCGCCCCAGGAGACGCCGAGTCGTCAGTACGGACTGGGAGAACCCTCCCTGCGAGCCGGAGCAGTGGGACCAGGTGGTCCACAGCGGGTCCAATGCCTTCTAAAGTAGCGGAAGCCCGCTTAGAAGAGGTACCGGAGGAGGCTGCAAGGCCTGAAGGATACCGCGCGGAAGATCGATTTCCGCGCACACCAGCAGTGGAGGAAGCTCCGGAGGTTGTAGAGCTTCCAGAGGAGGTGATGGAGTCGTCAAGTGACGACGACGTCGGAGCAGAGGAACAGCGGCTGAAAACTGCGTACACCGTGCGCTTGCGGGTGTTCTGGGACTTGCACCCAGAGGTGATGAAATACACCACCCAAGCGCGACTCGAGCGCTACGCGTCAGCCCATATAGTAGCACTTAGGCGACAAGGGCACGAAGTGCCCAATGTATTCAGTACGAAATATACTGATTTGATGGTGAGAGTGCTCACTATGGAGCTGCAAATGTATGTGCAGCGTAAGGCCACACGGCAATCGGGGGTCTCGACCCCCTGGAGCCACACGTCCGAGGAATGCTTGGCACGACGCAATCAAGACGTCGGAATCGAGCTAGTGGAGGCACTAGCATGGGCGCAAGAAGTGCCCGAAGTAAGACCGGTGAGTACTTTTTATACTCCAGCAGGACAAGGGTGGCATGAGGAGCCCCCGCACATGCGTAACCATGACCGTAGGACAGATATGTCAGGTCCGGATGGGCACGATAGCACTGTGCTCAAAGTGGAAAGCGAGGCATCCGTGATGCCGCGCGTGCCCATGGCCGAAACGTTGAGCGACAGAGTTGCGTACCAACGTATGCGCAATGGCGACCTCAGGACTAAGGGACAGTCCCTTATAGACGATCAGGGCATCGTATTCGAGGGCACTAAGCCCATTGACGAGATGCGTCGTCAATTCGTCACGCAGGGTCAGGAGAATCAAGCTTCTCCAGGTCCAGGGCGGCGCAACGATCATGATCGAGGAGACTTCCTCGATCGAGATGGCGCCACGAGACGTGATGTCCCTGGTAACGGCCGGGATGACGGCCCTAGGTTGATTCCTCGAGACGAGGGCAATTATGCCCACAGTCGAGGAGGCTCGGGACGTCCCCCGCAAGGTGGACGGGGAAAGTCACTTCCCCAAGCCGCTGATTTGGCGACTAGATCCCCGGGTCAGCGGGAAGCCATCCGAATGCATCGTGAAGCCATGCACGATCGCCTGCATCGAGTAGTCGATGATGCCCTGGGCGTAACCTTACGGTTACCAGACGGAGTGAAGCTGCGTAAAGCAGACAGTAGGCACATTCGCGCCTATACAGGCGCGTCCAAGTTCAGCGACCTGGAAGATTGGGCAATGGATGTATGCACCCATCTTGCCATGTGCTTATACGGAGGTGACCGTATGGATTCAGCGACCTGGAAGATTGGGCAATGGATGTATGCACCCATCTTGCCATGTGCTTATACGGAGGTGACCGTATGGACGAGAACGAATTTTCGTTCTGCCTGAGTTCTTGGCCGGAGAGGCCATGGGTTGGTTTCGACGGGCAGTACTGCACGTCAATCGTGTCCAATATGACTGGACGTTTAAAGGAGTCCTTACAGGACTGTACGATCGATTCGTACACCCCTCAACGCTCCAGGATGCAAGGCGGGACTTCCAGTCCGCCAAGTATACCGAGAAGTTGGGAGTACAAGGGTTCTATGATACCCTTAATGACCATGCCCAGAACATGGCAGTATACCCGGACGGGTATACAATGCTCGAAACGTTCTTGGATGGCATTCCAGCGGATATGCGCCGCTATTTGATACGTGAGGACGGCTTGTCCCCAGAAGTCAACGATGTGGAAGAATTCGTGGCATATGCCATCTGGTATGAGCAGTCTCTGAAGACTGCTAACCACTACGAACATCGGAGTGGACACAAAGGGGGATCCAGGCGACTACCGCCTGGTGGGACGCCCTCACGGGGTCAGCATGTGGGGACCTTCCTGGCCAAGAAGACCGATTTGGATCGTGACCGCAACACGCGGTTTGTTGTACGCAAGACCCCTGTTGCGAACCGAGGGCAGAGCCGCCCACGCCCAGAGTGGGCGCCGGACGGAGAACGTCCTAAATCAAGGCCGGACTTCAAACCGGCCAACCCACCAGGTCAGACGGGGACTTGTTTCGCGTGTGGCCAACCAGGCCACTACGCTACCAACTGCCCTGCGAAGCCAGGACCCCCGAGGAAGGGGTATGCACCCCGCGCCCACCTTCGAGCTGCACATACTGCAGCCGCGAGTGGGAGTGACGGAGACGTATCTGCCGATTCTGAGGCGGAGAACCCCACAAACGACCAGGAGCCCCCAGAGGAGGCATCGGGCGCCGAGCCCGAGAGTGTGGTCGTGGAGGGGGAGGAGTACGTCACAGTCGACGTATATGACGACGTCTACGACAATGAGTATTACAGTCGCGACAGCGACTCTGAGTGCCTAGCGGCGATGACGGATTGGCCGTCCACAAATGATCCCGAACGGAATAACGTAGTTCGGATGAAGAAGGTGACCCTTCGTCGTGCAGAGGGCACTTTGCAGCGCCCTACATTGAAGCGAGCAGACAAGGAGTGCCTGGTCTCGTATGTGGACGTAGATGGCCACAAGGCATGGACCCTATGGGACTCTGGGAGTACGCAGACAAGGAGTGCCTGGTCTCGTATGTGGACGTAGATGGCCACAAGGCATGGACCCTATGGGACTCTGGGAGTACCACATTGGGCATAACGCCCCAGTTCGCCCATGTGTACGGAATATCCGTGCAGGAGTTGGATACGCCATTGGCGTTACAGCTGGGCACCGTAGGCCCCAGTTCGCCCATGTGTACGGAATATCCGTGCAGGAGTTGGATACGCCATTGGCGTTACAGCTGGGCACCGTAGGAGCCGAGCCATGGTGCAATACGGGACAAATGTGAATGTCCAAACGCCGGGCTCACGTAGCCGTGAATACATGGATGTAGCGAACTTCGATCGCTACGACATGATACTGGGAACGCCATTCATGCGGCGTAACAAAGTCATATTAGACTTTGACCATTCTCAGGTGCTAGTGAATGGGAAAGTGATCCCAGCCGAGCGAGCTACAGCAGACGACATTGATAATCGTCTGCGACGTCATCGCACTACGGAGAAACGCAAGGACTCTCCATGACTTGGCCGGCGCAGAGTGCCGACCGTGGAGGATGGGGAGGAGGAAGTGCAGGCTATGCCTGGACTAAGCGCAGACCACAACGTGGTAATGATGAGCGAGGAGGAGTATCAAGCCTCCAAGAGGAGCAACGAGCGAATAATCGCTCCCGAGATTCGAGGCGCAAGGCCTCCAGACAAACGCCATCGCAAGGCGAGACGACGGGAGGACTCAGTGGACGTATGTCCACCTACGTCCTCACGAGTCAAGTTGGAAGACTTGAAAGACAGCATTCGAGAGGCGGAAGCCTCAGTAGAGGGGGACACACGGTCTCTATGGGAACGACCAGCTCCCCTACCAGAGTACGACTGGGCATATGACCCCCGAATGCCGCAAGAGTGGAACGAGCTGGTGGCAGCCACGTGTGCGCGAAATGCGCACCAGAGACGGATGACCGTCAAACCAGCGTATCGCCAGCCAGCCCCGGACGAGGTATCCGTAGCGTACTCGCTTGTACGTGAGGGAAGAAGCCTCGTGGCTTATAAGGCAGCGGCAGCGGGTGCTCCGCTGAGACTACATATACCTGATGACAGTGTCAATCGGGTGCTCGCAATGCACGAGCAGTATGCACCGCCGCCTCGGCCACCCTCAGAGACGGTGGAAGTACTTCCCCCGGTACGCATGAAGGGGAAGCAGAAGGCGACAAGCCTTCGTGAGGAAGATATCCCTCGGTTGCGTCAGCAATGGCAAGAAGAATTTGCCAACATGGTCAATGGGACCAAGGAGGAGCTGAGGAAGATATCCCTCGGTTGCGTCAGCAATGGCAAGAAGAATTTGCCAATATGGTCAACGGGACCAAGGAGGAGCTCCCGCCATGGCGGAGGTGAATCATGAGATTAATCTCATAGACGAGAACAAGCAGTATAAGTACCACTTGCCGCGCTGTCCGCGCGCCCTCCAGGAGCAACTACGCGATAAGACTAATCGCTACTTGAATGCTCAATGGTGGTCCCCATGCACCACCGCTCAAGCTGCACCGTTATTGTGCATCCCGAAGAAGGATGGAACCCTTCGAACAGCTCTTGATGCACGTCAGCGCAATGACAATACTATAAAGGATGTAACTCCTTTACCAGATCAAGAGGTGATCCGGGAAGACGTGGCTCGGGCGAAGTATCGCTCGAAGATTGACCTTACTGACGCTTACGAGCAGGTGTGCATTCGCACCGAGGACGTACCCAAGACCGTATTTGCGTCGATCATGGGTACATTCACGAGCAATATAATGCAGATTGGAGACTGCAATGCTCCAGCAACTTTCCAGAGGCTAATGACCTCTATCTTCCGAGACGTAATAGGACGTTTCATGCACGTCTACTTAGATGACATATTCATCTACTCGGATACCATGGAGGAGCATGAGCAGCACCTCAGAGTCGTATTCGAACGACTGCGCAAGTACAAGTTGTACTTGAAGTGGAAAAAATGTGAGCTCTACGCTCAGAGTATAGACTGCCTAGGGCATGTCATAGACGAGCGGGGTATCCACCCTGATCAGGACAAGCTCGATCGTATTCGGGAGTGGCGCACGCCCCGAAACTACAATGACATCCAACGATTCGTTGGCCTTGTCAACTACATATCGAGCTTCTTGCCCGATGTCACAGCCTATACTGGGCCACTTATGGCCATGACGCAGAACGGATCACCGTTCAATTGGAGGCCGTTACACCAGCGGTGCTTCGAGATGGTCAAACGGATCTGTACGAAGACTCCGGTGATTCGACCTTCAATTGGAGGCCGTTACACCAGCGGTGCTTCGAGATGGTCAAACGGATCTGTACGAAGACTCCGGTGATTCGACCAATCGACCCTAGACGGGACGAGCCAATATGGCTCATTTGCGACGCGTCCAAGACAGGCGTCGGGGCCATGTACGGCCAGGGAAGCAGCTGGCAGACGTGCCGTCCGGCAGGGTTCATGTCGAAGAAGTTCACGACGGCCCAGCAAAACTATGCGGTGCACGAGTTGGAGACTCTTGCCATACTCGAGGCTCTCCTCAAGTGGGAGGATAAGCTGATGGGATACCCCATCCACATCATAACGGACCACAAGGCCCTTGAGTTCTTTAAAACTCAGGTGAACTTGTCGCCGCGTCAGCAACGGTGGATAGACTACATGTCGAGATACCAGTTCGACATCACCTATGTTAAAGGTGAACTCAACAAAGTGGCAGACTGCTTGTCACGCTACTTTGAGAGTGATGTAGTCGGGGAGGCTCACGAGCCTCATGAGTATGTGCAGGCAGACTGCCGCATAGACCCTGATGGAGAGGATTTACCTCTCCACCGATACCAGGAGCTCAGGGAGCATGTCCTGGAAGTACGCGCTATGCGTGACGATGAACGGAGGCGAAGCACTCGCCTCAGAGAGCAGCGTGAAGAACGGGACGTAGCCGCCCAGTTGCTCAAGGAGCATGAAGCCGTGGACCCAGCATCCACTAGGGAGCACGAGCGCCACGATGTACCCGTTACGCTTGCGGAGATGCTCGAAGGCGAATTGCCTTCATCCCAGCCTCCTAGCCTGGTCAATGACGACTTCCGGCAGGAGGTGGTGCAGGACTATGGTGATGATCCTCTCTTCGCCGAGATAATTGCCAATCCTGACGACCATCCTCGGTTCAGGCATGAGCCTGGTGGACTCATCACGACGGAGAACCGTCAAGGGGTGGCAGTGGTATGCCTCCCCCGTACGCGTACCATTGTTACGCGGGTCTTGGACCAGGCCCATGCCCTGGTGGGGCACTTTGGTGCCGCCCGCTCCCCCGTACGCGTACCATTGTTACGCGGGTCTTGGACCAGGCCCATGCCCTGGTGGGGCACTTTGGTGCCGCCCGACATTGGGCTACATCCGGCGATGGTATTGGTGGCCACGTATGGCCCAAGAAGTGACTAAGTTTTGCGCGTCTGCGCAGCGTGTCAGAGGGCAAAGTTGCCCCCTGGATCCCCTCTCGGGAAGCTACACCAGCTACCCGTGCCGGTGAAACCCTGGGACTCAATTGGAATGGACTTCGTAGGTCCCTTTCCCGAGTCCAGAGGGTTCGATTACCTCTGGGTAGTCATATGTCGTATGACAAGCATGGTGCACCTCATACCGGTGCGAACTACGCTGACGGCTAAGGAGCTGTCGTGGATCTACCTGAGGGAGATCGTTAGGCTGCATGGGCTGCCTAGCACCATTGTGAGCGATCGTGACTCAAAGTTCACGTCTCAATGGTGGAGAGAACTCCACAAACTGCTAGGAGCGCGACTCCTCATGTCGACGTCCTTCCATCCGCAGACGGATGGGCAGACAGAGCGGGTTAACCGCAGTATAGGTCAGATTTTGAGGGCAGTTGTTCGCCCTGACCAACGGGACTGGGTGGACTGGTGTCCACTCACTGAGTTCGCGATTAACGCGAGTATCTCGGAGACCACAGGGTATGCGCCCTTTGAACTCAACGGAGGGTACTTGCCCTCCATGCTGCACGAAGTTCGTGCTGATACGGTAGCTCACCGTGGAGTTGTCGAGTTTGCCAGGCAGGCCCTGGAGAACATCGCGGCGGCGCATGACGCCATCATAGAGGCGCGAGTCTTTCAGGCAAAGAACGCCAATCACCGTAGGCGAACAGACCCGCCAATAGCTGTAGGAGCGTTGGTATACTTATCAACGCGTAATCTGAGGCTCCCAATCACCGTAGGCGAACAGACCCGCCAATAGCTGTAGGAGCGTTGGTATACTTATCAACGCGTAATCTGAGGCTCCCAAGGGACGGGCGAGTAAACTCTGCCCGAAATGGGTAGGCCCGTACCGCGTCCTAGACGCGGAGCCAAGTACCTCCAACTACGTGTTGGAGCTGCCTCTGGCATTACAGGAACGACGCATCGTTCCTAAGTTTCATGTGTCGCTGTTGCGACCTTATAGCGCGTCTGACGATGCGCTGTTCCCTAACAGGGCGACCCCGTTCCTAAGTTTCATGTGTCGCTGTTGCGACCTTATAGCGCGTCTGACGATGCGCTGTTCCCTAACAGGGCGACCCGGGCCCCTATGATTTTGGGGCTCGAGACGATGACGAATGGTTCGTCGAGTGCATAATTGGGCACCGGTGGACTGAGCGTAACACGCTCGAGTTTGAGGTACGATGGTCCCTGGGGGACACAACATGGGAGCCACACTCCCATTGCTCCAAGCTAGCGGCACTTGACCGTTATTTGGAGTTGAAGGGCGTTAAGCGCCCACATCAATTAAGTAAGCGTGCCGGCGCTTAATTTGATCGGCAGTGCCGATCGCGGCTTGGCTGAGTTGGTCAGCAGCTGTGGCTGAAACACGTCTTAAAAGGCGAAATTTCTTTTTCGCCTTTTTTCCCCAACCATGGACAGCATGCCCGTGGACGTAAGTGACCAGCAGCAGCAGCAGCTACAGCAGCAGCTCGCCTTTTTTCCCCAACCATGGACAGCATGCCCGTGGACGTAAGTGACCAGCAGCAGCAGCAGCTACAGCAGCAGCATTTGAGAGTACGCCGTCGGTCTTACCGTCGGCTGAAGGGGGGGGCAGATGGCTCCCCCGCTGACCCAAAATGCGCCCCAGTGGGGACAATCGCAACAGGCGGTGGGCTTCCCACAGCAGCAGCAACAACCAGCGGCGGGCTACCCGCCGCAGCAGCCGGTGATCAGTGGCTATCCGCCACTTCAAACCATGCAGGGCAACTTCATGCCCCAGAACGCACCTGTGGGCGGCTATCAGCCCCAACAACCAGCACCGGGCGCTTATGCGCCACATCACACCGAGGGCCAATTCCAGCAACAGGCCTACGGGGGGCTAGTCAGCCCCCAAGCAGCGCCGGCATGGAGGCAGCTTGCCCCTGTACCGGCAACAGGGCAACTGGGGACACATCCTTTTCCCCAGTTTACCGCCCCGGCGCACTACCCTGGGATGGGTGGTGTGCCCGTAATGATGCCGTACCCCCCGGCTTGGATGGGGGCTTGGGGCGCAATGCCCCAGTACAGCGACTCGCATGAGTCGCAAGCCAAGGGAGGCCGGTCGATTTCTGGATGGGGGCTTGGGGCGCAATGCCCCAGTACAGCGACTCGCATGAGTCGCAAGCCAAGGGAGGCCGGTCGATTTCCTGTCGACCACAGCACCAATTGACAATCTAGAGGGACGCAAAGCATCCCTCGTGCAGGCCACCGCGGCCATTGAGAGAGCAGAAACTCTCAATACAGAACGAAGCGTCGGTTCATCGTCCGATGCCTCGTGCAGGCCACCGCGGCCATTGAGAGAGCAGAAACTCTCAATACAGAACAAAGCGTCGGATCATCGTCCGATGCGCCGACGGAGAGCCTGGCCAAGCTCTCCTTGCTACAGCGGCTGGAAATGCCGCACCAATCCGAGCCCAGCTCGGAAGAAGAGTCGCGTCCTCGACGCGACAAAGGAAAAGCACGGGCTGTCGAGCCCACTCACAGCCAGGACTTAGTCCTGGCTACCCTTCTCCAACGTCTGGGAGATAACGGGTACGATGTACCCGCAGAGTCGTCATTCCTCCGCGATGCGGAGGCAGTCGTCCTCATCTGCCGGATGATGGACGACATGGATCATATGCGCGCTCAGCGCAAAACTGATCTCCTTGCCATTTCGGCCGCTCGTAAGCGGCAGACTACACCCCCGAGTCGGGACACCGACTCCAGCAAAAGGGCGCGTCGGCAAGGAGTGGAGGACACGCCCTCCCGCTCGATTAAGTCGAGCGTTGCTGCCCCCGGCCGGGAGGCCGGTCTAGGACGGGACATCCTGAGGACACGCCCTCCCGCTCGATTAAGTCGAGCGTTGCTGCCCCCGGCCGGGAGGCCGGTCTAGGACGGGACATCCTCCTTATGAAGATGTTCCTGCTCCAGCCGCCCCCCGGCTTATCCAGCGCCTCGCCAGCGGCGCGTCTGAGGTCGCGTCTTCGCGACCAGTATCCGTGGTATCCACCACGTACTCTGGGGAGCAGAGTTCCAGGGGTGTGAGCACACACCCCACTGAGGCCAAGGCCTCACAACCCCGAAAGGATCGTACTCTGGGGAGCAGAGTTCCAGGGGTGTGAGCACACACCCCACTGAGGCCAAGGCCTCACAACCCCGAAAGGATCGTCGGGGTAAGCAACCGGAAGTGCGCGCCTACGTCAACGTGCACTTCCCCGAGGATGCCCCGAAAGGGGCCCCAGGGGCTAACATCCCCTTTTTACCCGCTATACTGGTAGAGGGCCTGCCAGCCCGACTCCCGTGGTGTGTGTGGGCAATGGACCCACGATCTGAGAAGTCGGAGCCGGAGAGGCTGCCTTCCCCTCCCTCCGACGACGATTGGTATGAGGAGCCTGAAGAGGCTCGTATGGAATCCCCAGTGCCGCACGAGACGGCGGCACAGCGTATGGCGTGCGAACGGCGCAACAGCAATCGACGAGCCAAGATGGAGCGTCGGGCGCAGAACAGCGCCAAACGAGGGGCCGCCCTCCTTGAGGACAAAACTGGGCGCATCCCTGATGCGCTCGGTGTGGTGATCTACCGTGATCACACTATTGAGCGCCAGAACTCATTCTTTGGCGCGGGGTTGGCTCCCCAATTCTATTGGTCGCCAAGGACCAATACCATCTTCGTCGGGCAAGAAGCCCGCGCAGCCAGGTCCTTCTGGCTCCCCAATTCTATTGGTCGCCAAGGACCAATACCATCTTCGTCGGGCAAGAAGCCCGCGCAGCCAGGTCCTTCGAGACGACAAACCGGGCAACGCCGCCGCGACGCCCCACAACAGTAAGGTGTACCAAGTTGCACCTCGCGGGTTTCCCCGCAGTCCTCGAGAAGTCCGCAGACTTCACGCACTGGTCAACAACCAGTTTACGCCGCTTCGGCAGCGTCAGTTGGGCTACCTCTTGCTCAACGAATTCAAGCGGGTGGCGCTCAACTGCCACCCTACGGCCCGAGACAGAGCTATGTCTCATTTACTCGACGAGGTCGAGTATAGGACTATCGCGGTACCCTTCGCGAGTCCAGAGGAGCGGGAGAGTTTCCGTCTCATTTACTCGACGAGGTCGAGTATAGGACTATCGCGGTACCCTTCGCGAGTCCAGAGGAGCGGGAGAGTTTCCGCGAATGATTGTGCCATCGCGGCTCTATCGCCGCAAAGAGGGAGGGAAGATTGCCTTCGTCGGCCTTACCCCCCCTGATCCAAAGCAACCATTTGCTTTGGACTACCTGGGCTCATACGCCCTCCTCTATGGACGTCCTGGGACGTCCAATGTGTGGACCGGTCTGGCCATGGACCGAGCCATGCGCATTCATTGGCGCAGCCTCTTTGGGTTTGCGCTTGTACGCGCCCTCAGCGCCAGCCGCCCCTCTAAGGCCACGGTACACAAGTACCTGGCCTACGTCTTCGCCAGGCCAGGCCTCTATAAAGAGGCCGTGGCCGAGTACGAGGCGGCCACGGGGCGAGTCTTTGAGCCCATCCACGCCGACGACCCTACCTTCGAGGTTCGGGCTGTGGACATTCCGGAAGCGTCAGCTTCCGTGTTCTCCACTTCGGACGCGTTACGCGTCCTTC
Source organism: Macrolepiota albuminosa (assembly GCA_027475525.1). NCBI lineage: Eukaryota > Fungi > Basidiomycota > Agaricomycetes > Agaricales > Agaricaceae > Macrolepiota > Macrolepiota albuminosa. Next base: position 405,588 of record JAMWFC010000108.1, read on the forward strand.
TTCACAATCAAATCCCGGTCAGCTGGGCTGACCACGCGTACACTTATGGGGTCACCTACTTGGCCCATCTATTCTTCAGCGACAGCCGGCTCTACAACGAGGCGGCTGCTATCGACGACGAGAGGCTACAACGCCTCGATCACTACGGTACACCCCAGTCCATCCCTCAGTGGGATGGGTGGCGCGAGGCCACCATCGGCAATCGTCAACGCCTGATGCTCCAGCAGCAGGACAGTCGTCGTGCATACGACGACGCGCTCGCCAAGGGGATGTACCTCTCTATCGGGCAAGACATTCATGCCCGCGAAATCTGGACGCGCCAGTACCCGTCCGACACCGGGGATCTGCCTGATCCCCAACCAACCGTATCGGGGTCGACCATCGACCCCAATCTCACCAGTACCCGTCCGACACCGGGGATCTGCCTGATCCCCAACCAACCGTATCGGGGTCGACCATCGACCCCAATCTCACACTGTCCCCCCTCCGGGACTATGACGATTCCCTGCCAGTAGCAGGGCCTTCGGGCACTTCTTACGCGCCCGCACCCGAGGATGAACTCCTCGACTACGACATGGACGACGCGACTGCCGATCCATTCCGGGAGCCTGGGGACTCTCCGCACCCGAGGATGAACTCCTCGACTACGACATGGACGACGCGACTGCCGATCCATTCCGGGAGCCTGGGGACTCTCCATTGCCCCCGTCCCAGACTTACCGACGGCATGACCGTCGTATTATCTCGAGACCGTAGCTCGGTCTGATTGGGGGGTGTGTAGCGTAGTCCGCTATGTGGCGTTGGCCACATAGCTTTACTTACTGTATATTAGTAAATATTATATTATATTTATTATAATATAATATTATTTACATTCGTATATAATTAGTTACTCAGCTGCTTACAAAGCAGCTTAATTTTGTTTTACACTACATAGTCAATAGACCGGTCTGGTCTGATTCTGTACTGTGTGAACTTAAGCTCTCACAAATCCTGTAACTTCGTTACAATTGGAAAGACGAAACGTCCGATGACGAAGAGAGTGGACGGAGTGAGTCCACCCTTCAGGTTCAGTGTGCTATGCTATGGAAGAGATACCCTAGCATTACAAAGGATACCACGTGTGCTCGACTAGGACTGTATGTACTGAAGCACATACGGTTGATACAGGCTAGAGGTGAAAATGTACCTCAATTGAATACTGTTGAATACATTACATTGTACGTTCAGATTCTTGAGCTGGAAGCCCAAGCATATATGTATCGCAAGGCTAATCGAGGATCAGCTGCCTCGACTCCAGAGGGGGCAAACTTGATTCCGAATATACCCCTGGTGGCAAAGCCAGAGTTGTCTCCCCATCTGGAAGAGGCAATGAGCAATATATATGCGCCCCAGCAAGCAGGAAAGTCTGACGAGCAGTTCGCTGCCAGGTTCGCAGCAGCACAAAGACAGAATGTATTCAGAGGTCAGCGAAGGAGACCTCTGTCAACAACTGAATCGGTGTCTACCATACCTGTGGCAGATAGCAACCTACCCAAAGCGGAGGAGCCAAGGCACCCTCACACAAAACAGGAATCAGTGGAGAATGTTCCACTGACAAACCAAGTGCCGTTGGCTGATAAGTTTGCGGAGAGAGTAGCTTATCAGCGCATGCGGAACCAAGACCTGAAGCGCCAGGGACATTCCTGGATAGACAACCAGGGAATTGTATTCGATGGGATAACGCCCATTGACGAGATGAGAAGGCAATATGTCCAACGGACACGACAGCCTGACACCAGGAGAGGGGACCCGCCCACGGCGGATCCGAGCCGAGGCCCTGGAAAGCAGGTGATAGAAGAGCTAGGGGGACAGGAGAGCCCACTGCATTGGAAGGAGGCAGAGAAAGTGCAATATACAGGTCACCGACCTGTACGTGCATTCTCTGTGGTACCTCCAGCGGAAGGTAGAAATAAAACGCCTGGAATAACTGAGGCGACAAAGGTGTATACTGAGAATATGCACCAGCGCCTCAGTAGTATAATCGACGATGCGGTAGGCGTAGCATTGCGCCTGCCTGAAGGTATCAAACCGCATAAGGCGGAGTCAAAACACATCAGCCTGTACAGAGGGGAGTCCAAGTTTAGCAACTTGGAAAATTGGACGATGGATGTGTGCAACCATCTGGCAGCCTGCCAGTATGGGGGGGATCGTCTGGATCGAGAACGTGTGTTCGTTCTCCCGGAGTTCCTGGACGGACCAGCCAAAGCCTGGTTCCGTCATCATGTCTTGCACTACAATCGTGCACGACAGCAATGGACGTTCAAGGATGTAATCCTTGAATTATATAACCGGTTTGTGAGTGCATCCACCATGCAGGATGCTCGGGAGGCGTTTATTGCAACCTCCTACACTGAACGATTAGGTGTTCAAGGTTTCTATGATACCTTGATAGACCACGCACAGAATATGTCTATTTACCCAGACAACTGGGTAATGATTGATACCTTTCTGCGGGGGATACCTGACGCAATGAGAGAGTCCCTCATTTGTGATGACGGACTATCGCCCGAAGTAAACACCGTCGAGGAATTTGTAGCGTATGCATCGCGCTATGAGCAAGCCCACAAAATAGCGCGACACTTTGGGCTACATAGCTCAAAGGTTCGATTGGTAAACAAAGCCAAGCCTCGGAAGGTAGGCACCTTCTGGGCTCGTCGAAAGGAGATGGTGGGCAATACAAATCCAAGGTTCGTGGTAAGAGCAGCACCTCGGCAAGACTGACGCTTCTGGAGCGACCGGCCGGGGGACCGTAGGGATGCACCGGCACAGGATGCTCAGAGAGGTCCACGCCGAGAGGGTGGTCGACCGCATCAGGCTGCTGGTGAGGCTAAATTGCCGACACCGACTGGGCCACCGAAGTATGAAGCAGCTCGCCCTTTTGTGGCGAGTAAGTGCTTCAAATGTGGTCAGCCTGGGCATTTTGCAAATGCATGCCCAGTGGGTGGTGGAAAGCCTATGGGTAAGCCACGTGCCTATATACGGGCGGCACACACTGCTATCCCGGATGCTGAAGGGATAGACTCTGGGAATGAACCTGATGTGGAAGACGATGAGGTGGAGAACCTCATACCTGATGCACCAGAGGATGAAAATGCCTCTGTGGTAGAGGAGTTGTCGGATGATGAATACGTGGAGGTTGACGTATACGACAACGATTATTACGCCCGGGAGTCAGACTCAGAGTTCATGGGAGCTCTGATGGACTACCCGGCTAGCGCATTAGACCGACCCGTTGGAGCAGCCAATGTTAAGGTATATAAAGTACACCTTCGCAAGGCTCCAGAAAAGCTGGTGAGACCGGTGCTGAAGCGCGAGGACAAGGAGTGCCTGGCGTTGTACGTTGAGGTGAATGGCCACAAGGCGTGGACATTGTGGGATTCAGGTAGTACGAGGACAAGGAGTGCCTGGCGTTGTACGTTGAGGTGAATGGCCACAAGGCGTGGACATTGTGGGATTCAGGTAGTACAACTACTGGGGTGACACCCCAGTTTTGCCAAGTGCACGATATCTCAGTCAGTGAGTTGAAGGAGCCACTACTCCTTCAATTGGGTACTGTGGGCAGCCGAGCTGCGGTACAGTTTGGTACGCAGGCGAGTATCGCCTGTGCGAAATCAAGGACGAGGGAGTACCTTGATGTGGCGAACTTTGATCGTTACGACATGATTATAGGCACGCCGTATATGAGGAAGCACAACGTTCTGCTGAACTTCAAGAAGAATGAGATAGTGGTGGATGGCACCACCATTCCTGCAGTGCGAGTGACCATAGATAATGGCAATGGACGTCTCCATCGACACCGCGCCACGGAGAAGAAGGTGCTAGTCAGGCGACACTGACTAGACGGAGGCAAGAACTCGCCTACGGTTGAGGATGGAGAGGAAGAAGAGCAAGCTCGTGTGAGCTTGCCCATGGATAGTCCGGCGGTGTTGATGCTGGAAAGCGAAGCTGTAGAGTACAAACGTACTCTGAAGAGGGGGGAGAGCCCCGAGATGAAGGAGATGAAGTGTGAAAAGCAGAGTAAGTCTGAGGACAAGCGGCCTCAGCATGCGGCAAGCACAGAGTGCCAACCGACGTTGTCGCGAGTGAAGGTTGAGGACTTGGTAACAGATGACGACGACCAAGGACTGATGGAGGATGAGGCGTCCTCCACACATACGAATCGGTCAATCTGGGATCGACCAGTACCTCATCCCACATTTGAATGGGCATTTGATCCACGAATGCCTGCTGAGTGGAATGACCTAGTGGCATCGATGTATGCGTGGAATGGACCATGATGGACGTCGAAGGAGGAGTCGTATCGTCAGGCTAGTGACAACGAGATATCGTCGCCGAGTGAGGTGTTCCTCAACGGACTGTCTGTGACGTCGCGGAGAAGTAAGAAGGAAGTGCCTGTGCGACTGCACACGCCGGATGACAGCGAGCTGAGGATTACTGCCCTCAGAGAGAAGTATGGCCGTCCAGCCGTACAAGCAAAGCTGTCCGGGCGCCCATGCAAGGATGTGGACTGGAAGGGCAAAGGTAAAACCAGTGGTTTTACGAAGGAGGACATTCCGGACCTACGATTGCAGTGGCAGCAGGAATTTGCGGATATTCTGAACGGAACCAAGGAGGAGTTACCTCCTTGGCGAGAGGTCAACCATGAAATCAACCTTATTGATGAGAATAAGGTGTATAAATATCATTTGCCTCGATGTCCAATGGCGCTGCAGCAGCAGCTCCGAGACAAGACCAATCGGTACCTGAGAGCCCACTGGTGGGAGGCTCAACCAGCCTCCCAAGCTGCTCCGCTATTGTGCATTCCGAAGAAAGATGGTACATTAAGGACGGCGTTGGATGCACGCCAACGCAATGACAACACCGTGAAGGACGTGACGCCACTTCCGGATCAGGAAGTGATTTGAGAAGATGTGGCGAGAGCAAAGTTCAGGTCGAAAATTGACCTGATGGATGCGTATGAGCAAGTGAGAATTCGCTTGTCTGATATCCCAAAGACAGTGTTCTTGTCAATCACGGGAACATATGTGAGCAACATTATGCAGATAGGAGATTGCAATGCTCCTGCGACATTTCAGAGGTTGATGACCTCCATCTTCCGGGATGTTATCGGGAGGTTCGTCCATATCTATTTGGACGACATATTCATATACTCCGATTCAATCGAAGAACACGAAGAGCATCCTCGTGTCATTTTTGAGCGACTGAGGTCTAACTTGCTATACCTCAAGTGGAAGAAATGCGAACTATATGCCGAGACAGTGGATTGCCTCGGACACAAGATTGATAGTCAGGGTATTCACCCTGACCAGGACAAAATTGATCGCATACGCAAATGGCATGTGCCTCATAACTATAATGATGTGCAAAGATTCGTGGGACTAGTGAACTATATCGGCAATTGTCTGCCTGATATAACAGCATATACTGGACCGTTGATGTCTATTACGCAGAATGGAGCTCCATTTCTATGGAGACCTATACATCAACGATGCTTTGAGATGATCAAGAGGATCTGCTCAAAGACACCAGTCATTTGTCCCATAGATCCCCGATGTGATGAGCCGATTTGGCTCATCTGTGATGCCTCAAAGACCGGAGTAGGAGCAATGTATGGTCAGGGAAGTTCCTGGCAGAATTGTCGACCAGCTGGGTTCATGTCGAGGAAGTTCACCTCGGCCCAACAGAATTATGCGGTTTATGAGCTTGAAACGCTGGCGATACTTGAGGCGCTCCTTAAGTGGGAAGATAAATTGATGGGATATAAGATCCACATCATTACAGACCATAAAGCACTTGAGTTCTTCAAGACTCAAGCAACGTTGTCCCCCCAGCAACGCCGGTGGATTGACTATATGTCTCGCTACAACTTTGACATCACGTATGTCAAAGGCGAACTGAACAAGGTGGCGGACTGTCTCTCGAGGTACTTCGAGAGCGATAGAGCAGGCGAACACCATGATACGCATGAGTATGTCGATGCGGATATTTGTATTGATCCTCATGGCGATGATCTTCCATATCATCGTTACAGAGAGGTGAAGGAGCATGTGGTCGAGCTTTGGGCTATGCAAGCTACCGAACTGCGACGCAGTCGACGACTGCAAGAGCGGCAAGAGGGCCGCGACATAGAGGCTGAGCAACTAGAGCAGGCTCAGCAAAAGGAGGCGACAAAGCCACACCAAAGTGAGACTGGAAGCAGTCGTGGACCGGATAGCCACGACATGACGCTTGCGGACGCGTTATCGCCTACAGGAGAGTATCGTAACCCTCCTGTCCCGCAAACCGATGAGTACCTCCAGAAGGTGATGAGGGGCTATAGACGCGATGCGTTCTACACAGAAATCCGGCAGAACGCAAACGCCCATCCACGCTTCAGCGTGGATGAGAAAGGACTAGTCCGGATAACGAATGTTCGAGGACACGACGTGGTGTGCTTACCACGCGACCGAGCACTGCTCACTAAGGTTGTCACTCAAGCTCATGAGGTTGTTGGTCACTTTGGAACCAACAAAACACTAGAATACCTGAGGCAATGGTACTGGTGGCCTCAGATGCAGAAAGAAGTGATGCAGTTCTGCCAGACCTGCGAGGCCTGCCAGCGGTCGAAGACCAGCAATAGGAAGCCAGCAGGGAAGTTGCATTCCCTGCCCATCCCAACGAAGCCATGGGACTCCATTGGAATGGACTTTGTTGGTCCATTCCCCAAGTCCAAAGGGTATAACTACCTTTGGGTGGTCATTTGCCGAATGACGAGTATGGTACATTTGATACCAGTGCACACAACCATTACGGCGTCCACGTTATCCTGGATCTACTTGAAGGAGATTGTAAGGCTACATGGCCTTCCAAGTTCGATCGTGAGCGATCGAGACACCAAGTTTACATCTCACTGGTGGCGAGAACTTCACAAGCTCCTGGGAGCTAAACTACTCATGTCTACCTCGTTTCATCCACAGACGGATGGACAGACAGAGCGAGCGAATAGAAGTATTGCCCAGATTTTTCGTACGGTGGTCCGACTGGACCAACGCGACTGGGTGGACAGAATACCGCTAACTGAGTTTGCGATCAACGTGAGTGTGTCTGAGACCACGAAATACGCACCGTTCGAGCTCAATGGAGGTTACATGCCCTCCATGCTGCGCGAACTAAAGGCAGACGGAGTCGTTCACAAGGGAGTAAAGGACTTTGCACAGCAAGCATTGGCAAATCTAGCCAATGCACATGACGCTATCATTGCTGCGCGTGTGATACAGGCACGACATGCAAATGAGAGGCGAAGTGAGGAACCAGAACTAACGCCTGGGACGTTAGTGTACCTGTCGACAGAGAACTTGAATCTTCCGAAAGGAAGAGCAAGAAAGCTGTGTCCAAAATTCATTGGACCATACAGAGTCTTGGTCGCAGAACCAAGCACGTCGAACTATGTTCTGGAGCTGCCTGCAGCTCTGCAAGCACGTCGGATTGTGCCTAAGTTCCACGTATTGTTACTTAGGCGGTATAACGCAAACGATGATGCTATGTTTCCTAATCGGGTGACTTCCGAGCCATATGATTTCGGTGCCAGTGACGAACAAGAGTGGTTCGTCGAGGACATCCTGGGCCATCGGTGGCAGGAAGGAACGCACCTCGAATTCAAGGTGCGGTGGAGTGCAGGTGATACGACATGGGAGTCGTACCACACATGTGCCAAGTTGGCAGCATTGAATCGGTACTTAGAACTGCAGGGCGTGAAGCGCCCAAATCAGCTTGCTAAGCGCCCATGTGCTTAGATTGATGGCAGTGATAAGATGAATACCGGATCAGTCGGATCTCGGATCGACCGAGTATCTGATCCTGATCAGATCACGATTGTTCCGGATAGATAAGATAGAGATTGATCTATCTGATGTGATAATACGGATCGTGATGCGGAGTTGATGGTCAGATCAGGTTATGTAACCTGATGATGGGGAATTTAGTGTGTTTTTTCCCACCGACACGTCGACATTTTCATAGTACCATGTCGTACCCTTACCAGTGTACGACCAGCGAGCAGCAACCTCAGAACCCACAGGGTTCTGGAGGAGGGGAGGATCGCCCCCAGCAAAACATTCAGCAGCCTGTAACAACGCCGACTGTGGCGTCGTATCCAGTGGTGTCCCAGTTTGGGCAGAACCCAGCCCAATTTGGACAACCTCCGCAGTTTTATCCGCCATGCTTCCAGATGCCGTACTTCCCAGGACCAGCTGGTCCTGGACAGCAGATGGGGGGACAGGTTATGTGGGGAATGCCAATGCCGATGCAGCAGACGCAGACCCAGAGTGCAAGTACACTCCTTTCGGATGAGAAAGCACTAACTGCGCCACAGGTAGCACCCATGGATGTGGACGATGACGCGGGGTGTCAACAGCAAGTAAAGAGCGAGGTGGTGCAACCTTGACGACAGCAAGAAAGGACGCCGTCCCCGCGAGAGACGTATAGAAGAGACCGGAGGCGATCGCCTCCGAGGAGTACCGGGGCACGAGGAGGCGGGCCTTGGAAAATGGTTGGGCGCAGACGGGATGAGCCGGCAGCAAGGACGCAAAATCGAGGTCAACCCCAACCTCGAACACCGCCTCGACGAGCTTCTCCGTCACCCCGTCGTGCACCATCTCCGCGGCGCTTATCGTACGTGGAGAAAGGAAAAGGAAGAGAGATCAGAACGCCGTCGGAGGTGTTGGACCCTCAGGCAGAGGCAGTCTGGAGACGCCTCATATCTGCCGGCCAGCGAGTGCCACCGGAGTCTGCGTTTTTAGGGACCCTCAGGCAGAGGCAGTCTGGAGACGCCTCATATCTGCCGGCCAGCGAGTGCCACCGGAGTCTGCGTTTTTAGCGGATCCGGTGGCTCAGATGGTGATTACGGGTCTGCTGGATGAAATCGTTATGCTGCAGCAGCATAACGACAATACTATCAAAACTTTCACGAACGCTATGAAGAAGCGTCCGTCGTCATCGGAGGAGCTACCTGAGGCAAAACACCTCAGAGCACGTGATGCAGGACTGGAAGTTGGGGTGCGGGAATCTGGAGAACTCAGTCCGAGCCCGGCCAAGTTACATGACGAGCTGGTGGAGGCTGACAATAGTTTACGAGGACTGTCCTTGTCAACACATGCGCCTTCCCAGCAGTCAGGGGCGAAGCAGCAGGATGAGGTGGTCCTGTCGGAAGTGGAGTTTGGAGCAGATGTCCCACGAGGAGCAGACAGAGTTGTGATGCGGTTCGGAGCAGTGGTGCAGTTTGAGGCACCACTGAGGGCGTATGCGTCTGCGGTCCCCATAAAGGACACGAGGACAGACGCCGAGGTCGAAGGGCAACTCCTAACGTTGGCTGCGCTGGGTCTGAATGAACCGAGCGACAGGAGTGATTATGGGGAGTCATCAGATGAGACCCCCTCAGAAGGAGAAACCCCCGCTAAACGCCGAGTGCGTTTAGACAAGAAACGCAAAAAAGAGGCTCGGAGGAAGCACGAGGCTGCCCGGCAGGCAAAGGTCGATAAAGACCGGGAGGAGCAGGCCACAGGCCGTATTCCTGATGGCCTCGGGGTGTTTGTCAGCGGGACGTCGGTGGAGCGTTCCAACTGGTTCTACGGCGGGGCACTCGACTGCCATTTTTATTACTCCCGGCTCACCAATACGGTATTTGTGAGCGATGAAGCCTTGGCCGCGAAGACGCACGAGGAAGAAAGGGGAGAGAGGTATTACCATACCTCAAAGGAGTTGAATCGAGTGGTGCCGAGGGGATTCCCGATGAATCCCCAGCAGTTGCGAAAGCTTTATGAGCTTTCGCAGAACAAGTTCACCTCAGTGGCTCTACGCGCTGAGGCTTACTATCTGTTGCACGAGTTTCAGCGCATCAGTATTAATTATTACACATCGGTGAGGGATAGGACGATGGCTCTGGTGTGTTCACCAGAGTATGAGCACATTTTGCCCCCTCTAGATTTATCATCCCATCACATGAACATCGCGGTCATGCCAACCCCAGACGGATACCTGCGATGGAAGGACCAAGCCGGAAGACTGTTTTTTACGCTTTCCGGGTTTGACTCCGAAGGTGTACGTTTCACCTTTGATCTGGACAAGCTGGCGCAGAACGTTCTCTACTTCTGTCGACCAGGGATGATGAATTCGGTATACGGCATTGCAGTGGATCGGGCTTACCGCATTCACTGGCGTACTCTGCTGGGCCATGCCCTGACGCGTGGACTGTCCCCTTCGGGAAGAGCTCGGGGACGCTTTGCAAGGCTGTTAGCCTTGATTCTCGCGCGTCCTGGGCTGTATCGTGAGGCGGTCGCGGATTACAACGCCACCAACCCCAGCAACCCCTTCGTACCCATGAGCTGGACTGACGTCCAGTTCCGACCCCCGTACTTCGACGCGGCTAATGCCGTCAACATCACCGATGCTGACGTGCTACGGGCTATGATAGCCAACCGCGTACCTATCGAGTGGGTGGACCACGCCTATACCTTCGGCGTGGTCTACCTCGAAAACCAATTCCTGGCGGCCACAGCCTCCATTGACCAGTTCCGTGAGGTCAACGATGAACGTCATCGTCAACTGGACCTCTATGGAGAGCCCGCAGCCATCACGCGGTGGGACGATTGGCGATTGCCCACGGACAATGATATGATTTGTCTACATGCACTGCTCGCCCGCGAGTCCGATCAAGGTCATGAGTACCTTGAAAGTGGACTATATTATCCGGTGGGGATGAACCCCAACCGTCGAGACTTATGGCAACGCCGCTCTCGACACGGGCCCTATCCCCCCTCTCCGTCACACCCATCCACGTCAGTTCAGGCTCCTACAGCCTCAACATCGTCGGGTCCCGTCGCCTCATCATCCTCGGTTAACGTCAACACTGAGATGAGGATTGATACGGCTCGCGAGTTGTCGCGTCCGCCGTCTGCGTGAATTTCGTAGGCGGCTCATCTCCTTTTCAATTCATACTGTCGGTTAACGTCGGCGTTGTATTTTTTGACAGATGACTTGGACATTTTCGAGCCGTGGAGGACCAGCATTCCTCCACATTGACTTAATTAGTGACCCGGACAAAAAAGTGTCCCTCCTTACATCGAGACTGGTTACCAGTCTCAAAGGGGGGCATGTAACATAGTATACTTAGTTAATTAAGTAATATACACTTATATTAATTAATTGTTATTACTATACATACATGCTGGCTGCCTTACATAAGGCAGCCAATTTTACTGTCATACTTGTAGTACTGGAATCGAATACCGATCTGGTTCTGTTGGTGTGACCGTAAGGCTAACTCTATACTTGACTTTGTTTCAAGTGAGTATCGCGCAATAAGCGCATTGCAAAAAAGAAGGCGATTCGTGCCAAAGAGCTGCGGGCCCTCAAGCAGAGGTCCGAGGATGAGTTCTTGGGGAGAATCCCCGATGGATTGGGAGTAAAGGTGTGGGGACCGCTCGATATCGAGCGAACAAATTCGTGCTTCAGGGGAGCACTCAGCCACTGCACGTATTATTTGTACCATTCGAATACTGTGCTGTTGGAAGCCGAGGCCAACTGGGCAGCGGCATATGAGTTCTCGTCTGGGCACCGTGCTGGCATTCCAGCCAGCGTTGTTTACAAGTATTCCCCTCGCGGCCTGCCACGCACGCCATTAGAGCTGGATCGGCTCTACAAGTATTATTTGAACGAACATGCGCCCCGTCGCAAACGGGTTACCGCCTATCTCCTCATCACGGAGCTTCAGATGTTCGCCCAGTGAACCGATGAGTCACTACATGACCGAACAATGATGCTCCTGATGAAGGACCCTCGCTATCAAAACCTTGTCAACCCAGCCCAGGGGACAGACGACCTTGCACTCGTCGAGCGCCGACACATTCCGGGGCGCTTTCTGCGCACAAAGGACGACGGATCGACCGCGCTGCACGTAATGCGCGCCCAAGACCCTTCCACTCTGTTCGACCTGGATCAGCTTGCGCAGTACGCGCTGATCTTTGGTCGTCCGGGGTTGGAAAACACGTATCAAGGCATTGCGGTTGACCATGCCTACCATATGCACTGGCGAACCCTCTTCGGGTTCGCCTTGTGCCGAGCCCTTTGCGCTAACAGCGCAGCCAAGCCCGTGATCGTGCGGCGCATGACCCTCGTCATGGCCTGCCCGGGTCTTTACCATGAGGCTATCGCCTTCTATGATGCCATGTTCCCAGACCAGCCGTTCGAGCCCCAGAGAGGGCACCAGCTGGAACTTCATCCCGTGCACATCCCAGATGACTTTGCACGGAACTTTTCCAACGATGACGCATTATGTGTCTTATTGCACAACCGGATACCTGCCAACTAGGTGGACCACGCCTACACATACGGAGTGGTCTTCCTGGAGCAGCAATTCCATGCCCCTACAATGTCTATGGACATCTTCCGCAAAATCAACGACGAGCGCATGGAGCGCTTGAATAGATACGGCACCCCTCCCGCAATCCCACAATGGGATGGATGGTGGGAGATGACCGAAGACGATCATTATCGTCTCATGTTCAAGCACGACGAGGAAAGTTGTCTCCCCGAAAACCCCGAGGCCAATGGCCTCTACTATCTCATTGGCATGGACCCGAACCAGGTCCGCCTCCTAAAACGCACGGCAGCGCATGACCTGCCCACCTCTGACATGGACCCAGGCCGGGTCAATCTCCTGTCACGCACGGCAGAGCAGGGTACGCTCTCCACCACAGCTTTAGCGATTAACGTCGCACTAACAGAGCCTATGGTGGTAGACACGCCTGCAGTCGAGGGGCCTATAACCCCACCGAGGACGGAATCGGTGCCTCCCCCTCCTGCGATTAACGTCGCACTGGAGGAGGAGGCAATGGTGACTAAGATGGGCGCAGTTGCGGGAGCATCGTCATCCAGGTCCTAGACCCATGTATACATTATTGTGTATGTACTTCCGAGTATTTCACTTGAACCATTTCAGCTGATACGCACTCTAGAGTCACGTGTAGATACAGCGGACCCAGAGGAGGGGTCACTCTTTTTTGTTTTTTATTACTTGCCCTACATATACATTTTTTTCTATCTACTGCTGGCACAACCTGCGCCCTTGTCTGATAAGGACTGCTTCCTATTGTGTCCAGACGACACATTTCCAGTGCGCATGAATGCTAACGCCTTGCAGCCACGCCATACGCATGTATTCATCCGTTGTTTGCACTACCGTGCATCTTTCATTTCACCCTACCTCCCTTTCTAAAGACTGAGTAGTCGGTCTCATTGGGGGGTAATATGTAACGGAGTCATCCGTGTTCTCAGCGTCAACGACGCTATAATCATTTAGTAGAGTATTACATAAGACAACATCTTGTTTTCACTCTAAGTACTAGTCAATCCGATACTGCGGTCTGATTTAGCACTTGTGTGATACACACAAGATAGTTCTAACCCGTAACTCTGGTTACAATCAACTAATCTCATATACATAGCATGGAGCACATGCCTCCTTATCACAAAGCTTCTGCCAAAGCTTCTTCTCAGCAAAGTAAGTACCATCAGTCCTGAGGTTGAGAAGCTTATTCAAGAGGCCTGCACCAAGGCAAAGCTTAACTACTCTAAAGTCATTAGAGATATTCTGGAATGTACTGGTTTTGCTATTTTTTACTACACTCTTTGTAACTACTTTCTTGGCAAATATGAGGCTTATGCCAGCTAATAACTCCTTTCTCCAGAGGTTAAAAGAGTCTTTGTTAATTAGATCAAGTCCTTGTTGGACACTGGCCATCTACTCAGCAAGCAAACAATCTGAAAAAAGGCTGAGGCTCTCTATGGGAAGAAGCCAAGTGAAACTTGGATTCATTATTTCTTTAGGTATCACCTAGAGATCAAGCTTGGAAAACCATCAGGACCAGATTCCAAACATGCTCAGACATTCAACAGACTAGTTGTCAATAGTTACTTTGATCTTTTCATCCAGATCATTCAAAAATATGATATCCCTATTGAAAATATTTATAACATAAATGAAAAGGGCTGTCAGACAGACAGGTGGAGGATAAAAAAACTCAGCCAAGAAATATTTTGTTCATAGGACATGTCAGCCAAAACATAAAGCACATAGTGGAAATCTTAAACTTGTCATAATCATTGAGTGTGTTTGTGCTCACAGCACATATCTCTTTTTTGGATTTGTCTTCTCTGAAACAGAATTAAATTCTAAATAGTTTGAGGTAGATCCTGAAATTGGGTTCCTCCTCCATATTTGACTGTTCATTAATTATTTACCAGAGTATTTATGTCTGAAAATAGCTAAACAAATGACTTCCTTTGAACAAAGCAGTTTGAGGAGAGCTTCATACCTCAATCTGCCACATGTAACACATCCAGGAAACCTATTCTTCTTATCTATGATGGTCATAATTCACATAATACACTTGAGCTCATCCAACTTGCCCATCATCATAATATCATACTTTTCTGTCTTTCTCTGCACACAACACATATGCTCCAGCCCCTTGATGATGTAGAGATTTCTGGTTCTTTTGCACATGCCTAGAAAGAGCAATGTGATGAGACTGTAGATAACACAGGTGAAGAAATGCCACATGAAGATTTTGTTAAGAGTATATAGACATTTACCACAAGACTTTCAAGTCAACAACAATCATTACTGCATTCTGGAAAATTGGCTGTTGGCCAGTCAATTGTGACATCTTTAATGATAAGGATTTTGCACCAAGTATTTCAACATCTACTTCTGCACAATATGTATGTAACAAAGTTACAGTAAACAAGTACTAAGTCCTTAGTCACACAAGTGAATCAGACTAGTGTCCAGATTGCAGCTATGTAAACATAAGAAAAGAACCAACTCCACAATAAGTATAAACAGTAGTATAAGTGCAACATTACACCACACTGCTTTTTTGTAATATATAGATAAAGTATAGTAGATCAAGCCATTACAATGTACCAGATAGCTTTCCTCTTACTATACAGGACCATGATAAAGACATGGATGACTCTGACAGCAACAGCAACAGTGATTTCTCTTCAGATGATGAGTTGTCTGATGTTAGAATTGATAGCACTTGTATTAACAATAGTGAGAGCCACTCATCACTAGTTATCTTGAACTCTCCCATACATATTCCTGCTACTACTTGCCAACCACTTGCTCCTGCTGTCCATGAGCTTGTCCAAGATCCTGTCTCACCAACAATTTTTCATGCATCAAGTAGCTATAAAAAGTAGAAGCATGCAAGTGTCAGGGGACAGGTCCTTGGACCATCCACTCGAGCTCTGCTTAGTCTGTGTTGGCATTGACACTCTATCTAGCTACTATCCAAACTGCTTGGCCCTATTCTGCTCCATTCCTGTCTTGACATCAACACCTGACAGGTCAGCTAATTTTCAGACCCACTCTACTTGCCTTTATGCCATTGGCTGGCTTACCCATGCTGATTGTTGCTTACTCATTAGTGCTTAGTACATACTGGCCCTATTAATCAATATATTGTAGTTATAGTGTAACCAAAGTAGTATATAAGTAGGACTGATGGTCCTGGCAATATCATTGCTTCTGGATCTACACATTAGCATAACTGTGAGCTCCTCAGTGACAACCTCACCTTCTGCCTTCACCCTCCTGCTCCACCTCTTGTTGGCAGCCTGCCTTCTTGCCTTACCTGATGCTTGCTACCATGCTCACTCAATGTTTGCTCCTCTTGGTGGTGGGCTTGAGTGGTTGACACATCTGCTTGGCTTTTTACAATGGAACATCCCTCTACAGCAGGAGGCCACCCATCATCAGTTCAGAGTCATCTCAATGCCCTCTCATATGAGAACAAAAACTTCAAAAAGAAAACATTGTGTTGTGCTCAGAAAACTTAATGCTTTGAGCACACTGCACTCTTGCAGTGACTAAAATACAGGATCTTCATTGATGTCTCAATGCCAAGGAGAAAAAGTCATCAAAGCAGTACAAACTCAATGTTGATGAAAGATAACTCAATTTGGATGAAGGCTTAAGCAGTAAAGAAGCAAAGGAAGTGCAAGACACAGAAGTTGCAAGCTGCAAAGGAGGCAGAGAGGGAGGAATAATAATAACAGCAAGACCCAAACATGCCATTCATGGATGCATTGAGCTCAAAATCTAAGGCTGACCTTCAGGACATTGCACAGGCTTTGAGTTTTTCAATAGATGGCTAGAAAAAAAACTTGTAGGCACAGATCCACAGACATTTTAATGCCAAACCTACCCTGCATAAGGATCCTTGATATGAAGGCATCTTCAACCAGACATAATATTGACCCACTGCTATACAAACAGAAGGTGAAGCTTCAAATCTCAATATAACATACATGGCTAGGTTCTCTACTTTACCACCTCCACTGCCATCAACTCCACTATCATTGAACATTTATCACTGGTTGGAAGTTTCAAAATTTTGATGAAATCACAAATAGCAAGACATCCATAGAACTTCTTTCCAATTGGACTGAGGAGTCAGTATCATAACATCTGAATATGATGCTACTGTGCTAAGTAGGAGAATAGTGAATGTGTTGTTATGTTGGAACAATGCCAGTTGAGCATGTCACAAAACACTGGATGCAGGGAATTATGTTCTTTGGCAAAACAATGTAAAAACACAGTAAAAATAATGCAATTAATTTCAGAATTTTATTTGAATATTTCTGTCAAGACTATAGAAAAAATATTCTAACTAAACTTAAAAGAATAAGAGAATAAATTGCCACAGAAAGCTTGCTCTGGTTCTTAGGTTCATATAGTCCTCTCCAATGCATTTGAGAGCATCAGATCAAGTACCATTAAAAATATTCAAATAAAATTTTAAAATCATTGGCTTATTTTTACTGTATTTTTACATTGTTTTGCCACAGAGCATTGTTCCCTGCACCCAGTGTTGGGAGTTTCAAAACCTTTGTCATGGATTGTCATGCTGGCTCACATGGTCAGCTTAAACTCTGCTTTGTCAGTGGCAAATCATTGCTGGCACATGGACATGTAGACTTTATGATACAGCACTATAACTCAAGAGAAAATCTATTAACAGGCTATGTACAAGTAATGTACATTAAGTTAAGTTGTATAGTAGAGAATTATAATAATCAAAATATATAGAATACTATTAGTTGTGAGTAAAGCAGAAAAAAAATCAACAAGGTACAATAGAGATTGCATTGTGATAAAATGCTGGAGGGGTTGGGTGCACTGAATGAGAGGAGTATAATGCTGAGATGTTCAGAAATGTATGTATTGGGTGTTGCAAGAATAGAATCTGGATTTTAACTACTACACTTCAAAGATTTGAATTTGATCTGAACACTGCATGGGATATTTCTCTTCATGGGATGTGAGTATGAAGGTGATCATTTGAAGCATTCTAGAATTGGTGGAAGTATTGGTTGGTGTTAGACAGGACAGGTGGGAGGTGTCCACACATTGATATTGACATATACCTACATTGATACTGTAGTTCTGAGAAGCCAAAAAAAATTGTTGTCATAACCAATACATATGCTATGATCATCTGTGTCTGCACATCCTGTACACCTCTGTGGGCTCGATTAAGCTTTTCATGTCTTTCTCATGTCACCATCTCCTGTTCTCTCATGCGATTTTGCGCCCCTCCCATTTCGCAACATTTCCTTCGATCTCGAAGCATACCTGGGTAGGAGGAGGCTCCCAAGACATACAAACAACAAATAAAATCAGCAAACAACAATTAATTCAAAACAAGAGCAAATATTTTCTAATTAAAAATCAGTAGAAAGGCCTGGATCTAATTCTAGATCTCGGAATATAACCCACGATACCACACATAAACACTCAGTCATTTGTACATGACTGAGGGTGAGTCTCATTGACACACATATTCATTGCTGACCGATATTCCACATTAGAACTAATCTGTACTTTATGTCAGGTACTGTTCTTACAATACAGTCATTTGTACATGACTGAGGAACCGTACTGTCTGTCAGGGTGAATATAACTTAGGTTTTAACAATTTAAGCATTTAATCTCTTGAAAAGGTGAGGTTGGAGTTGCCATTAAACAACTTGGTTTTTGAGGGTTGGGAGCAAAGCCCCTAATAAGATACAAGGTACATGCCAAATGTACATGTCATAGCTCATTATTTTTTAGGACCTGGATTACCAGAATAGCACGATGATAAGAGGCACTATATGTCGTGTTGTTCGAGAAGCCCACTACAATCTGGATGTCAAAGAACAAGTGCAACCATACATAGTAACCTCAGTTTTCGTAACGATAATGATACTCATACAGTTTTCCTCTTGCTCTAGGAGCATGATCATCCTCGCTATCCGTCATCCATTCGGAGAGACTCCCGGCACTACTACTATCCGTATCGTCATCCGAGACACCGTCATAATGGTGTGCGTTCCAAGGTAACCCTGCATCCACTGTACAATCAACTCGCCACTGTTTGCTGAGGCTGTGCATGCGGTACTTAGCTTGTTGTAATTGTTCCATCCTGATTCCCGGGACTGTCGCCCTGGCAAAGCGCAGTTTACCCTGTTGAACACGATCTTCTATGGTGCGCATGAATATCTCCAGATCTTGTGGTTCGACGGCAAATTCAAGACCTTCGACATGGGGAAGGTATTTTCCTCTCAGAATTGCTTCTAGAAATGACCGCTGAAGAACTAGGCCAGCCACGATGAAGAACCGCGCGTTCCTGCTCATTCCATATGAGATGAGAGTTTGGACAGTTGCGAATGGCCAGTAAAGGAAATCCTGAGGCCCTGGGTCGAGCGCTGGAGGATCTTCGTCGTAAAAGTGACGGCGCCGACGCTGAAATTCGACAAGCGTACATTTGCTCTGTGCCAACATTTCTAAAACCTCTTCTCCGGGAAAAAAGATTGGCGGAGAAGAAACCACGTGTTTGTCGAGCTGATTGACGTGCAGACTAGTGAGGTTTGGCACTACGAGACACCGGAGCAAGAGTCCATCCTCCAAATCCAGACGGAGGGACCAGAGGTATGGAAGATATACCCGGAAGACATTGAGTGTGCGCGGGATGCGAGGTTTATGTACTTCGGCTGATAACCCTCGTAAGTTGTGACATCTCTCCAAGATCGTCAGCATGTCATTGATATACGTCTCTCTGCCTCCCAGATCAAGAACAATGAGGGTCTCCCATGGGATAGGTATGTGCAGCAGCATGTCAGGAGGAGGAATCCTGTTGCTGAGTGTGACAGATCGTAATCGTCGGAGGTGATATCGTTCGTGGTACTCAGGGGAAGGAATATCTTCCATGGAATGCAAGATGTTTGAACCGGTAAAATATATAAGTGAATCGCATTGACAAAGGACTTCGCGCAAGGCCCCGATAGATAGCCAGTGCAAGGTCAAGGAAGTGAGATGTTTCCATCCGAATGACTGAGGATTTAACAAAATACCCATCAGAACCGGGTCGTAGCGGCTATTAAACAAGACAAGGTTCCTCAAGGTGGGGGTGCGGAAGATGCCTCTGTCCACAAATAGACCAGCCAGGCGTTCATCAGTCTTCCAAACCGAGAAATTCATCTCAAGAGAGGCGATCCTCGTGAACTTGGTCACTTCGTAGTAGGAGTTAAAGAGCTCCGCCAAGGCTGTGAAAGGAACGAAATCCAGCCGGAGTTCGGCTATGGATGTCGCGTTGGGTTTGATAATTTTCCGGACTGCCTCTGCACTATAATCTTTGGAAGCGCATGAGAGTGCGATGGAGAGTTTCGTGCCATTCCTGGGTTTGATCAACTTCGCATGGCGATTAATCACTTGACTGGCTTCGTATGGAGTAAGACGCCTGCTAATCGCGACCTCATGCTTACTCCATAGTTCTGGATTTGCACGGGCGACGGCCTGCCATTGTTTGTTAACACTCAGCAAAGGCCAGGGCCACTGCGTCACATTAGCAGGAAAGGAAATCGCATCGCTTGGTGAAACACTATGAGAGAATATATTCTCGAGAACTTCCGCGGGAAGGCTGAAGCTGAACGTGATAGGTTGATCAGATGAAACAATAAACCATGCAAGTTTACTTACTCATGTCTTCCTGTCATGCTTTGTGAGGGTGGGACAGGACTTGACCTCTTATACAGACCACGAACATGGTACTGATGCAACCTTCAGATTGAAGAACAAGGAGAGTTTTAGGGACAAGGACGTTTACAAAGAACTGCCTTGACAATGTGGCGCCGGTGACTGAGTTTTGGCATATGTTCTTTCGAGATCATCAATGCGTCGGCATGGAAGGTTTGGAAAATGCCTTAATGTTCAAATGCTTTGTTGATTTCGAGGATGCTACAAATATTATGTGTTTGTTCTCGCAATAATAAGGTAACTAAGGACACTTGGAGGTAAATCATTGAACTACAAAGAGATATCACGGTTGACTCGCACTTGTAGTCAAGGTGATTACAACGTGTAAAACAAAACTCTACATAGAATCAGGTTCGAAAAGCGCTCAAGCATACTCTACCTACGAGTCACCACTATGGATTTGTAAGTTTTCTTTATCCTTTTTCCAACTTGGCAATGGTGGTTTTGGGGGGTCATTCTGTGAAGTGACATATGTAAACATGAGCAACAAGCATGTGGTCCATTCCATCGCCGTCGAAAGCACGTATTCACTGATGACAAACGAGTCTTTAAGGCCGTCTTTTGCATAATTCCCAGGGTAGAAATAGTCGAATGGCGAATATACGGCTGATAAAATGCCATACACTCCACGCACCATAAGGAATGGCCACGCCACAAGTAGGATGATAGAGGTAGGGTGCATCTGTCCTCTTGATTGCTCTTGGCGGTACTGCCATATGGTATACAGGACGCAAGGACAGAACACCATGGTCAACATTAGGAATATAGATCCGCCGACTGTTCGCAAAATCACGGCCTTGTGAAGTCTTTCATTGAATACCTCCAAACTGGTTTGAGCTCCAGCAAGTGATGAGCCACCGGCTATAATGACAACATTAGCTGCAATAAGCAACTGGTGCATGATTGCCATGAAATTTCGCTTCGGACCGGAGAAGGAGAGGGATTCACGAAGACGGCGGAGAATTGGGGTATCCGGTGGAACGCGCGGCTCAAGCCAGCTATCGTGTGCTGCGAGATTATGATAGTGCCAGCTGATAAGGAATCTGTATGCACACAGCACCAGGGTGAAATAACCTTCTGTGTTCCTGTTCAGATATATCAGGACAGAATAACATGGTAACGAGTCCTGGCGTACAGAGTAAAATATGCGACCAAGATCCCAATGTTAGAGAATCCAAGCAGTCCGAATGCTAGTCCAGTTGACTGAGCCGCCAATCGAATTGCGACATGTAGTGTGATGATCGTGTAGCGTGAACGCAATCTAAGGCGCCTTGTGACATATCCAAGAATAAGGAGAACAAAGAGGATGGTATAAAGAATGAGAAAGACAAGAGCAGCCCGAGCCTCGGTGTTCACAGCCATGGATGAAGTTCAACTAACAACTAACATTTGTTCGGTGATGGGTATTGTTGTTATAAATACGCTGTGCCTCCTTTCACGTGCAGATTTGCTGTGTATTTTGTACATTTGCTGTCATAACGTGGGGTCGAAATGGAAGTCGCAGAAGCACGTGCCACGTCGGAATTGCACTCAACGAACCCAGTTGGACTACCTGTCCCGTTAGAACAAACATTGCTAGTATACTGTGACCCATTACTCAGAGTGGAAGAGGCCTCTAGTACTGCCAGTCATTCATGGCGGGGACCCAAACCGCTACAGCGCGCTTCGGCACAAGTTTTTTGCCACAACACGGTCTTTTCTTCGGTAAAGTCTTCTGTCCGATGTGCCTTACATGAAGTCACTTCGTCGAAAAAAAAATTGGTCCAGAAGGAAATTGTTAAAACCTACCTGTGAGTGCTGGTATTCTCTGGAACTGCTGTAATTCAAAGTTTTATCAAGTCCAATCGAAATAAGCTTCAAGCTTAAGCCTTCCTCGAGTGCTCGTATCTTGACCATTAGATTTCTTTTTGGAATGCGCCCATATTGTCAATCCCCAAAGCGCCCGTTGCATCAACATATACTATATCTGGACTTCGAAACATGATGCGACCGGTCAATACGCGTGAATATATCGTACCATTGTCGCAACCCAGACAGAATTTTACCGCAGGCTTCCGCCCATCCGTGGCATAGTCAACAATCTAGCCCTTGATTATTTCACGTGAACGACAAGACATGTCACTGGTGGTTGGAAAATTACCTGGTAGCAAGGTACTACCAGCCTTTTTTCCTTTGTGTTTCAGGTACTATTGACAAAACACGAGATTTTGATTCAAGTTGTAGTCGATATTGTATCCCACTAGTACCCATCAATGACGTCTTTTACCTGTGCCCACGGACTGAGTCGAGTCATCCTGTTTGAACATTCATTCAAGTGTATACGTACCCTTTTCTTGTTACGATGCTGTCATTGTCTTATGTCCGACAACAGGATTATATCACTCAGGTCCCGAATGTTGAATAACCAAATGGATCGTGTTTCCATGGCCGCTTAATTTCATTCTCATCATAAAGTCAGACATTTTTATACTGTGGATAGATATAAGTGTAGGTCGCAAAGTTATCATCCTCCACGCATCTTATTTGAAACTCTCCATACGCAATGCCTTCGTCGGACGAACCTGCTTTCCCGCCTCATGACAATGTTCGAGTCAATGGGTAGGCTTTCATTCTCGATTCATAAGTGACCTGTCTTATGCCACATAGCATGATGTTCAAGCTTGCCGATATTGAGGCAAAGCTGATTGAACAAAGAAATTTGTTGATTAGACTGATGGACGACTTTGAGAACCTCAAGAAACGTTATGTGAGTCTCTGGCTGCCCTTGTGAATAGAGACGCAACATTGCTAACGAAAGCTCTTAAGCCGGACGAGAAGACTTCAGCTCGCACGAAGGATAGTTTGGCAACCGTCAAGTTTGCTATTGATTCCACTTTGGCCAAAGCTGCTTCGATAGATAACCGGGCCGTCGTTAAGGCCTTACTCGAATGACGGCTAAGAACATTCTCAGTGCTAGTCTCACCAGACAATTTTCTTAGCTATCGGAATGTATTCTAATCTGCGCTGTACCATTATGACTTTGACATACGAAGATTTTGTACGTGATACTATTAGAGGGAAGATTCAAGCACAACAAACAGTCAGCCTAGTTCGTCCTACCGAGAAATTCCTTATCACCTGGACCGTCACCCGCTATTACCGGCGATGTAGTGAATTGACTAAGCTCCGTGTATCATTGGGGAAGATCTTCGGACAATCAAGGCAGTACATCGAATGCAGGGCACATGATGATGCAAAGTCTGGATATACCTCAACTTGCGAAGTTCACGCATGATAAATTGCTTGAAATAGTGGTTTCCTCGGCAATGGCTACATATACTGAGGCCAATAAAGAGCAGTTGCCGAACTCTTCGGTTATCTGGCTTCGCTCTAGCTAGATTTAAACACTCAGGTATGGGTGTGGCGCTGAGTGTGATTTATACGTAATATGTTATGCCACTTCCAAAGTCTTCTTTCATAGCTTTAAATCATAGCTGCCCTGTTTTATGAGAAAAAAAGTCTCGTATTATGTGGCTCAATTTTTGCAATGCATAAGAGCTCGATCGTCGATTTGTGTCCTCTCGGTCATATCTACGAGATCAATTATATTGCGAGAAGAACTTTTGTTTCCTACTTCCTCGGTCTGTAAACGTCGTTGCACGCTCACAGAAGTGGATCTGTCATCTACAGGAGAGAGCGCGCGTCCTCACCTTACGTTTGTATTCAAACGCATGGCGTACACACTTCTTCCCAGAATACTCTGACAATCGCTGTATGCCACATGTGGAGGTTCCAGAATTCCGTGTATGACTCATACCTCGGATCGAATCAACGTTTTGCAGAGAGAAGGTCGAGATCTGCAATCAAATAAGTATCTCACCTCACACATGGGTAACACACGATGACTTGATTTCATATCAAGCCGACGCGCCCAGTCCATCTACAGATTGACACATATACAATTTCTGGTGGATGTGTAAATTAGGCGTGATGCGCGCGTCTTATTTGCGGGGTTGAAACATGCGGAAATTGAGGGGATGGCGATTAGAAGCAGCTTGGGTGTAGGGTGAGTACACACTTCTGTGGAAGAAGTCAGATTTATTGACAAACGAAATCTGAGCAGCTGGCTGTTAGCAACGCTGAGAACGGTTGTTTGGATGTGTGCCGCTCCGTTCTTCTCGTCGGATGCAAACTTTGAGTGACAGATTAGCTAGAAGCACGAGCGCTGGTATTAATGGATATCACAAGTAGGGCAGGTGGATAGATGTTCTAAACCGACCTACTATCCGAATCAGATACAAAAGTTGAAGTCTGGACAAAGATACTAAGCGCCGAGCTCTTCGTCCGTACTAATAGGGAAACGGAGAGATCGAATACGAGTATGGTAGTGCACAATCATGCAAATTTAGGCGCTAGCTCCAAAGGTGTTTATCAGCGATCGACGTGCGGTAGATACGGATTCTAGACAAATCCAATGTACTAGGTAACCAAAGTAGCGTAGTTTGGTAAATAGCAAGTATGTACACACCTCAGTATCGTGCACGTCAATGCAGTACGAACTGAGGTGTGGCGAAGAATAAAAAACATTTTAAGGGGGGCGTAGCCGAACTCACATGACCAACGCTCCTTGCTCTCCTGACTCCTATTTGAGGAGACATGGCTCTCCTTTGACAGTGTTCGCTCTGTTGTTCTTGTTAGCCAATCTCCTCCATGGAGATCCGACGATTCGGAAATGAAAGGGCCGTCATCAAGGCTGAAACTTGATTGTCCAGAATAGCTTGATGCGGTGCGGACGTATGCAAAAAAAATGAAAGGTTAGGGAGAAGACTGGTTGATATTGATTGATGATGTACACAGGTGAGCAGTCACCTGTTTTGAGAGGTCGACAATAATTTGTCGGCGTAAAGATTTTTTTAATAATATTGTCGCGGATAAATCCTGTTGTTTTTCCTTTCAGAGATGTATTGATATTGATAGAACGGACATCAGGACATCAGGAATAAAGTCAAGACAAGGAGATATGCCAAAGCAGGATGGTTGTCAAGATGGTCAAGTAGGAGCGGAAAGTCATAAAGCCACAAAAACTGAGATGAGCGGTCTGTGCAGAGGCAGCCCGAGGGATTGATACGAAGACATTGTTCAGTCTCTTGTTCGTAGTGTCGTGATTGATCTCACTAGAGCGACAGACAAACCGTTTGCGCAGATCCAAATCAAGGCGAATGAGACCGAGACTGGGTCAAAATCTGTCCTTCGAATAACCTCAATAACCACAGATGCTGTAGGTACTGATCTGTGGTATAGTCAGTGACTGTACGAAATGTGTAAGTAGGTTCAGCTTACCCTCAGCTTGTGTAAACTGAAGGTGTCCAGTAGTAGAGTCAGTGAGCGTAAGAATGGAATGTGATATATCAAAAGGAGATGTGATATTGAGATTTCAAGGCACGCTTATGATGTGTATTCGCAACAGACCGAGAACAGGATCTCCGCGCATGTAGGTTTTTTACTGGTGGAAAGGGTAGTGCAAGGGTGGGCGTGAAGTTCAAAATAGCTCAGCGTGGGAACCTTCATCATTTTGACTTTGAAAGCTGTCGCGTCTTTTGTTCTTGTTGCCACCTCACTACAGCGACAGGAAAGAGACATATCAAAGCGAAAGAAAACAAATGGCCCATAGGCGTGGATAGTTGCTGGCTTTCCTAGTTGGGCCATGGCTGTGAGTTTGAATAGCTATGGTTCTTAGAAGAGAATAATAAGAGGCAATTGTTCGAAAACGGATGGCTATTATCTCTCTATTGATTGAACGAACGGGTGTGAAAGGAAGACAAAGGCGTGGACAAAGGAAGGCCAATCTCATCATATGCGTGATGACGAATATTGCGGCCCATCTGCCCTGTGTTTAGAGTGAGAGACAGCAACTCCTGCTGTGTTATGTGCATACAAATTAAAAAATCGAGCAACCTGTCCCCGTCCAATAAACTATGAGCTCATTTGATTTAAAGTCAAGTCCAAATGTCATCGAAAAAAGTTATAAAAGACTGGGTTATTCCGCGTTCGGGCAGAACGGTTCAGGAACAGGTGACCGCCATCACCTTGACGACATCGGGAACAAAGCGAACCTGATGCAGCAAGTTGGGCAGGCGCTGGCCTCGAGGCAGATGCGCACAGTAAATCAGATAGGGGGTTCGAGTAGGTTGCGGTATACAGGCCAGAGCGTATGATCTGGGCTTGGTGGGGCCATGATGGGGGTGGAGAATAGAGAGGAAGACAAAAGTAGACGATCAGGAGAACCCTAACCCGAGTTGTGGCCCACGTCAAAGAAATCTTTATTTATTGCTGTCAGACGCAAGGGGTTGTTCCTGCTTTCCTCTCTTTACAGACGGCGTTCGCGTAGCTTATAACGCTACCGAACACGCTTAATGACAGAACGCCATGATGGCTACAGTTCATGTACTAGGTGAGCCAGACGACGCGTCAAAGGTCCCTGCTAACACAGCGATCTAGCTCCTTCAGACAACTGGGACGACGACTTCGAGTTCAACCCTTTATCGAGGACAAATAATAAAACGACCACGAATGACGCTATGATACACGACAAGGATGTCCATCGGATGTCCATTGCCAGCTCAGACTGGGATCACGACAGCGACGACCACCATCAAACGAAAACCAACACGATTCTCGAAGACAGAACAAATACAATGGATTTGTCCTCAGAGTGGATCGAACCAGGACCTTCAACGCCGCGTCGAGCGGACAACGCAGAGAACTGGGACGACGACTTTGAGGACTCGCCTGTTCGAAAGGCGTTTCCATCATCGCCAGGTATAGACAAAGCCTCGCCATTGCGTTTACGACGCAAACAGCCGCAACAGCCGCAACAGCCACGGCCAGAGAGCTGGGACGACGAGTTCGAGGCAGAGGAAGCCCAAGGACTGCACTCGGACGACGATATGGGATACGTTGAGCGCGACGAGGAGGACCGGACTGTCACGGCCCGCCCTCACCGCTCGCCTGCACGTCTTTCCAATCCACCACCGCCCGTTCCTGCTATTCCCCTGCCTTTCCTTCTGCCTAGCTCGGCTTCCGGACCGAGCCCCTTCCCCCGCTCCCCAACGTCGTCCGTCTTCTCGGTCCCGACAGCCCGCCCGCCGTCCTCGGCATTTACCGTTACCTCCACGACACACTTGCGCCCGTCAACTTCCCGGTCGTCCAGCGCATTTGACGCGTTCCCTCCCTCCCCACCAGTACATAGAGAGCGTGAACGCAGGAGACTGAGGAAGAAGAGCAGGCCTCAGGGCAACACTATAGAGTTGGGTGTCATACGAGGGGAAGAGAGCGAGGGAGATGTTCGCCCGACTACACCGCCGCCTGCCGCCCAAAGCGTGCCTGCGACTCCAAATAGCAGTGGCGGAGCAGGTGCACTACTCAGTCGTATTGGAAGCATGAAGAAATGGGGTGTCAGGAGGAGAAAGGGGAGCACGGCTCCGAGCGAAACTGGTTAGTAAATTGCGCCACGTCCCGTGACCGTTCAATCCATTAACAGTATTTACAGAAACTCGCGATATTATTACGCCACGCTCCGCCCGCCCTCAGAGCCAAGCGTCCATCTCTTCCATCTCGTCCTCTGCTTCGTCTCACGCACAACATCAACACCGGGAAGATCCCCCGGCACCACCCCTTTCTCAATCAGGGAGACGCTCATCTACCGTTGGACCGGGTCCGTCGTGGTTTTTTCGGTCTACTTCCAGCCCTTTTAGGCGGGGCAGCACGAGCGAAGTAGATCTTTCGGTTCAACCTGTTCAACCGCAAACACCAACGAAAAAGCAGCATCCAAAGCCAGATGAGGGTACCCCTTCCAGGCTCGTCAAGCGGAAGAGCCGAGGCTTTGTGCAGCTTAAGCTTGGACTCAGTGCAATCGGAGGACATGGAGATGATCGGAATGAGGGAGGAATAGAAAAATCTAAGGAGAGGACGGAGGAGAAGTATAGCGGGCTGGGACTTGGACGTGCCACTGAGAGTGGCAAAGGAAAAGAGAGCAGTGTGCCTCCGGGCGAAAAACAGACGGTGGAAGAAAAGGAGGGATCACGGTCGTTTATGGGCTCCGTCCGACGTCTCAGCCTCGCTGGTCGGCATAGACGCACCAAGAGCGGAGTTTCTTTGCAAAACGTCGTAGGACTCCTGGACATCGTCGGCTTTGGTAATGGGATAAGAGACGAGAATATTACTCCTACACCGGAGAGCGTCACTGCTCGCAAGGAGACAAAAACAGTTCCCGTTACGCCTTCAAAAACCCCGACTCCGAAATCCCCACCAGGGAAGCCGCTCCTCCCACCCATTGAACTCCAACCGCCTTCGCCACCCAGCGTGCGACCTGCAGCGCCGGGGCCTGACAAAACCAGACCCCGTGTCGCAGAACCTCTGTTTTCTCCAAATGGATCTCTCCCTACAGTGTCGAGCAATGCATCGCTTTCTTCACCAGCACCGTCGACCTCGACTTCGATGTCGCCTTCGCGAAAGTACCTCCCGTCAATTGGATCGCCTCAATCAGTTTCTTTGGGACGGTCGAGTATTGGTCCCGAGGTTGTCATAGCGAATGCAGCTGGACTGCGGAGAAGCTCTTTGGGAGATTTGAAGATCCCTGAGAGGATCAGTCAAGCACAGGTAGGGTTGAGGAAGGATATGGAACGGGTGAGGGAGTTTGCTTCTGGTGTCGAGAGTAGGTGTTTTTCTTCTTTACCTGGTCAGGGATGAAGTTGACCTTGTCTGTTTCTCTTTTATAGAACTCAAGGCACTGCAAGCTACATACGAAAAATTGGTGACCCAAGTACAAAACCTTCTTGATCAACAACATCACCAGCA
Organism: Macrolepiota albuminosa; assembly: GCA_027475525.1. NCBI lineage: Eukaryota > Fungi > Basidiomycota > Agaricomycetes > Agaricales > Agaricaceae > Macrolepiota > Macrolepiota albuminosa. The sequence goes on from JAMWFC010000108.1 coordinate 434,590, forward strand.
GCAGCAGCAGCAACTTGCGAGGCAACAGCAGCTCGTGAATCAACAACAACCCGAAATTACACGGTCTGCCACACGGCCTTCTACGCCTAGTTTTTTCGCCAACCTCCCCCGTCCCCTATCACGCAACCGGTCCCGGTCTACCACGAAACCGCCACCTCCATCTGCAAGCAGTCTCTCCCTCGCAGCAAGTCTAGCACCAGTCTCTCTTCCGGTACTCGTCTCGACCCCTCCCGTTCCTGCAGTGAACGCATATAAGCAGCTCGCTTCGGCGTACTACACCATCCGCTCCAAATACCGCATATCATGGGAGTGCGCCGAGCTCCTCATTGAGCTTGGATCAGGCAACAACGCTTCTGATCGTGGGCCAACACCTAGTGTATCGGTGCCTGTAATGCCTCTGTCTCCGGTACACAAAACAGGGCGCGAGCGTGCGATTACGCTTAACGGGGAAGATTCAAAGACCCCGACGCCGATCACCGGACAGTGCCCCCCGCCGCCGCCGGTGCCGTCGCCTGGGATTGGGAAGGCCGGATGGCGCGCGTCGACGGGCAAGCATGATCTCAGTCAGCGGCAGTTGGTGTTGTTGAAGGAGATTTTGAGCGGGGGTGATGGGAGTGGCGCGGAGGATATCTCGATTCCAGAGGAAAGTGTTAATGTGAATAGGGAGTGGAGGTGGGGGAAGGATGGGATGAACAGCACGCTGACGTTGCCTTCGGAGAGTAGTTCTGCTGTTGTTGAGGTGGATGCGGGCACGGATGCTGCGGGTGAGGCAAAGCAGAAGGGGAAGCTAAAAAAGAAGAGAAGAGCGAGTCGGCTGAGGATGTTGGGGTTGAGGGATATTTTGAGGAGTTTTACGAGGTCGCAGGATCAGGAGAATGTGAATGCGAGTGCGAGTGTGAATGCCCCAACGCCCCCGCCCCCGCCGTCGGTGCCGCAGTCGACAACGTCGCTCAGCACGAGCGCCACGGACGATTCGATGGATAGCCATCTTTATCCGCACCGACGGGTATCGCCTTCGTATGGCCGCCGGCGTCCCCAAACTAGCTCTGGACCAGGAGAATTCATGCGTGCCAGTCGCCCCTCATCTCCGTATGCGCCTTCTCTCTATAACAAGTCGTCCCCACGCCGCCCGTCTCTTGCGTCCATCTTTCGTATCGGTCGAGGGAGCAAGCCCACCTCACCCGAGGTCCCGCCTGAGTCCCATACATCTTCTCGATCGACTTCGCGGCAGGATAGTAGTACAGGGGGGGAGGAGGAGGAGGATTGGGACCGCATGGATGATGCGGAGGATGAGATTGTTCTCGGCAATCTCCACCACGATGCGTCTGCGACTGTCCGGGGAAAGAAGAAGGCCCGAGTGCCAGGGCGTTCGCCGTACTTGCAGGACGGGTATCCATCGCTGCCGTCTCTGCCTGGTCGCACGGTGACGCCAAAGCGCTCGGTCAGCGGATCGCAGTCGTCTATATGGGGCGAAGCGTCCACTCGTTCGACGGGCAATGGGAGTGGGGGATACAGTGGACTTGGAAGCGGTGGAACGCCGCCGCTTTCTCGCGTTACCAAGTTGTCTAATGTCGAGGAAGATGCCAAGTCGGGATGTGCGCCTCAAAATTACCGGCCCTATCATCGGCCCCCGCCTCGGGCGTCGTCGCGCTCGAGCTTCAACCGCCCGCCTACGATGAAGAGCGGGTCCGTGAGGTCGATGCCACCTCACCCTATAACGAATGGGTTACCCGATCCGACGCTGGCGATGACGCCGGAGAATATTAGACCGTTGTTGGAGAATGCGAGGGGGGTGCATACAAAGCTTGTTGAGTGCATTGCGGAGGTAAAGGCGTTGCTGGAGTCTTATCCACAGACTTAGGGAGCAGTGTGTTTGTTACTCTCTCTTTTTCTTGTTGGCTTTCTTAAGTTATTTTTCCATCCAATTGCCATATATCACACTAGTCAGTTGATATCGTATATCTTTTCATCCGTCCATACCTCCACTGCTGTCGTTCTGTCGTAGATCTGGTTGCATTTGCTCTCTTGTACACCACCTTGTCCAGTACATACGTACATGTATATATCAAGTCTTGTTTCTGTTGAGGTATGCATGTCCTATCATGCACCTTACAGCTACCCAAGGAAAAACAAGTACGAGGCGTGGATGTATGTCTTTCCTATCCCTGCCTCTTTTTTCCCTTTCAGCCTTACATCGTCCACAGAGAATCCACATCCCTAGACGATTCCTGTGATCACATCAAAGCAATCCCTGTGGTTTGATGAACAAGAGTAATTTCCAGAATTGTTGGCTATTTTAGGCTGGTGTATGTTTTTATTGTTTTTTTTTTTTAAGTGGCTTCTGATTTTGTGCGCTATATGTCGTTTTTTTTAAACACTTGCATTCTAGGCCCCAGAAAATCTGCAAGCACGGTGAATCCGAGAAATTCTCAGTCGTACCTCGAGGGAGTCATTTTTACGGCCATTAGCGACCTGTGGTTCTATGTACGGATTGCTTGTGCGCAAAGGAGAATCGAGATGCAGCGGCGACTGGAGCGCGTGATACGTGATATCGTTACCATCCACCCCTTTACAGTGCTTACAAACGCTTTATAGATAGCAGATTGGAATTGAATGAAATCAAAAATAGAGATCAGAAAGCCAGAACGAATTTGCAAAAGCCTATCAAAGCCTATATAAGCCTTTACTCCATGTACTATTATTACTTGACGCTATGTGACTGAGAAGGGTCAACGCCGACGGCTGGATGGATGGAAGATTTCAACACTCTGAGAGAAGATAGGCGATATGTACGTACTTATATAGCCAATAACACCTTCTGGCCAGTCGTCATGGATCGATTCAATGCTAAACACAAGTCGTGAGCTTCTGCCTTCAATGAATAGTGCGGACTCACTCAACAACGGGGTTAAAGCCAGCTTGGCTTGCCGCCATATACACCGAGTCATCGAGGTCAAATATCCTAACATTTGTATTCGTGTTATAAGGCGGCTGCATTCCGATGATTGTGGTCCACCCGTCAGTGAAGAAAACTTGTCCGACATGCGAAACTTGAGAGGAGGCAGAGGAAGAGGTGTGAACCATGAGGTTGATGTGGTTAGCACCTTTGGACGTAAATCCAGGGAAGATCGTCTGGAACTCGACGATTCCGTTAGACCCTGCAGGAGAGGCGCCCCTCAAGAATGTGCCGTATTCTCCTTGAGCGTTAGCTATACTTCAACATTAGAGCAATATAAGTAGTTTGCACGTCTTGACTGACCAGACCAAATTTCGACCATGACATTTGGAAGGGGTTCGCAAGTCGTGACATCAAGAATTCCAATATCGAGGGTTAAGGCAATTCCTCTTGAATCTCTTTCAGAAACTTGGGCTAAGTCCAAGCTATATGACTTACACTTGACCGTCTGTTACATCCTGTCGCACAGGCTAAAATAAAGAGTCAAGACAGAAGCTAGGTATTATACCAGGACTTATACCGGATTGCTCGTGTAATCCTCTGCAATGCAAGAAGTCAGCTTCGAATCATCGCATCTATGGTCTTTGAGCTATGATTTACCAAGTTCGGCTTCGGGAGCCAGGATGCACGTTGTCTACAGAAAAGTGAGTAACGAAAGTCTCTTCATGAACCTAGCTCACATTAAGGAGAGTCGGGTAGAATGATCTTTTAGCGCTACGCTGACCACGACGAGCGATATTGAAAGCAGCAGCTTCGCTAGAACAGTCGCGGCGAATGGTTTTCGCAACTGTTCCAGCTACAGGGGATGCTAGATAGACTGATATAAGCCCTAATGCCGCAACAATGATAGCGTGCTACCACTTGCCGGACACGACACCACAGAGGGCCGCGAAGGAGGCAATCAGTGTAGACGAGATATGCATATGGGAGAAGAAAGCAGTCGAATGTTGCCACTGGATTCAAGTCTTAGAGGGCTTTATACTTCAGAGCATGATCTAAAAATATGACCAAGGTAAGAGACAGGCGAGACGCGCAAGATTGATTTCCTGTGCATATGGTCCATTATTACGTGGCGAGCTTAGGGAGGTTCACAGTGTGGGGTGAAACAGGCCGTAGTTGACATTGTGGAGAGTTTTTTTTTTTTTACGAAAATGCCCCAGTTCTGGTTTGTTGGACAGCGTATTCTTGGACATCGGGACTCGTCCCGTAGATGATGTACACTTCTTGTGCATATGGCACATGTTACGTGGCGGGATCAGAGAGGTTCCAGCTGTTTGTCGAGATATATCACATTGACGTTACAAGAGTATATTTACAGGGAAAGCGCCACTGGTGGTTATATCGAGGAACGAATTCGGATAAATTTGTGCTTCTTTGGAGTTAAGCGTGGATGTCTCCTTTCCTCATCAGGAATAATCCGTTAGGGCGATAGGGTGTACGATCTAAATCTGACACGCACTACTGAGCGCAGGTGGGGGGTATTTTAAATATAGACACTCCAAATGTGTGTCCTCGTGTCAATGTATTCGGCATCAGTATGGACTCCATCGACAGGAGAGCGTTCCTTACACAGTGCACGTAAGCATCTACATATTACATCTTCTCCACCCCCGAAAACATGATCAAACTTTCTACGGTTGTCTGCCTGTGACTCCTTACATAATGCAGTGCCAGCAAATATGTAGAACCTTCAGGTATCTGCTTGAGCTTCAATATACATGGGCCAATTGTTTAAACTATTCAACCTTGACAACTCCGTGCATGTGTCTAGTTGCGTTGGCGGCAAGTTTGGGGAGTTCTACTTCACTCCCATGCCGAACACCGAGGTCTTGAGCGCTCTATGGAGTCCTAACGAAAATGAAAAACGGGTTTCGGTACTACCTTTGAATGAGGCAGAAGGCTTGTCTTTTCCAAAGAAGTGAGTAATTATTATCCCTTTTTGAGTGTCGCTCAAATTTTCTCCGACAGGTCTAACGAAAATTTATCGAAGGGGCCTATGAACCAACTTCCAAATGAGGTTATTGGTATAATCATGCGCAAAGTACTTGATTTTTCGGACCTTATCAGTCTCATGGTGACTTGTCAACGTTATTGGGAGTCGGGACGGCGCCATCTTGAAAGATTACTTGAAGATTCAATCGTTGTCTCGTGGGCTGGTGATCGACTCATATGTTTGGGTAACGCAGAGATAGATGATCTACCAGAGGGAATGCTGACGGACTCAGAAGTAGAGCGTCTCGAACTGTTGTATGATCATGAGATTGAGTCATTGTGGGACGCATTACTCCGTTTTCCGCGACCGCGTTCATTAAGACCTATGCGCTCAAGAAATTCAACAGCCCATTCTGTCTTTGACTTATACTACAGACTCTACGAATCGCGAGGGGGGAGATGGCACCAGTATTACGAAACCCGTGACGTTCTGAAAAGGCTCATTCTTATCACGGACCTGGATCCTGCTGACTTCTTCAGTGGGTGTATAATCCTTCGCAATTTGACAACCAAGGAGTATGTTCGAGGGGATGCTATCACGGAGGCATGGAACATGCCGGACAAGCCATGGCTTGAAGGGATGGGATTTGAACATGTGCTTTATATTCGAACGACCTGGTCCTCTGATCCAGGCCTCGCTTGCATCTACGATGGTCCATTGCAAATTCATCGAGGAGTTTGGGCTGGCCATCGATTTGATGTCACTTACATAGGGAGTGTTGAAGACAAGGAAGGGGTTGCAGTTGATAGTTGGAAGGATGCCACGAAGGAAGTAATTAATGAAGTGATGGAGATATGGGAGCCTGAAGGCCTGTATGAACTCAATCTTTAAGCTGTATTATATGTGTTGAATAACAGGGCATATATGAGCTGTGATGTGTTTTTTTGGCTTTGTTGATCCAACCTCAACCTCACTTCATTTGGTTAAGGCCTTGCTTTTTAAGTAGATTTTAGCACCACTGTTCGCATTTCTCTTTGCAGATCCAATTTCACTATGGTACAAGCCATTGCACCAAAGGCACTATATGTCTCTAATTTGACCATCTGCCTCATCTCTATCAGTTGTATCTTGATCAATAACAAAACTTATTCATGCTTTGACAATCAATGAAGAAGTCCACATAATTGACTGCAAAACTCAATCCACCATTGCAAGGGGCCCTCTTTCAAAGAAGCAAGGACTCTATATAGTGAACCTGTCAGATGCAAATATTGAACACACATATACAACTGTCAACATAGAGACTTGGTACAGTACTGTCATCTCAGCTATGCAAACTACCATGACATACAACAGCTAGCCTGTGATCAAAGGATCAAAAGTATGCTCACCTCCTCCCCATCAAAATGCAACAGCTGTATCTTGGGAAAACAGATGCATACTTCTGTTCCAAAGAGATGGTTGGAAGGGCATAAGGCAATGGAGAAGTTAAGAATTGTATAGGTGGATCTGTTTGGTCCAGTAAAAGTTTGATCAAGGTCAGGGAACCACTACATAGTAGACATATTGGATGACTGTACAAACATGCCATGGTCTATCCCATTAAAATGCAAAGAAGATGCCTTTTCTGCACTGCAGGCCTGGGAGAAAGCTTGTGAAAATGGGCTGGATTGAAAATTGGCAAGTATCAAACTAGCTTTGACAGTGAACCATGCAGCAGTGAAATAGATACATGGCTCAGCTCAAGAGGCATAACAAGAGAACGTAGTGCTCTGCATACATTGGCTTAAATTGAAAAAGTCAAACACATGCATAGAACATTCATAGGAAAAGCCAGGACAATGAGGATCAATGCAAAATGCCTAGAATTTTTGTGACAAATTCTATGACAGCAGCACACCTTTATGCAAAAACACCCACTAAGTCACTCAGCGGCCAAACTCCTTATGAAAGATGGTTCAAATGTGTTCCTGACTACTCCTACATATGAGAAATTGTAAGGGCAACCTCTGGAGGCTATGGCTCAGTCACACAGCTGGTAGAGGAAGATCTAAAGTGTATTAGAGTAGATACTAACAATATCATAATAACTAATCACCTGGCAGAGAGAGATCTAAAGCGAACAAGTCTAGGGATTTCCTATGCCAGGTTGGATGCTTCTGGGACCTCTGAAGCATGGAAAACAATTGTACAGGACAACAAAACCTTAAAAACTCAAAAATTGCCTAAACAAACAAGTACACAAACAAGGCAGGAAAACTCCAGACTTTGGAGGTCATAAAGGCAAACTCTGGCTTATATAAGTGGTTTGTATGCAGTGCTGAAGGACACACACTTGTCTAAATGATAGCTAAAGAACCAGAGCACTTCAAGGGCTGAGAATAATACTAATAGATAATATTGAAAGAATAGCAGTGAGATAAAAGAATGACAGCAGAAATAAGAAAATGAATAAAGGGAGAATGAAGGAATAAAGAATGAAAGAAGAAAGAAATGAGGAAACCCCTGACAGAGATAGGGTGCAGAGCATTTGTTTTGATCTCAAGTTATAATTCAAAAATATCACCATGATCAATCAAAGTGGTTTTGATTGGCTATAGACAGAGCTCTAAGACATATAGATGCTGGGAAAATAAGAACCAAAAGGTGTATCAGTCACCCACATTAAGTTCATCAAACAGCACAAAACCTCATCTAAGACTACACCACTTCATACTGCACAGACTCACACACCTTCCAAACCTCCAATCTTGTCTCTCTAGAAAGTCAAAGACTCCTTGCCTACTATGCCACAAGATCACAATGATGATCTGAGCCAACTTGATGTGGAGATCAATATACCAGACTCAATTTCACAGCTCTGAGAAGACATTATCATGATTTCATAAAGGTCAAACTGTATATATGTCAACCCACAGAGAAAGCCATGAACAATGACAACAGACTGCCCACAAGGATAGAGAGAACAATAGAAGAAGAGCAAGTGCCAGGAGAACAAAAAAGAGGGCAGAAAAAAGGCAAGTAAGAACTGTGCAACTCACAAATGACAAACTAGCATAGCCACAGGCATCCACTGTTCTGGCAATGCCCATAGGAGAACAGGCACTTGAACCTACAAGAGATGAAACAGAGATCAATCTTGATTGCATACTGGCTGCAATCTTGCTCTCTTAGAATGTTGAACTGCTAAACATAGAGGAGGAGCCAAACATCTGAAAAGAAGCACAGCAAAGGCCAGACATGGAGAAATGAGAAAAATCCTACAGAGAGGAGGTGCAGTTGCTGAAAAACATGGGTGTGTATTAACTTATCCTGAGGTTAGAAGTTCTACACAGACAAAAAGTATAAAAAAGAGCAGCCCATTTTCAAAATAAAGAGGGGGGACAAAAATGGGAAAGCAGTTTGTTACAAGATGCACCTGGTGTTTAAGGAGTATGAGCAGATATACAGGCAACATTATAGTAAAACCACTTCACCAACTGTGCATAAGGAGTCATGACAGATATTACTGCATATTGTGTCATCAAAAGGATGGGACACAACACAGATCAATATGAAAACTGCATTTCTGTATAGTATACTCCCTGATGATAAGGTTCAATACATAAAGCAACTTGAAGGATTTAAAAAACTGGGTAAGGAGACCTAGGTGTGCAAACTTCTGCAAAGACTCTATGGCATGAAGCAAGCAGGTCAAATATGAAACAAAATACTGAACAAGTAGATGGTCATGTGAGGGTTTATACATCTATTCTGCAAATCTTGCATCTATTACAGGAGGTCTAGAACAGGCGCTGTTATAGCTACAGTCCACATCAACAATTTTCTTTATCTCTCTATGGCAGACTCAAAAGGGTAAAATAAATGCTTTAAAACACAAATGCATGAATCCTGGACAATCACAGACCTGGGCAGACCAAAGCATATTGTAAAATAAAATAAATAGAATGACAGCAACCACATTGTATCTCTATTCCAATTGGCCTTCATTGAGCAAATGGTTCACTAGTTTAGTTAAAAGAACATGTACTCATTGTCACTATCCATGGATCTGGAACTAAAGCTCAGATACACCAAGCCTAAATCTCTGACTCAGGAGGAGAAAGCCAGAATAGCAAAACTACCATACAAATCACTGGTGGGCTGTCTGTTGTACATTGCCATAGGTACTAGACAAGATATTGCCTTCACAGTTCAACAGTTATCCCAATTCTTAGACAGTTATGACTCATCTTACTAGAATGCAAGCATACAACTTTTCTGTTATCTTAAAGGCACAAAAGACCTCACAGTCTATCTTGGCAGCTCCTCAATCACACTTCTAAGATTTACAGATGCAGACTGGGCAAGTTGTCTGGATACCAGGAGGAGCATTAGCAGTTGTGCTAGTCACTGGAGACAGGAGCAATATCATGGTCTGTATAAAAGCAAAAGTGTAAGGGCGACCTCTAGAGGCTGTGGCTCAGTCACACAGCTGGCAGAGGGAGATCCAAAGTGTATTAGAATATATACTGACAATATCAAGGTAGCTACTCACCTGGCAGAGGGAGATCCAAAGAGAACAAGTCTAGGGATTCCCTATGCCAGGTTGGACGCTTCTGGGGCTTCTGAAGGGTGGGAAACAACTGTACAGTACAACAAAACCTTAAAAACTCAAAAATTGCCTACACAAACATTGTACAAATAAGGGGCAAACTCTGGCAAACTCTGGCTTATATAAGTGGTCTGGAAGCGGTGCTGAGTGGGCCCACACTTGTCTGAATGGTGGCTAAAGAACCAGAGCATCTCAAGGGCTGAGAGTAGTACTAACAGATAGTGTTGAAAGAATAGAAACAGTAAAATGAAATAATGTCAGAAGAAATAAGAGAATGAATGGAAGGAGAGTGAAGAGATAAGGAGTGAGAAAAGGAAGAAATGAGGAGTCCCCTGACAAAAAGACAGTAGTGACATCCTCATGTGAAGCTGAATATATAGCTGCCTACAAGTCTACATAGGAATGTATCTGGCTTAGAATGCTCTTGAAAGTGGTCAGCTGGGATTTTACTGAGAAATCAACAACCTTCTTCACCAATAATAAAGCAGCTATCACATTATCTGAAGATGCAACTGCCCATGCATAGATGAAGCACTTTGATATTAAATACCATTTCATCTGCAAATAAGCACAAACAGGAGAAATCATGATCAAATACATCAATATCAAAAAGGATGGGCTGCTGCAATGCATGGCAAGACCAAGGTCTACACAGTTGGATGTTATGGGAGATGTGACATGGCAATGCCAGCGCAGCAATACAGTGCAGAATAGCTTACAACCTAGGGAGAAATACAGACCACATTTGTGTATATATCAAAATCAAAAATGTATGTATTGCTGTTTGTAAGCATAAATTGAAAAAAATGTTTTGTAAATATATGAAAAAAACATAGAAATTTGAAAATTGTATTATTCAGTTATCTTTGTCATTCCTGTACACATAGAACATGTTGATGTTGACACAACTGCCATACAAGAATAGGTATATTCCTGTGCAATGCAGCTTTGAGTTTCTAGTCTGTAAAGAGGTTTTATTTAACAAAATACGCTGAAAACAGGCAACGAACCTGCTCATGCCTATTAATTAACTTAATCCTCCCCATAATCTCCTTGCAGCATGTGAATGCTTGAATAACAAGCGTGCACGCTGATCTAAATGTATGTTAATCTAATAGAGCCAAAAAAGAAGGCACAAAGATACATACTTCATACTCTGAACTACATCAGTCTCTTTGCCTTGATTTTTTTCAATTTTATTCAACAGGTCACCGTCAATAGTTTGAAAAACAGCATGGAAGGATTCATTGGAAGTCAATAAGTGATTCATGGATAGTGTTAGGACAAAATTGACATTTAATGTAGAGTTCAGGTTGAGCAATGTCTGGCACACCATGACAGTCCAAGTCATACATGACATCACTTATACACATTAGCATTACTTGCATTGGCTTTTAAATAGCCAACATTGGCCCCCTCATCATCCTTGGAGCATCTGCATGCAAGTTAAAGAAGTTCTTCATATTCTATAATCGAAATTATAAGTTCAATGTCTGGCATGCTGTGACAGTTTGAATCACACATGACAGCCACTAATATGCATTAGCATTGCTCGTGTTGGCTTTTAAACAGCCAATGTTGGCCCTCTTGTTGTCCTTGGAGCATCCACATACAAGTTAAAGAGGTTCTTCATGTCCTATAATCGAAATTATAAGTTCAATGTCTGGCATGCCATGATAGTTTGAATCACATGTCACGGCCACTAATATGCATCAGTGTTGCTCACATTGGCTTTTAAACAGCAAACATTGGCCTCCTAGTTGTCCTTGAAGCATCCATACATGAGTTAAATATGTTTTTAATGTCTTAGAATCAAAATTATGAGTTCAGGGTGCAAATAAAAGTCCTACATAACAGTTGACTACAAAATCCCATCCAGGCATCTGCATCGCTCCTATTGGCTTTTTATTAGCCCCTGCATTGTCCTTAGAGCATCTGCACATAGACTTGGGCTTTAATGCATGTCCTGGAGTCAAAATGATGAGTTCGGGTGCAGTTAACAAGTCCAATGCAGCATTTCATCACAAACACCTGCCCACACATCAGTAGCAGAAAGGTTCTCATTGTTTGGGCAGCAGGTGGCAAACAGGAGAGTGTAGGTTTGTTGTTCATAATAGATAAATTCCAGGTGTCCTGTAATTCTCAAGGAGTGTGTGATAATAGCATTTAAATCATCATACTTCAAACTCATATACATAGAGGGTATTGTGATATGTTTTCTATCATGGTCAAGGGTTAGGAGGTTGTTGTTTCCAGGTCATCATTTTTAAGAGCATGTATAGAGGTTGGTACAGAAAGTGAGTCTTCTGAGAGAATATAATGTAGTAAGATAAGTTGTCACCAGTGCTAGTCTAGACACTGAAGGTATGGCTGGGATAATGCGAAGCAGTGAACTCTACAGGCTCTAGCACAAATCTAGCACCAAAAGGATGGTCCTGGCCATATTCAAGGATTATGCGCAGTTCTATAGCTCTAGCACAAATTTAATACCCAGAGGATAGTCTTGACCATATCTATGCTTTTTACCATTATAATTTGCCAATATTGAATAGAAACTAACTTGTGTAAATGATTTTCTTCTCTACTGCATTTGGGAATAGAGGTGTAGAGTAGAAGATTGAGGGCAAAAAATGAAACTGGTAGCTCTGATCCCTTGATATCTAGTAGGATAATGGATAATATACAAATGTTTGTTATTAAGGAAAAGGAAAGGACAGCTTCGTGCCTCTGTCAATATCAAATCAGAGCTTTTTATTTTTTGTCTGAATCAGGTCTGATGATACCCTGTTGAGTTTCTACTTGTAATTCATCCTGAAAGATGGAGAAAACAGTATTATGGTTAGATAAGCTATGTTGCCTGCTTTGCTGCGATGTAGGCAGAATATGAATGCATCTGTGGAAGGAAGAAGAAGTGGGTAAATTTTTATACTTTATATTCTTCTAATGTGGGTGAGATGTAGGATATTCAATTACCAGCTTCAAAGCTTATAATCAGCTGTAATCCAATGATGTCAATGCTATTAAACATGGAAAGAATTAATAAGAACAAACTGCACCATAGTCCTGGAGACATGTAGAGCCCTTCATCTATATGCCGACTTTACTCACATTTGGGATTAGCTGCATATAACCTGCCAGAGGAACTATATGAAGTTTTTAGAACATATAATTGTGCAGGTAGGAGGAGACATACCTAGCACTTTGAATGCCAACAATGCACGCTTGAGACTCTATGACAAAACTGCTCATGGTTGCATGGAGATTGCTGCAGATCTGTCATGTCACATTATCTAAAGTCTTTCACTCCATTCTAGAATAAACCGCTAGTTCCAAAAACATGTTCCATCAGATTATGGTGGTCTTAGCTCCAGCAGCAAATGACAAATAATTGTATATATTTATTGTTGTTGTATAATTTGTGTTTGATTGTCCACATCTGTTCTTGTTCTGCAATTGTCACTATGAATGGTACAATGTCATTTCACCATCCTCGCCTCAATAACTCTAAGTTTTACAATCACTCATGGTATTCAGATGTTGTTCCTAACACTCATAACCTGTCTTCTTACTTTGACAGCACACCTGTGGTGGCAAGTTGATTAGATATTCTTTATGCATGCTTTGCTAACCTATTTAAAGCACTTGCACATGTGAATATTTCTCTTGCTAGCTGTTCAGACATATTCTCCATATTTTGAGATACTATAAATGATGTCCCTATTTATTGTGTACCAAAAAATAAGACACTCAAAGTCTTTTTCAAAGTTATTTTGTCATATCATGTACTCGACATATATATGCTTGTATGTGAGGATAAGATGTGCCCTTCATGAACCTCAGAGCTGATGATAGAGAATAGCTGTTCAGTAGGTTCATCCCTACTATCTATTTCATTGTTTGAGTTTGTGTTTTAGTCAGTAAACCCTTTAAACTCACTCCCAAATCTTATTGGAAAATTCCATAAAAACCTCATATAATATTTGAAAAAAATAAATGCCAAATCTAGAGGAGAACAACTGAGAGACCATCCCACTCCCAAGTTTATGGGTCCTTGCATGAAGCTGTACTCCAAACTCACTTCTCAGGTCAGCAATAAATGTGTTCAAAACACCATAATCAATCTTACTAGTGTGGCGTTACATCTGAGTTGTCTATTGAAGGTAATTTTAATTGAATAAGTGAATGAATGTCCATTAAAGTTGCCTCAGGGTAACCTTTATTTACCGTTCAATATCATAGCAATTGAAGATATCATTGTTGATGAGTATTTTCCTTCTTGTCCTTATTATAATGTCTGTTCATTGTCTTTATCATGTATAGCAAAAGCAGGTCTAGCGATCAAGACCAATTAAAATACCTCCATACCATGCATGGCAGTGCCATTGATGGGGCCAGTTCATATGGTTGCTCAACTATTATGCACAACTCCCTTTATTTAGCATTGCTTGTATTCCCCCTCATGTTACTCCTTCCTCACAAATATGGTACACTAACCAGTAAAGACTTCCTGCTACAGGTAAATTGATATACATTTTATTTTGTTTGAGCAGCTCTGATTGCTTTTAAAGCTTTGGAGGCATGTTAGTGGGCTGGAATGTCCACATATCATCATCAAGACAGATTGAGCATTGTAGAGTGTTGTTCTTGGCAGCTCAGAGTGGTGACCTGCTAACTAAGCTGTTATCTGCTTTGAATACTGTAACTGATAAAATCAACAAAGCAGCTACTGCTTGGATTGAAATCATATCTGTCCTTTCACCTTCTGAGAAGCGTCTATGTGATGCTTTGCATGTTGTTTTGACTGCTGCATCAACCACTTCAATGAGCAACAAAGCCAAACAAAATGATGATGCAAGCCTATTGTTTGGACCCATTCTATTCCTTGTTGACTTACCAGGACCCCCTAATTGCTCAGCAAGCCCATCAGATCATGTTGATATTCCTCATTCAACTATTGAGAACAAGCCTCATGGTAATAAGCAGTCTTTACCTACATGACCTGAAAATTTGGGCAATTCGACTGCTTTTCCAAATAGCATTATTGCTTTAGAGACCTTATGGACATGTCACCTGATATCTCCAATAACAATGCTGAGGATTCCCACCTTCACCCATCTCCTTGTACAGACGCACTCAATCATGTATTGGAAGACCCCACAGGATCCGAAAACCATAACCAGTTAACTAATGTACCTTCCTCTCCAAATAACGTCTGTGTCTTGGACGATGCTATAGACATGTTGCCTGTTATTTTGAATTGTGAAATTGAGGATTTCTCTGATCTGGACCCCATGGACATGGCACCCAACGTTTTGAATTGTAATGTTGAAAATTCCTCTGCAGGTGCTGGTGAGGTCAATCATACTAATTCCAATATGGCACCAACTACTAGGGCATTTCTTCCTAGTACAGAAGCACCAGATAAAGAACAGGTGACATCTGTAGTTACTAGTATTAGTTTACTAACTTTAGACAATGCCTCTGAGACAGCAGTTAACAACAATTTGCCTACTTCTAAACCAGCGATGACCATCAGCTCTGCTAAGACTTTGAAAGAAAAGCAGAAAAAATCAGTGCATATTGCGGCCAAAAACAAGCAATATAGTATGGCATCCTTGACGCCTAGGAAAAGAAAAAGAAATTATACAAGTAAGGCTCATGTAGACTCAGATAGTGCTAGCGAGCCTCCCATGATGGACTCAGATAGTGCTAGTGATTCCTCCAACGACTCTGCTAAAGTAACAGCAGTTGCTTCACCTCTTGAAAATGTTGAGATAAATTGAAAGTATATTGATCTGATCTTTGAGTCTATGGTAAGTTACTGTCTATGTGTTGATCAACTGGCTGTGATTCTAGGTTTAGGATAATGAGGATAGCCATACTGTCAAAGTTCCAAATTGTCTTGATCTCTCAGAATCATAGATTCTCTGTGAAGAGGACACTGTACAGATACCATTGTCTGGCAGTGATGGGATATTTGAATACACACCAAAATTTCATGTGTGTATATATTCTATTCTGTTCTAGTAGCCTTCTGTTCACTGCTCTGTAGCTCAACAGAGACCTTGTTTAGTTTTGCAGATTGTATGCTGCATCTGTTGCTCATTGGGATTGGCCCTCATCTATGAAGATGATGACTCAAACTAAGTATCACTCTTCCTCTCCACTTGTTCTCTCAAATACATTGATATCACATTCTTGTATTCTTGTTATTGGAGACCAGCATATTGACCTGAACTTCAATGCACACTCCTTATCAGACATATGCGTCTTGGACAATGTTATTCAGGTGCATGGTACATTTAAGCTCCTTTGTATTATTATTATTATCTTTAACTTTAATTCTTTTTCCTGCAGATTTCACCATATCTGGTACCAAACATTTAAAGCATGCAACCCCTTGAAATCTTTTAAGAACACTGGAATCTTTGTATCCAAGATCATTAAGTGCTTTGAATATTTCTGCCTCCTATTCTTGAGCGACTCAGCTGTCTGAGGAAAAGTTCAAGGTCACAGGTACTGTAAAGTGGACGATTTTTATCTAATTTCTGACATGCAATGAAATCTTGCATCCACCAGTGGCACCCACTATTACTGGCATATCGACGTCAATGGGTTTGCTACATTTGTTTTCATTGAGACTGGCGCAAAGTTGTGGTTTGTGGCAGCGCCCAAATCTGGAAATTATGATGACTTCAGAGCATGGGATCTCTACATTAACAATTTCTATACCAGAAAGCCAAACAATGAAAAGTGGGACGTTGAGCTCCTTGTTCTGCAGCTGGGTTCCATGCTGTTTGTCCTCTTTTCCTTGTCTTATTTACCGATAATGTATTATTATAGCATTATATACCCGTGTTTATCTCATGCTGTAGTTACTCCAATACCTACAATATGCTGTGGGGGTTATTTCTACAATACATCAACTCTTGCTGCCTCGATAATCAGCTTATATCACCATTATATTGCTTTGACATCAATATCCAACACAGACCATGGCCCTGCCTCAGATATGGTGCTGATGTGCCTCCTCACATATTTTGTATTTGTTCTTGTTAATTCAGTGACCGAACACAGTACATGAAGTCATTATCACATCTGTTTATATCATTCATGTATGTGCAGATTATAATAATAGTCATGTTCCAAACACAAACTCATGGGACAGCATGCTAATACTTCTTCATCTATGCAACTATTTTGAATTGCATGATGCACTTGTGTCTTCAGACTATGCTTGGAACAGCGATCTTTGATTTTTTGAGGTGTCCATCAAAATCCAGATCTACACGTGAAGGCTGATGTACTAGTTCTTCTCCAGTTACAAACTCAAAAGCAAGTCCAATGGCAGTATCATAATAGGTCTGCCTGCACTTGAATACATATTGTCTCAGTTTCTGGCTACCCATGCTTGTGTACTTATGCACTATAAAAAAATTGCATGGCTAAATCATATACATGGTTCTAATACAGACACCCCCCATCAACAACTTGTATCAACATCCAATCTATCCTCTATGATGGACCTGGCTGGAAGGCATATACCCTTGTCTGCCCACATCTTGATGCTTCCAATGTCAATCCTGCTGAATCAATGTTTGCCTGGAGAGGCAGCCAATACATTATTTGCAAAGTTCCAACGGTTGACTTCTGTGAGTGCTTTCTGTGTCTAAGCTCTGATATTTTTCATACTTCCTCAGCTTATCCATACATTGACGGTTATGTTTGGCAGGATTTCACAATTGCATGCCAATTCGGTGTCACATTTACAAATTTCAATCTCTAATGTAAAGAAGATGCTGACTTGTCTTGCTCAAATTTTTTGTCAATGAATTGTAAACTTACAATGCCTGCTCCAAGTCTGGTTATATCAGCGACACCCTCCCCTGAATCTCCAGTTCTCACTCCTACAAATATGCCCCATATTCCCAGCCAAGCAAGTGATACATTGAGTAGCTCAAGAAATACGACCCCCTGTAGTTTCAAAGCAAGTGATACTTCAAGTAGCTTAAGCAGTGAAGATGAATCATTGGACAAGCCTGGTAAGTTGCTTGGTACAGATATCAATATTGTACTCATTTGCTTAATTTAGCTGCTAAGCAAATCCAACGATTGTAGTGTTTGTTTTTTATTGTAGTTTATATTGCTGCCTGTTTTTTTAGTGTAAATCCAATGTCATGTAGACCATCAAACAAGATGGCACAGTCTCCAGTGTCTGAAACAAACAAGATTATTAAGTTGTTTACTGTGCAGAAGCTGGTAAAAATGCTAAGATGGCACAGTCTCCAGTGTCTGAAACAAACAAGATTATTAAGTTGTTTACTGTGCAGAAGCTGGTAAAAATGCTCAAGCCAGTATTTATGTCAAGCTAGAGTAACCTGCTGTTCTGTAAGCTGTCACTCCAGTGGTGGTTTATGTAAGCTGATACTCTAGCAATAGTTTATGTAAGCTGTTGCTCCAGCAGTTGTTTATGTAAGCCATTGCTTCAGCAGTTGTTTATGTAATCTGCCACTTCCATTGATGTGATCAATCTGTCCTAATATATACAGCCAACGTGGCTGTCCTGGAATTGCACTTTGACATATCAATCAAGCTCATAGATTCACTTTTCTTTATCATTTTATATTCAGTCATCAACCTATCATGATGCCAAGATTCGTTGAATGAAGATACAAAGCAGCTTAAAAAATGAGAGTTGCTAAAATATATAACTTCTTTTAGTGTATACTTAGTCACACTCAAAGAATCAATTATCATGATTTCAAGCCTCTTATCCACATTGACTGATACACTTGATATATTGAAATAGATAATTGGAGGAGCCATCAGAAACTGAAAAACCTTGATTAGTCGTCTTACACACGAATCACACCTTGTGCTTGTATAGCATCAAAATTCGTCAACATGCTCATGAATGGATGGTCTTCCTGGTGTCAGTATGATCATTACTGATTTTGATTTAACTCTCCGATGGGCCATGGCATGGTGAGCTGGACAGACCATAAATGAATCAAGCACATCTGACATGTTGACAGATAGTTTGTTAATCAAAGAGTGTACAGATGTGTATTCACCAAATGGGAACTCTCTGTGATTCCTTTGAGACAGCTTGGTCTGAAGCCATTCTCTGGTCTCTTCAAGAGCCTCATGATCTCCTGGGGCAATACTATGAAAATCCTTCACTAGATGTTTGTTTAGACACAGGCTCAAGGCACTAAGCTTTTGAGACCATTCTAGAGGGTCTTCTTGCCATAAGTTGTATATAATAGACAATATGGAATCATATGCACAACTGTTCAGCTTCCATGAACAGGCAAAGGGGGGACAAGTACCTTGCAAAATAGACAGACTATCTGCATGACTCAACCATTGGCATTTGCTTGGACCATGCTCAATGTCTTCCTGTATCTTCCATTTTCCTGTGTTACATGGATCCTTATATACCTTGGCCCCTCTGGCAGGGATGAAAGTGTTTTTGGACAATGGGCTTTCTTGTAGTGGCCTCTCTCTTGATATTATATGCCAATTCATGTCTATGTACCCTGAATCATCAAATCAATCATTTTTACCCCATCTCAGAGACAGATGCAAATGAGGAGGAAAGTAGGTGTCACTTTTGCATTGTCTAAATGATGCTATCAAATCAGACCATCTTGGAGCATCATGGAAACCCTTTAGCAGCTTCTCTACATACCCCAGCCTTGTTATCTCATCCAGTAACTCCAAATCCCAGAACTCCTGGTGTAGTGCACCAGTTGCTTTTCCTTGAATGATGGTTCTGTCAAATCCATGTATTATAATAGTACCAGCTGCAGTAGCACTTCAGGACAGTGCTGTATAGTAAGCCTGATGGGATTGATAGTAATAGCTGGTAAAGATAGCTGAAAGGGAGCAAATATCAAGGACATGGTAGTAATAGCCAGTAAAGATAGCCAAAAGGGAGCAAATATTGAGGACATGATAGTAATAGCTGGTAAAGATAGCTGAAAGGGAGCAAATTTTGAGGACATAGCTGGTAGAGGCAGAGACATGGCAATGGCCAAAGATCATGTGAGAAGCACAAATTTCAAGGACAAAATGCATGCCAAAGCAGGTAGTAAAACCTCAGTCTACTAAAGTAGACCTTGGAACCAGAGACAATGACAGATATATTTACAAAAGCCTTGCCAAAACCACTTTTCCTATGCCTGCAGCAAATGCTCAGAATGTCTTGACTCCAAACACAAGGAAGAGATGCAAATAGGGTCAAGTTTGTGGTAAGGAGGAGTGTTGGAGCAGAACAATTGTGTGATAAGTGTGATGGGTACTCCAACACAATGTCAGGGCTACAAGTAGCCAGAAAGACTGCTTTGTTTCCTTACAGATATTGCTTACTCACAGTCCTGTATCCTCAGTTCATATAACACAATCTGAAGATACATCTATTCACCATATTTACAATCACATAGAATACTCATGATGAATACCTAGATTTAACTTACATGTTACTTACAAGTATTCAATACAGTTTGTATAACATGATCTGAGAATTTAACTTATGTGTTACTTATGGAACAAAATGCTGTTTAGATTCCAACACAGTGGCTTAGTGAAATGTCTCCCAACATAAAGTAAACCCAACTGACCCAGAAGCTTGCAGATTGATCCCTGACAGGGGCAATATCCTGGCATAAAGCCTTTGAGCCCAAATTTGGGAAAAACATCACTAGCACATGGCTACTGACCCTGGAATTTCTAGGACAGAGGGGAGTGTCCACTGACCAGATGGGTTGGATTTACTTTGCATTGGGAGACATGGAATCTTATCAACACTGACTTAAGACTTGATATCAGATGAAATGCCAATTCAGAGATATCTGGTAGAAAAAGCTTGAGGAGCATTTTCAGCTGAGTTTGCGTAAAGGAGAGTCATTGAAACGGAAATGAGAGCACAGATCACTAATCAGGCTGGGAAATCTGTCATTGGAGATAGAATATCCGAAGCAAGGATGATCAAGTAGGAAAACCTCGATCTACATCTCAGACTTACTGTCGTAATTCCAGTAAATGTAGAGCTTCTCTCCTCGTGTCATCTATGCTTGTTGTCCATGTCCATTCCCAGCCTTCTGTCACTTCTTTACTCAACAGTCTCAATTGTTTTGACAAAGCATCACCAGACAATCCGTCCAAATTGTGATTGTGCAGAGTGAAAAGTTGGCCATTACGTCGCGATCCTGCTGCGACTTGCAGTGCTTGCGGGCGGCGGATCTTATCGAAAATATGCAGTGCGCGGCGTATTGTGTTTCGTGTGGTCGATGGGTGTCCAAGGATGGTGGCAAGAATGTACGCGTCCTTCGTATCCACAAATCGTGAGCCGATTTGTAAGGAAACAGGGAAAGAAGAGTACCTCAATAGCTTGGCCTGCACCTGATCCTTGATGTGGTGCCATGGCGTGCGCCTAGAACCGAGGGTAAAGAAGAGTAAAGGAAATGATCAAGATCTATACCGCATCGCCAATTACCGCGACGCTGCCGGAGACGAATGAAGGCAACGGTTTTGTGATATGGATGGCCCATCGAAGAGGCCGACTTACGCACTGTATTGGTCCGTATTTCAGTCAAAGATCGCCATCAGATGAAAGAATGTCAACCGATATGAGTTGCTGGACCTCTGCCTCCCATCCAGAAAAATGACCAGAAAACTCAGAACGATCCGCAGGCGAGACCCAAGGTCCGTCAAAATGCGAACACTCAAGGTCATGTCTTGAAATGAAGGCGACGAAATTGATGTACTTCCCACCGGCGACGGTATATCCTATTATATACTATCAAGGAAGACGGGCGATCAGCTAATTTACGTTTATACACTGAGAGTAAACAACTTACGCCATTCTTCCCCAGGTACTGAAGTTGATACAAATGTCATCAATGTTACACAAACGAAGAGGGCGATCGGTGTACCTGAGTAGGTCGCGTGAAGATTGTATGATTAGGAGCAATCCTTCGCAGATCATCTGAGAGTATCAACGTGCGGTAGGCATTCGTGCCACTCCACACCGGTTCTATAGCGGCTTGCATGTTAGTGGCCTCTCTGTTTCTTCCCTCAGAAAGTGCGGAAGCGATTTTCTCAGAAAGGAGACTCCTTCGAACTGCGGACTTCAAACCGTCTGCACCAATAAGCACGTCGCATTTGGTCCTTGAGCCATCCTCAAAGACGATTTCGATTGGACCGGAAGACCGTTGTGTATAGGACCGAATGCGCTTCTTGAGGTGGATTTTATACGATTTAGGTAGCCGTGTGAGAAGTACCCGTTGGAAGTCTGCCCGATGGAACAACATCAAACTACCTACAATCAGGGTAGGAATAAGCACAAAAGGTTCTGGATCGGTGCTTCAGAGACGTACCATTCGTAACCAAGGTATAGAAGTCATACCCCAGTTCCTGATCACTCTTTCGGTACCTGAAGGCCGGTACTAATTGACAGGTTTTAATGTAGATTATGAAGACGTGATGAGCAGATAATACCTGGCCCGTCTTTCCGTTTCACCTCAGAACATCTGAGTAATTCCTCTTCAATACCTAGTTTCCGTATAACCTCCCAAGGACCTTTCAAAAGTGTTGATACAATTACATCGCATTAAATGAACTAGTATTGTGGATGTCTTACGGGGGAATATACCTATTCCAGCACCGAGCTCAGTAAGCTGCGTGGCGGCTTCGTAGATCTCAACGTCAATATCAGGATATGTCGATAAAGCAGCTGATGCGTCCCAGACAGGTCAGTACGCATCACAAGCAGAACCATCAGACGAATGACCTGCGGTGGTCAAGCCACCAATGCCAGCCCCACTAGCAGATGATAACGGTCAGAGCCAGCCAAATCTGTCTAATAGGCACGGACCAAATAACAATTCGAAGTCTGCACATAGAGCCCATGTTTCCAGGAGGATCTGGGGAAACTGTTCACCACCACGATTAAAGAAGGGGAATTTTATAGCAGGGGAACCTGGACATTTTAATCATGTAGGGCTTGGCAAAAGACACGATTGTCCCGGACAGTGATCTTGGTAGGTCGAGTATCCCGATAAGAATACTAGCATTCCAGATCTCTGCGGACGGTCAGAAGTTAGGCAAAGACATCAGGAGGGAAATCCCACGATTTTGTCGCTCCCAGAACATCTGCAGGTGATTTAATTTTAGGCGTGATCGTTAACCAACCAATCGACAATAAGGATTTACATCGGCATCAAACCCGATCGCAAGGGGGGGCGAGGTACACGGAAACCAAAGTCGGAAACGGAATAGTGAGGGATACTCAGGGACGAGAACCTATTATCAGACATTCAGAAGATGAAAACAAACGGAAACATGGTGTAACATCTCCATCATAGCCTTAGATACGCCTCACGGTCTTGCTCAAGTGAATGACATGATTATTGCGAGGCGCCACGTTTTGAGCTGACTTACTTACGCTCATATTGAATGAGATATCGGGACCAAGTTTCCATGCTTAAGACCGTTGAGATAAACGTGACAGTGGACACTGGAAGTGTCGTCCGAGCTGTGGATCGTCAGGTTTGTCAGGACGGATCAGGTTTTTCGCACTCCGAAAGTTTTGGATGCATACTTGTATGGATTTCTCATTCAGGAACATCCTTCGAGCTATCAGTCTTGCGGACAATTCTAGCGCATTCCGATCTTAGGACATAATGGGAACACGTTAATAACTCCTGAAATAACGAGAAATTTGCTAAATCCGCTATCGGACAACTTACTCTTCTGTTGAAAGCTCGAAGGGATGCTTCCGATCCTGGTGTTATCCAACATCGATGAAAATATATGACTGGGTTTCTAGTTCTATCAAAGACTGATCAAAATATTATTACTATTGTCCTGCTACAGGAGGTGCGCCACAAGCGGCGTCATGATTATCTATCACACAGAGACTGATTGATAATAGTTTTATATCGTTGTATCAGAAGAGACTGTAGCCGCATGCGCCTCAAGTTCTTGACTTGGGCTAGGATAACTGGTGCTGTACCTTTGCTCAACGATTATCGGAATTGAGTCAACCATCTAGTATGCCCAGGACCTTTTTAAGTTTATAACCTGAGCATATATCAACCTAGTGACCTTCTGCACGCCTGAACAAGTAATGCAATACCGTGACCGGCTTGTGCATGAGTCACTTCCACTTACCCGATTAATAGGCTGTCAATAGATCCGTAAGTCACATATTCGCTGACACATATTCGAAGCTTTCAGTGATGATATCTATCATGTTAAGGTGAGCCGAAAAGGCACTCTCCTTCCATAAGTCGGTGGTTCTGAGAACTTCCTTTTATGGAAGGATATATTTGCATCTTTCAAACCCACGACAAAACCGGGCTTTTCGACTTCGATGTCTATGGATTTTTTTTTTTCAAAGTTGCCGGAGTGCCGTAGAACCAGACATTTTTCTCACTGGTACATCCCGGGCCCCTATATTCTTATTGCAAAGCGATTGATGGGAGGTAAAATTAAGCTTACCGCAGACTGGGGTCAAATATGCTTAACTAGGCCTAGACACCGCCACTTAGCGGACTATAGTGGAATATCATAAATGAGTCATCGCAATACCCCACTGGAAGGGTCGAGCAGGGTTGGACAGATATCGTGAAGGTTGAACTGAATCCGTTTAGATCGCAATCCATGACCGTGGAATCTTGCGAAATGTGCGGCCAAAAAATCTTAGAAATGTTTACCGTCAAGGCAATTCGTTTTGGCTAAACACACATGCAGAAGGGGAAATTCAATTCTAAACAGGATATCGAGACCGACACCTACTACAATCTACTAACGACAATTCCTCGATCTACCACCCGAAAATCAAATCCGACACTTGTCCAAGCATACCCTTATTCGGCGTATTCGAGCCCGGTGGTACACTGATCTGGACCTGTGGTTGCGATTGCTGCGTTGTCCATCCAGAGTTGATAGAACTCCAACCCCGCGGTGGTTGCGGGGTCACCACGGCGTCAGGGTTGTGTCTTCGGAATGCAGCAGTCGCTGGGGCAAGTTTGGTTGGTGTGCTGTACTTCCCGCTTGCTCCTTTCAGGTTCGCAGTCGAATATCCTTTTTGCGGCGACGCAGACGAGGGTTCATCGATAGCCATCACGCTGTCGTTGAGCGACTCCGGACCCTCTGTCGATGATGACTGTATCTGGCTGATTACAGCATCTGCTTGTGCTTGGTCCTACAAAGCAGAATGAGTGTCACATTCATGCAATTGGAGAGAATCAGCAAAGGCTACTTACAGCCCATTTGACGCCGACCATCCAACTTCCACTGAGGACCTCCCCGTTCTTTCGGACTGCCCTCAACGCATCTCCTGCATCTGTAAATCCTATCCGAAAGCAGTTGGAAATCTCTAAATGTGGATCTGGATCCGTTGTCGCTCCCAAAGACTGAAAAAACTCCACCGCGGTACTATATTTCTCTGGAGGGTAGCCAAACACGATGATGTATATGGGCTGTTGAGTTTGCGTAGGTTGTTGTGGTATTCCTGGTCCTGTTGGACGTTGAGAGCGACGAGCGAACAGTGGGACTTCAGCGGCAGAGTCCTGTGATACGGAGGGAAGCGAACGCTCAAAGGTGGATTAATTGTGCTTGACTGATCAAAGCGAGGACGTACCCTACTCGAGGCATGGAAAGGAGATGACGATGTGAAGCTAATCTCATTGGGGATATCATTGACGGAGTTAATGGGTGGCGCGTCTTCATCTGCAACATTTTTTCGTTGTCTAGTACAACATTTAAGGCAGGCGATTTGATGCCAAGAGCCTGCGCGACATACCTGGTACTCTCAAACATTGAGCTCATCCCAAAATCTGATGGTCCTCGTGATAACATATGGTTCATCTTCGCCTTTGTTTTGACAATAGGCAACTCGTCTACGCGCGCATTCCCTTGAGGGGAAGCCTATGAAGTCAGTCATTGAGAATATCCCTCTCTCCTCGTTTTACTCGATACCTACGTTATTTTGGGATGACTAAATGCGTTATTTTAGCTAACAGACATTTCAAGAAGTTTGACACGTCTCACCAGTAGATAACCTGGTTGATAATGGCTTCTAGACTGTGAGAGCGACTCTCCAAAACTAGAACCCAATTGAGTTGGACCAGTACTCGTACTGCCCCACGGATTGATGTTTGGGGAATGGTGTGTGGTCGTCGAGGACGACATCCCCGCCACTGTAAACGGAGTGCTCTGCATGAGTGGTCAAGTTCAAAGAGGGTCGTGCAAGGCAATGAACCAAAGAAGTTAACGGCAGGATTGTCCAGTTTGTTATTGTTTGATATCAAAGTCTATTTGCAGGGTCCATACTTTTCTCGTCTTGTTTTTGTTGGCGGCTATGATGGATGCAACCATCGTTAAAAGGCTACATATTTCAGGTCTTACACCAGCCCTTACATCTGAGGATATCTCGAGACGACTCTCGACCTTTGGAACCGTGAAAGCCATTGATGGATTTGGTCTCCCAGACGGTCTAGGTCAACCACGAAGGTTTGGCTATATAACACTTGAAACGACCCAGGGACAGCTTTCTAGATGTCAGTCGATTTTCCCAGACTGCACAAGACAATCTGATTATTGAACAGGTCTCAGGTCTTAATTTACTCAGTGGATCGACATGGAAAGGCGCGAAACTAAGAATCGGGGAGGCAAAACCTGATTTTGCCGATAGGTTTGTATTTAGTACCCATAACTGGCTCATTTACTATGTCGCTGAGATGGAATACTCATAGGTTAACCGCTGAGCGAGAAGCAGCATCCCACGAACCACCTAGGAAAAAACGCCGTCGCTATGGTGGCATTGAAGCTGCGGACATGTCTCTTGTCTCTCCTGAGAACGTTGCAACCCGTAGTGGCTGGACGGTAACCCCACTCGGGAGGATTTTGAGACCCATGCGTATGCGTCCTTCGCATCCTTTACCTCCACCTAACGAGGACAAGAAAGTTTTATCGAAGGGAAAGGGTGGGAAAGTGAAGAAGAAAGTGAGGGAGCTAGATACCCGTGCGAGGAGGAGGACGATTGATATGACGAGGTATGGGAGTGTACATCTGAAGGGAATGTTTTTGGACATGGAGATGATGAATGTCGGAAAGGGGCAAGAGGAGAAAGGATTAGAGCTGGAGGTGGAGGTAATGGATGATTCCGATGAGAGCGATGCAGAGGCTCCTCAAGAAAAGGAAGAGGAAGCAGAGGAAGCAAAGCAAACGCTTATATCAGAGGTCGTCAAGAGTGTTCCGCCCCCGGCACTAACACCCCCTGTTAACGCTCCTGCTAAAGAATCCCTTTTAGACGACAAAATCAACATTGCGGCTGAGAAGAAACAAACTCTCGATTTACTTGCCTCTCTCTTTGGAAATAAGGACGATGCGGACTGGGTCGGCAGAGAAAGCGTTGATTCTGATATGGATGAAACCAAAATTACAACGCGCCATCGGATGGTTGTAGAGGCAGATGACAACGGAGATTTTGAAGTCGTGCCCATGGACGCTGATCTCACACAAGCCTTATCTCCTAGGGAAACGCCTGACGAAACTATGGTTGTCGAAAAAGAAGTGTCTGTCCCACAAATATTCACGAAGGAAAAACAAGAGGTCACTAAACTCAAAGACTTGTTTGCTCCACGCGAAGAGGATGGTATGTCTGTTTACTACAAGTCATGTTCTTCTAACTCACTTGACTAGCTGGTTTTTCTCTTCTTGGTCACCTTGATCTCGATTTGGAACTTGATGACACGATACCCTTCGCCATCGCTGAATCACACCCTCAAGAACCCTCTCAAAGCATTTCCACCGCACCGAGCGTCCCTGCACCATACGTCGCCTCCCAGCTCGATACCAAATTCCCTCTATTCTTCCCACATTGCTCGCCTGGTGATATAATCACCAAGGCAAGGCCCAAAGACATTTTTGACGTAGCGATGGAGAATAAATGGCATTGGCGCGATCCAACTGTGGAGTTCTATCGGACGGGGACAGAGGAGGATATCAGAAAGCGATGGGAAGAGTCGAAAGTTGAGTTGACGAGAGAGTGGAAGAAGAGATGGAGAGAGGCCGGGAAGATTAGTCGGAGGAGGAGGATTGATGATGCTGGTGATAGCTGAAATCGATCTCTTCCCTTTCTTTTCTTGATAAAAAGCGATCATTGCGATTTTGCATCAATTTTATTGTGAGGCACCTGCAATAATCCTTGTAGACTTTTCTTTTGTTGTTTTATCACCTCTTCAGGTTGACAGGGCGGTCACTAAAGCTGCCTCCTTATTTATTTTGTGAAACGATGATGCGAGGGCTATTTAGTGTAAACATCCTGTTCTAATAAAGACCCTAATATAAGTAGAGCAGATAATAATTCAACAATTGAGGTGGAAGGGTGACGAAAAGTAGAACTGATTAAAAAGGAACTTGGTAAGTTCGTATCAATCCTTTCAAAGCAAGCTTTCTAGACGGGGTTGAGAGTCTTACTT
Source organism: Macrolepiota albuminosa (assembly GCA_027475525.1). Lineage (NCBI taxonomy): Eukaryota > Fungi > Basidiomycota > Agaricomycetes > Agaricales > Agaricaceae > Macrolepiota > Macrolepiota albuminosa. The sequence goes on from JAMWFC010000108.1 coordinate 462,567, forward strand.
TCGGGAGTAGTGTCGTACAAGGCTATCGACAACAGGTGGGGGCGAGACAGGACAAAGCGAGCATTGGCAATGCTGTGTGGCGAGATGCACGGAAAAGAAAAGGACATCTGGGTCAGTATCGGTCCGCATGCATTGACATTGTACATGTTTTACCATTCATGACTACAACCTCTGACAATACAGTCAGCCATGTGTTTCTTTCATTCTCTCACTAGTTATAGCGAACATGAAGCATGAATGACAAGAGGAAGTATCAGGATGGAGTATTAGGAATGAAGGTTTGATTCTTACAGCACTTGACAAGTATGGGATGGCTTCGGCATATACGTGATACGATAACATGAATGTAGTAAGGACTCCTGGTTGTTGACGTTCATGTGTGGATTTTGACTGGCCGACGAAGAAGCCTCAGAAAAAGGCTCTTACCCCTTGGAATCCGCAATCATTCAGTCATCCTTCGTAACGAGTTTTCAATCGTGCTTCTGGCAATCAGACCTCCTGAAGCCTGAGCTTAGAGCTTGAGGTGAAAGAATACTCTACATTCATCATGATACATCAACACGCTTGAGCCCGCGCCGCCCGGCATTTTTGCTCTTAACTCACGCTGCGGACCATGACAACTCAATTGTCTTGTTTTTTTTTTCTCTCTAGGAATGGGCCAGGGTTCTTTGATCTTTGAAAGAAGCGTTGTCAAGTGTGACTTGTCCACTTCAATCGCCTTGGCTACGCCTGAAGGGATGCAGGGACCTGTGTAAACGTGGGATCGCTCTCTTCTCGACGTTGCGGATCAGCCGAGCACAATAAATTGATGGAAGTCCTACCCTTGTAGGTGACATTGTTCCCTTTCCATGTACAATACCTTGAATGGGCCACATACTACGCTTGGTCGTCACCCATTGTTCTACCAGTGGCGATCATTGTTTCCGCTTTTTTTTATCTACTGTATCTCAATATCTAACACAGTCTTGTATAAATACTCGCTCTACCATTCACGGTTGCTCATCCAGACCCATCTTAAAAACTCGCAGATCTCGACTCGCCGCTTTTACCAATGCCTCGTTCTTCCAGCTCTTCTCTTTCTGATGATGAAACTTTATACTGCACTGAAACGGACATTGCCAACATAGAATGCGACACATGCGGTGCCGACGATACTAACTCGGCTATGTTCAAGCAACATGTTGAAACTTTCGAGAAGGAGTGCTGCGAGGAACTTTCTGACTACGACGACTGGGCTCCTGATGAGAAAATTCCTACACGGAAGCTCAAAGGGACTAGGCTCGTGGATGCTGATATTGACCTCTGGCGAATGAGGAAGACAGAACATCACGCGGGATACAACACAACACCGAAGAAACGGGCCCGTGCTAGAAGCTTCAGGGAGAAACGTGTTGCGCTTCTATCGCAAGCGACAGTATCATCTGACTCCGAATGGCATGCCGATGATGAATCTGAGGGTATTCCGTCAACGAAGCCAATGAGTCCCGAGTTGGAAGAGCGAGAACTTGTTCGAATGGTCCAGGCAGACGAGGACATTAGAGGACCTGATAATTCTCTGACAATTGTAAGTCAATGCATCTACTCTAAATTTGAACTAACACTTGCGGAATAGGACAACTTAAGCGAGTCGCGATTCTCTGCCTCACGTATCAATTCCAGTAAACTGCAGCAATATCGGAGAAATAGTACGACAGCACAGTTGTTCTGATGGGAGCTATTTTTTAGGTAGACTTAAGTGTATTGCGTGGTCTACAAGGCCGAATAATATGGTCCGAGTAATTTGATCCAAGTATAGAAAGCCATTTTGTACTAGTGTGTGAGTAAATGTTCACTATGAGAATACAATTTGGTTAGATCTGTGACATGTGCAAGTGCCTACATACATATTAGGGCTTCTGGCATTTAGCTAATAAGCCGAACACTGAAGTATGAAGAAAAAAGGTCTTACATATCGTTCCATATTTCAAACCTTTCCAGCATTCTCAATTTTCAAAGTGTGGTCATCATAATGGAAGAAGAAGGAAAAGAAATTAGTCATGAACACCCACCGATCACCCTCGGAAGCTATGCAAGCTTTGACTGTTCTTAACTTTAAACAACATGTCTACCCCTCGTTGGGGCCCTGTTCGCTCTCTTTTGTTCCTAGCGCCTGTCCTTATATGTGCACCATATCTTGCGTACAAACAACATTCTGGTATTATAATGTACGCGTGACCTAGGTTCGGATGGCTGATGATACATTTGTTTTTTTCTTTTTCTGCAAGTCCTTCCTAAACCATTAACGGATCTGTAAGACTTAACCTGACGCTATATGGCTATATTGGATTTATTAATGCACCGAATATAGAACCGACCCTGTCACTAACCTTCCTCAAATATCGGAAACTCGGATTCTCGGATTCGCAAAATATCTTTCAGAAGAAATAGGGTATCGGACTGTGGGAACAGCTGAACATGCATTGGCAGATACATGGATGGTACAGCAGGCAGAGGCAGTCAAGCTCAACTGCGAAGAGGTAGCTGCAGTTACGGGTCGGAAGCTCGAGTGTGAAGTCTGGCGACAGGAAGGAAGTGGTAGTCATCGGTATGTCGCGTCCATGAGAAATTTCTGACCAGTGGAATCCTCATGGCGAAATATGAAGGTTTGACATGATGAGCAAGCGCCTTTATAAGACTTATGTGGATCTTACAAACATCGTTGTCCGCATTTCCGATGGCACTCCAGAAGGCAAGGAACACGCGGTACTGGTCAATGCTCACCTGGATAGCACTCTGCCGAGTCCGGGTGCAGCTGATGATGCTCTTCCCATCGGAGTCATGTTAGATTGTATACGGGTGCTCGTCAATACCCCCGACTGGTCTCCAAAACATGCTCTCATAATGCGTTAGTTTCCTTAACCTACCTGGACGTTTTCAGTCTAACTGACACATTGGAAGTGTTCAATAATGCTGAAGAGTCATTGCAAGATGCTTCTCACCTCTTTTCTACCCAACACCCCATCGCATCGACGTGAATTTCATTGTTACTCTCGTTACTGTCATCTAACAAGTTGCTTAGAGTACGCGCCGTCATCAACCTCGAAGCAGCTGGAACAAGCGGACGTGAACTTTTGTTCCAGGCGACCTCAGAGGAAATGATCCAAGCCTATTCGCATGTTCCCAGGCACGTTAATCTGTTCCGTCTTGAACATATTATATGCTTATCCTAATGAACCACTGTCACAGACCTCACGGAACAGTCTTCGCCAATGATGTGTTCAGCTCTGGTATCATTCTCTCTGAGTAAGTTTTCATTTGATCCCCTTTGAGGCGCCTGGACTGAAAATTCAAATAGCACTGACTTCCGACAATTCGAGCAGTACCTTAATGTTACTGGGTTAGATGCAAGTTTCTCTTTTGATTTCCTACGAATATCTAATACTAATGATCACACTAGATGGCGGTCGTTGGAAATAGCTATCTCTATCATATGCGGAAGGTAGGAATAACACAACCTCAAAGGCTACTGGGCGTTCATGTTCAGTACTGCAGGATCTAGTAGAAAACATTCAACCCGGAGTAGCACAAGTGAATTGACCACTTCTTCTCCCCTTGATTTGGACCTAATATACACCCAGAACATGGCCGAAAACACTCTCGCTCTACTCCGCTACCTCTCAGCCGAAGGTTCACCTATACCCACCCTCACCACATATACCCGGCCTACAACCGTGTTCTATTCCTACCTAGGACATTTTTTCATCTACTCCTTTAAAACCGCTAAGATCATCTACACTTTCCTCTTTTTTGTCACTATTTCCTTCGTCATATCAACATACAAAAACCCCATCCCCGGCGGCTCTCTGTGGAGCGGACAGATGCAGGGTGTATCAGCTGTCATCGCTGGTCTGATAGGTACACTGTTGGTGCCGAACGCCGTTGCTATATTGCTACGTTACGTACTGGGGAAAGGCATGAGTTGGTTCCCCAATGAGTATTCTGCTATTGTTCTTTATGCGCCCCCTGCCCTCCTCGGTGCGCACAAAACTCCTTACTCTCGTTGATGTACCTAACACGATCTCAGGCGCCCTCCTCTCGCAACACCTCCTAGGCCCCATGAGCGAACACACGGTATTCACGGCGCTCATTCTCTTACAATCTGGCTCGGCATTTATTATACAGCTTCTCAACGTCGGCTCTGCAGCGGTGTTCTTCCTTTCCGCACTCCCTATCTTCATCGCGGTCCTGCTGAACCCGCTGTTCAGTGGAAACGCCAATGAGATCGCACTTGTTACTTACGCGCTTGGACAGGTGTTCCCGCTTTTTGGCGGCGTGCTGCTCCTTCTTCCTGTTGTGGAGGTTTTCGTTCCCTTGGTATGGTTACATCTCGTCTCGTATGTTATGTGGGTCTTATCTCGAGAGACTGTAGACTGGCCGAATTGGGGCAGACGCCCCGGCAGATAACTTGATCGCTACTATCGTTGCGAGTATTGGTGCTCTATCACTGCCCCTCGTTATACCTCTTGCACATCGTTTCGGCCCAAGAGCCCTCCGCCGTGGTGTTGTTTTTATGAGCATCGTCACAGCGGTGCTGGTTGCTGTCTTTGCGATGAGAGTACCTTTTGACACGATGCATCAGAAGCGGTTGTTTGTCCTTCATCTAGAGAATGTATGTATCTCTGCTCTAATTTCGTCTTCCTTTCCTGATGACCCGAAGATTACCACACACGAGCAATCTTTGCATCTCGCCTCGGCAGATGGTGCACCCGGATTCGACTTGGTGGCGACCCGTGTTGTGGATGACTTCCTCTATGGATGGGCCGATAGTAGTGATAACGCGTCCGTTGCCCTCGTCCCTGTCCCTATGGATGATTACAATTCGGAATGGGATCCGCTGTACCCATTCTCAGCAGTAGGTTTTCTAGAAGAAGATATTTATACACCCTACTAAACTGAGTCCCTAGTTCCTCACGGCATATAGAATATCTATCCCTGTCGATTCCACATACGTGTCGCCCTGGTTAGCCCCTGGAAATGGCTTTTCAGTCTCGGCCGTCAATGATGTCAAAGATCTGGCTATCGGGACGCGGAGCTTAACGTTGCAGATCAACCATCCTGGGCTCATCTGGACAGGTATGTCTACCAATTTCCTCGTAGCTTTCCGGTTTTGATTCTTCCCTTCCTTCCAGTTGTCGCTTTCGATGCCCATGTCCTACAGTGGAACCTGGACGGTAATCCACCAAGCGAGTATGCGCGCCACCGTGTCAAAGAGGCATCCTTCTATGGCAAGGACACTTGGACGATCGATCTCGTGCTGAAATTGGATGCCGGTAATCCTGACGACAAGCTACTTGTTAATTTCGTTGGTCTCCATGAGAAGGCTATGTGGCCTGGGAAGAAGGCGGTCAAGACGGAAGGTGGTATTGCGATGAAGTTGTTTGAAGAGTTTGATGCATGGATTGAGAGGACTTATGAGGGTACGATCGATGCGACTCTCCTGGGATGTGTGGGTGGTGTAGTCACAATATAAGAATTCATGTTGGGATTTGTCTAGAATTATTATTTTTTGGTCGTTTATTCGATCTCCGATTCAATCGTGAATCTGATTGTCGTCACTGGTGCACTTTCTTCATCAATAATGGCGTTCGTCGCTCCTCACAAAGCAATCTTGCTACCTGCTCAGCTTCAGTATTTTCAAACCTCCAAAACACGACAGGAAATTCTATCCTACGTAGAAAATCTGAATAGCGCTGTTGTTGGCGTCAAGCTCTTGGACGAGTGCTCACAATCACCGGTAAATGTCAGATCCCTCATTTCAAAGTAGGCTAACAGTAAAGTAGGGAATTACAGCCATTCTCGAAATTTTATTACGCGTAGAAGAAACTGCGAAGTCGATACCACCAGTAGAAAACGCAGCGTCTAGGTTTGGGAACCCTGCTTTCCGCACATTTTATGATAAAGTTACCGAGGTAACATCCAACCCGCGTTTTGATGCTTAGACCACCTATCGGAGGCACTAGTTATCGCCTATGCTTCATGCGACTCTTCCAGGCTTGCCATCCGATGCGGTGATCGAACTACAAGGCTATTTCAATGAGGCATGGGGAAATCGGACGAGAATTGATTATGGAAGTGGTATGGAACTCAATTTCCTATGTTGGTTGTGAGCCCTTTGGAAAAAATCGTGTCACTACCCTCATTTACGCTCTCGAACTCTTAGGATTTGTCTAGAACATCTTGGCGTCGTCTTGGAAAGTGACCACAAAGCTCTTGTTATCAAAGTATTTTGGAGGTGAGTCCAAACTGTGAGTTTTAAGCAGTTGTAGGATCGTCGTTCGACAGATACATTGAAGTTATGCGTGTGTTGCAATCTACGTATTGGCTTGAGCCTGCTGGGTCACACGGAGTCTGGGGTCTCGATGATTATCATTTCCTACCATTTTTGTTTGGCTCTGCTCAGTTGCGAGGTATGTACTCTTTTTCATCTCTAAGAAGCACGAGCGCCACAAGCATCTCTCGCTCTGTGCACCACAGGTTCTCGCGACCTAAACCATCATTTCGAATCCTCCATTCGCAACGCGTCAGAGAAATCTAACTGTTGGGCGTGTCGATTTCTTTTGCAGGTCATAAATACATCCGCCCCAGAGCGATACACGATGCTGAAATTGTAGAAGAATATGCAAAGAACTATATATATTTTGCGTGTATCCAGTTCATTAATTCAGTAAGTCATCTTGTCGAATGATGTCTTGACATCTATACATTCATTTTCCTCACAAGATCAAGACCGCGTCCCTAAGGTGGCACTCTCCCATGCTTGACGACATCTCTGCAGTATGTTGCTCCCTTCTCTCAGAAGTGTCTCACCAACATCGCAGCGCAGGTCAAGACCTGGGACAAAGTTAACTCAGGCATGATCAAGATGTATCAGGCAGAGGTACTCGGCAAGCTTCCTGTAATGCAACATTTCCTCTTCGGCTCCATCCTCCCTTGGGATGGACCAGCTCCCCCTTCTACAGACGAAACCGATGACGCGCATCGGGGTCATGCGCACACCTTACCGCCTGCGCAGATGGGATGGGGAGATTGCTGTGGTATTCCAGTTCCGTCGGCGTTTGCGGCTGCGCAGGCGGAGGCTAAGGGAGATAGACAGAAGGCACTGAAGCTGGATGGGCCTGGAATACGACCAGTCCCGTTCGACTGAATGTATTGCATGAGTCAGTATTATGATGTGTGAAAGAATTTTCGAAACTCCCAACTTTTTGGACATGCTCAACCAGCATCATCCTAACATAACAACACATCCACTGTTTCCTAACTCAGTGCAGGCGTGTCTTATTCGGAAGTCTGGTTGGTAAAAACGTGTTGTCGATGTTTTGCTATTCTATTCAAGATGGACTCAAAATTTTGCAACTCCCAACTAATGACAGTATTTTCACTCAGGTACAAGATACGGTCCGGTGAGCTGTGGAAACTGTTACGTTATATCCCCCCCAGTATAATATATCCCCGCCCCGCGAGGAAGAGGACAGAATATGCAGGAATAACAAATCGAACAATGCTGTATGAAAGTCAATAGGTGTGGGCGAGTGGGCGCTTTGTATAAATAAGCGATTGGCTCTGTATGCGTGATCACGGTGATGGTGGTTGCCGTTCCAAGTCACGCTCTAGTCACGTTACAAAATATAGGCTACATTCCCTCCTTTCTGTATCGTTCTATTGGTCTAGTCTTCACCAGATACCCTCCTTTGAAACCAAACTCCGCGAACTTTTGTAAACATGGATATTGTATTGTATCGAGTCAACATCTACTTTCCACAACGAGCTGTCTTTTAACTTTCGCCCTGATAATTTCGTAATCTGCCTCAAAATAATAAATGATGCAAGTGGAAGCGGACATGAACTCCCGCTGGAAGAAAGGGGACGGTCGATACTCTGTAAGTTACTCGAGATCCCTATCAAACCTTGTCAACACTAGATAACGGAAACACTGTTGTATATATTGTAGTGCCCAAGATGCTTTGACTTGAACCCAAGAGAAATGAGGGAATCAGACACGTATGATAGTCTTTGTTTCAATATAGTGTGGCCGGTTGACGAGACTACGGAAGATACTCAGTAGTCAACACAGGGCATTGGCTGCGACTCCAGTTCAAATTCAATGAGGATTCCGGTGGACTATCACTATAACGAAGATCTTACACCCGAGAACAGGACAAGAGCGGATTCTAAGTATGATAGACACTTTGGCACCCCTAGAGAGGACTTGGCAGCCAAGACGAGGCTCTGGAGACCTTGAGTTCAATTACGCGCGCGATACCTCCGACGTTGTTGTCCTTCTCTTTTCAGAGTGGCTCCTGTAAGTCAGCGTCCGGCTGTCAAGGATGGTGTTGTTTTCCAATCAAAGCAATATCATCTTGCGCAATGACCGACAGTCGACACAGTGCGAGTATAAAAGGGTTTTAAGAACTGTATAAGAAGTGTATAAAAGGGTTACAAGAAGTACAAGAGTTCTGCAGTGCAAAAAAGACATCTTTTCTAGGAAATGCGATCCCCTGCTCTCTTCGTCATCTCTCTTCTTTCCATTACATGTAGCGCGATTGGGCCGAGTACGAACCTGCACATTGTAAATAAGGTCATCTCACCCGATGGCCTCAGTCGATCGTAAGCCTCGCGGCCAATCCGTCATTTACGACTTATGTCCATTCTACTTTGTAGGGCTGTACTAGCTGGGAAGACTCCTGAAAGTGCAAGTTTTCCTGGTCCTCTCATCACTGGAAACAAGGTGACATCCAATTCCCGCTCATGCAAATTTGCATCCGACAGACACTAAAATCGCGCTTCTAAGGGCGCCAACTTCAAACTTAATGTCATTGACTCTCTCACCGATAGTTCAATGCTGAGAGCGACGAGCATTGTCAGCTTTGCTCTTCTTCCGGTACCATCTCAGGCTTATGGGAGCTTTCTCTAGCATTGGCATGGATTATTCCAGTCAAATACTCCTTGGGCCGACGGTCCAGTTGGCGTGACGCAATGCCCGATCATACCTGGACAGTCGTTCCTATATGATTTCAAGGTCCCCGATCAGTCTGGGACGTTTTGGTACCATTCGCATTATTGTATGTGCGTTTCACGATACGATTCATGATGGTTCATGCCCTTATTTCAGCCACTCAATATTGTGATGGTCTCCGAGGAGTGTTCGTTATTTATGATCCCCACGACCCTCATAAAAGATTGCGAGTGTTCTCATGACCAATTGATAATATATATAATCGCTAATTTGAATCATGCATTGTTCTAGGTATGATGTTGACAACGGTCTGTAATATCGTCGCTGTGCATCAGTAATTGATTTTCTTCGTAAAGGTGATACTGTGATAACGCTCGCTGACTGGTACATCAAGCTCAATGAATTGCTATTCTATTAACTTGAAATCGCAGGTACCACGTTCCTGCTCCCGAAACTTTTCGCTCTCTCCAAGCCGATTTTCTTACTCTGTCTTATACTACGCTGATCAACGGCAAGGGTCGTTATCTTGGCGCCCCTTCCTCACCTCTTGCTGTGATCTCCGTTACTAAAGGTCGAAGATATCGCTTCCGCCTTGTCTCTGTCTCATGTGATCCTAACTTCGTCTTCTCTATCGACGCACATACGATGGTGAGTTTAATGTTATAATGTGTAACTTTTTTTCTTTACCTTTTACGTCTTTTTTTAGGCAATCATCGAAGTCGACGGGAACAACGTACAGCCCCTGACTGTCGATTCTATCCAGATCTTCGCTGGCCAACGTTATTCGTTTGTTCTGAATGCCAACCAGTCCATTGATAATTATTGGATTCGCGCGCTCCCCAACTCTGTAAACGCGACGTTTGATGGGGGCATAAACTCTGCTATCCTGCGCTACAAACATGCACCTGTACAAGCTCCAAAAAGCACTCAGACCCCCAGTTCTATCCCACTCCTTGAGACTAACCTACGTCCTCTTGACGACCCCGCTGCGCCCGGTGTTCCTACTCCAGGGGCTGCTGACGTTGATCTCAACCTCGCCATAGGGTTTGACCCTACCAAGTTCCAGTTCACTATCAATGGCGTTCAGTTCATTCCACCCACAGTGCCTATACTCCTTCAAATTCTAAGCGGCGCGAAAAGTGCTCAAGAGCTTCTTCCCTCTGGAGCTGTCTATACCTTGCCTAAGAACAAGGTCATCGAAGTTTCCATTCCTGGAGGTTCTCCTGGATCTCCTGTAGGTGTACATTGTTTTCTTTCTAAAGAAACGTCGCTGACCTGACTTTTTCAGCACCCCTTCCATCTCCATGGGGTACCATATTGCGTTTGCCCCCTATTTATTTGAATACTAATCATGATGACACAGCATAGTTTCTCCGTAATTCGAAGTGCCGGGAACTCAACCTACAACTTTGCGAATCCTGTTAGTATGACACCTCGATTTTACAAGTCCTGAACCCACCGTCCCACAGGTTCGACGTGATGTTGTTTCTACTGGCTCAGGTTCTGACAACGTCACGATTCGATTCACGACGGATAGCCCTGGTCCTTGGATTTTCCATTGGTGGGTTGATTTATAAAGTTTTCTTGAGTTGCCATTCACAAAACAACTGGACAGTCATATCGATTGGCATTTACAGGGGTATGTTTATCACATCTGTGGCAATGCTTGTTCTGGATATAGTGCCTCTCCAGTGGTCTCGCTATCGTATTCGCAGAAGACGTGTCAGATGTCGCTCAATTTAATCCTCCGTGTAAGATGTCTCTCCATTTGTTATACCGACTACTTGCTCATACACGTACCTAGCGTCTTGGGATGCACTGTGTCCCCCCTTTGATGCTGTTAACCCTGACGCCAAGTTAAATTAGTGATTATCAATGCATTTAGATATTGTGGTTTGACTTAACACTTGTTGATTATGCAAGCTAAACCTACAATAGATTTGTTTGGTAGTTTCATTGTTTTGCCAAAACCTTAAGATGGCATGTTTGGGAAAACCAATGTGCTGAGTGTTTCATTGATGATGTTGGAATCCGTACAGATAGCAGCGATACGTTAGGCGCGACCAACACCTAGATCAATACTTTGTAAGTTCTTAATCCTCAGAACGTATAAACGGAACTGTATTGTGTGTACCTAGATCAATACTTTGTAAGTTCTTAATCTAGGTTTATGTATGAGTTATTGGTGAGTGTAAGTGAGTAAGTAACGCACCCTCAGAACGTATAAACGGAACTGAGGGTGCTATTGGCGTGTGCCAGTATAAGTACATTCGTCGGACAAAGCAACTGTGCCACTCGATGTGGCCCTGGCCCACTGTTCGCGGCACCCCTCTGTGTCGTCACACATATCACATCCGTGACACTCTAACACTCCTCCTTGCCGCGGACACGGTACAGACGGTCTCCTCCTCGCACATGATTGTCAGGATACTCCGAGTATAAGGTGTAAGTGGGTAAATAGGGGTTTTGGGAGGGGTTTCTTGAATAGGTCGGCGACGTTGTCCTCAGTGTTGATATACTTGATGATTATGTCGCCCATATGTGCTCGCTCGCGAATGAAGTGATACTTGATGTCAAAATGCTTTACCCTGGCATGTGCTGTGGGGTCCTCTGAGAGTACAATGGCGGCCTTGTTGTCACAGAACATGGTTGTAGGCTTTGCTGTAAAGTCAAGACCAATCTTCTTTGTCAGCATTCAAAGCCAGATGCATTCTTGGGTGGATTTGTATGCTGCCATATACTCAGCTTTGCATGAGGAGGTGGCGACGGTCTTCTGCTTTCGTACAGACCAGGATATGGCTCTGCTGCCTAAGGACCACGTATATCCACTGGTGCTCCTCCTCGTGTCGAGGCAGCTCGCCCAGTCCGCATCCATGAAGCCTCACAGGACAATTGACGGACCCCCTATTCTCAGCTTCATGTCCTTCATCCCCTTGAGGTATCACAGTAGTTATATTGCGGCGTTCCAATGCATTCTGTTGTAATTGTCCAGGAACTGGGAGAGCTGCTGTACGGCGAATGCTATGTTGGGGCATGTCACAATCATGATGTACAAGAGGCATCCCACGAGTGACCTGTAGGGTAGGCGTTCAATGTCTCTTTTCTCCTCCTTAGTCTGAGTCTTGTGGTTTGGCCACCTCAGCTTCAAGCCAGGCTCCATGGGCACTGAAAGGGGGTGGGCCTTGTCTTGTCTGAATTGCTGCAGGATGCGGTTAATGAACGTGGTCTGAGACAGAGCAACCATACGATTGGTTTTGTCCCATTCCACAGACACTCTGACAAGGTGCTTTGGGGTTCCCAGATCTGAGATGGTCCAGGTTTCTCTCATTTGCGCTTTGAACCTTTCATTCTTGTCTTTCAAGCTTGCCACAGCTAGGAAGTTGTCAACATGCATGGCCACAATCACAGTTCCTGTGGGTCTAATTCTATGATATATGCAGGGTTCGCATGCTAACCTGGTGAATCCCCATGCTATCATCTGCTCGTTCAGCATCTGGTTCCAAATATGCCCTGCCTGTTTCATACCGTAGAGCCCCTTTTTGAGTTCACATACCCAGCCTTCTTTTCCTAGTTTCTCGAAGCCCTCAGGTTGCTCCATGTACTGCGTCTCATTTTCAGGTAAGTTGCCATATAGGAATGCCATCTTGACGTCGATCTGATTTGCATCCCACCCCTGCGCTGCTGCAATATGCAGGAGTAACATGGGATTATCCTGTATATGCCTATTTCCTTTAGCGACTGGATCTCCTCTCAGTAGCCATCTTCCCATTTTTGCATGTCAGGGCTGTTTTTGGCTTCTGTCCAGGAGTTAGGCTTGTCAGGTAAGTTTGAGGGTAGTGGGTCAATGTTACTCAGCTGAGTTAGTGCCGCAAAGATCCTGTCATGGTCAATTTTGTCATTCGTGGGTGCAGGCACTTGTTCAGCTGTTTGCATGTGGGTGTGCGTGGGCACCTGCTCGTCATCTGCAGTTCCTGAATTGGCTGTTACCTTGGCTTCCTTCCTCTCTCTCACCCTTCATTCACTATCCCTGACCTCTCCTACTGCCCTTTCCAGTCTTGTTTGGGGTCAGTTTTTCTTGGTGCTTGCCTTCTCAGTTGGTTGCCTGGTCCATGTGGAACATCTTGGGAGCATTGCTGTTGTCTCGTTAGCTTGACTTTTGGTCAGCAGTTGGCTGGGGGTCAGTGAATCTACTTCGAATTCTGTCAAGTCATCATCTTTTTCCAGGGGAGCTGGTGATGTTGAGTTGGGATGTGTAGCTGTGTTGTAGCGGTGTTGTTTTGGTCTGGGCTGGGGGTGAGAGTTGTCTTGTGACGTTCAATGAACTTTACATGATGCAATTGGTAGACTTTCATCTTTGTTTTGTCCCAGCAATGGTATGTCTTCAAGTTCTGACCATAGCCTATTAGGGTGCACTCAAGTGATTACAGCCTGACCTTTGGATTGTGTCCAGGGACAAGAACAAAGGCTCTACAGCCTATTTTGTGCATGTACAATTAGTCAGGGGTGCGGTTGAACCAGAGTTCATAAGGCATCTTTCCATTGAGAGATTTGGTTGGCATCTTGGCATGAAGGTGGGCAGCAGTCAGATAGAACTCATCCCAGAGGTACTCAGGGCAGTTCGTGTCCAGTCTCATTGTTCTTGCCTTTTCCATCAAGGTGTGATGCATGTGCTCAACTCGTTCTATGTGTGCCAAAGTGTATGGCACACTGCGTTTGTTTCTGGTGCCTCTACTCTCTAGCCATTCCATCATCTCATTGCTGGTTAGTTCCCCATCAAACCTGGTCCAATACTTTCCCAGCTTACATCCACTTTTGTTTTCTCGAGCCAGTTCCCAGGTTTTTAATGTGTGAAAAGCATCCCCTTTATTTTGAAATGGAATAGACCAAGGCATATTCGAGGAATCATTGACTATGTCGAGTATGTAATAATTTCCAGATCTGGACTGTACGCTGACTGGCCCCATCAGATCTACCCACACTATCTCCAGCTTATGTGTTGCCCTGTGCCTCTCCTGTCGCATTTTAGGGACTGGCATCTTGGTCTGTTTACCAATGATGCAACTGTCACACTTGGGTATGAGATTGTGGGGGAAGGTGGGTGCACCTTTGATCTTTTGATCGCAGGCTAGCTAAAGTATAGCTTGGTAGTTTGTGTGGCTGAGGCGATGGTGCCAGGTAGTCAGGTTTGCATCCTGGTGAGCTGTGTATGCGTGTTCCATTGTTGTCTTGCAGAGGTCGATGGCATACAGCCTCCTCCTTTATAACAGAGGCCCACAAGCAATCACTTTCCCATGTCACTCCTTAATCATCAAAGTAGGAACTAATGCGGCTGTTGATCGAGGTCTGGCTGACAAAGATGAGGCAGACTGTGGAGTTTGGGACATAAAGGGCATTCTTAAGGCAAAGGAGGTTTCCATCTTTGGTGCGTAGCTGTATTTTTCCTATGCCATGTGCAGTAATTGCGGACCTACCTACTCCTTTGATGTTCCTTGGCTTGATGGGCTGGAGTATTGAGAAGTCCGATTTGTATGGTGAGATGTGGGCAGTTGCCCCAGTATTGACATAGAATGGGCAGTCAACTGTGGAGATGAGGGCGGTTTCTTGGTTCTGATTGTTGACCTCCATGTGATGTTTCTAGTCGATGGACACCGTCAGCTCCTCCTCCTCAAGGAATGCCATCCAGCCTTCCCACTCAAGCTTGTTGGCGGTGGCAGAAACAGCAGTGGGGATGTTGTCAGTCATTAACCCTGTGAAGCTGATTGCAGGCGAGATGGTGTTTAGCATTTGGAGCTTCTTGAGATCACCATCCTCAATGAGGTAGACCTTCCCCTTTGGGCTGGTGAGCTGGGTGAATACCTTTGCATTTGTACTGCCCATGCTGGTGGACTTCCCTTTTGCTTGCTGCGTAGGGTTGGTATTAGTAGGAGAGGCTGGAGTATTGAGAAGTCCGATTTGTATGGTGAGATGTGGGCAGTTGCCCCAGTATTGACATAGAATGGGCAGTCAACTGTGGAGATGAGGGCGGTTTCTTGGTTCTGATTGTTGACCTCCATGTGATGTTTCTAGTCGATGGACACCGTCAGCTCCTCCTCCTCAAGGAATGCCATCCAGCCTTCCCACTCAAGCTTGTTGGCGGTGGCAGAAACAGCAGTGGGGATGTTGTCAGTCATTAACCCTGTGAAGCTGATTGCAGGCGAGATGGTGTTTAGCATTTGGAGCTTCTTGAGATCACCATCCTCAATGAGGTAGACCTTCCCCTTTGGGCTGGTGAGCTGGGTGAATACCTTTGCATTTGTACTGCCCATGCTGGTGGACTTCCCTTTTGCTTGCTGCGTAGGGTTGGTATTAGTAGGAGAGGCAGCGTATGCTGCATTCTGAGCAGCCTCAACACCTAACTTCTCCATAGCTCCTCCAGGGTATGTGCAGAACTGTGCCTTGTGACCTCCACAGGACCGTCCATGCGTGGCGCATGTGGTGCAGCACTTGGCACCCGCATGATGCGTGTGCCCCAGGAGCCAGGGCTTCTGCGACTTCCACCGTCCTTGTATCGTTGCGGCAAGGGCCGTGTCAATGCTAAGGCCGGTATTAGAGGACTTTAGATTTGTCAGGTTCTGTATGGTCTCCATCAGCTTACAGATGTTGTCTGAAGTGTAGGGAGAGCTTTTTGTGGCGTCTGCAAGGCTGTTTAGTAATATGATGCATTTGAAAAGGTCTTCATCCAGTGACTTGATTGCAAAGATGCGATGGACTGTGTTGCAGATCTTTTTGGCAGTGGTGGTCAATGGTTCAGTAGCAGAGCACTGAATTTTTAGGACTTCCTGGATCAAGGTGACCATGCGCACTGGTCCCTCACCTTCTGCCCAAGTCTTGACCCTGTCGTACATGCCAGCAGCGGTGCTTACATTGTCCAGGCCCTCATACTCTGAGTTGTCAAGGGCGGTGAGTATTACTGCCCGTGCGAAATTGTTGTTAGAGACCCAGTTCTGGTATGCCATAGTGTCAGAAGCTCATAGAATAACTTAGAGGGTTCAAGATGATAAGCAGATTATGAGTTCTAGATTTCGAGAGAACTGAGAATGACGTGAAGTGAGACGAACAACTGTGTTGATTGCCTAGAGTTTTCTAACGAATACAGAGTTTTTATAGATAATCAGGTAAAGGAGAAAAGGATAAGGAGTAATGAGAAATAGTGAAGACCGGATCATGTAAGAGTCTGTGAAAATCGTGTATGACGAAATGTGATATAATTAGAGATAAGGAGAAAAAAAGGAGAGTATAGAGTTTAGGAGAAGTCGACGAAATTGAGTCTAATCGGGATTCGGAAGATACTTGCTATACTTTGATGAATTCTTGACACATAGGCTCTGTGAGTGTGCTAGGGCATGCCACATAAGCTGGGAAGACATAGAATTTAAGGCCAAGAAGGGAGAGGTGTATTTCGAGAGATTTGGACCATTTTCCAAAGTTGGCTGTGGATGAGTTGCAAGAGAACTTCTCTTGCTTCCACTCAGCCCCTCGGACTGAGATGGTGTGGATAGATGGATTGCTGGCATTGGTGCTGGACATCTTGGACTCAACTGACATGCATGTTAACGTAGAATTGTGTTTTTGGGCGCTGTTATCAGCCAACAACAATAGACATGATTTCTAGATTTGGGTTGAATCCCTGACAAGGGGAATAAGACAAAGGTGACAGGAGGTTTTCCCAAATGAGGAAGGAGGATTCCAAGCAAGTAGTGATACAACCAGTAGCCTACTCAAGGAGAGCCCATAATCTGTTGGAATCCATACAAATAGCAGCAATATGTTAGGTGCGACCAATACCTAGATCAATACTTTGTAAGTCCTTTATCCTCAGAACATATAAACAGAACTGTATTGTGTGTACCTAGATCAATACTTTGTAAGTTCTTAATCTAGGTTTATGTATGAGTTATTGGTGAGTGTAAGTAAATGAGTAAGTAATGCACCCTCAGAACATATAAATGGAACTGAGGGTGCTATTGGCATGTGCCACTATAAGTACATTTGTTGGACAAAGCAACTGTGCCAAAGCAACTGTGCCACTTGATGTGGCCCTGGCCCACTGTTCGCGGCACCCCTCTGTGTCATCACACATATCACATCCACGACACTCTAACAGATGATACAACCATATATTGTCCTCTACACTTCAGGAAATTACAGTCCTGAAAAAACATGTGTTAAAAAAAGGTCATGTGATTTCTCACTAGTATTTCTCTAGAAAATTTTGTAGAATTGCCTAATTGGGAAATTTCCATAGACTTTTTGGAGAAACACTTAGTGAAAGTCATATAATCTATCCAGAAATCTATGTGATAATCACCTATAATCTTAGTTAAAATTCAGATGTTCAATTTGTGCATGAGTGGAGCAAAAGTAAGGTTGTATGCATCTAGTATTTTTAGTGAGATGAGTATAGGTGAAACTCAGGTATATTGCATGAGAAAATTGAATTTCTGAGTCCCCCCTGAGAGAGACTGAGACTCAAGCTAACTACAAGACTTGGTCTGATGCTCTCAAATGCATTGGAGAAAACTACATTGGTCATTTTTGAACCTAAGAATCAAAGCAAGCCTCTTGTGGCAATTTATTCTCTCATTCTTTTGAGTTCAGTTAAAATATTTTTTCTATAATTTTGACAGAAATATTCAAATAAAATTCTGAAATTAATTGGATTATTTTTACCTCGTTTTTACAATGTTTTGCCAAAGAACATCATTTCCTACACCCAGTGATACCGACATCATGTACAGCACACCCTCAGTCAAAACATACGAGATTTACTTACAGTATCACATCAGTTTTCTTAGGTCATTAGTTTTGATACATTGAACTACCACTGAGAGATTTTCAGGGAAATATTTGTTATGCATGCAGAATTACAATGTTTTGAAAACAGTCTAATTCTCCGCCCCCCGTGGAGGCTTGGACTATAGAGTTCTTCAACCCTTCAACATGCCGTCTGACGTGTTTGGCAGCTAATGTACGATGATATTAACCATTTCGAATGACAATGAAGATACTGCAAAGATACTTACGTTTGAACGATAGACGTGAAACCGCAGCAATGCAAATCCAATTGACCTGTGAGCGGCATCAAGACTAGTGTGCTTTGTGAAGCTCCAACCTACTTACAATCCTGCAATCAAGGACATCCATTGATAAGTTCAGAGTCATATCACTTCATGGGAGAGACTTACCGCGTCAACTTGACCTGAAAGAAAAGCGGGAGTTAGCTTGATAGACCAGCAAGGTTCAAAGACCTACAGGGAGCATCCAAACCCCCGACATTGCTTGGGTTACCTGGCAATCCATCCACAACTTGTAACCCAGCGAGTAATAGAAGAGCGAATTTGAGCGCCTTGAAAATCATATTTTGGTTTGTCTTTCTGTGGTTGTAACAGGAGTGATTATTGAATGTTGGATGTTTGTGACGTCTCATATACCCGTCTCACCAGCATTTATACTAATAGGAGCTTAGCTTCCGGCCCGGATCCTAATGTGTAACGGTTGAGAATTTCGAAGTACGGTATCGTTTCCTGTGAAAAGGAAGAGACCGCGAAGACCGTGAAACCCTTGTAAAGGATTTGCCACAGTCAAACGCCTACTTCAGAGGAAATCCTTGGCGTCGCAGAGTACAAGGTGATCCCTGGATTATTCTCATCTCCGGAAAGAAACGTGTTGTAACTCGGTAAGAAGTATTGACCATGTCAAAAAGACTCGGTCCGGAAGATCAATAGGTTTAAGATGTAACGGAGGTGGTCTTGGATATAAGGCACATTAGTTATCTGGAAGTTTGCCAGATACTCGGGGTAGGAATTGCGCAAGGCAGCCCAAGCCTGGTGCGACCATGGCTACTAACCTTTGGACGTTATGAGAATATAACAGTGGTACCAACTACACCTGACTTGTCGGGATAGTCCAGCTGGTTGTAACCGCGTGGCAATTCGTTTTTCACGGGTGTTTCATCGCCGTTCGCCTAACGGCCTATATCAACCGGATTTTTGTCGAACAACTTGACCGTGACATATCGAAAAGGTATTCGCAACGTAGTTTGCTTCGAGTGACAAAGGAAGCAGCATCGGAGTCTTCTTGCGTCTCGGGCCGCGCGGGTGATCATTATTACCGTGTACCCGGGTTCTAGCATAGACGTCATTGAAGCATATTATCTTTGTATTACTTATGAACTTGCTTCGATAAATCCGAATTATAGTCGTACATGCCGGCTCCGTTGAAGCTCGTACAATAGGAAAGCGAGATTTGAGCATCATAGTCTCAAGCTTGCGAAACTTCTTGGTCTAGTGTCATAAGTTTGTAGAAGAACGAAATACAATCAAGTAGCTGTAGGTCATTTAACTAGTCCACATGATCCAACCTATTCGAATTTTACGCCCAATGTCCTTCAGGACCACCGTTACCGAGACCGCATTGTGGTGGCGGCGTAGACTTCTTGAGAAGAAGCCACGTTGGCGTCGTGGAAGTAGAGGTCGACGTTGAACCTGAACTGAAGATCATACTCGCTGCGAGTTTCTAAGCTACCGGCCGCGTCTGGGGCTGTACCTGTGGTTGCTGATACCGAGGCTGTTGGGGTTTCTGCTTCTGAGTGTCTCAAGGAATACGAGAAGGTCTGGTTGGGTTAAACGGGCAAGTTGACATATGATAGATCCGAAGACTTAAGAGGAAAATGTGAGAGCAAGAGTCAAGCGAATATTTTCGCCGGGATATGGTAGGGTATCGATGGAGGAGCGTGATTGACAGCCTGGCTGCTGTACAGGGACCGGTGTAAGTATTGGTGCGTGCAAATGACACATACCCGGTCTATTTGAGGGCCGAAGACCACACGTAACCTCTCCCTGCGTTAGTGTTGGGCTGATAATAGAAGGAACGCGGTAGGATTCTTGTTCGTATACTGTGGGTATGCGACAGAGAGATTAGGTAATAAGCATGGGCGGAAAGTGCAACCGTGCTATCAGTTGTGTCGAGCGAGATACTCTGCCATCATGTGATGAAAACATCATACGTGCACGAATAAATGTTTTGTTCATGGAAACAAGGTCAGCTGTAAAATAATCCGTGCCGGTGATGAATACAGTTTCACTAGTGAACAGTAAATGCAATCACGTACCCTGTTTTTGGCTGTATTTGCCTATGAGCTTGCCTTTACAATCTTCGACCTTGACGCCATACTTGAGCTATAGAGTTCCCGCAGAGATTAACTCAACCTAAATCCTAAAGCAAAGAAACCTGAATCTCCTCATTGTCTGCAAGGTTATCTTTAGCAGGGTCCAATACACGCAACATATTCAACAACTTTTCAACATTCACAGCCTCTGCAAACACTGCAGCTCCTGCTCCGCCTCTTTCGCCAGCTCAGCCGGTTTTTGGGCCGAGCAACGGCTCTTCCACAACCTTAAGAGTATCACCCTTTAATACCCAAGCTCGTCTTATTCCGTCGGCTCGAATATGTGCAAGGTCTTGAGCCGCGTCGAGCTGGTAGAAGTGGAGGCAGCAGACATACCTGTGTTTGTGGCTCGAATGACATGAAGATCGAGAATTCGATTGCGACGGAGTCTGCATGCGGTGTTATGTCTCTACGTCTGAGTCTGGGACTGAGGCTGAGGCTGATGGAATGTCTCCTATACTGAAGGCAATGCAGGTCGAAGAGACGGCGTATGTGCAGATACGTACTAGATTGATACTTTGGCGTGGAAACAGGGCTTTGAACTGTTGTTTCCTGCGATCCTAGCAGAGCCAATTCCAAGGGACGAAGAGCCTCCCTGTGGGTATCAAGGCTGAGCGCTGTTGAATGCACCGGCCTTTGCCTTGGATGGATATCTTAAGCACACGCTGGAGCTCGTCCTCCGAATTTCGTAGTCAACAGCTGGCGGTGCACCTTCCGGAAGCCCTTCGAAAGCCAGCACCCCTTTCCACAACACAGACTTTTTGCTCACCCGAGAGCTTAAGGACAGAAGCTTTGAACTGCTCTGAGATCAAAAAAATAGGGAACATGAGACAGTTTTCATGATTTCTTTCTGCATAATGTGAGGTAAATGAGTCAACCTCTGTGCGGCGTTTGCCGAGAGCACATGAGAGGTGCCGGTGATAAGAGATTTCTGGTTTTCAGCCCAGAAGTTGGCATAGAAGTACAATTTCTCATAGCGCGTACTCAAATGATGAAAAACGAAACGATGATTTGCAGCAAGGATGGTCAAGTTCGCTCAGTAGTCCCAAAATGTGACGATGCACAGCAAATAATAACGGTTCGGATCGGAAAACTGGATCTTTTTCATCATTAACAGACATCGACAAGGATATTTTCATGGATGAGCATAACACTCAAGACGGATTGAGTGAGTCTCTCAGTTGGTTTTCTACGCTTTTAGGTGCGTCGAGAACTCAACAATTCCAAGCATAGAATCAACCCTTGAAAACTTCAACCGATTGTCAAAACGTCGGAAAACTGGGACTGAGGAAGAACATGAAAAGGAACAGGAGAGACACTGGGTGGGAAAATATGATGCAAGCGGACTTGTGCCGCATTATATGTACGTTTCAGAAGTACCGGAAGATCTGCTAAAATGTACGTGTGATTAATCTGCATCCAGGAGTTATTGAACACTCCTGAAGATTTCGCACAACGAGAACGGTACTTCTCGCGTTATTCTAACCCTCCAGGCTGCCTTCTGGATAGAGAAGGATGGTATAGTGTTACACCCGAACTTATTGCAGATCAAATTGCAGAGCGATGCCGATGTGATACCGTCTTGGATGCATTCTGTGGCGTTGGGGGTAATGCCATCGCATTTGCGAAAACGTGTCGACGAGGTGCGCGTCCTTAGACCTCACAATTCATTGAGGTTTGACTGAAAAGTTCCTCCTTCACTTCAGTAATCGCTCTTGATACTTCACCTGTCCGACTTGCTCTTGCGCGGCATAACGCGCAAATATATGGCGTAGCTGACCGAATTGAATTTATTCTCGCCGACTTCATCGCATTTGCGAAGGCACATACTACCCTTCCACATGGCATATGCAACCGTCAGATTGATGTAGTCTTCCTCTCTCCTCCCTGGGGAGGACCTTCATACTTATCAGGGCCTACTTCAGAGTCAACTGATGCTCTATCACCATCGTCAGATCCCATAGGCGACGATGTGCCAACTGAAGAAGATCATCCGTCTTACTCCCTCTCAGCCATCCAGCCGATAGACGGTTCAGCATTATTCAAGCTGAGCCGGCGGATTACACCTAACGTTGCATACTACCTTCCTAGAAACACGCGCTTGGAAGAGATAGCGCGTTTACTGGAAACTTCTGCTAATGAAACCGGGAATGCCGAGTCAGGTGCACTGGAACATGTGGAAGTTGAAGAGGAATGGATGGGGTCAAAACTGAAAGCTTTGACATGTTATTTTGGTGGTTTGGTTGCTGGTCAGGAAGCCTTGTTTTGAGCAATTGGTATTTGATTGGTATTTGTACTTCACGCCCTTCTAAGAAGATCTGTGTTCTTCTAATTTGAAGGTTGCTCCTGTGTTCGTCAGCTGAGTGAAAATAGGGTTGTGTCTCTCAGACGTTATGTGTCAAAGGAATGAATGGGAGAAGACATCTTAGCCAAATGACCTTGCAAAATCGTAGCGGCGCATGCGCCATCCCCGACTCATGAAATATAGAGGTTTTAGAAATTCTTGTTTCACGTGCGTGTGCAATTGGAGGATATTTAGAAATAAGAAGAGCTAGGATAAGGAAGACCACGGCATGCAGGTTTGATGGTACACTGGTATACCAACAAACACGTAAACGTCAACAGCAACAAAGGATGAATAAACCAGATATAATCATACAAGTACCCATGGTTGCATGATGGACCGGATACAAGCCAAAGAAGAGAAAAAAAAACCAAACCCACTGGAGCTAATAAAGGCTTAGAAGCTTTGAACCAGCCATTTGAAAGATGGATAAAGAACCATTACAGCTATTTTCAATAAGCATGGCAGTTGCCGGATTTTTTTCAATTGATGATGAATTTCAAACTTAGTCAAATTTGTATTTGTCTGTTCGTGATTTGCGTCTTTCCATGAATCCTCCTGCTGCAAAGAGGCTCAAGCCTCTTATTGAAATACTAGACAATAATTCTTTACTTTCACAAGACATGAATGATTCTGAGCTGTCTGACACAGAATCTGAGCCCAGTGAAGAACCGAGCAATGCCACTTCTTTACCCTTTGACAGTGCCGAGCTGGAGGAGATGGATGTTGACCCTGATGTCAATGATACACCACTGCCAAGTCCCTCTCCAACAACCCAGAAATGGAAACAAAAGTCAAAGAAACTCGGTGAGTATGACAGGACTACACAATAATTTGTGTTTCTTATAGTTTTGTAACAGTCATACCTGAACCTTCTGCCCTAAAGCCAACATACCTGCTTAGTATTCTCTCTGCTCAGGAACTGTTGAAACCCATATCAAAGTGTACACCTAAGCTTCAATCACTTTCTCTCACTTCAACCATGGGATACAATGAAAGCACAGCTTCTTGTAAAAATCAATGATGCCCTCAAGCCTTCGACCCTATGCTTTGATGACTACAATGTCTTGTTCTATATTCCACAAATTCTTCCAAAGCCTGGCATGACCCTTGCATTGGAAGCTGATTATTCTCATCTTTACATGGACATATTGTGGCTATTACATCAAAAGGCAAAATTCCAACTGTCAACATCACAATTACACAAAACATCTTAGAAGATGATAAGGAAAATATTGAGAATGGTGAGAACTATCAACAGGAGCCTCCTATGAAGAAGAAGGTGTGTATATGCATACTTTAATCATTTGTAAGGCATTGATCTGCCATTACAAGAAGACAAAAGATCCAGCTGTACTTCCAGGCAACATTACAAAAGCCAACAATATATCTCAGCTGCAGAAGCAATGGAAATGCCCTGCATGCCAGGACAAATGTGTTGGTACTTATTGCTACCAAAGTTCAAATTTGCCTGATGAGCATTTACCATTGAGTCATGAAAAATTAGATTGTTGGGCTTCAGCAATGGTGTGTGGCAGGTTACTTGTTGTCTTTCATCTACTTATTATTAACAGATGAAGGGAGAGGAACATGCAACAATTGAAAGACCTCCCAATTATTGGCTTTTTGATACTACAGCCACTATTTCACCAGTTTTGCAATGCCACATGAATGCTCAAAATGAAAAGTCTGCTCTGCCACCCACACCTGTCTTCAATCTCACAATTGGTGATAATGTCATATGCCAATTCTTTTCCTCTTCTTTATCACTTCAGTCTCAACAACCTGCATTGCCAGCACCACTGTCTGCACACCCCATGCCAAGCTACAACTTGCAGTATCAAATGTTGATTCCTCCATCACGTCTCCCAGGCAATGACATGCCACTCAATCAGTTTTGTACCACATACAAACTTAGCAACATTATTCACAAACAATTACTTGAAAATGGTTATCAAGAAGCATGTGTTCTTTGCTTTGTAACAATCCATGATCTGAAGGAAATGAAATTTCACTTGGGTGAGATTGCAGCATTACAAGATGCAGTTGAGAAATGGTCAGTTCCTTGTACTTTTTGATGGACTCCAATCTTTAGCCTGTGTCAGCAAAATGTTGTTATACTAGTTCTGAATGCTAAAAGTATCCAGCATGAATAAAGTACCCTTCTGCATCATCTGGAGTAATGATGTCTACAACTTCATACATATCAAAGATGATCCCATCACCTTCAGTGGCAAGATAATAGTCCTGATGATGGCATATGAAGTACTTGATCTTTGGAAAAAGCCTCCTTAATTGGATTGAGGTTAGGTGAATAGGGTGGATGATACTCAATCTGAACACCTGCATGCATCTGAAAACAAGAATAGAATTATTATTGAGAATACTCACTAAAACAATCAGCAAGCTCAAGAATCTCATCACTATGGTCAATCTTAGTATTGTCCATAATAAGCACACTGAGAAGTCCAGGATAAGCAGTACATTTTGGAAGCTTTGCATAATAAATACATGTGATAGTGTCAGGAGACTCCTCATTTCTTCCTTCTTTCACTCTCTATTCCTTCCCTCTCCTTTCATTCATTTCCTTATTTCTTTTATCATTCTCTCATTTTGCTGTTTCTACTCTCTCAACACTATCTGTTAGTACTGTTCTCAGCCTTTGAGGTGCTCTAGTTCTTTAGTTATCATTCAGACAAGTATGGGCCCTTCAGCATCGCTTCTAGACCACTTATATAAGCTGGAGTTTGCCTTTCTGACTTCCAAAGTCTGGAGTTTTCCTGCCTTGTTTGTACAGTTGTTTATTTAGGCAATTTTTGAGTCTTTAAGGTTTTGTCGTACTGTACAGTTGTTTCCCATGCTTCAGAGGCCTCAGAAGCATCCAACCTGGCATAGAGAATCTCTATACTTGTTTTCTTTGAATCTCCCTCTGCCAGGTGAATAGTTATTATGATATTGTCAGTATATACTCTAATACACTTTGGATCTCCTTCTGCCAGCTGTGTGACTGAGCCACAGCCTTTAGAGGTTGCCCTTACAGATAAAGTTGCTATAACAATAGACAATAAAAACTCACAACAACAAGTTCAAGAAACTCTAAAAACATTGCCTTCGTTATTGAGCCCTCTACTACAGTGCTTGCAACAATGCCATCCAAGGTGAGAAGTGCCTCTGTTAATGTATGATGTCCACAAACAAAAGCCTGCTTCTTCTCAACATACATCCCTTTGTGTGACCTTCTATACCTCCTTCCAACTGACTACTCATCCTTTGACATTTCATTCATAAAACCCAATCTCCTCTGGTGAATACTGAGCTATTTAGCCAATGAAGTTTGCACAACACCTCTCATCATGTTCTATTACAACTCTTTTGAGTTTTTTATGGCTAACATTTGCTCTTCTAAGTTTACAAAATATGGTAACATAGTTGACAGATATAAATCAGTTAGTCTTGAAAAGATAGAGTAGTTCATCAAGAAAGTAGTCTGAGTTCTGTTAGATGGGTTGGCAGAGATACTGAACATTATCATAGTTCAGATTATGGAGGCAGCTTCTCAAGCTACTGCAAGAAGAAACAACGTCACCAGTTGTGCACCAAAGTTTGAGAATCTAAAACAAAGTTCTTTCTGAGAAGCCAAGGCAGTCAAGAATGTCATTTAGAGGGAGGAGATTACATTCATAGAGTTGGATTGCTGCAATTTTTGCATTACAGCTAATTTTACAATACATGTTGACGATCAAAAGGCTCAAGCATTCAAATTTGATGAAGTCCAAAATTGTTATTCAATCAGCAACTGCCATGCTCCAAATTGAGTACTGAGACCTGCATAAGAAAAGGCAACTTCACACAAGCTCTATGTATGCCAGACTGGCAAGTCTGGACAGAGAATAATGAAAAGGTGGAAAGATCCAGATACTACAATTAATGTAGTCAAAATGGTATAAGAAGTAAGTAAGCAAGCTAAACTGTCAATTTGAATTAGCCTTGTTCAATCCCATGGTAATAACAGAGTAATGCATAGGTAATATAAATAGGCAAGCCAGTCTGTCAGTTTGAATTAGTCTTGTTCAATTTTAAAAGATGAGAGAATCAAATTAATGCACTCAGTATCTAGAGAACAGACAATCTATAAGCACTGCTGGTAGTGAAAAATGTTTCCATTATAAGAAGTATAAAAGAAACATGTTATACCAATTTTCTACATGCCAATTTCTGATAGAAAAAGTCTTTAACCAAAGCAAAGTGTCTTTTTCTATCTGAAATTGGCACTTTTGAAAATGGTATAGCATGTTTCTTTTACACTTTTTCCAATAGAAACATTTTTCAGTGCTAGCAGTGAAGCCCAAATAAAATAAAAAAACAAGATAAAAGAACAAGCAATATATTGATTCAAAAATGTACATGCTTTGAAATAAAAGGAAAATGACACAGTTCTGTAGAATAGGAGAATTTACAGGGAAGGAGTTATCTGAGAGACAGTTAGAGGGTTTGCAAGTAGGGAGATCCAATAAATTAGACCAGTTTTATTGTTTCCAAATATGTTGAAGAGGAAAAATAAAATATATCTGAATTGCTAAGAGGCCAGACAGACAGTCAACCTATAAAAGTTGCTTATACTGGCTCAGAAAACTGCCCCAATGTTTGGCCTTTTTGGAAAGATTCACATGGTGTACAACAATTATCTAAGCAAAAACATTGTGAAAGATTGTGTGACATACTACTGCATTCTGGCTTTATAATAATGTATATATCATAGGATTTGAACAAGAACTCACTGATTAATAAATCAAAGAAAATATTCAATCATTGGGGCAGTTTTTTGACCCACTTTAATTTACTCTATTTTTCATATCTAGTACTTGGTATGGCCTCCATTTGCCTTTATAACTGCTTTCATCCTTTGAGGCATGCTTTCTATGAGACTTTGGCATACCTCTGATGGTATTTTATTCTACTTCTTGACTACTCTCTCCTACAACTCATGCACTCCTTTAGAGAGTACTTCATACTCCAAAAGTTTGTGCTTGATGTAAACTCAGAGGTGTTCAATGAGATTGAGGTCAGGAGATTGGGCAGGCCAGGATATTACAATGATGTTGTTATTAGAAAACCAAGTTGTTGCCTATTGAGAGATGTGTTTTGGGTTATTGTCTTGCTGAAAATATTGTTCTTCCTTTTCTATTTCTAACTTCTCAAAGCTTTTCACCACTCCCTCATCCAAAATCTCACAATACTGTACAGCATTTATCTTTTTCTGAGCTTCTATAAGCTTCTCCACTCTACTTCAACCTATGCAGCCCAATACTATTAAATTGTTTCCTCCTCCATGCTTGATAGTTGGCATAGTGGTGTGGTCAGATAATAGTTCTCTTAGAATTTTCCACACTGATACAATGCTGTACCAGCAGTCAGGGACACATCATGCATCAGAAGTCAAAATAAACATTTAATTATAAGCTGAAAACTGTAAGCCTCCTAGTAGCAGTCTCAACAAATATATATCTCCAAAACATCCCAATAAATACACAGAAAAGTACAGAACAACAGACAGGGACCAGCTCAAACTATCAGCTCAACAATAGTCCAACCACTGTAATAGGGAGGGGAAGCATGGGAGCTAGCAGAAGTGACAAAATAGAATCAATTTGTGATGATCTAGATCAAGATCAGATCTGACAATACCCAATTTGACATGACTAAATGGAGCAGAAGCAAATGGGAAAGTAGCAATCAGAAACATCCAGAGGAATGGTGGAACTGGTGGCACTGAAACAGGCCTCCCAAAAGGGAAATTGGACAAGTAGCAATCAGAAACATCCAGAGGAATGGTGGAACTGGTGGCACTGAAACAGGCCTCCCAAAAGGGAAATTGGACTATCAAATATGTTCTGGAGGCTGGGGAGTTTACAACAAAGAGTTATGTGTAGCTAGTGGTCTGTGCACCAGAAAAACAGTATAAATAGCCCAAGTTTAGTAGAAAATAGACAGGCATTTGATAAGCAAAGGCTCAGTAGTTCTCAGAGAGTGAATCACCTAGGCTGGAGTTTATTGAAACACCTTTTATTGGAAGTCTATTAATAGACAAAGGCTCGGTAGTTCCCAGGGAGTGAACTACTTAGGCTGGAGTTTATTGAGAACCTTCTTCTGCCTATCAGGATATTTGATATTCTGTAAAGCACTCAAATACATCAAGTTTTATTATCAAGCACCAGTGTGGATTAGAGGTCACTTTCTAAGACTTCAAGAAAGCTCCAGAACCATTAGTACTACTTGCAACCAAGTACTACAACATATTGATAGGACCTTACACCAGCTAGGCATATCAACAGCAGACTTGGCATTGGCTCCAGACACTTCGCTGCTGATGATGCCAACTGTGGTTGGATACACTAGACATTTATACAGTACAACACCATCTCCAGCGCCTGGCATGCATAGTTGTGAGGAGTCCCAACAGGGTCCTGGTATGCTTGAGCAGATGTGATAGAACAATGCACTAGATGATAGTACCTTGGATGCTACCTAGCAAACTGTAAGTGCCATAGTTTAAGCAAAAATATAGAAAAGAAGATAAATAGTGCAGCATAATGTGCATGTAGGTGGCACCATAAACAACAAAGATGAGATAGACAAAGCTAGCACCCAACTTAGTGATAAAGTCAGGCCAAGCTAGCGCAATTTGAACGCTAAGTGTAACTGGGTGCTCAAGAGGTTACGATTTGTTTTTATATACATGTTAAGTAGCTATTTTATATACTATATACTACTGTCTTTTTAAGGTAAGTCCATTTGCAGCACTACCATTTAGTGCTTCTCCTTGTGATTGTAGCTAATGGCCACCTGTCAACAATAATCTGCAGCACATGGGTGATGGCAAACAATGGCAACTCTAAAACTACTTAGAAATTATACAAGTCTGCTTACTTTTTGATGTAATCTGATTGGTCAGGCCACTCCAGGGTATGGTTGGAAAATCCTTGACAAATGCCATAAGTGCTAATCCCAGCACTAATTATTGTACTATCTTCTGATAGATTTGAATGTTGGGTTTGCATGTATTCTGTCTCATTGTTATTGATTCTTTTAGACTTCTGATTGAGGTGTCTTGGTAATTGACAGCACCTACTGTTAACCCCTTTTGGTATTGATTGGGATTTGGTCAGAGTCAACTCCCTGCCATCGTGCTAGTGCTATGAGTTTTGAGCCTCCTAAATCCTTGAAGTGGATGGATAGAGTGTGCTGAAGAATTAATAACTGATGATTAAGGTAAATAGATAAGCCCTGCAATAGAGTGCCAGAGCTAGAGCTGCTCTGTATTCAAACTGGTTGCTAGAGTCTCCAATATGTCAAGTGTTGGTCAAACTATAATGTCCTTTAATGTGCTCAGTCCAAGTAGAAGCCTATCACTGCACTTGTGCTGAACTTTGTACATACAATTTATCTATTTTAAGCCCTACCCAACAGCCATGCATAGCAAGCAATGGATCTAATCAGTAATAATGCTGTTAGCAGCTAGAATGATAGCTGGCATCAGGCTGCTGGCAAGCGTTGACAGGTGGCATCATTCAATCAGCATATGGTACAGCTGGCTGACAATAGTGCTTATAAATTAGGCTATAATGACATTTCTCTATGACAAATAGCTTGGTGTTTACTCCAGTGCCTGACATCTCTTAGTGCCCCTCTCTCAGTCAGATGGACAGCTTTCTTATTTCATTTCTTACTATTTAGTTTAATGCATGGCATTTACTTACAGTTCACCTTTCTTTAGTGACTATTAGCCATTTAGCAATGGTGAACTTATATTTACTATAAATACTTACCATTGTCACTAGCCACACAACAGAACAGAGTATCTCATTTACTCCTCAGTTCACTTCATGGTTCAGATTTCTTTTGAGCTGACTAAGTTCATGGTTGCCAATTGTCTGGATATCTCTAGCCTGCATGCTGCAGTTATATATATGGAACCTTACAGCAAGCATTACATAGCTTAGTCATTGCTAAGCCTTGAGTTGTTTTGCTGCATCCTTTGCCACACATACTGATATTTGAATCCCTGCCTTATTTAGGTGCACTTTGTTGTTAGTGCACTTCTCTTACTGCACATCCCTTACTAACTTTGCTTCCTGACATTCATCAAATCTTGCCATTTAACTTATTTTTGACTTGTTCTCTGAGACCTGCCCAGGACTCCCTCAACACTTAGCATACCCAATGCATTCTGTATTAGTTAGTAGCCATAAACCATGTTACCTAATTTATCACCACATATATATATACAAAATGGACAATAAGTACAATAAAAACAATGCAAATGCAAATGCATACAGAATGAAGTCTTTCAGATTAATAAAAAATGATTTAAATAGATACTGCCATAGAGAGTACTTTGAAGCCACATGTCAAATATTACAAGCACTAGAGAGAAGCATGACTTCAAAATATACTACAGGTGAAATAAAAATATAGATATATGTATTGCTTCTATACATTGAGTTAATATCTTGTGAAGAACCCTAAATAGAAAAGCACAATAGCTGTCTGGCAGTATAAGAGCCCAAAAATATAGAGACTAATAGTGGCAGACAAGAATGGCAAGACAACAAATGTGAAAGCAACCTTCATGGTGTATAGTGCTCTATCAGACATAGATTTACCTTTATTTAAGCTGAGGATCTATAAAGTGAGCATTCAATAATGCTATGCATATTGAAGATGACTAATAGATATCTAGTAAACTTGATAAAAAATATAAATACTCCAAATAGTCAATAAAATTGGACAGTCTTAGCACTCAGCAGTTTGACATCACTATAGTGGTGGCAAGAGCAGTATACAAAGTATTTGACCAGGATTTCAAAGAAGGCAAACTAGAAGAATGGTTAGAAAAAATATCAGATAAAGGAAACAAGATACAGTATGCAAACAATAGAGTGTTTACACTAGCAAAAGACTTGAATAAAAAAAAAGTTCACATTCTATTCAAAAAAGATACTGACTCTGATAGATTTCTTGAAAAAATTGTGAAAAGTAGGTTTAAGAAGACATCAGACAATGTTGTCAAGTATGTGCAAGCAAAGATAATACTAAATAGAGACAAAACATAAGAATATATAGACAATAATCAGAAAACATAGGACTCACACAAATCAAAGATTCAAGAAAATCAAACTACAGATCTTCCAATTTAGTGATATAGTTGTGGCCTTGTTTTTCTTTGCAGTTATTTTATTGAGAAGAGAGAAGTATAAGATATCAATAGTTTTGAGATTGATAATACTGCTAGATGAAACATTTGCACTAATGAGTGGTCGGATAAACAGTAAAGAGATTATTGATCATACTATCAAGTTATCAAGAGGTTGAAAGAACAACTACTCAAACACAAAGACTATGAGCTGGTAAAAAATAAGCTCCAAATATATGAAGACAATAGAGAAACTATACAGAAAATCAGCAAAGTGGTCAGTATCAGTAATTTTGAGAAACAAATGTTGAATTACATAATCATTAATAACTAATATCTTATAAGAGCTTTGATACTATCTCTTGAGCCACTTTTACTTAATGTGTTTTGTTATATTTTCATTGAATTCTCTTATTTCTTACATCTAGTTAATCAGTATTCTTTTACTTGTTCTGCAATCTCACATTGTTATTTCCTCATTGCCTCTCTATCTTAACCTAAGTACTAAGTCTCTACATATACTACTATCTATATTATTTTTTATTTTTTATTTTAATAAATATAGTAATAAGTGTCATCATATTAGAAGAATATCAATTATATAATTGATCATATAGACAAACAGTT
Organism: Macrolepiota albuminosa; assembly: GCA_027475525.1. Taxonomy (NCBI): domain Eukaryota; kingdom Fungi; phylum Basidiomycota; class Agaricomycetes; order Agaricales; family Agaricaceae; genus Macrolepiota; species Macrolepiota albuminosa. Next base: position 494,929 of record JAMWFC010000108.1, read on the forward strand.
TGGCAATGCCTACCAAACACAATTATATTTGTAGATATTTGTTTTATTTTATAGAGAGCTAGTCATTGTTGTGTTGATAGGCTTTTACTTGCACTGAGTGCATCAAGGGACATAATAGGCCTCCTAACACTTGTTAATATAGAGACTCAAGCACCTACTTGTTAGAATAGACTCATCACTGTGGTGGTGGCGTGTTGGTTACTTCTTAGCCTTTCAAGTTTTTGTTTTATTTTCTTTGTTTTATCTACTTATATTATTTTCTAAGACAATCATGGTTGATTGTTCTATATAGTTATTCAGCCACCCTCCTCCCTTAGCAGGAGAGACTTCTTTACTCTTCCAGTTCTTTTTCTAAAAACTGAGGGTACTTTACTTTACCTCTTGCTTATTCTAGCTCATACTTACATTTAACCTGTAGCATTAGAACTTACTTTGTATTACAAGTTATTGGCCCTGTAAAGTGCTCACTTTAAACTACACCCACTTAAAAATACATCCTCTGACAACATGACTCTTACAACATCATCTGGAGAGAATAGCAATCCTCCCACATTCCCAGAGGAATTTTTATTTGATGGGACAAATTACATTATGTTTAGAAACTGAATCCTTCTAGCAGCAAAACTTAGAGGCGCCAAAAGCCACCTTGATGGAACCATAAAAACACCAAACTCCAAAATGACAGTACCTGCTCCTTCAACAACAGAATGGTGGGACAAGAACCCTTCTTACTAGGAATGGCAGGTACAAAATGCATAGATAATGGTGCTGATTGTCTACAACACAAAAAACCCCATTGGTCTTAGAATCAAAATGACAAATACTGCAGAAAAGGTCTGGAAAATGCTGAAAGAGTCTTACAGAACCATATCAGACTTAGGAGCAAACACAGCAGAGAACATCCTGAGAGCAATGAAGTATTCTGATGGGATGGATTTCCAGGAGCATATCACCAACCTTCAATTGAAGTGAAACAACACAGTTAAAAAGAGAGCTGAAATCAAAGACAACCAATTCAGAGCTATAGTAATATGGTTGCTCTCTGCATCCTGGGACTATATTGTAGCCTCTCTCCAGTCAACCAAAACATCTATAGAGCTCATCACAGAATTGAATGTCTACTGGGAATGCTTGAAAGAGTGTCTGATGTTGAGTGCAAAACCAAACTCAACAGCACTGCTTGCAAAAACTTCTCAACCCCAAAATAAGCTGGTATGCACTAACTCCAACTGTGGACACACCAGGCACACTATTAAAAATTGTTATTGAAGAGGAGGTAGCAAAGAAGGCCAGTTTCTGCCAAATTTTGGTCATAAATACAACACCACATCTATTCAAGCAACTCTCAAGCTGCAGACTTCTGTTGTAAATATGGCATCAACCACACTCACACAAAATCCCCCTCAGACTACTTATGCCCTAGTGGCAAATATGCAGTTTACCCCCACCGCTGTATATAACCACAACCTGCAACTGTTGGAGTCATACTTAGCAAACATTGAGATCTCCACAATAGCATTTGCCCTGTCCAGCTCAACTACCAAGGTCCCCACTTATGCTGACTCAGGTGCAACAGACCACTGCTTTGTAAAGAGGTCAGATTTTGAGAAGTACCAAGCTTACTTCAAACCCTGCCAAGGTGTCTTGGCAAACTGTGGTGGCTTATTCAACGTAGTTAGTGAATGGATTACATATCCAGAGCAAGCACCACTTACTGGATATGTGCAAAAACTGTATCTATGGGAGGCAAACAATATGACCTTATGATAGATATCAGAAAACATTCAGATTGCAGGCAAGAAGGTATACATTGACTTCTGGGGGCCAGCAACAGTTGTGTTATTAAGAGGAGCATTATACCTAATAGTGTTTACCAATGCAGGGTTGTCTCACTTATAGGGAGCGTACCTGGCAAATAAAGCAAGCAAGACTATTCTGTCAGCCCTGAAAGATTATGTCACAGAGGCTGAGCACCAAACTGGGAACAAATTGAAGACTATCCAAATAAATGGTGGGAGGGAATGAATTAACCATCTGTGGAGTGAGTATTGCAAGGAAATGGACATTGTGCTAAAACCCATGGTCCCTTATATCCACGCACAAAACAGAGTAGTTGAGCACTCTATTCAAACAATTTTTGATAGCATCTGATGCCTGCTAGCTGAAAGCAGCCTCCCAAAGAGCCTCTGGGCTGAGGCCACAGCAATCATAATCTATACTCAAAATCTCTTACCTTTGACTTGTCACCCAGACCTTGTCCTGCAGAGGAGAATGCCTCTGAAGCACTATGTGCCTTGGCCACACCTTTTGTGGTCCTTGCATTGACAAAGCTGGATGATGCAAATGCTAATGATGCCTAAAAAGTAGATCAGTAGCAGATACAGTTCACAGCTACTGACCTGTATAACAATGCATTGGGCATGTTAAGGTTGAGAGAGTCCCAGGCAGTTCTCAGAGAACAAGTTAGAAAACAAGTTGAACAGCAAGATTTGGTGAAGGTTGGTAACAATAGTCGGCAAAGGTATGTGGTAAGGAAGATGTGCTAAAGACAAAGTACACCTAAAGAAAACTAGAGGCTTAGCAACAGCTAAGCTGTGTGATGCCTGCCATATGTGCAAGGTGCATAGGTTTCATAAGCATAACTGCAGCAAGCAGGCTAAGAGCATTCAGACAGTTGACAACTATGAACTTAGTTAGCTCAAAAGAAATCTGAACCATAGGGTGAACTGAGGGGTGTAAACTGGGGTACTCTGTTCTGTTCTAACTAATGACAATGGTAAATATTTATAGTAAAAATGAGTTTACTGTCGCTAAATGATTAAGCATTGCCAAGGAGCAGCAAACTGAAAAGAATGTAAGTAGTCACTGTATGTTAAACTAAATACTGAGACATCAACAAGAATATTATCTGTCCAAGTAGAAAAAAGGTGTTAAGCGGTGTCAGGTGCCAAGATGAAACACCAAGCTGTTAGTCACAGGGAAATGCCATCATTTCAACTTGTAAGCGCTGCCACTGGCTAGTGATATCACATGCTGCCTAAATAATGCTATCTGTCAATGCTTGCTGATAGCATAATGCCTGCTGTCATTTGTCATTCCTGCTGCCATTGGTACTATCACTGATCAGGTATGTTGCTTGCCATGCATGGCTATTGAAAATGGCTTAAAATGGCTAAATCGTGTGTGCCAAGTTCAGAACAAGTGCAGCAAGGTGTCCAGGGCTGGTGCTGAGCCTGCCATCGATGCACCTAGCCTGTGTGGGGTCCTATCATCTCCTCCCAACTGAAAAATTGACTGTCCCCAGTCACCAAGAATAGTTACCATCACCAATTTGTGACTGGTGGCCCATGCATCTGCTGAAATCTCCTTATAGTCCTAGCACATAAGTTTGGACTTCACCTCTTTTCCTGAAAATTTCTGGCACTTTTTCTAAATAAATGTCTTTCCAAATTCCAACTCTGCCCTCCATGCCAACTCATGAGGCTCAAGATGTGGCCTATGCTTACATTGAGAAGGCCAACAAATTTTTTAAGTACATCAAAAATGTGGGTGCAGAGGCGCCTTCCAACCTCATTGTTGCCATGATGCGCTTATACAAGCACTAGTTAGAGGTGAGAGTGCTTGGCATTGGATGAGATCAGGAGATCAAGGTCTAGAAGTAATGCCAGGCCTAGTATGTGAACAATCTTGGTGCAGAGTGGTTAGCACCATTTTCATGTTTTGTGAGTTGTCACCAATGTTTCATTAGTTTCCAGGCAACCATAAAGCTCTTCCTACACGCCCCAGCCTCCATTGAGCAGGAAGACCCAGACTTTGCACCCATCAAGCTTCACCCCACCTAGCAGAACGACATGGACAACCCAAAGTTCTTTTTTGCTGCCTCCAGTTCCTGTCCCACCCTTCCCGTGCTGTTCTCCATCGTCTAGCAGCAGCCCACCTTTCTTTGAACAGCCTGGCAAAACAACAGAGACAACTTCAAGTTCTTTTTCTCTGCTCCTGGTTTCTGTCCCATCCTTTTCCTGCTAATCTCCATCATCCAGTGGCAGCCCACTTTTCTCTGCACAGCCACTGCTTCTCACCCCTCATCCTCTGCCACATTTTATCCCTACCTCTGCTATGAACAACCCCCTTCTGAGCTGCCCTTTAGCAACTCCTCATCCAACTTGCTGCTCTCCAACCTCCACAAGTGTGCTTTCTCTGATCCAGATGGCCCTATATACTCATATAATGAGCTTGCAGCCTCCAAACCACCCCACACAGCTTGACTATGACTATGGCTCCAAGTCTAGGCCCCAGTCTTGTCATCTCAGCGTCATGGAGCTCTGCAACATAAACTCCAAGTTTGTTGACAATGGCTTCATTGTCAACGGCAAGTGTTCTAGCAACAACACCCCACTCACACTCAGTATCATGTCCATCAGCGGCCCACAGAGGTGCACTACTCCCTCAAGTGCCAGTGGAAGGTGTGACGAGGACCATGCAAGGAGTCATGGTAGAATTAGTGATGATGCCAGATTAAACAATAGTGTTCATGCTAGAATTGCCAACCCTCATGGCAGAATCAATCCTCTATCATGCTGCCTCACATCCCACAGCATTGTCAACAGTGACTTGTACCTCCCCACCCTCTTGTTTATACTCTGCCAACTTTTCAGTCTTGTCCAGAACCTCCAACTCTCTGCCTGTACCATCTGGCTACTCTGCCTTGCACACTCAGACACACTTTGCCTATCCTTTATCTCCACCTCTGCCCCAGCCTCAACACCCCCACCATCATCCACACCTGCACCCACACACCCCATATGCCCTTGTCAGCACCATGCCATCCCTTCATCACCAGCAGTACATGCCCTTGCTTGCCCCGACCTCTGCAATGTTGTACTATTCATCTTGCTCCTCTTTGTTCTCTCTAAGGAGCCCTAAACACATCAGTGCTCATGGCCATGGCCATGGCTATCTCACACATCAGCAGGCACAGGCATACTATGCTCTGCAGGCCCAGCAGAGTGCTGCTGCTGCTGTGTACTTGCATCATCACCAGCCACATCATACTGGATATCCGTTGACCTACGAGTATGGCCAGGGCTATAACATCTAGACCCTCTTGTGTGTTTTTTTATCTTTTTATTTCAGTTTTGTGGATCTATGTATACCAGACTCATTTATTCTGCAAGTTATAATTCTTGGCTATGTCTTTTTTGGTCTTTTTATTTTCAATTTTGTAGATATATGTATATTGAACTCATTTATTCTCTGAGTTGTCATCTCTGGCTGTGTTTTTTTTGGTCTTTTTATTTCCAATTTTGTAGATACATGTATACCAGACTCGTTTATTCTGCAAGTCATCATTCTTGGCCTACTAATAATTTGGTGCACCCCCATGTCCTACCTATCTATCTACTGACTATACAAAAACTTAAATCTCATCTTTGTTTTGTCTATTTCTTTTGTACATTGTAAAGTTGTTGAAACTAAAAACCTCTCTACTCATTTATTAAGTCTGCACACAGCCCATCTGCCATTGTTGACATCAGACCCACCCTCAAAACCTCCACAGCCAGATATTCTGATCTATACATGTGTCCCCTCTGGTCAAGCTTGCCTGGGCTACTAACCCACTGTCTGAGCCCGTCATGCTCATGCATGGTCACGGAGCATTCTTATCATCTTGATGCTGTCCTACACACCATCAGAACAATTTTAAGCACATAATTGGCAGGGGTGCAGTACAAAGTGGCACCATGGAGTGATGTTCAAGTCATGGCATTGATGGGCAACCCAGGGCCCTAGATATATTGGAGTAACAAGAAAGCCTTTTAGTAGTGTACAAGTAAATCAAAAAATTTACTTACATAGCATAGAGGTTGCTTATGCTGCCAAAATCATTATGAGAGGAGCCACATGATGATGTGGCAGCATGAAAGGGTCATTCTAATTGTTTGATGGTTGGCTGAGGGTTGGAAAATGTGTGGGGGCAGAGATAGGAGCAGATACCCAATATAAGGTGTCAGAATGTAAGGAAGGCTAAAAAAATAATCATTACTCACTATGCAAGTCACCTACCTATCCTAACCTCCAAAACCATCTTTCTTCCCATGGTAGTATTGTCAACTGTTGGCCAAGGCTTTGAAGGTGCTTGATGAGAAGTGAGACACAATGGAGGTTACAAAAAGTCAGTGTTAATATTGAACTCATTAGAATGAGACTGAAATTAATTCAGAGATATGAGCAGAGTACAAATAAAAATGTTTGAGTGTTGATAGACAACCCAGGCCCTAGAAACATTGTAATAAGAAAGCCTTTCAGTAGTGTACAAGTAAATACAAAAAATTCACTTATGTAGCATAGAGGTTTCCCATGCTGCCAAAATCATTGTAAGCAGCCTCCAAAACTATCTTTCCTGCCATAGTTGCATTGTCTATGGTTGGCCAAAGCTTCAAAGGTGCTTGATAAGGAGTGGGACATGACAAAGGCTACAAAAAGTTAGGACAATCAGCAGATCTCAGCTCCAGCTATTGAACAAAGTTTTCATTGTTCAGCTGAGTTTCAAAATTATCCAAAGTCAAACATTGCATTTGATCTCCCAAAAAAAAACATCATCGACATTTCTACAAGATTTACTTAAACATAGTTTCTGGATCTGAAGCTGGAAAACTTACTGCAAAGCATGATAGAGGTTTTAAGGTATGTCAATTTTATCCCTGAGATTATTAAAATGTATTGACAGTGAAATTTCTTTTATAAATACGTTCATCTGAGGTGCATATGGATTCAGAACCCAACGTTGCTGCAGCTTTAAATCTAGCTATTGGCTCAAATGCCTCTGAAACTCCTGCTTCTGCTCTTGTTCATTCTAGTACTAGATCTGGTGTTGAGTCTGGAAATGAAACTACTGGTTCTCAAGTTCAACTTCAAGATGCCTAGTTTGACAAGGGCAGCAAAGAGGAAAATGAGATGCAAGCATGTTGGTATGCATGGTATTCCTGCAGTATGTTTTTCTTTGCTTATTTAAAGAACTTTTCAATGTTAATTTGACTTTTATAAGCTGATCCAAATGCTGCCATGCCATTTGTTGGAACACAGCATGTGTTTTCTAAAGTTAATGCTGGTCATGTAAGTTTTTATTGTCAATTATGACCTGTTTAAGTATTTGTTTAAGTATTTATTATTGTTGAAATAGATCAGGCTAGACTTTGTCAAGATCATCAGATCAATTTAGTGAGTTAGTAAAGTTTGAAAACTATATGTGAAGTTCAATTATTATATAGATGTGATCATATAATTGCAAGATGTATGGGTATGGTATTCTATCCATTAGCATTCAACATTCAGATGCTACTCAGAAGAATGGCCTTTCTTCTCAGCAAGAGGTAGCTTCTATTATAAAAGATGAGTCTAAGGCTTGTAGTGAAGTTTACAGTCAGAGCCAATGGGTCTATCTTGCTTGTCTTACCATGGAATTGGCTCAAGAATGTAAATTGCCTTATAATCAAGATGGTGTCAAGTGTTATGGTTATGCACAAGCTAGTATGTTTTAATTTCTTAAATAAAAATACAGATTTATTAACTATTTTAGATCATATTCATCAGCATGCTAATATGAAAAAAGGCTCAGATAATAGACTAATCAAAGCATCTCTCTCTCAAAAGGCTGAAAATGCCAATCAACATGATATGATTGATTTGGATATACATAACCTTTCTTGGGATGGTCCTATTTGGATTTGTCTTGAGCCAGGAATACTTTATAGATGTGTCTCTTATCAGAAAATAATAAATGTGAGCTTTTATTTATTTTTACTTGAGCATATACTAAATAATATATTTAGAATCATAAAAAAGCAGGATTATCCTGGTATAGTTATGCTTATAGAATTGAGGCCAACTGTACCTCCAAAACTTTTCATGCTAAAAGGCTTCTCTGCAATCACAATTTTGGCTACAATTTCATTTTAGATCCCAATGTTAATTGCCAATCTTTTGTCAACATTGTCGTTGATTTTTTTGCTGCTCTTGATAGAGTTTATCCCAAATACTCACATCATTTAAGCAGTAAAGCTGTTTTTGATGCTGTAATCTTCACTCCTCCATTCTGGGCTCTTTCAAAGGTTGACATTGGACCTTTTTGCATCCCTCATCCTATCTTCTCTCCATTCATTAATTCTGTATTTCAAGGCAACAAACTTTGGTTCAATCAGCCTTACACAGAATATATCATGGATATCTATTCTCAGCTCACATTTTCTGGCTCTTTGTCTATTTATAGCACATTGCTTCTTTTTATCCATCCTGTTACTTCAGCACAAGAGGCTAGAAATGCAGAACAAAATTCTCTGGATGCATATGAAGCATACAAGAAAGTTGCTATAGATCTGCCTTATTTTGATGAAAAAAAGGCTTTCTTAGCTTTTCAAAATTGCTTTAACAACAAGTTATTTTTTGTATTATCAAACTTTATAATTTATGTCATCAATAGGTATAAAGGGAAAGAAAAGCAAGTTGACTTTCAAACTTTGAAAAAAGAAAACAATTCATGTATGTTTATACTTTTATTAAAATTTCCACTTAATATTTTTTTAGTTATTGACAATGATGAAGATATTGATCTGGGACTCTGATCAATATGGATTTAACTGGATTGGACCTTCTTTAATTGATTTTCAATAAAATATAGTTCAAATTTTTGTTAAAAAAATCTTTTGAATTCGCTTTATACTTATAAAAAAGTTTTACATTTATTCTTGTCAGCAAAATACAAGTATTTAAAGTTACAAAGAAAAGCAAGATTTAGAATAAGAAAGTTGAAGAAAATAGAACAATAACTAATACATGCATAGCCAAGCATAGCTCAGCTGTATCAGAAATTATACTTTGCCATAGCATATGCATACTTGTAAGCATAGTTTAGTTTAGATTTACATAAAAGCAGACATATGGACATAGTCAATCCAAGCTAGAACAGTGAAAAGGAAACAAAGCCTAGCTGACAAACTAAGCAGGACATAAGTATTTATAACTACAAAGGGCTTGAGCAGATATGTATCCAAAGATTTGAACAGTACCTGATCCTCACAAATGAGAGACCTTGAAACCCACTGCAGTGGTTCTACCCAAGCCACAGAGTAACTATTCATACAAGTCTCCATGCAAATTATGCAGATTAGACATCGTTAATGAAACAGGCTGAAGTGAGGATTAGACTCTTGACCTTCTGGAAAAGTCACATGTCACTCAAAACTCAGCACATTAAACTGTTAGACAGACTATAATGCTGAATAAAGTATATCAAGCTAAGGTTTATATATAGAGGTGATTACAATTCAAAAATTGATTAGACATTCTTTTCCATATCTTATGCATCTCTTTCAATATTATTTACATCTTTTAAATGCATCTAAATTGTTCTTTGAACATTTGATAAATTAAAAAAAAAAAAACTTTGAATAGTGTTGCATAAAATATACTGGTTATTGTTTTACTAAAAGTTCAAATCTTTCTTCTTTATATCATAGAAAAAAAATAGTTTTCTTGTCTTGATCCATAATCAAAAATAAAACAAAGAGCTATAACTTTATAAGCAATGTGAAATTTTCAAGTTGAGTTCCAAGGTGAAGAAAAGTTGTGAGCTGGAGATTAATGCTGACGGAGTCTGTGGTAGGTGAGACTGGATCTATATCATACTGTTCAGTGTTGTCGGTTTTAGTTATGAACTGTTTCTGTGAGACGTACGGATGCAAGTGCGGCATGTTCCATCCCTACAAGTTTTGACGAGCAAGAAACAGGACGCACGTGACACCAAGGCAAGGTCAACCTTGTCTACGGTCAAGAGCAGTTGTTTTATTGAAATCTTTTATACATTCCATTTCTGACTTGCATCGACAAAAATGTGTCATGGATTCAACGATGAGAAACACCTTGAGACGAGGGACGTCTGCGTATATCCTCAATTCTCTCAACACCGCTTTGGACATCTCAAGTCGTCATGTGAAAGGCTCCTCACATCAACACTAAAGTGGACCTCTGAATATACTCTGGTACATGCCAAAATTGAGTCAGAATAATTCTCGACCGCCAAAAGCGTCTTTAAGGATTTCCCAGCTTGCTTCAAGTTATGCGAAGCTTGAAGGGGTCTGAGGTCTGTATCTCTGTTTTACTCATACCATTCGATCCATGGCGACACAATGAGATGATGCTTTGGGTAAGCTACGACTAATTTGGCGGACAGAATTAGGCTACTCGTCACTTCAGTATCCTAATGAAAACCATATCACAGTCCTTTTTCTCTTCAACTACCCTCTTCCAGGGACGCCCTATCTCATGGGTTCGAATACTACCATTTCCAACTAGAACAGTTAACTGAATTCTTGAAAATTCCTTCACCTGGCTCGTGTATTTGTTGTGAGCGTTGTGAAGTACCTCCACTACAGTTGTCTAGTCTAAAAGCTACTCATGCTTTTGAGCGTAATCTAAAACAACTCAGTGAGAGGGTATGGAAGGTATCCTTGAAACAGATGCATGTCCTCTTGAAAACAGTAGTATGTGACTGAACCGATAATAGTATTAGTGTAAAGTAAGATGTGGGATAAGATTAAGATTAAATAAAATGAGACTGAGGCCAGCGTTAACATTTGTTTATAATTGTAAGCGTTTCGGAGTAGTTGTGGGGTCTTTAAAACCAAAAGAATCCACCATCCACCATCCTGTTCGGTAATCTCACTATCTTCTCAGGAGTTCTGTTGCATCATAGGTAGGAACATAAAAGATTGGTAGTAGGGGTACAATGCAGAAAGGACGTGATACATTCAAAATCGTAAGGCTATGTCTGCCAATCGCAACGAGTCAAATTAGCAGAACACACAACGAGAACGGTAAATTAATCATACTCAACGTGAATCAAGGTAGAGAGGACTTTGATTGGACTGAGTCGGGTTTGATGCTGGACGTTGCAAACTCTGTGCTGGACGTGGTGCCAGAAGAGGAAGTGATTCTGCAGGACTGGGAACATAACCCGGTTCAGAGGGATAATGGTAAATGATGGACGGAAAATTAGTCGACGGAGATGGTTTAGAATTACGCCTCGATGCTGTCGACGTGCGTTTGGGGCTGAAGGTGTTAATAGGATCTTCTATGGAGAACGACGGAATCAGTGGCGACCACGAGCGACTGTCGAGTTTTTTCTCGTCGACGTTCAGACTCGAGTTTGAGCTTCTCCTCCATAGCCACTGCCACTCCTTCATATGCTCAACCACTTCCTCGTCTTCCTCATGCTCCCCGTCCTGGTCCTGCCCCACCTCGGCCGTGAGGGACGCATAGGTATCCCTTCTGACACGACCGAGTGGGAAGCCTGGCCGACGAGGTGGAAGAGACAACGACTCCATTTCAACAGCAAGCGGCGTATGCGTCATAGTATAGTTGTCATGCATGAAATAAAGTACACATCACGCAAAAATTGTGACATCATCCACACACGCAAAGGTGACTCGTCAAGAAGAGGCTGGTAGATACGATTGTAACGGCTGCAGCTCAAACGGAGTGGTAGGTAAAATGTCGTCTGAAACACGCCAGAAGAAACCGAACGGAGAAGGCACATGAAGTTGACTCGAAAGTAGTTTTTCTCCATTCGCGAATTCTAGTTCATACTTAGAGAGGTTGTGTCCTCCGGTTTCGGCCCAGCTAAACACTTAGATCAGCACTTACAGGCTTGTATATTGATGGATAATGCGACCGTCTACGTCAAAAGCTTTATATCAGCGTCTGCCTGGGATCACTGAGAGTTGGTGGAACCAGTAGATGATAATCGACGGTTGACCAAGTTGTGATGGGGATTAAAAGGGTTGACAAAACCCAGTGATGCAAAAATTGGATTAGAAATTATGGTAACGTACAATAATGTCAATGGGTAACCAGCTTCCAGAGCACATAGACGCCTGAAAAAAAAACACGAACTAGAATATGATATTGTCCGGAGCTTCGATGAAGATGTCATCAACATCCTTCCACTTAACCTTGGCATTCCCGCCTTCCTTGAACACCCTCTCCTTTTCTGACCGATATTCCAAGGTTCCATCCCCAATACGCGATGGTGACCAGACACGCTCACCTGTATCGCCATCCGTCTCAGCTGTAAATCACCTCGGTCGATGCGGTGCCATCCGTCCCTCCTCACGCGCCTTGCGGATTGCTCACTGCTTATCCTCCTGCATCCTCTTAAGATCGTTAGCCAACTCCCACTTGCCCATTTCGAATGCTCGTTGATCGGGACGTAATCTACAGTCCGTCGGGCAGATATTAGGTACAAGCGTATCCTTGGGCAATCATTGAGGGTGATTGCAAACGGTGTGAGGTTGAACGGAGACCCGACACGTTTCTCGGATTTGCGCCATAGTAGGAAGTGAGCGGGGGCCGAGGTGGTGGATCGAAGAGAGGAAGAGAGAGAATCCGACTCGCAAGCAAGATTCAAGTCGGGATTTAGAGCAAGGGTGGCGGGACTTGCAGGACTCGCGATGAGTTGCGAGTTCCATCGTCCAGCAATGCGATACGCCAGCTGACCTGAAGCGTCGACGACATGGCCGGCAATTTCAAAAGCATCCTTGCCTCGCCACCCACGCGGTTTAAAGGTGAGGATACACTGGTCGCCTGTTCTGTGATTGGTTACCTATAGAAAACTTTATTAAGAAGGAAATGAATAGTAAGACACTAGAGTGTATTTGCAACGCCTATTTTACTGGAACTGGAAGTCAGTGGAACTGGAACTAGGCACAAATGATAGACAGATTGATTGACAATTTGACCGACAACAATCCCTTTCAAACTACGTGACGTTGTGCTTTTTGGCTCACTTTGATTCTCACCACCGTGTTGCGTGGTCACCCATTCTTGGATTCACATAACCACGAGCAGCGACAATGACTTTTACCCGCCATGGATCCAGGATGTCGCTGCTGAGCCGGTAAGTCATGGTCATGGCACACGACAATCACGCCAAGAACTTTCACTCGGTTGCTATTCGCTTAAACTACAAATTGTGAAAAGGCGGGTTGCAAATACACTCTACTGTCAAACTCAGATCATATCACCGTAATGATCGATCGTAGGCGAGCCGAGAATAAAGCCCGACACGTTTGTCGTGACTTTCTTCCAGCTATAGTGCTCAACGACCTTGTCCGGCCCAAACCTCGCAGGCGCCTTTGGATAGCCATCGCCGACTCGGTCAGCGGGAAGAATGAGCTCTGCATACGCGATACCCGTTGGCCTGATCTCAAAGGACTTTCTCATGAAGTTGTTTTGGGCATCGACCTGCAGGAAAGGTGCTCAAGGAAGTCAAGGAGTAAAGAGATGGAGGATACGAACTTCGCTATAGTAGTGCCATGATGGTGATTCGGCCCAGCACGCCGAGATGGGAGGGTGATGGCTCACCTGATCCCAATAATACCTAAACTCCTTGTCGAACCGCACGTACTCGAACGTCTCGTTCTGTCAAATGAGTGGGCGTCATCCACTTGCAAGAGGCTGGACTTGACTAACCAACATTGGATTAAAAGGCTTTGCGATCCGCCCGATCGTAGACGAGTAATTCGACATTGCAAAAGCCGCCACGAATGCGATACGTCTCAATGGATCTTCTTCCTTCACTGCCGCATCCACTGTGGAAGTACATGAGCGACGCCATATCATCAAGAACACATTAAAAAACTTACAGCATTCAGTAAACTCCATATCCTCCGCCATCCTTTGTAACATACTCTTTCTCATTCTGTTTTCAACATGCAGCGTGTCTGGTCGACGTATCTCGACGACCAATCCCAACGGCTTGGCCAATCCAGCTCCAATATGGTATGTAGCGCCCTGGGAACTTTTCTTTTCGTAACGCCTGCTGATCTGCTTTGTCCTCAGATGGATATCCCGTGAGTTCTCCGTAGTAAGCTTCATGTCCGAGCTCTCAACGTGTATTTAGGTCACGACCAGTCTCCGTTTCCTCCAGCTCGGTTTACTCACACGCGCCCTCGACACGTCACATGCTGGGCGATCTCGACGCAGACGGTGCACCCTTTGCTGGGAACGTAGCTCGGTATAGTCGAGATACAACCGATACGAGTGGTGTTTCGTTGACCGTCAACTACCTGCCAAGGAAATTTTCTTCCACTTTACTCAATTCCGGCGGCAATGCGACTCGGAAACGGAAGAAAAGTAGAGGGATAGAGCACATTGTGCCCAAACGCGGTGGAGGGGTAGATGCGTTTAAAAGCGGCGAGGCTCGTATTGGCGGGCCGGGTGATGATGATTACGATGGGATATGGCCAGGCCCGCCTAAGAGTAAAAAGACACGCTTGCGGTGGAATCGGTTCAAATGGATATTGTTCTTTTCCAACATCCTGGTACGTCTTTTCACTCTTTTCGTATCAATGATTGATATTTCATCAGCTGACGTGCTACTCTCTCGTCGCCCTCGTTTTCTGTCTCCTCACCTGGTTCAACGTCTGGCACCACGCGGATATCGTCCGCGTAGGCAACCGTCCTGAGCTCATTATCTCCACCATCGCCGCCTCAGCCGGCGTCTTCACCGCCCTCATCGGCTGGGCCGGCATACTCCTTAACAACCGATCCTTCCTCGCCGTCTATACTTTCACACTCTGGATCGTCTTCGCGTTCCTCGTTACTCCAGGTTACATGTGCTACCGGCGCCAAGCGTTCAATCTCAGCGGTAAAATCAACGCACAGTGGTCACGCGCGCTCGGCGTCCAAGGCCGTGCCCGCATCCAAAATCAGCTCAACTGCTGCGGCTATTTCTCCCCGTTCGTCGAGGCGACCGTCACACAGACGTGTTACTCCCGGAGCGTCCTCCCCGGGTGCAAGAAACCCTACCTGGATTTCGAGCGCATGATTCTCAAACGCTGGTTTGCAGTCGCCTTCATCCTCGTGCCGGTCCACCTCTTCGTCATGATCGCCGCGCTCCTCTGCTCGAACCACGTCACTTATAGATTCGGCAAGGGCATGATGCCAAAGCGCTATCGCCTCTCGCTGAATAGTATGGCGGTCATCATGGATAATTATGCCAATCAGCTGGCAGAGCGGTATGGTGCAGATGTGGCGGACGATATTATGAAGAGGTCGAAGGAGAGTGTGCTTCAAAATGTGTAGGATAGGCCTAGGCCGTTGTATCATACCGCGTCTGGTTCATACGAGTCTCCACGGATAACATGACTTCCAAGGCTTTCTAGGGCCCTCCTTGCTTACGAAAACCCTCAGATATACACGCTTTCGTTTTCACTTTTCGTTTATCGATCAGGAAACCCCACAATCTCATACCCTTCACTGCCAGGTTCCGGACTATATATACCGCCAACCCACCCACCCTCGCTTTTGAGTATACTTAAAGGCTTAAAGTTAAACGTATTTTATTCATTGCTTGTATCACGCATGATACCTACTGATGTATTGGAATTTGGAGATATTATACCCCGTACTCGAGTATTCGTTGCACTCTGTATCCTTTTGGTTCATCGGAGTGGACATCCGCTGTTCGCTTGGACTCGCAGGGCAGCCATCTGAGCTCTGGTTTCAGATGTGTGAGAGATTTCGTCCCATTCATCTTGTCTTCACAAGCTCCATCAGTGGATCCGAGCAGCATGTTTACAGGACCCCGGTGTAATACTCCGTGTCGTTGTGTCTTTAAAAATGGCTGACTCATAGCAGGCTCAAACGGGTGTGATTTGCAATCCTTCACAGGTATACAGCTTCTTTATGACAGGGAAATGGACAGTTAGGCCGCGCAGCGCCTTGAAACTCCGGTGAAACGGCTATGCAGAAAGTATTGGGAGATGACAGGTACGTCATGGACGGTTTTGCATGATAGGATTAGTGAGGATTTCGTTATTCAGGAACATTCTGGATATTGGATTTGGCTAGTTTGATACGAGAGATTGTACTTTTCTGAGGTATTTGCTAGTTGTTTGTAGACCTCGGCCGAAGTGGCCAGGCTGACTCCAAGGAGCCAGTTTCACGAGGAGAAACCGTGATGACGAAACCAACGTTCTTAAGTGTTGCAAAACGGATATATCAGACAGAAGTAAGCATCCGGCATTACATGCTCTACATTTCACAAAATCTGTCATTTAAGGGCAGAAATGGGTTCTACAAGGAAATCAGTGAGGCACTTCTTCACATGTGTTGTATCATTCACTCAGCAGTAGCTTCATATCTCCCTAGTCCCAACGCTCATCGTCAGCTTTGTCGCTAGGAATTATTTGACTAGACTCTACATCTCTCCTAATCCTTCAACTTTCACTCGGACATTGTCGCAGAGTCTGGTCGGGACTCTTTTCTACAGTTTCGCGCTGGTTTGGATCTATCGGTGCGTCAGCACAAGGGCTATATGCATGCACCCATAAAACGTTCCACAGCGCTATCGCAACGCGAAGCAAGCTTGAGGTTTTTGGAACCAGCATCAAAGACGGCGTTCGCACGCTCTTCACACATTTCGAGCGCGCGCGACCACACAGGATAGTGACACCAAGCCTTCTTTCTGCCCTTCTCGGTCAAATCATCCTCCAGAGATTCGTCTTTCACCCACTTGAACTAACGGTACCAGATCACACGGCCAACGAGATAGACACAATCTACTTTTTGAGTTTGAGTGCATGCTACAAGTTGGTGCTCCTCATCGTTAATACCCTAATATATGCTCCTTTGGATGTGATTGTCACGCGGCTAGCAGTCCAACTCAACCATGGCAGCTCCCATACCACGACAGAGGCCGCTCTGGGCACCAATATGGCTGCCCATCCAGTCGAAGTCGACGGAAAAAGCACGCCCGAGTCAAATGACAACCTCGCCGTAAGGCGAGTATTAGAAAGTTGTCGACTATCTCAGCTACTGAACTTTCCATCAGATACCGCGGAGACGATCTAGAGCTGTACACGAGTGTATATGACTGTGCGATGAAGATTATCAAAGAGGAAGGTTGGACAGTTCTATATCGTGGATGGTTTATCACGTTCCTGGGCAAAGTATATTCTTAAGTCTGGGTGGTGATTAAACTGTTTCTTGAACTACCCAGCCCTGTTCCTTCTTCTTTTGTGACTTCCACTGTTCTCTTGTATGAGGCAGAGCAGAGTCTGGTGCCTGATGTAGGCGAATTGTCTTTAGGATCTACGGTGAATGTGTTGTCTGACTCGGATGTCCAAGTTTCGCTGCAAAGCGGGACAAGATCAAGATTTGTGTTCAGGAGACTAGTGCATGAGGCCTGAGGGCTGGCCTGTCCGTCACGAGGGCTGGAGTGATGGACAGGGTGTGGTCTTTGAGTGAGGTGGCTGTGCTATCACAGTAGTCCTTTTTTCCTCCGTGACAGCCACCTGCTATATTTTTTTCACCGCCCTCTCATACTCGTCTCGTTCGCGATTTAATTTTTAGATTAATACTTTATACTCAAGTGTTTTTTTTCTTCTTGTTCCTCAATTATGATTACACTTACGGTTGATCCTCATACGGAGGTAGCCCCAGATTTCAGAGCGGATCATCACAGGTTTACCAGAGAAGCCTTTGCTCACGAGAGAGAGGGAATGTCGGACGAGCAGGCAGCTGAAGCCCTATCCAACCTATGGTCGGCAGCTCTGGAACGTAGAAAGGTTATCTGGGAAGCAGAACGAGAAGAGAGAGAGGCTGCGGATAGAGCAGACAGGGACCTCGATAGAGAACCCCCTCCAGGGCGAGCAGTTGACGATGTGACGTTGCGATCCAGACAGTCAAGGGAGCACTCCCCTGAAAACGAGGATAAAGCTCCAAACTTAGTCGCTGGAATGCCCGTGCCGGATGTTATCGAGTATCCACCCGCGCGCTTCGCTATTAAGAAACTCAGGGAGCGCGAATACATTGAACTTAGTTACTTCACGCCGGAAGGCAGAGCTGAAGCTGCAAGAAATGAATCGGTCTCGTCGAGTGAAATTTCTTTGGCTAAAGAAGACGACGTGCTTTCGCTTAAACCAGTGATCAATTTCAAAGGGACTAAAGGGAAAGCGACGCAAGATGAAGATCTCGCGTGGGATCAGGTGTGCGTAGCTTCCACCAATTTTCTCGAACATATAGTCCAAGAGAGCTGGCCCGCCAACATGATCGAGGCGATGCATGCGTTCATTTTCCGTCTAACTAATCATAAGCTGCGTAATGACGGATCCGATGGTCTGAAAGTGCTGATCCAGTATCAAGCCCGAGTCAGGTGAGAATGGCACCGGCAGATAAAGAACCCTCCTAAGGCCGGCATTTTCGATATCGGACTGATAGATGATAAAGTTTTGAGGACGCTAAAAGATCAAATTTACGACGCAAAGAGGAGTGCGCTTATCAGCGGTAAGTAACTTTGGCATACCAGAGCTTACAACGTTACTAATAAAGCATGAACCCTTTTTCAAAACTGGCGAATGTACTTGCTTTATCATGCTTTATTTCTTGCTTATTCGCGAATGGTACTTGCTTAAACTGGCATGCCTTCACAACAGCATGTGGCGCAATAATTGCTTATAATAATGCTTTATACCGGAAATTCTTGATTTATCATGGGTTTCTGTGTCGCGTTAATCTTGCTTTATGCAGGGAATATGGTGGTGGATGTCTTCCATTAATGTGGACACCCCACTGGCTTTAATTTGCATAAATTCCCCGCATGTGTTATATGCTATATTTTTATGGCCTCTCAATTCGGGCTCAAATAGACTTAAACTCGCTAAAAAATGAAGCCACAACACTGGCTACCGCAAGCAGGGGAAAGAGGAGGTGTTCTTCCTCCCCAGCTTGGGACCATGAAGCTTCTAGCTCTCGTAGCGGCAGACACAGAAAAGAGGCAAAAGGCAGCAAGTATTTTCAGCACCGCGCAGGTTCTTCCAGTGGCTTGTCAGGATCAACCAACACAGCCTGTGCAGTATGCCTTGGTTGACACATCCACAACATCTGGCACTGCAGTGCTTGAGACCTCTGGAATGGGAAAAAGGCTTATGTATCGCAAAACAAGAGTGGGTGGCTTATCAACCCAGAAGGAAAGGAGTTGTGCACCGATTGGCAGAAACCCTGAGGTTGTTCCATCCTCTCACATCATGACCACAAGCACGAATGTTCAGGTTGCGGAAAGAAAGATCACGGAGCTCAGAAGTGCAATCTGGCTCAGTCAATTTAAGTTTGCTTCACCCTACAAACCTGCTGAATGGCAACAAGAAATTGACCAGGCAGGAGCAGTGGACTTGTATCCTAATCTGGCCTGGCATCTGCAGTTTGGTTTTGATGCTGGAATACTGAGCATTTTTCACACCTATACTCCTCCCAATAAGCAATCAATTAGTTCATTTCCCAACGAGTTCGATGGCATCATCCAGTCAGAACTTTCCAAGGGTCGTTATCTGGGACCTTTTAATAAAAAACAAGTACAAGACATTCTTGGTCCTTTCCAAACCTCCCCGCTATGTATCATCCCAAAACCAAATAAGCCTGGCAAGTTTCGACTCATTCAGGACCTCTCATACCCACACTTCAGCACGTTATTGAGTAATGAGCAATCAATTAATAGTGCAATCGACTCTTCCCAATTTCCCTGCACATGAGGTACATTTGATAGTGTTTATTTACTTATTTCGAGACTTCCACCTGGGTCTCAAGCAGCTGTGTGGGATGTCAAGGAAGCTGACTGCACCATCCCAATCCTGCCATTGCAATGGCCTGGTTTGGTTGTCAGATTATGTGAGCCCAATTCCTTTGCTATCGACACTATGGATTGTTTTGGGTTGGGGTCCAGTTGCGGTTGCTATGGAATTGTGGGTGATGCTGGTGCACACATCATACGGGCTAATGGAATGGGGCCTGTCTCAAAATGGGTTGATGATCACTTGTTCTTCCAAATCAGGCAAGAACACATTGAGGAATACAATTCCAAGTGTCAGCTGTGGCGAGAAGACATTCACAGAAATAGAGGGAGAAAGCACAAGGGTGGAAGAATATAGTATGAAGGAAAGAGAGACTACAATGATGAGCTGGAAGAATATGATGAGGACATGGAATTTCCAATACTTGACTTGTCTCACACCTCTCCAAGGTCTGAAGAAGACCAGCAATACTCCTACACTATGCAGGATCTTGACGCGTTATTTCATAGATTGGGTATTCCATGGGAATGGGACAAAGACATTCCATTCAGTAATGCCATCCCTTACATTGGTTTCTTGTGGGATATTGAATGGCATCAGGTTAGCCTCTCAAAAGAAAAAAGAGATAAATATTTGCAAGCAATTGCTGAGTGGGAAAAGTCCAAAACTCATACTCTCGAAGATGCTCAAAAGCTATATGAAAAATTGTTACATTCCTGTTATGTGGTACTAAGAGGACATGCTTTCCTCACAAGCTTGGAAGTATTCATGACAATCTTCAGTAACCGTCCATTCATGCCAAGAACTCCACCAAGGAGAACAGCAGCAGACTTGGGCTGGTGGAAGCAAGTACTTTCTGAATTGATGGAAAGAACAATTTGCAAATCAAAGCCTTACCTCAATATCCAAGCCTTCTCTGATGCAAGCTCCTCTACTGGGATCGGTATCACCATTGGTGAGAAATGGCAGGGATGGCATCTTCTTCCAGGATGGAGAGATAAAAGCTGAGACATCAACTGGGCTGAGGCCATCAGATTCTTTTTTCTGGTGGCAACAATTGCATACACGCGATGTGATGGAGAGAGAATCAAAGTGTTCAGTGACAACACAGGTGTCATCAAAGGATGGTGGGCTGGAAGAAGCTGATATAAAAGTGTCAATGAGGTTTTCCAACAAGTTCATGAAACCTGTGAGCAATTCAAGCTATCCATCTGCACTCGATACGTACCAAGTGAATTCAATCCCGCTGATGGCCCCTCAAGGGGAATCTATCCTCCCAAAAGCCTACTATTACCCCCCATTCCTATACCCAAACAAATTGCTAAGTTCATCGTTGACCTTGACCCCTTTATCATTCAGGAAGACGGCTGCAGTCAAAGTGATCAAATCTTTATCACCAGAAAGAGTAAGAAAGTAGACAATGTTCCACAAGAGTCTCCAAACAAGGTCCAACAGAAGCAATTTGAGGAATGGTGGCAGCTCTCGGATCACTGAGAAAAGGGCTTATTCTCATGACACAAATTCAGTTCCTCCTGCTATCGGAAAAAGAAGACCAATGCCATACCCAAAGGAATTAGATCTTGCAGTCTCTACTCTCAGACCTCATGTTGCGGCTTGTGACAGGCTGAAACTATGGAAGCCATGTAAGCCACACAATGACGGTGCTCAAGAGGACATCATTTGCCTCTCTGATGGAGAAGCCAAAAATATATTTGCGGTCATGAGTGCAGTGTGGGCAGATTTTACAAAAGTCACATACAGAACCAGGCTGCTGTTATTCCACATTTTCTGCGACTTCAGAGGAATACCAGAAGTTCCTCATGCTCCAGTTACCCCTAGTGTGCTCGAAGCCTTTGTTGCTGCTGCAGCAGGTGCATATTCTAAGTCAGCAATCAAAAACTTTATTGCTGGCATTAGAGCTTGGCACATATTGCACGACGTAAAGTGGAACATTGATGATGCAAGGATGCATACCCTCATGAGAGCGGCAGAGAAATTAGCTCCCAGCTCATCCAAGAAGAAGAAATGCTGCCCCTGCACGCTGGCCTTCTTAATCACTATACATGAACAACTGGGCATAGCAAACCCAAATCCTGATCCGTTAAATGTAGCCATTTTTGCTTGTGCCACAACCTGCTTTTACTCTGCCGCTAGGCTAGGTAAATTTACCATCCCAATGCTGTCCTCTTTCAATCCATTATTGCACGTTAAGCCAAGGGATGTTTTTTGTTCTACAAACAGATCTGGCCTTCAGTCGACAACTTTTTGCTTACCAAGAACCAAAACTGCAGTTCACAGGGAAACAGTTTCATGGGCAAAACAAAACAATCTCTCAGACTCAAAGAACACACTCGAGAATCACTTTTGAGTCAATAAACCACCAAAAGATGGTCCGTTATTCGCTTATAAAAACAAAAAAGAAAAGTCAACTTCTCTGACAAAAAAGAAGTTCTTGGAAATCTTGTCAAAAGCAGCTAAAGCTGCTAACTTGGAGCCTTTGCAAGGCCATAGTTTATGCATTGGAGCCACATTGGAATATTTATTGTGCAGCGTGCCATTCAAGGCCATGAAGGCCATTGGTTGCTGGTTCAGCTACGCCTTTTACAGATACTTGTCAAAGCATGAACAAATTCTTGCACCGTACCTGCAAGCTGTGCCAACATTACACGAGTCAGTCTTAAGACTTACTTTAGCATTCTGAAAGTGAAGCGCATCTTGGTGAGTGTGGTCCCTGTTTCTCGACATGGTTAGGGAGCCACGCTATCTGTTCATGGGGATTGCAATTGTCATCATGCGATGCATCGTGGACTCCTGACCTTCAGATGGGGAATCCGTGGCTGACCTACCTCCCTTTTTTCAGTCAGGTTCTTCCTTGTTTTGGAAAGTTTGCTAGCACGAGGGTTCAGAGCAACCCACAATGGGTCTTGCCCAAATCAGTACAGCCAATAGGTTTGATAGTATGATATTGTAAAACATCAGCATTGCATATACATTTTTGGAATGAGTGACGAAGTCAAAGAGGGCTGGAGTGATGGACAGGGTGTGGTCTTTGAGTGAGGTGGTTGTGCTATCACCGTAGTCCTTTTTTTCTCCGTGACAGCCACCTGCTATATTTTTTTCACCACCCTCTCATACTTGTCCTGTTCACGATTTAATTTTCCCACCTGCCCTCCTGAGATGGTAGACTGACGGTCAAACGGTCAGTTTGAGTCTCTAGTACTGCAAGCAGAGTCCAAGATACAAGTTTAGGTACAACAAAATAGTCTTACATCTCCACTGCCCCTCCACCTCCTTTAATCTGTTACCAAAGTGTTCTTGTTCCAAAAATTTTGGTAGAATTCAAGACTCGTTGGCCCAGTCAGAGAGTCACGGTTACAGCGTGAACAGCTCCATTTCTGCAGTACACCTGCTCCAGCCATAAGCAAAAGAAGAGTTTTGCGCCATACAGTTTGCTCGCGGTAGAACATCAAACAAGGCTCAAAAGACCTTAGGCGTCTCAAGGGTAGGTGACTCGAATGAACTTTGATTTCCCTCCTGCCCACCCAGAATCGTGGCTGACCCACCTCACTTTTTTCAGTCAGGTTCTTCCTTGTTTTGGAAAGTTTGCTAGCGTGAGGGTTTGGAGCAACCTATGATGGGTCTCGCCCCAATCAGTACAGCCAATAAGTTTGATAGTATAATATTGTAAAACATCAGCATTGCATATACATTTTTGGAATGAGCGACAAAGTCAAAGATCATCAGAAGACTGTCTGTTTGGCATCTATTGGTAACATTTCCTCATAAGGTTGTTGAATATAATACTGGATCCGAAAATGTCCCGTTGCATACATACAGCATTTACATTATTCTATGAAGAAAGCAGTTGATAAACCCATCTTACTCAAAGCTTTGTTGACAAATTGGGGCCATGTAGTCAGAGGATCTTGGCGACTTCAGCATCAATAGCTGCCGACGTCGTTGTAGACACCCATTGGTTGACTACAGCACCCTCCTTGTTTACCAAGAACTTTTCAAAGTTCCACTAAATACATTTCCTGTGGAGCGAAGGAGACGCAAGTGCCAATGTGCCTTGATCCTTATAAGAACAAAAATGCCGGATTTTTGACTCTTGAGCCACTTGTAGACCTCATTCATGCTGTCACCATTTACTTCAGACTTCTTCATCAGCAGAAATGTAACGCCGTGCAGAATTCAGCAATGCCGGTGATGACGCCAACTGTGGTTGGGTGCGCTGGACGTATACGCAGTACAACGCCGTCTCCAGCGCTTGGCGTACGCCGGTGATGACGCCAACTGTGGTTGGGTGCGCTGGACGTATACGCAGTACAACGCCGTCTCCAGCGCTTGGCGTACGTAGTTGTGAGGAGTCCTGACAGGGTCCCGGTGTGCTCGAGTGGAGGTGGTAAAACGATGCGCTAGATTGTAGCGCTTCAGGGGCTACCTGGCAGACGGTTAGCGTTGTGGTTTAAGCGAAGATATCGGAGAAAAGACAAGTAGCGCAGCGTATTGTGCCCGTAAGTGGCACCGTAAACGATGAAGACGAGATAGACGGAGCTAGCGCCCGACTTAGTGACGAAGTCGGAGGAGGCTAGCGCGAGTTGAACGCTAAGTGTAACTGTGAGTTCGAGGGGTTACGATTCGTTGTTATATACATGAAAAGTAGCTATTTTATATACAGTGCGCTACCGTGTTTGCCAAGATACAAGTCCATCTGCGGCGCTACCTCCTAGCGCCTCTCCTCGTGGCTTACTCTAACGGTGACCTGTCAACGGCGACCTTGTGCACATGGCTGACGGCGACCAACGGCGTTATGACCCACGGCGACCTGCGGTGACTCTATATTGACTTAGAGTTGTACGAGTCTGCTCACTTTTCTATAACTCCGATTGGCCAGGCTGTTCCGGGGTATGGTCGGAAAATCCTCGACAGACGCCGTGAGCGCTAATGTCAGCGCTACTCATTGTATTAGTTCCTGTCAGGTCCAGATGTCGGATTTAAGTATATCCAGTGCCGCCGTTATTGATCCCTTTAGACTTCTGATTGAAGTGCCTCGTCCAATGGCAGCGCCTGCTGCTGGCTCCTTCTGGAAGTGATCGGGGTTTAGTTATAGTCCTCTTCCGCCGTTGTGTTAGCGCTATACGTTATGAGCCTCCTTCGTCCTTGGGCTAGGTGAAAGGAGTGCGCTGTAGGCCTGGTAGCTAGGGGTTAGGCTAAGTTTCCACATCCTGTAGTAATTTGCCAGAGCTAGAGCTGCTCTATATTCCCAACTGGTCGCTAGAGTCCTGAATACGTCAAGTGTCGGTTGGCCTATAATGTCCCTTGATGCGCTCAGTCCGAGTAGAAGCCTATCACCGGCATCATCTTTGGGCTCTTGTCCACCAAACTACAATCCAGTGAGAGATACGCAGAAATTTCAATCATAGCATGCATGTACCTGGTTGCAAGGGAAGCAAGAATGACAAAGTCTTTATCTTTATATTTTTCATAGAGTTCCTGAAGCCCTGAAAGCAGCACATTAATCATAACCACATTAATAGGGGTGGCTTGCCTCAATTATTACCTTTGTACTGAGGTGTATAACCACTGAGCAAAATGTGAGCTCGAATATGGGACTCATAGCCATGACTTACCAGGCTGATGCGGTATTGACAATCAAAACAGTCTTGCCCTTAAGATTTGCAAAGTCATAGACCTTGCCACTCAGCAGCTCAGCCTTGAGAGTATAAAAGGTCGACATGGTGGTTAAGAGAGATATAACAGGTTGCTGGACTAATATACAGGCTGCTGAGCAATCTGAGAGCTCTAGGCATGACCGCAAGCAGCAATCTCCGAGTTCTGACCACCTATGCTAGTTATGCAAGTATTTTTTGATGAAGAAGGAGGGGGGGAGGAGGTGATTTTAAAAAGAAAAGAGGATGAAGAAAAAGAGTCCAAAAAATAGCGCCTAAGCAACCGCAGCATACTGCAGCCCAGAAAGATAATATTTGCTCTTGTCCAAAGCGATCAAGAGGGCTATAGGCATGGAGAGGTGAGAGGTGGAGATGGTGGAGGTAAAAAAAATTGTGGCAAGGAGCTGAGGTGAGATGTAAGAGTAGAGTAAGTCAAGGTCAAAGATAGCTTTGTTTGTTTGCAAGTTGCATCGTGACCCAAATGCAGGGATTATCACGGATGTAAGACTTCCAGGCTTTGGAAGTCCAGCAATCTATTGCCATGATGATTTCGCCTGCCAAACCCAGAGATGCATAGTAAGTGGCTCCTCCAGCTCTTGGAGAGTGTAATGGAGTCACACGTAGTACTAGCGTCAACAATGCTATTATTATCCAGTAGAGTATTACGTAAGACAACATCTTGTTTTTACTCTAAGTACTAGTCAAATCCGATACTGCGGTCTGATTTAGCACTTGTGTGATACACACAAGATAGTTCTAACTCGTAACTCAGGTTACATTTTTTTAAATCTTCTGCTATCGGCTTTAAACTCTAGGCTTGTTACCGACTAGGCAACTATCATCAAAACCTCTCGATTTTCTGTTGGCATCACATTGAAAACGTGCTTCCATGACTGGCTCTCTTGATCTGGATCCTCCGTTCCCAGCTGCAGACACAGGTGACCTACCTGTGCTTCAAGCTGTGAAGATGCAATCTGCGTCAGCATACCAACCTTTGCCAAAGCGGGACGAAAAGATTCCTCGCAATGTCAGTGCAAGCTTTGGAATGCCTGGTGGGCTATCTGTATCACGGATGATGTCCATTGTTTGACCTGGTGGTAAACCAGGAGAGAGATCCATGGTCTCAGGAGTGTCGCTGCCAGCGAGCCAAATGCCTTCATTGATGTATCCGGTATTGCCCGAGAGCTCATCAGCTCATTCTGAGGGTCAACCGGATATTACCCAGTACTCAGAAATGGTACAAGGCAGCACGTTTGCCCATAGTACTCCATTCCGGACTGCACCTACTGAACAGCTTTTGAAATATGTGGCCGATGTGGCTACTGAACCGGGACCGTCGTCACTGACAACACAAGGATAGGCGCAAGGACCAGCAATAGTGGTCAGTAGGAAGGACGACGATGGCGTAAGGTTGGAAAAGGCGTCGACAGCATCTGGAATTCCAGAGTTGCACAGACAGGCCAGCAAACAGCCACAAGTGAGGCATGATGGCCTCAGGAGAGTTATGGACTTAGAGTCCAAGCTGGAATCCTCAGATGATGAGGAAAGCAAAAGGTCGCATTCGACCTTGTCTATCCAGTTACAACTGGTGTTAGACCAATATCCGTCGGTCGTAAAGGAATCAACGCGAAAGCGTCTGCAGCTTTATGTAGTAAAAGCACTTACAGTTGCTGGCGGCTAGGAGCCACAATGTACCCCGTGCAGATTCAAATGAATATATCGAATTGTTTGTGTGCATCTTCAAACTCAAAGTAGTGGAATACCTTAAGCGCAAAGCAGCGCGAGGGTCAGCAGTCTCAACGGCTACTCCAGCCGACTCAGTAGAATGTGAGATGAGTGTGCGCTGATGAGCGCCATTAATTGCGGACGCGATGGAATTGCTCAATGCGCCTTGTCAGGCTAATGAGTCTCAGCAAGACTACGTTTGGCATCAGAACGCCGCAAACCGTCAATGCATTGTTAGCGGAGTGCCTCAGCAGGCATTGTCTGAGGTGGAGACTGTGACAACGACTCCGGCAGAGCCAGAGGCACTACTTGCAGTGCAGGAGGTTAAGACACCTCGTAAGCAAGTTACAATCAAGGAAGAGGTGGACAAAGTCCACATTCTTGAGGAGCGAACGCGACCACGACGCGTAGTGTGATGTGTCCACCTAGTGGACAACTGGAATGAACGCGTCAATTACCAGAGGATACGCAACCAGGACTTGCGCGATCATGGTGAGTCGTTAATTGACGACCAGGAGGTAGCCTTTGAAGGGCGTGAGGGTGTAACGCCTGTTGATGATATGCAGCAACAATTCGCGGCTTGGACGGCTAAACCGGACAGAGGTTCAGGTGGTAGTGAAGATAGTAGTGGTCACTACGAACGGAGGGAGCCAAGTCGTCGCAATAACGACGGTGGAGGTCGTGATCGCAAAAATAATAATCGTCGTGATAGTGGCAGGCAGGCTGGTGGATTACCAGCAGAGCAACAAGTGAGGCAACAGCCCACCCCACGGCTGGAAAGAGCAGCCAATGAGTACCTGTTTCGCAGTTCCCAGGCATTTTCGATGCCCGTGCCTCATGAATTGCATGAAACTATGCTGGGAATGAATGAAGCGGTCAGGATCCATATGGATCATATGCATGACCGTCTCACTCGTCTGGTGGATGACTCCCTTGGAGTCAGATTTAAGTTCCCTGCTGGGGTAAGTCCCCGTAAATCTGATGGTAAGCACATACGTGCGTACGCCGGAGGACATAGGTTCTCTCAACTGGAGGACTGGGCCATGGACGTGTGCTACCACCTCGCAGCCTGCTGCTATGGTGGAGACGACATGGACCAGGAGAGGATATTTGTGCTACACGAATTTATGGAGAGAGAGGCTCGGAATTGGTTCCGTCGCCATGTTCTCCACATTAATTGCGACAAACCGCATTGGACATTTAAAGAAGTCCTGATAGGACTGTACAATCATTTTGTCAACGCTGCTACGATGCAGGAAGCCTGTGATGCCTTTAGAAAGGCAGTGTATGATGCTAAGACTGGCGTCCAGACCTTTTATGATGACCTGGTAGATCATGCACAGAATATGGCTGTCTATCCAGACAAATACACTATTCACGAGACATTCCTGGACGGAATACCCACAGACATGAGGAGAGCGTTGATACGCGATGACAATTTGTCTCCAGAGGTCAATACTGTGACCGAATTCTTGGCATATGCCATCCGTTATGAGCAGTCGACATGGATGGCGAACCATTACAAGCAGCGGAGTTCCCGCCGAGGAACTGTGAACTGTCAGGCAGTGAAGGTGGGAACCTTCCTGGCCAAATGGACAGAGATGGAGAACAATCGCAACCCACGATTTGTTGTTTGTAAGACAATCCCTGGAGGCCAACGGCCTCGAGCGAAGCCTGCTGGACAATTGCCAGCGAGGGATAGTTGACCCTCTTTGTGTCAGAATCAAGTAGCACCGAGAGGAGTGGTGGCGCCTGCAGCACGTATGGCGGGCAAAACCACTGGGGTTCCAGGAGCGGCCCAGAGAAGGCCTGCCGGGGATCCCTCAGTGTGCTACAATTGTAGCAGGAGAGGACATTTCGCTAAAGAGTGTCCCACCCCTCCTAAGGCACACATTCGCGCGGCCCATATGGCTGTGGCACCGAGCAATGTCATCAGTGACGACGAGAACGATGAGATTGTCGACAAAACGGAGGAGGAGCCGCAAGTAGAGGCTGACAGGTTGGAAGTGGATGATGCTGAGAGCATTCAGATTGATGGTGACAAATACGTCGCAGTGGACATGTATGACAGCGACTATTATGCTTGTGAGGACGAGGAAGAACACCTGTTTGCACTGACTGAGTGCCGTGGAGATCAGCGCGTCCAAATGAGACACGTAACCCTGCAGAAGGCAACTAATAAGTTGCAGAGGCCACGCTATACTCCCAAAGAGAAGGAGTGCCTGGTCACGTATGTTGATGTCAATGGACATCTGGCATGGACGTTGTGGGACTCAGGGAGTACCACTACGGGCATTACGCCCCAGTTTGCTCACATCAACGCGATTCGTGTTCATGAACTGGAGGAGCCATTGGTGCTCCAGCTGGGGACTGTAGGGAGTTGCGCTATGGTACAGTTTGGCGCGGAAGTGAGAATAAAGACGTCAGGAACGTCGACGAAAGAATATGTGGATATAGCAAATTTTGATCGCTACGACATGATTATCGGTACGCTGTTCATGCGTAAGAACAAGGTGTCCCTGGATTTTGTGAACGACATGGTCGTTGTGAATGGTACACCTTTGAAGGCGGAGAAGTTTGTGTTGAACGACACAGATGGTCGTTTGAGGCACTATCGCGCAACTGAAAAGCGGTGTGATGAATGCAACTGACTAGATGGTCGCAGGAGAGCGATCGTACAGGAGGTGGAGGATGAACAGGTCCCACCAAAAAGCCTGCCGGCAGACTCGCCGGCTATACTGATGTCTGAGGAAGAGTTTCAAGGAACTCTGAAGAAGGGGAAGCACCCAGATGTGATTGGGTGTACCAATGGAAAGCCTAAGCAGGCTGTACAGTGCAAGAATGAGCGTAGTAAACATGTGGTGGAGTCGCTAGAATGCTAGCCGACTAGCTCTCAAGTGAAGGTTGAGGATCTCGTCAAGGACGAGGTGTATAGTATGATGGGGACTGTGGGTAGCACTAGGTCGCTAATGGATCAACCAGTGCCTCGGCCAGGAGTGCAATGGGCGTATGACCCACGTATGCCACGGGAGTGGAACGAATTGGTGGCGTCAATGGTGACGCAGACTATGGGAAGGGTGCAGGCGACCCAGACGGGAGAAGTATACCGTCATGCACGAGAGGACAAGATCTCTGAAACAATGGATATCGTATGTGATGGACTCTCGTTGAAAGTGAGAAGTGTGCAGTTGTCATCAAGGACAACGAGAGTGGTAGATAGACAACCTGTTGTAAGGTTGAACCCAGGAGATCTCACAGAAGAGCACATATGTGCCTTACGGGAGTGATTTGAACCAAAGGTTCAACCACGTATAGCACGCGTAGCAAAAGGGAAAGGTAAGGCTGTGAGCCTTACAGAGGAGGATATTCCTCGATTGCACCAGCAATGGCAACATGAGTTTGCTGATATTGTCAATGGAATGAAGGAGGAGCTTTCTCCATGGCAGGAGGTTAACCATGAGATTAACCTCATTGACAATACTAAGCAGTACAAGTATCATCTGCCTCGCTGTCCACGAGCACTACAGGATCAACTTCGTGAAAAGACGAATAGATACATAAACGCAAAGTGGTGGGAACCACGACCAGCGGTGCAAGCTGCACCATTATTGTGTATTCCCAAGAAGGACGGGACATTAAGGACTGCATTGGATGCACGACAGCGCAATGATAATACAGTCAAGGATGTGACGCCTCTTCCAGATCAGGAAGTAATACGAGAAGATGTCGCGACAGCAAAGTATAGGTCAAAAATCGACCTCACAGACATGTACGAACAGGTTTGCATATGCAAAGAGGATATACCGAAGACACTGTTCTTGTCTCTGATGGGGATGTTTGTGAGTAACATCATGCAGATTGGTGATTGTAATGCACCGGCGACATTTCAGAGGCTAATGACCTCAATCGTCTGAGATGTAATCGGGAAGTTTATGCACGTCTATTTAGACAATATATTCATATTTTCTGACACCATTGAGGAGCATGAGCAGCACCTACGAGTCGTATTTGAACGGCTACAGAAGGCCAGTCTCTATCTCAAATGGAAGAAGTGTGAGTTGTATGCAACGAGTATAGATTGTCTCAGTCATGTCATTGACGAAAAGGGCATTCATCCAGATATGGATAAGCTTGACCAAATCCGAGAGTGGCGTACTCCACGCACATATAATGATATCCAACGATTTGTTTTGAGAAATTGGAGAATAAATGAATAATAAGTCAGTTTTTTCTATAAGATTGTGTGGAAGGCATGTGTACCAAGCCTTGTGGTAAATGAGTCAGTGGAAAAATTTGCACATTCAAAATCAATCAGTCACCAGATCACACATGACTTTTGCACAAAACTGTGATTGTTGATACTACGGCTAAGTTTTCTCTGAAGACACAAATGACATGCATTAATCATCTTCAACACAGTGCCTAGGACAAGTGTGAGCAAAGCTGTCATTGAATATACACTTCTGATATACTCCATATGTAAGCCAAATGCTTGCCTGGCTAAATTCCCTATTCACACAGATATTTGTGCATCTTCATGGTGCAAAGAAGAAAATTTTGGTAAACATTGAGGTAAATTATTTCAACTGTATTCAACAAAGGGTCGGAGTAGATTGAGTGGCACCTGTATATTGCAAAACTACCATATGGATCCTTGATGAACACATTTGTTAAGAGAAGTAAACAAGGAGTCGATGTACTGTATCATTTTGTTAGTAAATGCTACTCCAGAGTATTTTCTGCAGTCAACGGTCAATGTATCCCACAGGGCTGAATAGATGAACTTTGAAAGCAAGCACAAGGAGTGAGAAAAGAATATATTGAAGCTATTGTATCTTTGTAAATTAACAGTGACTGACAAGTCCTTCATGTTGATCAAGTAGCTGCACCAGGAGAAACCTGCTCAAAGATGATCAAAAGAAAGGACATTCATTATGTAAAGTCATTTACGCTGCTGTGTTGCTTCTACAACACCAAGAACCTGTGCCTCATATTCTCTGCACATTCTACTGATTTAGTATTTGATGACTGGTTATCCCAGAATCTTATAGCATCTCTCACATCAAACCCAGCATGAGCTAATAGCCTATATATATGTTTATAGTGTGTAGAGTAAAAGAGAAGATATTCAGAATCAATCCACCTCACAAAGACAATGTCCGCTTCAGTTTTCTGATTTACAGTCATGCAGAGCTTGCCTACTCTGATGAGCTCTCCAGACCCCACTTTACTAAGATTGGCAACCACATCATTTACAAATAGACCAAAAAGCATAGTGACAGGAAACAAGAAGATATAAACGATGTTCATTAGTATGGAAATAGTTCCCAGAAAGATAACTGTTGTAGATAACAGAAATTCTAAATAGTGAGGACAAACTAAATGTAATAATTTGTGCACTAGCAGGATAGCAAATTGGAGTGGGACGGTGTGGAGGAGGAGAGGAAAAGAAGGCCCTTAGAAGCAAAGAAACCCATGATTTTGGTTCTTCTGTGGGAGCGCCCATATTCACGGATATCTGCACAAGAATCTCATCGAGGAATTCTGAGTAGATAACAATACCACCACCACTATTGGGCCCAAAACCATAAGAAAAGGTGTTGGATGATTCAGGTCTATCCACTATTAGCAAAGAGTATGGAGGCCCCGCTATTTGGTGCGGTGTCCTCAGAATGAGTGGCTAGAACCATGTACCTTCGCAAATGTTATTATGAAAACATAAAACATTGAAGATATTCAGATGTGCATGGGCAGAGATGTAAGGAATATGAAGCAGGGGGTGGCATAGGTAGGTGATCCTGTTCCTTGTTGAACTAGCACTTGTGGAAAGTCAGTTCATTGATCAAAACAGGAATAGCCACCTTTAGCCTTTGCAGCCTTGAATTTATCCAAGTATATCTCCAGTCAATGTTAGATATGATTTTGGCAGGCCCATCAGTGGTGAGAATCCCAGTGATGGTGCTGTACCAGTCAGGCCCAGCAAGTTGTTCAGCGATTTCCTCTTCCTCTTGGGGAGAGAGGACAATTATTCTCCAGCTAAGAAGACAATAAACTTGCAACATGTGAAACAAATAATGTTTGAATGTGTACTGATCGTCTTGTTAAAGGAGTCTGTTCTAAACTTGCAACTATCATATCCTATAATAATGTTATTGAACTGTAAAAAGGTGATAGAGTAGGTATCTTCAGATCTGTATCTGCTTCATCACTTGCACAATGGTCTCTTCTGATTTAGAAATCCCATGGAGATGTGCATATTGCAACTTTTTTCTGGATTTGTGATTTGTGATCATAATAGCAAGCATAAAGATCAGAAATATTTGAGCTGTGGTTTGCACAAATTCCAGAGAAGTTGAAGACTAGATATTGAGTTAAAAAATAATCATTCTTGCCACAAATCTTACCTTAACTTGAGAATTGTCGCCAACAATGCAATCAAGAATGGTGCATGGCATGAAAGTGTCAAATAAAAGGAAGCAGCTGTTATTCTATGGCCCACAATGAAATAAGAGCTTGATGCAAGGATACAAGCTCACTTGACATGCAAATAAAGAGAACAGGTTAAAAGTACAGCTGGGTTAATACATATGAGGTGCCGCAGCATTGTGCATTATATGTCTACCAAAGATCTTTTATTATGTAGTCACGGTTTTCTGATCAAGTCACAGCCAACTTCATATGAGTTGATAGATGGAAAGTCACAGAAATGCAACAGTGCTGTACAATGAGCACTGCTATATTTAGCTAGATAGTTTGTAATTATACTTCAGAACAATCAAACTCTGAGAGCATTAAGAAATATATGATGCCTTGTTAAGAGCAACACCAGTTACTTCTAGACCAGAGTAAAGGCCAGGCACAATTGGCTCTGGACCGCTGATTGAAAGAGTTGCAAGATTATACTGGGCATAAAGAGACTATTGCAAAGATGCTGAAATCTAAGATATTCTCTCAAAACTGTTGGCTTCCATTATTATAAAGTCCATGTTGGTAGCAAAGTATGTTCAATAAACACCACTTACAAGGTTTGCTTTCAGCTTGCAAGTACAATCTTGATGTCCCAGAACAAACAACGCAGATAAATACTTTTGCCTCCGTCCATAGGTAAATTAATAGACTCAACGGCACTACATTAAAACAAGGCCATATGCCAGTAGAATCCTTGATAGTTTTCTTAAATGGAACTAGCTATCTGAATAGGCACATGGTAAAACCAAAGTGTGATGAGTTTATCATGGTGTAGAAGTTAATAGAGAAATGAAGAATCTGAAAGAGTTTAAAATAGCCACCTGGATATCAAGATTGAGGAGGTTTCCTTCTACAGAAGATTTACCTGCCCAGATGTAAAAAAAAAGGTTTGTCTATCCGGCCATTGCCGGTTTCTTAGCTATCTGATATCAATTAGGTAATTTAATGCCAATAGATACAGATCTGAAGCTATCTAAGAACAACAATCAGACAGTAGACATATGTACAAGTACTTGGTTCTCAATTTCTCCTTTGATAGAGATCCTCCAAAAGTACGTGTAATGCCTCATGTTTTATCAGTTTTCCAAGTCAAGAAACTCGCCCTTGATCTGTTTCTGTATAGTTCTCAAGATCCAAACCTTTGCAGTGTTTTTGGCATTTTTCATATTGCCATCTCCAGTTATTGGGGCAGGACATTGATCTACTGAAGACAATGTGACCTATTTTCTTAGACTATATAAATGTCATTTGACATTTGTTTGCTTAC
This sequence comes from Macrolepiota albuminosa, assembly GCA_027475525.1. Taxonomy (NCBI): domain Eukaryota; kingdom Fungi; phylum Basidiomycota; class Agaricomycetes; order Agaricales; family Agaricaceae; genus Macrolepiota; species Macrolepiota albuminosa. Next base: position 529,683 of record JAMWFC010000108.1, read on the forward strand.
ACTAATTAGTCAGCGTTTTTTGGATGATATCATTTCAAAGTGGCATTATTGTTAATTGTTGCTTGGTACAGAGACTAACTTAGCAGTCATCACACTTTCAGATCCATTCTCGGTTGGTCTAGTATGTCACTGTCACAACTATTAACTAACATTTCATATTCTCACTTGGTAAAATTAATTCTATACTGCTAATCAAAATATAGTATGAATGTCTGTTGTAGGTGCTCTCCAATCAACTGTGTCCTATCTAGGTATAATACACAGAATCAAGCACTCCAATTACTTTGAAGGTGTTAACATATCACACTTCTATTAGAAAAGATTGTATCACAAACCATCCATAAATTAGAGTGAATTTCTGCCTGCTATGAGGCTGCCACATATCCTGAGTTGTAAGGCATGAATTATCAATTGTCTGATTACTCATGTAAGATCCTGAATGACGAAATTTTGGATTCTTTCCATTTATATAAGGCTGGGTTGGCAAGCAAGTGATCCAACTCGTCCTCAAACTTCTGTCTTTCATCATGTCCACCTACAATGAGAAGGGTTCTATGCTTGAAGAACCTGTGAGCAGTCAAAAGAGTGCAGAATCTCTCCAGTACCATACAAGGTAAGTATGTTATCTCCAATATGCTTTGATATTTCTCAAGCAATTGAAGAAATTGGGGTTTATTATTTACAACCTCTTCAGCAGACTCTATGACTCTGCTGGACAATTGATCCTGATTCTATCCAGTGACCATTGGTCAATGCCTCTGCCAAAGCCTACTTCAGCTGTAGAGCCAACAGAGTCAGGTGTTGTCAAGATGACTTTGCATCTGACTGTGAGGTTGTAAGCAGCGTATAGAGGCCAAGTGGTGCATTGACTAAGAAGTTGTCTAGCCAGGTTCAAGAGCTGTATTAATGCATGCAGTATAGGAAGCTCACAGGATATACTCTTAAGTTTTGAGCTGGTCAGTGCAATGTCCCTTTTTGGATAGAACCTTTATAGATATTTTTGTTACATTCCTCTTTTTCCTTTTCTTTCTCTATTCTTTTCTCTCCTCTTCATTTTTTCTTCTGCATTATATTTGTCTGTATAAAATTTGTACAATATATGTACACTTATATTTTGAATCAATTCTGTAGCCTGAATTTTCTCTTAGACACATCTGCAAAGAAATGAAAACAATGGATGGATTTATCAAGAGAATACAGAAATTTCTTGTGGAAAACAATGCACAATGCCTACAAGGTGGGTGACTACTGGCTAAATATTCTGAACCTAGAAACCAGGGCAATATGTCCTCAAATCTACATATCTAGAATTCACTCCCCATACTTCTAAGCTACAGCAATCATGCGCTCCACACAATCTTCAACTCTGAGATGCCCTTCAACTGCATCTTGCCCACTGTCTTCAGTTCTGTACCTGGCAGATCCTCTTGCTGTAATCCAAGGACTAAGCAAACATTATGATTGGCCTTGCTAACAAGCTCCTTACAACTCTACTTCAACACTTTCAAATATGTTTAGGCTGTATCTTTAGTCCATATTATAAAGACTTTCTGGTGCACCGGATACTCAATATCAAATATATATTTATTTATTTTAAAAAATTAGTTAGCATGTAAAAGTGATCAAGTCTTGTTGAACAGATATGTGATCTTTTTGTGGTCGACTTCAAGCCCACACTTCCCACCTCTACCCCTGCCTCAACATCTGCATCTGCACATCCCATCAGTACAGGCACAGATTCTCCTCAACATGATCCTGCTCTCACCAACAATGCCATTCCATAGACCCATTGTTGTTTTATGCAGTGCCAGATGGGTACCTTGCATCTTCAATGCAGTTACTACAAAAGTTGTATTTGACAATATTTGCATTTATGCTTAAGACTGTGGGTGCTGTGAGTAATGGGCTCGGTGCTGTGACTGGGACTGGAGTTGGGGTTGGGATAGGCATGAGCATAAGAACAGGCATAGGTCCTGTGGAGCCAGAAGGCAGAGTAGACAATGGCGAGGCATTTGAGTGCAAAGGTAGTGATGGTCATGGAAGTGTCAAGTAGGCCAAAAAGTATATATTTCATTCTGGTCTCATCTTGGATAATTTTTCTGGATAATTGAACACATATCTATCTTTTGCAGCTGCACAATGGCCAACAACTCTGTTGTCATCACAACTGACTCCAGTGAGAGAACTTTGTAATTCTTTCTTAAAACTACTTTAACTTCTCCTTGCAGTGAAGTATATCACATATTGTATGTTTTTGACCATGCTTCACCCAGTACTGGATCATTTCCTGAATTTGCTATGCTCTTTCTTGCTTACTTAGAGACCACTATGGCTAGCAATCGCACTTCTTCATCTCCACCAAGCTCCAATCTGTATCCTCCTCTTCCAAGTATTGCATCTATCCTGTCATTGGCATATTACTATCCTCAGTATATCTTGTACAGCTACAGTGTGCCATACCACTTTGCATACTACCTTGTTGTCCATCCCGTCAAGCTCCAACTCATCTTGGCCATGACAAACAATTACAGTCCTGCTCTCTATAAGCATGATATCAAGGACAACAACAATATGGACATTGACAATGTTCATCATTTTGCTTTTGCACCTAGTATGTCATCTGTTTCTGTATTTATATCAATCAGAATCTGATATGTATGTGTGTGTGCCAGATATAGCCTCACACAATGATTGCCATGGTCATGGACACAGCTGCCATCCCCAGTTTTGCTACTTGACATGAGATTTGCATGTACTTCAATGGTGCAACTCTGAGTAGTAGTAGTATGGCTCAAAGGTTGAGTTACCCCCTGATGACATGATGTACCACAGCTCTGTATGTTTATTGTCTCTTAGGAAGAAGTAAAATTTTCAAGATTAGATCACTCCTGCACAGATCATGCACACCTTGAGAAGCATCTGAGATATGCTCATTGCCCAAACAATGGCTAGTGTGTATAGATGTAATTATCTGATCAATTACTACTATTGTACATTTTGAAACTCTCTACTCATTTTATGAGGTCCTATTCATGTAATGAATTCACTACTATACATCTCACTATAGCAAGACCCATAGACAAGTCTTGAAAGATATAGATTGGCAGAGGCTGCAACATCGCCACAGGAAGGAAGATAGTTTAGACTTTGCTGTGCCTTGTGTTGATCAGGCACATGTTTTGTTTTTGCATTTTGTTTTTGTGTTTTTATAGCATGCAGATTGTCTGAACCTGGCACAGGCACCTCAATGGCCGTGACTAACCAGGTGCAGGCTCTAAAGCACCACTGCCCAAGGACCTATCAGTATTGTGGCTATGATGACTGCCACATAGTCTTTTTGGATCTTGAGCACCTTGTTTACCACATCCAGTATGTTGCTGCTGCCCCGTCTGTGCCCTGCTAACAAATAACAGCATATACACAGATAAGCATTCCTTTGCCTGCTATTGCTCCAGGCAGTTCTTCTGCCTTGACACTGTCTGTAACCACATGCTAAAAATTCACCCCAACAAGCATGTCCAAAATAAGCACATGATGTGCAATCTGCTATGTCGCTACTGATCAAGCCTAGGCACCTCCTTCCATTCCCACAATTGAGGATGAGTTGGAGAACATTTTGTCAGGAGTGTTGCCAATGACGGTAAGCACTCTAGCAACTGAGTAAGTATCTCTAACCTTTTTTTCACTTAGCTGTGGTCTGACTTGTCTCTCCATAGCAAGCAGGTATTGGCACCTCTTGCCAACCTGCAAGTAGATGTGAAGATGGCAGCCATTCATGCTAAGGTGTTGGCAGAGGTGTCATAGGATGCCAAGAAAAGGACTAAGGCACAGGAGGAATGCAAAGCCACTGGTGAGGAGGAGGTCATCAGCAAGGGGAAGGCACCCTTCTCAAAAAGGCAGGAGTCAATTGTTGCTGGTTTCAGCAAAGGTTTCTGCACTGGCAGTGCCCAGAGCCCAGCACTGCTGGCAAGCAGAATGGGCTCTCCAGTCAAGCCAGGTAAAGGTTTTGAAGAAGAAGGTAAGTTTTATCTTTTTTTTACTGCTGCCATGCATTGCTAACAGCTTTCTCCAAGTCTCGCAAGGAGAAAGCTCTTTAATACACAGTAAGCAATCTTTGACATTAATCATGTAACTGACTCTTGTTTCCTAGACACCAATACAGATGACCTTCAATGATACCGAGCTGAAAGGGCTGTTAGTGCCATGCTACAAGAAGGCCGTTCTGGATAAGGGAATGGAGGCTGGCATAGTCTTGCCAGAAATGAAAGATAAGAAGATGACAAGCCTGTTAATAAGAAAGGAGTTCAAGGACTCCTAGAAGGCAGTAAGCGACTTGAAATTTTTGCTTCTTTACTGATTTTGGTGGTAGTGCAATAAATGCTGGGCCAACAATGACCCAGAAGGCTGCTGGTTCCTGATCAGGGCCCAGCTTTGTTATCAATGCAGCATCCTCAAGCATGCCTGTACCATTGATGGTGCCAAGAGCCAAGAACATGGGAGCGCTCCTGATGCAGTAGTCAAGTGCATGTTTACTCATGCCATGCTGGTCAGGCATGCCCAGGAGTTTGTAGAGGGCAAGAAGCAAAAGAAGGCCACAGGCAGTGCGATACACATTAGTGGAGTTTTTTTTGGCACTGCCAACATGCTAAGAGGGACAGTACAGCAACTGTTGGCAAGCAAGGTGCCAGGAACCACCAAGAATCAATAGTCCCCTTGAAACAAGAAGTCTCTTCCCTTGCCAAGAGGAAGGGCAAAGCAAAAGCAAAATGTGCTTGTGTGGTGTTGCCCCTCTCTACTCAGGAGTTGGAGACTGTGCTTGCCACCAGCCACCTCCCTTCTGCCAACTTGAATGCTAGTCCCAGTCATCTATTGTCTCCCATCAACTTGAGGGAGGCTTTCCTGCCAACTGGCAATAATGTGGGGGACTTGGCAGAAATGCAAGCAGCAGCGAAAAACAACAAGGGTGAGAAGGCAGCAGCAATAGAGGAGGCTGGAGACAATAAGGATGTGGCAGGAGAAGAAAACCTGGAGAGGCGGGAAGGAGCTGAGAAACCAGAAGGAGTGGTTGGGGCTTCACCAGCAATCAAGGAGGAAAAGGAGGAAACACTGAAAGAGGACCCTACTTGGTGGTGGTTATCACCCTATGGCCCTACCGCCTCTTGAGTTAGCGCTAGAATCAATGAGAAGAACACGGCAAGGCTCAATCCTTTGTGGACACCACAGCTGATGCCTCATATGATTGGTGACACCTTCTGTTGGCTGGGGCAAGACCTGGAGTACTCTGTAGTTGTCTTGCATCCTCCAGAAATGCTGGAGAGGTTTGCCAAGAGGGCGGCAAAGATGAGGAGAGTACTGAGTTGAAAGCGAGAGCATGTACATGCTCAGCTAATAGCTTTCTGGCTTTGGTCCAACAACTTGGCCTGCAGTCTGGCTGTCTTGGAGGATTACCAAGCTGAGCACCAGAATGCCCTGGATTGGCAAGTTGCTAATAACATCCAGATTAGGGACCTCTTGCTGCTTCAGGACAACTTCCTGCCGCTGAGGGACAAGAGTGAATAGACAGACTATGAGATAGATTAGCTATCTTTGTTTATATCTTATACACTTGCCACACTGTTTTTCTATAAATTTTCTTGCCGCTTGTTCTAACGAGAAAAATGGGAAGATTAGCAACTGATAAGAGAGTATTAACAACTAAGTAAGTATAATACAAAGACAGGGATAGACACATCAGAAATTTAAGTGAGACATAGTAAAAGCAGTAGTAGATGAGAGACTTAGCCAGATTTTTTTTAAAGAAAAGGGAAATGCTCAGTAGATTATCATAGCAAAAACTTCTTGGCAAGAGTTGTGCAAGGCACTAAGCATTGGCAACACACTAGCACTGCATCTTGATTACATAAGAAAAGAATGTCTGTGCAGTATAGTACTGTAAGCAGTTCAGCAAAGAAAGTGAAGTGAAAGTAAGTAAATGAAAGAATTGGCTTATCAAGTTTTTATAATGTTTGTAGTCATTTTCTTCTTCTTCTAATATGGTTGACAAGTCATCATTGTCTAAAAGCTCTGTTTTTTCAAGCTCTCAAAGCTTGGTGGTATCAATATCTAGTGCTTCAAGTGGCAAGTCAAGGTGTTTCCTGACAAGATATGGTAATAAGCGGAAAGCAGCAACAGGTCTGTGGAGTACTGATCCATCTAATTCACAAAGGACATAAGTGCCTCCATAGTTGTGAGAGATAACTACTAATGGCCCCAAGTAGCATGGGTGTATCTTCTTGATATATGAGGTCTCAGTTTTGGAGTTGTGCATAAGCACTAATGCACTCCTCAGAAAGTCATAGTCCTTGATGGTAGTGCTATAATTGATCTCAAACCTAAGTGTGGCTGGGCAACAAGTGGCAAAGACAGTCTCATGCAGTTGCTCCAAGTTCTTGTGTTGTTGCTGCAGATCAATAGCGCATCTGGCAATAAGGTCAGTAGTTGCCAAGATACTGTTGGGGGCTAGTTGGAGATATGTTGCTTTAACAATGTTGGCAGGGAGTAGTGGATGGATGCCAGTGGCAGCATAATAAGAAGAATAACTCATGTGCTTATAAATGGTGACCCTTCCTAACCAAAAGACTGAATAAGTTGCCTCACTCCAACAGGATTTGTTGCCATCAACTGCTTTAAAGAGCACCTGCCACACATTAAAGTGAGGCCATTCCACCAAACCATTGGCATGCTTGTTGTAGCCAGAGACGCAAATATTGTGGATGTTATACTTCTTGACAAGGTAAGTCAAAGCTTTAATGATTGGTGCACCATTATCCGTGACAATCTTCCTTAGCACTCCCCATTGGCAAATGATCTCCTCAAAGAGCCACTTGGTGATAGCATCAGTATTTTTGCACTGGAGCATGCAAAACTTAGGCCAATGGATTAGTGAGCAGCATCTCTAGATGATATATTTATAGCAACCAGACTTGGGCATATGCATAGTGTCAATGTAGATCTTAGTGAACAAAGGTGCTGGCATAGCAATGGCAGGTGGGATAAGCACTTGGTGAGTCTGCTGACTCTGGCAAAGGTAGCAAGTCCAGATATACCAAGCAACATTGGCACTAATGTGTGGCCACCAAAAACGCTCTAAGAGAGTGGCTCAGATGGCATACAAACTTCTGTGACCAAGTTTGTCATGCATAGCATGCAGGATACATAGGTGACTGTCCTGCTTGATGATCAATTTGTGAGCATCATTGTGATGTTGTTGCCAAAGACAATTTTTGGTAAAGAAAAAGTGAATAGCATAGCGGATAAAAGTTGTGTACTCATCATTGCTAAGGTTCTCTGGGCACTTCAGGTCTTGTATTCAATGTTTCATGGCTAAAAGGTGCTTATCTTCAGCTTGAGCTTTGGCAGATCAAGATATCATGTCATAGGTGAGTTGACAACTATCTTTTCTAAGTGGTCAAGATTCCTGTACAATCCTTACTGGAGAGGAGTCCTGGCTAAGGATGCTTGCCATGTAGAAAGTAAGCAGTGTGCTAAAAGTATTGGGTTGGTAAGAGACAATGGGGTGCAGAAAAATGGTGGTGGGCTGTTGCTGACACAGAAGATGGACTGGTTGTTGAATAAGGTGCATAAAGCTGTGTAAGTGATCAACCCAATCTTCAAAGTTGCTATCATTGTTAGAATTGATTGCTAGGTTGCCAGGTTGCCAGAATCACCTAGAGAGTCCATCTGGTCCATGGAACATGGCTTTAACATGAACAAGCTCAAAGTGGAACATGAGGATAGCTATCACTTAATGGTTCATGCTAGCTGATGGTTGGATGTCAGGGTTCTGAAGCATACCCTTGATATACCTAGCATCCACCTCAACAATAAGGTTGCACATGCTAATGAGGTACATTTTTAGCGCTTGAAATGCCTTGAACAGGCCATAAAGCTCCAACTTTGGCTGACTATAGCAAGCTTCCTGGTTGTTAAGTATGATAGACCCAAAGTAGTGCTAGAGCACACAATTGAGAAGCTGGAAGAAGTTCCAAAGCGCTAAGTGTATGTTGTGATTGTCAGGATGCTTTTCTGGCAAGCCATCAATGAGTTGCCAGTCCTTGGGTCCTTTAACGCCAATGTTATCAATGAAGCTAAGCATGTTATGAGAGATTTTGAGTTGGAGGATAAAGGTGATATTGTCATGAAAAATAGAGACTGAGTTAATCTAGCCCATAGAGAGAGTAACTAGGTGCAAGGTGCCAAAGGGAGTTTGAAACATGGTAAGGTCATGAGAAGAGGGATGTATCAAGCGCTTGTCATAGCCAATGTAGAGATCAAGAGTGGCACCACAAATGCACCTGGCAAAGGATTTGGCAATGTAGTCAGGAAAAGGAGGCATGCCAGAGTGCTGAATAGTAACTCTATTTAGTGGCTCTAAACTGTAAACAATATGCAAATTACTGTTCTTCTTGAGCACACAGAACCAGTGGGAGCAGTAAGAGCTATTAAATGGCTCATAGATGCCAGCCTGTATTTTAGTGCATATAATCTGGCAGACCTTGGCCTTGATGCTAGGTGGCAAGAGTCTGTTATGTTCAGTCCATGGCATATGAGGAATAGTAGAAATTACCACCAGCAAGAAGAAGTCCGTGCACAAGCTGCCACACTCAAAGTCCTTCCAGGCAAAGATCTGGTTTTGCTTGGCAACAAGGTTGGTAAAGATATCCATTTTGTCCTTGGTGAGGAAACCAGTATTGTGGTCCTTAGCAAATTGCTGTTGGCAATTGACAGTAAAGTGTCTTGTCAGTCAGAAGAGTGTCAGATGTAGCATGAGAATTGGGATGTTGGCAAAAGAGTCGCCAAGGATATGGTGCTTGATTTGGAAAGATTCTAGTGAGTGTGCAGCAATGGGTTTAGTTTTAAGCACCACAGGCTTATATTTCTTCTTTACTTGTACCCCTTTCTTTTTAGAAGTATTAGTATTATTATAAACAGGAGCAGCAAGGAGATCAGGATCGATAGCCAGAAAGTAGAAAACAGAAAGTCCAAGAACAGCAAGAGCAGGGGCTCCAGGAAGAGTGGTGAGATATGTGTCTTTTGTAGCAATTTTCTGGAATAAGTCCAAGGCAGTAAGATACAAGTAGACAAGAAAAGAGTCAGTAATATTTTGTGGAGTTTTCTGGGGGTTTTTAGTGGCAGAATCAGATATAGTAGAAAATACTTCTGTATCAAGAAAGGCCATTTTCAAAATATGTATAAGACCACTGGCATAGTCATATTCTAGTGTTAGTGCTACATCTCTGTGATTGTCACCAATCACCTCCTCAATAGTCTGTGAAAACACTAGTGAGGGTGTTCACTGGCATGATGCTCAGTGAACTCAGACAGTTTGCTATGTATACCTTTCCATTGTCCTCTAGGGAATGTTGGTACTGTGCATTGGATGCCAGAATTGGGATCACTAATAGTCAAAGTTGTTTCTTTGTTGGTAAGGGTTTTGACCACGGAATGTGCTAAGATGTCAAAAGGTCTGCCAAAAAGGAGGTCGTAAGCAGGAGAATGGAGAATGTGAATCTGAAGATAAAATGTAATGTTGCTAAGAGTGCATGGTACATTCTTGGCAAGTTGGAGAGATCTGTTGATGGTACTATTAGCACTTTGCATGTTCAGAATGACGTTGAGATCATAAATCAGGTCTAAGTTGTTGGTGACTTTGGTAGCTATAGAGATGATCTGGGAGCCACTATCTACAATAGCCTCTACCTCACTCTTATTGTCAATGGTAAGCATGACAGATCTGATGGCATGCAAATCCTGAGCAACAATAAGAATGGCAGGATCCTCTCCATGCTCTAGCGACCTCATATATGTTTCTATGGAATCAATAGAGGTAGTGTTTGCAACTGATTCAGCTGAGAGAGTATTGGCACTAAAGGTGACAGGAGGATCAGTAGTAACAGAAAGACTAGGAAGTGCATTGTTCAATTTGTTGACTTCAGTGACAGTGGTCACTAAGAGTTATTGGAGAGTTACTGCTGTTTTGACTTGGTTCCAGATGTCTGGCACAATGCTACTCTACCAAGAGTGTGACTGGAATTTTCTTGATGTGGCTGAAGACATGGTTGGATTTCTCAATGTTGAAGATTGGCACAGTGGGACGGTAACTGCCTTCAGAGCATTTCTTGAATGCAGCAAAGTTACATTGGGTGGAGGCATGATACCTATTGGATAGACCAACATAAGAGTGGAGGGGTGGTAAGGAAGTGTTGGGAACAGGATTAGACATGGTGGGTGGTATGGCAGGAGCAGGTGTGGCAGGAGCAGGCAGAGCGTTAGGAATCAAAGACAAGGAAGGGTTGCTAGTGGTTGGCATAGGCTTATAACTGCAAAGAGGCTGCTTGGGCTGTTTAATCTCAACACCGTCAAATACCTGATTCTTAAGCAAGTTGAGTTCCTGTTCCAGCTTGGAGATGTGCTCTTTCTGAGAGAAGCTAAAACGGTCACCAATGCTATTAAAATATAAAATTTCATGATCATCTGTTGCTGTGCTGCCTGGTCAGGATTGGCATTGCCATTGCCTGAGAGTGTGCCAGTAACAATCTTTCCTGGGTTGCACCTGTGTGTCAGAGGACTCCTCATTTCTTCCTTTTCTCACTCCTTATTCCTTCACTCTCCCTTCATTCATTCTCTTATTTCTTCTAACATTATTTCATTTTACTGTTTCTATTCTTTCAACACTATCTGTTAGTACTATTCTCAGATTCTCTTATTTCTTCTAACATTATTTCATTTTACTGTTTCTATTCTTTCAACACTATCTGTTAGTACTATTCTCAGCCCTTGAGGTGCTCTGGTTCTTTAGCTACCATTCAGACAAGTGTGGGCCCTTCAGCACTGCTTCCAGACTGCTTATATAAGCTGGAGTTTGCCTTTCTGACTTCTGAAGTCCGGAGTTTTCCTGCCTTGTTTGCACAGTTGTTTGGTTAGTCAATTTTTGAGTTTTTAAGGTTTTGTTGTACTGTACAGTTGTTTCCCATGCTTCAGAAGCCCCAGAAGCATCCAACCTGGCATAGGGAATCCCTAGACTTGTTCTCTTTGGATCTCCCTCTGCCAGGTGAGTAGTTATTATGATATTGTCAGTACATACTCTAATACACTTTGGATCTCCCTCTGCCAGCTGTGTGACTGAGCCACAGCTTCTAGAGGTCGCCCTTACACTGTGCCACTCATCTACTCATTCTTAGTAGGTCTTGAGCTCCAGATAGTTTGGTATGGTGGCACCAGTAGTCAGAACAACCTTGCCGTCAAGGGCTCTGCATACTTTTCCTTGCCAGATATAGTTTTCTAGAGTGGCACAGCATTTTTGTGTCATTGTATATCCAATTTCACCACAGAAGTGGCAAAGGTTGGATCTGGGAATGTTAGCAATGTGGTTGGCAGTTATACTGGTGGTGATCATTGTCTTAATTTGGGTCATAGTAGAGGCAATGGCAGCATTGATAGCAGCATTGAGGTCCTCTTTCTTAACAAAGTCGGCAGCAGGTGGGGTGGCAGGAGTCAGAATGGAAAAGATACCATTGGGGTGCTCAGGTGGAGTCGTCCTAGCATGTTGCATACCAATGCCAATGCCTGTGTCAGTACCTTTCAAAACTCATTTACCTGCCTTAAAGACATTAGTGACCACATAAGGTTCCTCAGGATAATGGGTTGGTTGTACAATTTCCAAGCGCCTAGCAATATGAGTCCATAGCGATGTCAGAATGCCTTGTTGGAATAGGCAATGTTTCTCATTGATGTAGAGCTTGCCATTCTGTAAAAGCCATCTAGTGACCTTCTGGAATTCCCAATAGTACATAGAGAAAGCGCCAAGAAAGTATGTGCCATTGTTGAAAGAGTCCTAAACAAGTTTCTGAAGTTTATTTACCATGTACTGAGTAGCTTCTTCAGTGACAGGATAGAGCTGGATGACTGCTGTTTTCCATTGTTTGTAGGTAATGCCAATAGCGCATTGTGCACCAGGCACTGGAGCAGCAAATTTGAAAAGTCCAGGTTAGGTTTCTGCCATGTCATATGAGACTTAGCATGCCACGTATTCCTTTATTTGAGTGAGGTTGGTAACCCCACAGTCCCTAAACAGATATTTGAGTTCCTTAAAATATTGGGAGAGTTCCTGTGATTTGGAATCATCCCATTTTGGTGCAGAGAAATAGTTGTGCGGTGGCATGCGCTGGGGAGGTGGTTCCATAGCTACTGCACTGCCATGCAAAGGAGATGGTAGCGGTAATAGAGTTCTGAAAATTAGGAAAGAGGTTTGGGGAATTGGTGACAAAATTTTAGGAGAAATAACAAGTTGGGAAAGAGGTGTTAAAGGAGTAGAGGGGGTAACAGGTTGTGGTATGGCAAGCGGCAATGCTAAAAGGTTGTCAGCGCTAAAATTGAGAAAGTGTGGAAAGAGACCAGGAAATTTGTCTACAGTGGTGTTCTGTAGTTCCTGTGCAAGAGAAAGACCTAGTAAGGCACCAGGTGGTTGAGGAGTTGATGGGTAAGAAGGGGCTATGCCTTCTGCCAACTGCTTTGGCAGACAGCACTTATGCTGGAGACAAGTTTCTGGTGGAATTCTGCCCTAAAGTTCCTTGCGGTGGGCTTCAATTTGATGATGCCCAAAAGGTAGATCAGTAGCAGATACAGTTTACAGCTACTGACCTGTATAACAATGTGTTGGGCATGCTAAGGTTGAGGGAGTCCTAGGCAGTTCCCAGAGAACAAGTCAGAAAACAAGTTGAATAGCAAGATTTGGTGAAGGTCGGTAATGATAGTCAGCAAAGGTGTGCAGTAAGGAAGATGCACTAAAGACAAAGTGCACCTAAAGAAGGTAGGGAGATGAATGCAAGTAAGCGTGACAAGGAGACGCAGCAAGAAAAACTAGAGGCTTAGCAACAACTAAGCTGCGTGATGCCTGCCATATGTGCAAGACACATAGGTTTCATAAGCATAACTGTGGCAAGCAGGCTAAGAGTGTTCAGACAGTTGGCAACTATGAACTTAGTCAGCTCAAAAAAAATCTGAACCATAGGGTGAACTGAGGGGTGTAAACTGGGGTACTCTGTTCTGTTCTAACTAATGACAATGGTAAATATTTATAGTAAAAATGAGTTCACCATTGCTAAGTGACTAAGCATTGCCAAGAAGCAGTAAACTAGAAAGAATGTAAGTAGTCACCATGCGTTAAACTAAATACTGAGATGTTAACAAGAATACTATCTGTCTGAGTAGAAAGAAGATGCTAAGGGGCATCAGATGCCAAGGTGAAATGCCAAGCTGTCAGTCATGAGGAAATGCCATCATTCCAACTTGTAAGCGCTGCCACCAGCTAGTGATACTATATAGTTATTCAGCCACCCTCCTCCCTTAGCAGGAGAGACTCCTTTACTAGCCCTCAGTTCTTTTCCCAAAGACTGAGGATACGTTACTTTACCTCCCACTTATTCTAGCCCATACTTACATTTGACCTGTAGCATTAAGACTTACTTCGTATTACAGGTCAAACAGAGTTCTTTTCCCAAAGACTGAGGCATTAAGATTTACTTTGTATTACACTACTTAGACATGATGATTCAATTTGTTTAGTTAGAGAGTTATTTTGTACATGGGAATCATGTCCTAACTCCCTCAGTAAATAAGGGTATGCTACTTATGGACACTCTGGTAGGTACTCTGGCCTGATGCTTTTTCAGGCATGCCAGTTACACCTTGTAGCCACTTTACTACAATTTGATCCTACTCAAGCTCTTCATCAGAGTTCATACTACTTTGCATATGTAATCCCTTTCTATCTGCCACTAACATGCCATCCCAATGATTGGACCCATCTACTTTCATCAATGCTTGCCGACAATGCGGCCAGGGCTCCATGACTCTGACCCCCCCACACCCAGAGGCTATCTTCGGCTGAGTCCCCACCTCCCCTGCAGGGGCCATGGAAGGGCCAAAGGATGATTATGAATTGATGATGATTTGAAACAGAGGATGAAGACAAGAGCAAACTGAGGCTGTAAAAGGCAATACAACCATGTCCGCGTATTGCCTACTTACCAGTCCTATAGATTACTGTCCCTGTTTCATCCATAAATACATGTCCTGTTCCCAAGCAAGATACCCATGTCGCCTCTGATATTGATATGCCGCCACAGCTCCCGGCCCCCAAATACTCTTGACTTTGGCTCTTGCCTTGTTCACAAGGAGTAAGTCGAGACAAACAAGGAATACTGGACGCTGTATTTATGGATGAAACAGGAACAGCAATCTATAGGACTGGTAAGTAGGCAATACGCGGACATGGTTTGTATTGCCTTTTACAGCCTCAGTTTGCTCTTGTCTTCATCCTCTGTTTCAAATCATCATCAATCCATCATCATCCCTTGATTCGATTTGTGGAAGAACGACTACATTTAACCATCTTTCCTACTCACAGCCACGTATAACCATCTTTCCTACTCACAATGACAAACCTCTTGCATGCATCGCGCCCTGCAACCTTTGGCCGTAACTTGGGTACTGTCATAATTTTGTTGTGCAATGATATCTATTCATCCTATAGCTTCCAGGTGGTCGTAATTACGATTACACAAAGATGTACGACGCTGACCAACTTGGAGAAGGAGCAAAAGAAAATGCACGAGCGTGGTATGTATATCTTGACGAAGCAGAGAGTCACGATGCGGACATGATTGAAGGCTATCGGAGCATCCTTGATAGTCTCCTTGTTTTTGTGGGTATTGATGGACATACATTCCTAAATGTCGTCTTAATCCAAGGCAGGCTGCACTCTTCTCGGCAGTAGTAACGACGTTTGTCGCTCAAACGTCTCAAGCGCTCCAACCAGATAACGCACAGATTATGGTATCCCAACTTGTCGAAAACAACCAATTATTGAGAGCCGCCGGAAATAGAACGAGCATAGAGGCTGTTCCTGCAGCATCTCTAGGTCCCGAAAGCCAGACGCACACTTCCAAAGATGTATGGGTGAATGGACTCTTTTTTACAAGCCTCGCTCTCTCGTTATCAACTGCCCTCCTGTCTGTTCTAGCCAAACAATGGATCCAAGTTTGTACACTCCTTTTATCTTCGTCTTGCAGCCATCTAATACAGATGAATAGGCATATATTGTAATCGTTCCTGGGAGCGCCAGAACCCGTGCCTTAGTCCGCCAATTCCGCTTTGGGGGACAGGAAAAATATAAGCTCGGTGACATTATTCAGAGTCTCCCATTGATCCTACATTGCTCAGTTGCTATCTTTCTGGTTGGACTAGCTCTCTACGTTTCACAATTATCCCGTCCAATATCTAACACCGTTGCTGTGATCACTGTCCTCACGTTTATCTTCTACTTTGGATCCTCCATGATTCCTGCCTTGGACATTGCTTGTCCTTACCGCATTCCCTTCGTGTTCTATTTAATGAAACCTCTGGCGTATGCTGTACATACTACAGGATACACGTGCCGTAAACACTGGCGTATGCTTCATGGCTCCTGGAAGTTACGGGACTTGCGGCAACCAAAATGGTTGCAAAGACAGTCTTTGCAAATGGCAGAGCAAAATAGAGTTTCGGAGCATTCATGGACTTTGGCTGATAATCTCGCTCACAACTCCTTTGGTTGGTTGTTCAACCACTCATCTAACGACTCGGTCAAGCAAATTGTCATTGAGGGGACTCGTGGCTTGTTTAATGAATGGGTTCCAATTGGAAATTCTATATACCAATTCCGGAAATATGATTTCTTTGAGTGTTTCGACCCTTTAGGTGGATCTCGTTACCCAGGTTCAGGAGAGAGTTATCTTCCCTCTGCAATCTTATATTCTTTATCAAGATTGCCAGGTACGTGTTCAGCATCTTCCACAGAGGACGACATTGGAGAAAGCAACAAATATGGCCGAATGATCAAAACTCTTATGGCGTCCTTTCAACATATGACGCTGGTTCCAAGGCCCAATCATCCTTCTTATTCAGAAGGCTAGCGAGAACAGATATTGGCTGCACTGTCCGAAGCTTATGGAGCGGCACTCAGAGCCAGGCATCGTGTCCTATCTCGGTGGCTTCTGGATTTGAGTGGTCCCGGCCTATTTCAATCTGACAGCGCATCGAGCGCGGCGTTCTTGCATGTATGTGCAAAACACGGGGATGAAGAAGACTTTCGTGAATTGGTGCATCGAGGAATAGACCTCAATTGTCGTAAGGAATTGGGTTCGACCGCTTTGGATTATGCAGCCCTTTCAGGCAATCTGGATATGGCCATCGCCCTTGTTGAACGAGATCCAGCTCTGATCTCTGCGCGGAATGATAACCTCTCAGTTACAGTGCTTGAATGTGCCATTTATAGAATCTCGTCGAAATCCCATACAATGGTGACATTCCTTTTGGCTCATGGTGCCCAGTCATTCAGTCACGAAGCCCTGTACAATGCATTGACAAGTTATGAAACGTCACCGGGCCTGCAGAAGGTGAAGCTTTTGCTTGACTGCGGATGGGATAGAACGGTCAAGGATGCTAAAGGGATGACATTGCTTGACATTGCACGCAGCAAAGTCAATAATAACACAATTATCGAAGGGATGACATTGCTTGACATTGCACGCAGAAAAGAAAATAATAACACACTCATCGAGTACTTGGAACATTACCAGACTGTCAGGCTCGCTCCATATGGGATGACATCTCATACCATGAATGAAGAGACACTGTAATCTCTGCCTTCTAACCCTGGAACTTCTGTATATATGCGATTTTTATGTCCAAGTATACGACACAGGTACAATGATACTTAAAAACATTTATTTATGTTATGTACCCGGTGTGCCAAAGAAAACCAAGAGAGAACCATTCGAAGGAGAAAGAGAGAGATTTTCAGAGATAATAAATATAGAACTTGCCTGCGAAGCTTGCAACCTCAACAATGCGATGAGAAACATGGATTGAGTGCAAAATTTGGGGATACTCTCGGCATGTTTGTGTTGCGCTTGTATTGCAGAGATTCACAGACTGAATACACAGAAGAGATATCTGTAGCTCAGACGTAACACTGGATGTTCACGTTTAAAAGTAAATATATTAGAATGATTATACTACGTACCTGGATGTTCACGTTTAAGAGTAAAGAAACGTAAGAACATCCAGGATGGAATAATTGGGGTAAGTCACATGATTACCATTGTGGGGATGCTGCCGCATATACTCTCAACAGTTTGAGGATTCGATTGAAGCTTAGATGGCCGAATAATCAATCATGGTTTTGGTGGAAAGCCACAACACGTACTTGATGCACGGATTTGTTTTCATTCCGAGATCATGGAGGCAAGTTATCCTTCAAGGGGCACATTGCGATTGAATGCAAATGGTTCGTTTGATCCTTGACCTGTCACGCAAGAAAGACCTCTACCACGCCCTCATTCCTGCGTCGGAGTCATTACCCAAGATAGAAGGGTTATCGTCGTGCACCCAATGTCCATACAAGAGGTGTACGGAGGACATTTGGCCCGAGCTGATCAGGATGCTCATGCAAATGGGCGTGCGTAAAACCACGAGCGTGTATTTGGAAGAGGAGGTGAAGGTCGTGATGAGGGAGGTGAAGAGCGTTGAAAGACCGCAGGCGGAGGCGGAAATCGTGGGTGTTAGGACGGAGCGTGGGAGGTATAGGGCAATGGCGCAGGGCCAGGTGTGCGGTGCGGGTATGGCCAAAGGAGGGGGTGTGGTCTTGCTGAGGGTGCGTACATTGCGTGGCTTGAGAGTGAGGATCAGAGAGTACAAAGCTTCAAAGGCTCAAGGAACGAGTCGAGCATCAGTGGACACAGAAGCCCTCCGGCTGGTGGGAAGTGAGCAGGGCAACCAGGGCCAAGTTCAGGGGTTATTTGGGGGCACTTGAGCAGGCAGGGAACTGTGGCAGCATATCAGAGGTGACGTGGGTGTCTTGGTTGAGAACGGGACAACGGGGCTGAAGGGATGTGTTTGTGGATGAGATAGGAACGGTAAACCATGAGATATAGGCAAGTAGACAACTGAGCGTATGCGGTCATGTTTGTATGGCATCGCTCTACAAAAATAAGGTCTGCTCACATGTAACAGAATAGAAAAGTTATTCGCGTTGTAACAATTAGACCACCGGATTTGACAGAGTAAGGTCACAACTCAGAGTCTGCGCATTAGAACTGGTGTAAGTCCTATAGATTGCAAAGAACTACCAATACACACCTTTTTATACTATAGAGAGATACAGACCGGGCGTGGTAAATAGTAGAAGCGACAATCCGGCAGTTAATCTATAGCTGGACATTCAGTACGATATAACTGAGTTTGAAAAATATAACTATGAACAAACAAAAAGTAACTTGACCAAACAAGTCAAGATGGCGCGAACACGTCCTATCCGATGGCGTCGTGACTAAACACGTCCTCTCCCTGTATGCATCTTCTTGCTCTTTAAGACATATCCTTACTCTTTTCACGTACTTTACCAAACTCAGCACACAATGTCAACCGCTGCAAGCAATGGTGTAGAGTCTTCTCTGCCACCCAAAAGAGGAAGAGGTCGTCCTCGAGGATCAAAAAATCGTCCAAATGCAGGTCCCGTTGGTCGACCCAGAAAGGATGGACAGCTACCAGGGACTGGCAAGTTACGCCCAAAAGCAACACAAGGTAAGGTGCAACTTATTATGACTTGCTGTCATCTGACTTCGATGATTTTTAGGGCTAATTACATCCACTTCAATTCTCAACACTGTGTCAAACACACCCGCTCCATCAAGCACACCCACTCCATCAAGCACACCCACTCCATCAAGCACACCCGCTCCATCAAGCACACCCGCTCCATCAAGCACACCTTCTCTATCATATAAAGCAGTAAGAACTGTGTTTTATCTAAGGCACTCAATGAAAATTTATATCTCATCATCTTAGGCTGAAATAATTGGAACTGAAAATAATATAGCATGTGAAAGCACTGCCGAAAAATTCTTGCAGAATGTTTGTATCAACTTGGACATTGGGATAGCCTCTCTTGATGCAACTGGACTGTTATCAACACTACCTGATGTCGATACTAGTCAAAATAGTAAGCCTGTGTTGCAATAGAATTTGAGTTCAGGACTTTAGGTTGATGTCTCAATAGATTCAGAACACAGTATAGAAAATGTGTCGCATACAGTTTGAAGCTTGAACTTCAATAGTGATTGGTTTCCACCGCATGGGTATGGACTTGGATTGAATCAGGGCATAGTATTATCATCGACTCAAACATCAGGTATATACTTTATGGCTTATTAAAATATTGTAAAATCTCATTGAAAAGTGCTAGAATTTGAAGAAGAAGAAGACAATGTGGATTATTTGTTGGATAATGAGAACGAAGAGGAGGAGAGTGGAGAATTTGAGCCGATTTTGGATGATGATGAACATGAGGATAACAATATAGCTGAGTTAAAGAGTCCAAAGCAGAAAAGAACCTCTCTGCCTACATGGTTAAAGGAGCATTATGCTGATACATGAGAGCGACTCATATCTAAAATAGCAAAAAACACTTTGCATCGGCCAACTTGCTATGATTGTGGCATATTTATTGACGGTCCACTGTCATCATGGTTCATTACTACGAACAAATTTCAACCTTTGCCCAGGGACTATTTCTGTCCGAAATACTTTATTTGGCTACCTCATCTTCTATGCCAAGGATTGAGGATTCCATGCCCCGACTGTCTCACAGCTTCACGCTGTACTGCAAAGAGAGGGACTCAATATCTCTGTGCAAAAAGATGGCCAAAAAGTCCACACCGCATAGTTGACTTTGAAGAATGCATTTATATTATTGGCTACCGCTATGTTTGCCTTCATGCAGAGTGTCAAAAGACATATCTGAGTTGGAGCCCCAAAGTTTTGTCAGCCCTACCACGATCGCTTTTTGTGCACTTCACACATCATCTTACCCATAGGAATGGTCTCACTGATCGTGTTGTTTCTCTCATGCGGTCATGTTTCCAGCATGGTATTGGACCAGGTCCTTTTGCTAAAATGATACGCACACAGCATGTTCGCTACCATGAGCAGCTTCACATTCAATATCTCGAAACAGTCTTCATTCTCTCACAATCTGCTGTCAGGCATTTTCTGACAAAGTTTCTACCATTTGGTCTATTCGATGATATCAATGGTTATGGTGGTTTTGTACCCTCTCCAGGATATTTTCGTTTTTACATTCGTTTCATTGCTTCACATGCAGCTGAGATGGATCAACATATGGCAATGCATTCTGCTGAAATATTACAAATTGACCATAGTTTCAAGGTATTTGTTTTTAGTTATTTTTTTGTCTGCAAAAGTCTCACTATTATGTTGCTCTAGGTTATTTGGCACTTAGGAAAAGTATCAGGTGAAACTGTCTTTGCTAGTGGTCTCCATACTAGTATCAATGAAATGAACGAGATTCGGAGTATGATTCTTACTCCGTCAAAAGCTCATGCACAATTCATGCCTGCACTTCAAGCTATTTCAAAATCTCTTAAAACATATGGACACAAGCCAATTGGTGCTATTATGACAGATATGCCACGGATCAACAAGCCCAAACTGGAAAAAACTTTACCATCACTTCTCACAAATGTGGTTCCTGTCTCAGACATTGCAACATTACCAAAAATCTCTATACCAATCAAGTGGAATATAACATAGCTCAGCTTTCATTTTCAAGTCAACATCCGTCTTGATACCATTATGGACAGCCTAGCTCAAGATGAGCATTTCTTTGCTGCTATTGATATGGAATGGTCTGTCGACATTGAAAATGGAATTCAAGGCTCTGTCTCTCTAATATCAGTGGCATTTGAACATGAGATATTTCTTATTCTGGTGTGTATTTATTGTGATCATAACTTAAGTAAGATTATTGAAACAAGTATTAGCTCACCCAGTACTGGCACAATGGAGGACTTCCAAATTCATTGTTAACATTTCTTTGTTCATCAAAAATACACAAAGTGGGCATAAGGATTAATGCTGATTTGAAGCGGCTTTTTAAGGACTGTGGATTCACTGAAAAGGATCAGCCATTCGTTGGTGCTATTGAACTTGGATGTTTATCCAAGGAGAAGAATATTACGGCTAATGCTGGAATTGGACTTGCAGATCTTACATCACAAATTCTTCAACAATTTTTGCCTAAAGATCCCTCTATCCACATTAGTACTGCATGGGACAACTACGAATTGACAGACTCTCAAAAAAATTATGCTGCACTCGATGTTTATGCCACATGGCAAATCTTTCAAGCATTGAACTCGGTAACAACTGGAAATATAGTTTCACGAGCCATACCTCCAGGAACTCTTGTATCTCTTTTATCTGCAGATCGCTCTACAACAGTTGCTCATGGGTTTGTGTCATCTGATCAGCCCAATAAACTCCACAATGTAAATGTTACAAAAACACGCATTGTTATAACTATTACTTCAGTTCTGGTTCCTAGTCATATTGTTTCTGGCGATCTCATATCTTCAAAACAGAACACTCCATTTGCTTCTTTTCCTGAACCCCCATTTCATCTTGTTTGTAAACTAAAGCACCTCATGACATTTCAATCATCTCATACTGATAATTCTTCAAAAACATCGACCAGCATTAAATCATTGCATTTCCAACCCAACACAATCATTTATTCTTCCGAGTCTGGAAGTCTTACTGCTGAAGAAGATACAATCAGTTCCCTTGACTCCGATTGCATAATACGATGGTATAGTGAAACCGATGTTGTTTTTGATAATGATCAGGACCCTACTCAGTCTTCAATCGATGAAGCCAGTACATCCTATGCCATTTTACTTGGTGCAATTGCAGAGTCACTCAAAACACGATCATCAAACTCTGGACTTAAACAATCAGGCATCTTTGGAGACATATGGCACCTTATGAATCAATTTGCAATATCAATGCACCATGGTCTTCGTCGGCCTTTTGCACAAGCTCTATGTGATGCTTTCTTTCTTTTTGACCAGGAAGACAAGGCTACGATTGAGGCATTTTTAGCGACAAAAGGGGTTACATGGGAAACAATGCTTTGGTATCATTCTAGATGGTTATTCCAACATGTTATGCCAGGTTTTTCAAACATTTGGTCCTTTGAAGGATGCAAAAACTGGTATACCTCTTTTTAATCAAAAATGTTGGGACATAGCCAAAAATGCTCTTGAAAATATTTGGCGTGGAGATTATTCTGACCCTCCTGATGTTACTCTTTACTATCCTCATAAACGGGACAACTTTGGACTGCTTCGCTTCCGTTGCTGCCATGGAACAAATGGTATTGAAGGTGGAATACATCAAAACATTATTCGATGGTTTGGGTCATTTAATGCTGTGCCAGACTTCACACTTGAATTGCTTCATGATTATTGTTTGTATCATAATTTAAAAGTAGGCTTTCAACAATCATTCTATTGATTATCTCTAACATAAAGTAGGTTGGAACATTCAACCAGACAGGAATGACATACAAGGGTTCTTATGACATCTGGACCCAAAATCGAATCTCTCAACTCCTCGATTTAACCTCAACGTGCTTTACCTATAATCCACCTAATTTTGGACCTGGGGGATGGGTTAATGGGAATAACTTTGTTTGATCTACAGAAGTATTCGGAATACTTCCGCTTCCTCTTGATTTTTGCATCAAATTAGGAATGCTTGTCTATCATCCAGAATTTGCAAGGGATGCAAAAATCCACCATAACTACCTTGCACAGCGCCAAGACACTCGGATGGCTATTCTTCCAATTCATACTCAAGATGAGCGTGGACTATTCAGGCTACTCATGGCTCAATCAAACGGGCCCTTCTTAGGTTGTAGCGAGCCCAACTGGGTCCATGCTGCTGTGGAGTGGAATGGTCACGCCAATGAAATGACTATTTTTTACAAGGTCTGTCATGCTGAATACTGCAAGTTAGACATATCTGACGTTGATAGGACCCCATACAGGTTAGGCGCATCAACGGCAGGCTCGGCACCAGCTCCGGAAATCTTGCCGCACTCGTTCTGAACTTAGCGCACGCGTTCTACCTATTTTAAGCCATTCCCAACGGCCAGACACGGCAAGAAGCAGATCCGATCAATGATAGCGCTGATAGGACCCTATACAGGTTAGGCGCATCAACGGCAGGCTCGGCACCGGCTCCGGAAACCTTGCCGCACTCGTTCCGAACTTAGCGCACGCGTTCTACCTATTTTAAGCCATTTCTGACGGCCGCGCACGGCAAGAAGCAGATCCAATCAATGATAGCGCCGATCGGCAGACAAAATGACAACTGACAGATGGCATCAGTCACTGACGACAGCGCTTAGCGAGAAGCCTGATGATCTATCAAAAACTGACGGACAGCTTGGCGTTTGACCTTGGCGTCTGACACCGCTTAGCGTCTCGATTTGGCGCCCGACATCGCTTAGGTGTTCTGACAGACAGAAGGGTGATGGAGTGATGGTTTAGCTTCGCGATCTGTCGCCTGGCGTCGCTAAGGCTCTTGAATGGGCGGTAGGGATCTGAAACCGTTGGAGCTACCCCTTTGAAATTTTCCAGTTTACCGCACTCTGGCGTCATTAGCCACTGGCGACGGTGAACTCCTTGTAGTATATATATTACTTACCGACTTGTACATACAGAACAGCAGACGAATAGACCACAGTTTCCCCCACTTACTTCAGTCTCCTTTACGCTCAAGAGCTCATTTACGCTACGGTCGGCAACGTTGAACTCATCGGCAGTTACAGACGTTCGCCAACACTCGACATACTCGCGCCTTGCAACTACGGCAGGCATTATCGACGCTTAGAACTTCGCTAAGCTTATCGTGCTCTTGCCGCTTCCCGTTGCCGTGTTCACTTACCGCATTTTCTTAAGCGCTTTACCTTAGCGCTTGACACTTGCCGACTCCGTTACCGACTTTTACCCTTTTTCACAGACGCGTTCTCTGGGACCTGCCCGGGACTCCTCAACACACTTATAGCGCGCCCAACGCACACTCTTGGTACGGTAACACAATACTTACATTTGTTACTGACCAAACTTTGGGCGTCATCAAATTGGAGCCCACCGCGAGGGATCTCTAGGGCAGAATTCCGCCAGAAACCCGTCTCCAGCGTAGGCGCCGCCTGCTAGATCAGTCGGCAGAAGGCATAGCTCCTTCCCACCCATCAACTCCACAACCACCTGGTGCCTTACCGGGTCTCTCTCTAGCCCAGGAACTACAGAACGCCACTGTAGACGCTTTTCCTGATCTCTTCCCGCACTCCCTCGATTATAGTGCCGACGACCCCTTAGCGTCGCCCTTTACTTTGCCGCAATCAGTTACTCCCATCACTCCGCTAACGCCTCTTTCACAACTCATTTCTCTTACCCCGTCGCCAATCTCCAGAACTCCTTCCCCACTACCGCTAACCGAACTCGCCAACACAGTCGCTATGGAACAACAAGTCCAACGCATGCCGCCACGCAACCACTTCTCGGCACCGAAATGGGACGAGACCAAGCCACGGGAGCTCTCCCAGTATTTTAAGGAGTTGGAGTATCTATTCAGAGATTGTAACATTACCGACCACACGCAGATGAAGGAGTATGCGGCAAGATACGTATCGTATGACACGGCAGAGACGTGGACAGGTCTTACCGAGTTTGCCGCCTTTGTCCCTGCCGCCCCGCCAGCTCCAGCCCAAGGCGCTTCGTATGAGGACTGGAAAACGGCAGTGATCCAGCTGTACCCTGGCGCCGAGGAGGCTACCCGATACACGGTAAACGAGTTACAGAAACTAGTACAGGAATCTTTCGACAGTGGCACATCGTCGCTTGGCGCATTCTCTACATATTACCGCGAGTTCCAGAAAGTCGCTAGGTGGCTTCTGCAGAACGGCAAGCTCTATATTAACGAGGAGCGTCGCCTGTTCCAGCAAGGCATCCCGACTTCGCTTTGGACTCGTATTGCTCGTCGCCTAGAGATAGTTCATCAGGCTCATCACCCAGACGAGCCCTATAACGTTGCCGACGTCTTTGAAGCCGGTAAATGGGTTCTTAAGGGAACGGACACTGGCGTTGGACTGCAGCGCGCTAGAACGAGCCCACCACCTGAGCGAACTAACGGTATCATTCCCATCCCGCCTCCCGCTGCCGACTTCGTTAAGAAGGAGGAGCTCAATGCTGCGATTACCGCCGCTGTCGCTTCCGCTATGACGCGTATTGAAACCATGATCACCACCAACCTCACGGCTAACCGACCCGCTAACGTACCCGCGCCTGGCCCTTGCCACTTCTGTGGGGAAATTGGCCATACCATGACTAGAGGACGCTGCGCTACCCTCGAGAATTACGTTCGCCAAGGTAGAATTCGACGAGCTATCGACGGCAAGATAGTCCTCACCACTGGCGCCACCATCCCCAACTACCCAGACAAGAAGTCCTTCCAGGAGCGGGTAGATGAATGGCATAGGCGCAACCCAGGACAAATCGTTACCGGCACGCTATCTGGCAACGCTAACCCCGACCCCGAACAGGCGACCCAACAGCAGATGATTCACGAGGTCCTACATTTCGACAGCGTTGGCGACCATCCTACTTTCTCGCGGGAAGAGCGTATCGCCAAGCTCCAACAGGAGTTGGATTCGCTTAAGAATCAGGTCTTTGATGGGGTTGAAGTTAAGCAGCCCAAACAACCTCTTAAAGGATATAAGCCAATGCCTCCCGCTAGCAAGTTACCGACACCTGCTCCTGCCGCACCGCCTGCTACTGCCCCTGCTCCTGCTTCAGAACCATCGTCGTCCGCTACCGCTCCCGAAGCGCCTTTGCCGCCTCTCCATCCCTACTCAGGGATTCTCCTGCTTCAGAACCATCGTCGTCCGCTACCGCTCCCGAAGCGCCTTTGCCGCCTCTCCATCCCTACTCAGGGATTCCCGACCGCTATCACGCTCCCGCACAACGAAACTTTGCCGCTCCCGAGAAACGTCCTGAGGGTGGCTACCGACCTACTGCGCCAATATTCGATATCGAGAAATCCAACCACGTCTTTAACCGCATCATGAAAACCAATGTTACCTTATCAGTAGAAGAGCTTTGTAGTATTGCTCCCGACGTCCGCAACCAAGTCAAGACGGCAGTCACTCCCCGACGACCCTTGGCGACAGCCGTTGCCGAGGTTGATGAACTCGACGACGCGCTTCCTGGTTTCTCTGTTACCATCGACCCTCCCGACACTGAAGACACTCTTGCCGACCCCATCGCTAACGCCACCTCTGTGGACCCAGTGGAGACCTATCTTAGGTCAGTAGACCATGGAGAGGACCCAGCAATTCTTACCGTCGCTCAAGAATCGCACGCTATTCGCTCAGTAGCGCTAACCGTCGATAACAAGCACGAGGTAGAGGCGATTGTGGATAGCGGGTCTCAGATTATTTCTATGGCAGCAGAAGTCGCTAACGATTTAGGCCTTATTTACGACCCTACCGTTATACTAAACATGCAGAGCGCTAACGGCACGGTAGACAGATCCCTAGGCCTCGCCAAGAATGTGCCTTGCACCCTTGGCGACATTACGTTTTATCTTCAGATACACATTTTGCGATCACCGGCATACGACTTACTACTCGGCAGACCTTTCGACGTCTTGGCGCGATCAGTCGTCAAGACAGTTACCGACGAGGAAACAACCCTCACAATTAGCGACCCCAATTCCGGAATCCGACGAACGGTGCCAACGTTCCCTAGGGGACAACGAAAAGGCGCCCGCGCTAAGCCCCCGGAGTTTACCGACCAGCACGCCAACGAGCCTCCCCACCGGTGTTTTCACAGACCATCGAGGAGGTGATTGGCGACAATCACGGAGATGTAGCGCTAACGCTGGAATTTGACCATTCAACTGGTCTTGTAACTGTTTTGTCTACTGCTTTTCTTGACCAAGACGTTTTAACTACTTTACCCACTACCGACGCAGAACCTTCCCAGAAAAACCAAAATATCACCGACTCCTCTCTTGCCTACTTGTACCTTACCGCTTCCGAATCTTTTCAAAATATTGCGTCTACCGATACGTATCTCACTACCCTTCCCGGAGCCTCGTCTCCTGCCGTTCTTGGACTTGCCGCACCCCAGGCTACAGTTCCCCTTTCCACCTCTGTTTATAACCAGGCTAACGCTCCCAAAAGGAAAGGGGTTCAAGTTAAAAAGAAATATAAGCCAGTTGCGCTTAAAACAAAACCCATCGCTACGCACTCTCCCGAGACTTTCAGAATCGAGCGCCAGATCATTGGCGACCCTCTTGCCGACATGCCGGCCTTATCACCGAATCCGCCACCCTTTCAGCCCACAGGACGTTTTACCGAGGAACGCCAGCAGCAGTTCGCCAAGGAACACGACACAGGATTTTTGACCAAAGATGAGTTGAACGTCCTTACCGATCTTGTCGCTAAGCAAGACAAAGCCTTCGCTTGGGAGGACTCCGAACGCGGCAGCCTACGTACAGATTTCTTCCCGCCTGTTGTAATCCCGACTATTCCTCACGTGCCGTGGACTGAGCACAACCGACCGTTACCGCCTGGGATCGAAGCCGAGGTCTGCCAGATTATTAGGACTAAGATACAGGCTGGCGTCTACGAGCCCTCTAATAGTTCTTACCGCTCCCGTTGGTTCTGTGTTCTCAAAAAGAACGGCAATCTACGTATAGTTCACAGTCTTGAGCCGCTGAATAGAGTAACCATACGACACTCTGGCGTACCGCCTTTCCCTGACCACTTTGCCGAGTCCTTTGCCGGGCGCATTTGTGGCGCCACCCTTGATCTCTACGTTGGCTACGACGAGCGCTTGATTCACCCTTCTTCCCGCGACCTCACTACGTTTCAAACTCCGTTTGGCGCCTTGCGCCTAGTCACCTTACCGATGGGCTGGACAAACTCAGTCCCCATATTCCATGACGACATCACATTCATCCTCCAACCCGAGATACCGCATAACGTCCTAAGCTTCATTGATGACGTTGGCGTCAAAGGCCCCAAAGACTGGCGACTCGTAAACGGCTTACCGGCGACCCATCCCGAGAACCACAACATTCGCTTAGCGCTATGGGAGTTTTTCCAGCTGCTCAATCGAGTTCTCCAACGTATGAAGTATAGCGGTGGTACCTTTAGCGGCCACAAACTCCTCCTATGCGCGCCAAGGTTCAAGATACTTGGTCACATCTGCACTCCCGACGGTCGTGTTCCCGACGAGTCTCGCTTAGCACTCCTAGAGCGCTGGGGTCCTTGCCGCGACTTATCTGAAGTTCGCGCCTTTCTGTTCCCGACGAGTCTCGCTTAGCACTCCTAGAGCGCTGGGGTCCTTGCCGCGACTTATCTGAAGTTCGCGCCTTTCTCGGTACCGTTGGCGTTCTTAGGATATTCGTCAAAAACTTTGCCCATCGCGCACACGCCCTTAACCGACTCACCCGCGCTAACGAGCCCTTCGAATTTGGGCCAGACCAGGTCACTGCCCAACGCGACTTAGTAAAAGCCTTACAAGACGCCAAGCCCCTAGTCCCCATCGATTATACCTCTGCCGACCCAGTTATCTTGGCGGTGGATACCTCGTACATTGCCGTTGGCTACTTCTTGTGCCAGTGCCTTAGCGACAACAGAAAACAGCGACGCTACAACCGCTTTGGGTCTATCACGCTCAACGACAGAGAGTCTCGCTACAGTCAGCCTAAGCTGGAGCTTTATGGACTCTTCAAAGCCTTCCGGTCGCTAAAGATGTATTTGATTGGCGTGCGCAACCTTATCGTTGAGGTCGACGCTAGGTACATCAAAGGCATGCTGCAGAATCCCGATATCCAGCCATCCGCTAGCATGAATCGGTGGGTAGTCGCTATCCTCATGTTTCACTTTGAGCTGGTACACGTCAAGAGCTCTTTCCACGGCCCAGATGGACTCTCTAGGCGACCACGGCAGCCTGGCGACCCGGCAGTGGACCCACAGGCTGATAGCGATTTCGAGGACTGGATCGACCGACTACATGGTTTCGTGCACCTCATTCAACAGCCAATTCCCTTACTACGACGGCAACAGCCTACCAGCATATTTTTGCATCCCATTGTCCCTTACCGCCCCGAGACCTTTAGCGCACCCCTCACATTCTACACGGCAAGCATCCTTGGACAAGACTTGCCTCCAGTAAAAGTCGTACAGGAACCCCAGTCGCTAAGAGAAGACAGCAGAAACCTGACCTACGATGCCGTTCCCCGATCCGCCAAGGCAAAGGCGGAAGATAGTCGCTTG
This sequence comes from Macrolepiota albuminosa, assembly GCA_027475525.1. NCBI lineage: Eukaryota > Fungi > Basidiomycota > Agaricomycetes > Agaricales > Agaricaceae > Macrolepiota > Macrolepiota albuminosa. Next base: position 558,979 of record JAMWFC010000108.1, read on the forward strand.
TTGGTAGTCGAGCAATGGATACAAGACCTTAAGCGACCCCCAGACCTTACCGACGAACAATACGCTACCTTTATCCGCTATGCTACCCATTTCTTCTTTACCGACAACCGACTTTGGCGACGAAATCGAGATGGCGCCCACAAGCTGATCATCAAGCCAGAAGGTCGCTTACGAGTCTTGCGCGCTATGCATGACGAGCTAGGACATAGAGGTCTGTACGCTACCCGAGCTTCTCTGCTAGAACGCTTTTGGTGGCCACACGCTAGTGCCGACATCGCCTGGTACATTAGGACTTGCCACCTTTGCCAAATTCAACAGACACGCCAAGTACTCATACCGCCAACCGTTGCAACGCCAGCTCCCCTCTTCAGTAAAATCTACGTCGACACCATGCACATGCCCAAATCTGGTCGCTATAAGTACATCATTCAAGGTCGATGCTCGCTAATCCACTGGCCTGAGTTTCGCATGCTTCAAAGAGAAAATACCGAGGCGGTCGCCAAGTGGCTATTTGAAGACGTCATCTGCCGGTGGGGAGCGCTAAGAGAAATCGTCACGGATAACGGTGCGCCCATCATCAAAGCGCTAACCTACCTCGCCAAGAAATACAACATTCACCACATTCGAGTATCTGGCTACAACAAGCGCGCCAATGGCCTGGTAGAGAGACCCCACTTTGACGTTCGGCAAGCACTCTTCAAGGCAGTCGATGGCGACGAGTCTCGTTGGAGCGAAGCGACCTATTCAGTGTTCTGGTCGGAAAGAGTTACTATTCGTAAGCGCATGGGTTGCTCTCCCTATTACGCGGCTACTGGCACCCATCCTTTACTCCCTGCCGACATCATAGAAGCGACCTATCTCCAGCCAGCTCCCAACAGCATCTTAGCGACTACCGATCTTATCGCCAGACGAGCTATTGATCTCCAGCGAAGGAAAGAAGATTTAGAGCGACTCCACGAGGCAGTCTTTAGCGCACGTCGCCAAGCAGCCCTACGATTCGAAACCGAGCATAGCGCCACTATCAAAGATTACAACTTCCCGAGGGGTGCGCTAGTACTTATGCGCAACTCCAAAATCGAAACCTCTTACAACAAGAAAATGCGCCCGCGCTATCTTGGACCTTTGGTAGTTATCTCCCGTAACCGTGGAGGCGCTTACGTGCTCTGTGAATTAGATGGTTCAGTACTGCATCGACCTGTTGCCGCCTTTCGCCTGTTGCCGTATCTCGCCAGAGAACACATTGACTTGCCGCTTGAAGCGCTAGATATCGACACCGCCAAGTTGAGAGAACTTGAAGAAACAGACTTACTGGACGATGACGACTTACCGACTCTAGTTGAAGAAGAAGAACCAGATTAGAAAAGACTATATATTGATAAGCTCTTTCTTTCTATTACTTACCTTACTTGTCTTTCTTGCCGATACTTACTGTACTATATTCCACAGACAATTCCTTACGTAGTCAAGTCGCAGCGCTAGCGTGTCGCCAACGCTTAGCGCATTGCGCAACTCTCGCCAAGGGTTTTTCGCTATGATGACTTACTGAGCGTTTCCCTTCTCTTCGAATTTTGTCTAAGTCCCACACCTACTCCTCCTTTTGCTAAAATCTACTTTAGAATACTTGCCGCCTGCTTTCTTACTTTCTCTGCTCTAAGCTGGTGCGCTAACCCAGAATATAAGACTTATCATTCGGCAAGGAGGCGGCAAGAAAGTAATATTAGCGGTAACAAAATTAAGAAACTATACAAGACGGCCTATCTACCCTAAGGTCCGTCAGTCTTCATCCCCGGAAAGCGACATCGAGTCGTCGAGCGGCAAGAGGTCGCCAACTTGCACGTGGTTGAGGGCCTGCCACTCTAGCGCCTCGTTGCAGTCCGCCTGGTACTCTTGAAGGGCGTCCATGCTACGAGTCAAATTGGCGTACCGAAGGCGAGAGGCCATAATTTGCTCCCGCGCTCGCTCACGCTCGCGACCCAGTACCGCTCGCATGCTTGCCGCACGCGCCGCCATCCGCTCGATAACTTGAGGGGGGTACAGTGCCACCACTGGATAAACCAAGTCCTCCCCCAGCCACTCGTACGAGTCGCCAGTGACTCTTGGCTGAGGCTGGGGGGTCCACGACGAAGGCCCACTCGCGCTCATCCAGAGCTGCGTCGCTACGTCGCCCTCGCTCATCCAGGGGGCGGCAGGCTCCACAATCGGCAACTCCTGGGACTCGCCAGGAGCGTCTCGCAAAGTCTCCTCCAACTCCCCCTCAGCATCCTCATTGCCGCCCTCTTCCTCCTCGCGGCTTGGCGACCCTTCCCTTTTCTCCTCCTCTCCGACTAACTCCTGTGCGCCAGCGGGCTCTCCCATTTCAACGTCACCTTCACCCCCTAGGGCGCCAGCAGCCGAAACCTCGGCAGGCGCGTTCTCAGGTAAGGCGAGAGGGGACAATAGGCGACTGGGACCGGCCTCACCGCTAACGGGGGGAAGGCGGCTGGCGGCAAGGGCATCTTCCAAATCTTTCATCTCCCTGTCCTCAGCACTTGGAGAGGGGGAGGGCGACTCGATGCGGACGCGCTTGGCCTTACCTTTGCCCTTGCCTGGGGAGGGGGCCTTGCGTTTTTCTTGGCGCTCGCCGGCGCCACGGTTGCCGACTGTTTCGTTATCGTCCCCTTGGCGCGTCGGCAGCGCCAGGGAACTCTTGCTGATTGCTGCCGCGTCTCCAGCGGCCTTCTTCTTCTTCTCTCCCTCGACAAACTCTCGCGCTCTCTTGACCAGGACGGCACGCTTGAAGGTGCGCTCCACTACCGCGTCGGGAGCTCCCCCGCGCTCGCGACTCTTGGCGCCATCCAGAGTACACGCGCGTTTAAGGGTCCCGCATCGATAGCAGGGCTGACCGCCAGTAGGGTACCAGCACCCCTCTGGATCGTTGTCAGCCCAGCATTTGTCGCACTAGTACCTAAGTCAGCAAACACGGTAACAGAAAAGGCGCTAAGCTTACCGCCCCCATGGAATCCTTAAACTCCTGCCTTGCCGCAAGGCCAACAGTCTTCTTATTCTTCATCTCGGGCAAGACCACACCCGCTTCCATCCCCTCGTCAAGAACGGCGTCTTCCCGGCGCGGCACCAGCAGACTCTTCAATTCAGAGTCGGTAAAGGTGGTCTGCGTTGGCGCCTGCAGACTTAGGTTAGTAGACATCGCCTAGGGCTGAAAGAACACTTACCGCGTATTTGGGGGCCTTTCCCTTACGAGACTTGGAAACAGTGGTTGGCGTGGCACGGCAGCGGCAAGAAAAGTTGAACACTCACTTTCTTTAAAGCCTTACCCGGCTTTACTGGGGAGCCCTTCCTGCTAGCCGGCAGTGTTGGGCTCTGTACACTGCCGGCGCGAGACCCCTTGCTGGAACCCTCGGCAACGGATTCCTTCTGCTGCTCCTTAGCGAGCTCGGCCCTCACTACCGCCAAGGTGTGCGCGGCAGCGGCAGCGGCAGCCTCCTCCTGCTCTTGCTCGATTTGCAATCGAGCAAGGGGCTCCAGTACCTCTTGCTTGCTACGGGGGGATAGTTCAGTCCATAGCTAGAGAAAGAAAGGTCAGGAGATACTCACTCGGTTGCCGACGCGCTTACGGTCATCGGCAACGCGCCAGAAAGAATGTCCTCCAGCTCATCTTCGATGGTGGGGACAGGGGGAGGCGCCTAGAGAGCAATCAGCTAAGCGACGCGCCAGGCGAAAACAACAACTTACGAAGCGGGAGAAGGGCGCTAACCACTCGGCGCCACGATTATCGACATATCGAGCACGACACCACTCCCGCACCTCGATCTCGCGGTCCCACCCAACGCCAAGGACTCTCACCTCATACCACCTCTCCAGCAACTTCATCACGCCAACCACCAAGTTTTGAGACGCCTCGGCGCCAACGCCCTCGATATGGCGGATGAAGCGGTTGGCCTTAGCGATGTAAGCGTACGCGGCCTCTTGAGCAGCTTGAGAGGGAACGGGGGGCGGAGTTGGAATACGGAAGGACATATTTTTATTTCTGAGCGCCAGGAAAAGATGGGGAGAGGAAACGAAGTCCAAACTCATGCGCCAGGACTATAAACCAAATCTCAAGAACGCACGGGCCACTTGTCACAAAAACGGTAACGGTAGCCTTATTTGGTGACTGAGGACAGTCAATTTTTCAGTTGGGGGGAGATGATAGGACCCTATACAGGTTAGGCGCATCAACGGCAGGCTCGGCACCGGCTCCGGAAACCTTGCCGCACTCGTTCCGAACTTAGCGCACGTGTTCTACCTATTTTAAGCCATTTCTGACGGCCGCGCACGGCAAGAAGCAGATCCAATCAATGATAGCGCCGATCGGCAGACAAAATGACAACTGACAGATGGCATCAGTCACTGACGACAGCGCTTAGCGAGAAGCCTGATGATCTATCAAAAACTGACGGACAGCTTGGCGTTTGACCTTGGCGTCTGACACCGCTTAGCGTCTCGATTTGGCGCCCGACATCGCTTAGGTGTTCTGACAGACAGAAGGGTGATGGAGTGATGGTTTAGCTTCGCGATCTGTCGCCTGGCGTCGCTAAGGCTCTTGAATGGGCGGTAGGGATCTGAAACCGTTGGAGCTACCCCTTTGAAATTTTCCAGTTTACCGCACTCTGGCGTCATTAGCCACTGGCGACGGTGAACTCCTTGTAGTATATATATTACTTACCGACTTGTACATACAGAACAGCAGACGAATAGACCACAGTTTCCCCCACTTACTTCAGTCTCCTTTACGCTCAAGAGCTCATTTACGCTACGGTCGGCAACGTTGAACTCATCGGCAGTTACAGACGTTCGCCAACACTCGACATACTCGCGCCTTGCAACTACGGCAGGCATTATCGACGCTTAGAACTTCGCTAAGCTTATCGTGCTCTTGCCGCTTCCCGTTGCCGTGTTCACTTACCGCATTTTCTTAAGCGCTTTACCTTAGCGCTTGACACTTGCCGACTCCGTTACCGACTTTTACCCTTTTTCACAGACGCGTTCTCTGGGACCTGCCCGGGACTCCTCAACACACTTATAGCGCGCCCAACGCACACTCTTGGTACGGTAACACAATACTTACATTTGTTACTGACCAAACTTTGGGCGTCATCAGCGCTGACGGCAGACAGAATGACAACTGACAGATGGCATCAGTCACTGACGACAGCGCTTAGCGAGAAGCTTGATGATCTATCAAAAACTGATGGACAGCTTGGCGTTTGACCTTGGCGTCTGACACCGCTTACCATCTCAATTTGGCGCCCAACGTCGCTTAGGTGTTCTGACAGGCAGAAGGGTGATGGATTGATGGTTTAGCACCGCGATCTGCCACCTGGTGGCGCCAAGGGTCCTCAAAGGACGGTAGGGATCTGAAACCATTGGAGCTACCCCTATGAAATTTTCCAGTTTACCGCACTTTGGCGATGGTTGGTCACTGGCGACGGCGAACTCTTTGTAGTATAAAAGTACTTACCGACTTGTACAATCATCATCGAACAATAGACCAGAGTTCCCCCACTTACTTCAGTCTCCCTTACGCTCGGCAACGTCGAACTCGTCGGCAGTTGCAGACTCTCGCTAAACCTCGACTTATTCGCGCCTTGCAACTACGGCAGGCATTATCGACGCTTAGACCTCGCTAAGCTTATTGTGCTCTTGCCAATTGACCTTGCCGTGTTCACTTACCACTCTTTTCTTAGGCGCTTTACCTTAGCGCTTGACACTTGCCGACCCCGTTACCGACTTTCCTCATTTTCATAGGCGCGTTCTCTGGGACTTGCCCGGGACTCCTCATATTACTTTTAGCGCGCCCAACGCAAGCTTTTGGTACGGTAACACTTTAGTTACATTTGTTACTGACCAAAACTTTGGGCGTCATCAACGTGTTCTTTTAAAGCTCCCGGAACAACTCAAAAGTTATTGGAAAAAATGGCAAGAGAATGTCAACGAGAAGAATTCAATCTCAATCAACGAAGTAGCATGAAACAACATCATCAAAACTTTATCTCAATCCTTGCACATCGTCCTGCATGTTACTACTTCTCAGCCACAACCTGTCCACCAGCAAATTGACCTTGGAAAGGAGGAACCAGCTACTTGTATCAAACCCTGGCAGATTTCAACTGCCCTTGGCCATCATTCTATCCAGCAGTCTGTTATCCAATATTATTATGGGGAACGTCCTCCTCCTCCAAGTCGCTTGGACAAGGGCAAGAAGCGTGCTGCTCCTGAAGGTGTCAATATAGATGACCATAATTCCATCGTCAAGATATCCAAACGAAAACCTCGATCATGTCCAAGGTGTCATCAAGTTGATTGTGATGGTGCTTTTCGAAGCCATCCATGCAACTGATTGAGCCTCTTGTATGCTTGTCTTGAGAGTTATATAGAACGTACGTGTATTATAGAAACAGTGCATGTAGTCGGCTAATCTAGTACCATACATCTTGTTACCATAAAACCTCAAATGTCACGGTTGACCCATACTCAGAAATGAAAGCTGTACATAAGGTGCAAAAGCTTTAAATGGGTGAGCTTGGAATGACTTTCCAGAGAGTCTCTTCTCCTCTCCCTCGATTTAATTTTATTTAATTTTGATTTAATTTCACTTAATTCGGCGTCCATGTACAACTATAATTTGTGAGCCCAATCCGGCAGTTAATCTATAGCTGGACATTCAGTACGATATAACTGAGTTTGAAAAATATAACTATGAACAAACAAAAAGTAACTTGACCAAACAAGTCAAGATGGCGCGAACACGTCCTATCCGATGGCGTCGTGACTAAACACGTCCTCTCCCTGTATGCATCTTCTTGCTCTTTAAGACATATCCTTACTCTTTTCACGTACTTTACCAAACTCAGCACACAATGTCAACCGCTGCAAGCAATGGTGTAGAGTCTTCTCTGCCACCCAAAAGAGGAAGAGGTCGTCCTCGAGGATCAAAAAATCGTCCAAATGCAGGTCCCGTTGGTCGACCCAGAAAGGATGGACAGCTACCAGGGACTGGCAAGTTACGCCCAAAAGCAACACAAGGTAAGGTGCAACTTATTATGACTTGCTGTCATCTGACTTCGATGATTTTTAGGGCTAATTACATCCACTTCAATTCTCAACACTGTGTCAAACACACCCGCTCCATCAAGCACACCCACTCCATCAAGCACACCCACTCCATCAAGCACACCCGCTCCATCAAGCACACCCGCTCCATCAAGCACACCTTCTCTATCATATAAAGCAGTAAGAACTGTGTTTTATCTAAGGCACTCAATGAAAATTTATATCTCATCATCTTAGGCTGAAATAATTGGAACTGAAAATAATATAGCATGTGAAAGCACTGCCGAAAAATTCTTGCAGAATGTTTGTATCAACTTGGACATTGGGATAGCCTCTCTTGATGCAACTGGACTGTTATCAACACTACCTGATGTCGATACTAGTCAAAATAGTAAGCCTGTGTTGCAATAGAATTTGAGTTCAGGACTTTAGGTTGATGTCTCAATAGATTCAGAACACAGTATAGAAAATGTGTCGCATACAGTTTGAAGCTTGAACTTCAATAGTGATTGGTCTCCACCGCATGGGTATGGACTTGGATTGAATCAGGGCATAGTATTATCATCGACTCAAACATCAGGTATATACTTTATGGCTTATTAAAATATTGTAAAATCTCATTGAAAAGTGCTAGAATTTGAAGAAGAAGAAGACAATGTGGATTATTTGTTGGATAATGAGAACGAAGAGGAGGAGAGTGGAGAATTTGAGCCGATTTTGGATGATGATGAACATGAGGATAACAATATAGCTGAGTTAAAGAGTCCAAAGCAGAAAAGAACCTCTCTGCCTACATGGTTAAAGGAGCATTATGCTGATACATGAGAGCGACTCATATCTAAAATAGCAAAAAACACTTTGCATCGGCCAACTTGCTATGATTGTGGCATATTTATTGACGGTCCACTGTCATCATGGTTCATTACTACGAACAAATTTCAACCTTTGCCCAGGGACTATTTCTGTCCGAAATACTTTATTTGGCTACCTCATCTTCTATGCCAAGGATTGAGGATTCCATGCCCCGACTGTCTCACAGCTTCACGCTGTACTGCAAAGAGAGGGACTCAATATCTCTGTGCAAAAAGATGGCCAAAAAGTCCACACCGCATAGTTGACTTTGAAGAATGCATTTATATTATTGGCTACCGCTATGTTTGCCTTCATGCAGAGTGTCAAAAGACATATCTGAGTTGGAGCCCCAAAGTTTTGTCAGCCCTACCACGATCGCTTTTTGTGCACTTCACACATCATCTTACCCATAGGAATGGTCTCACTGATCGTGTTGTTTCTCTCATGCGGTCATGTTTCCAGCATGGTATTGGACCAGGTCCTTTTGCTAAAATGATACGCACACAGCATGTTCGCTACCATGAGCAGCTTCACATTCAATATCTCGAAACAGTCTTCATTCTCTCACAATCTGCTGTCAGGCATTTTCTGACAAAGTTTCTACCATTTGGTCTATTCGATGATATCAATGGTTATGGTGGTTTTGTACCCTCTCCAGGATATTTTCGTTTTTACATTCGTTTCATTGCTTCACATGCAGCTGAGATGGATCAACATATGGCAATGCATTCTGCTGAAATATTACAAATTGACCATAGTTTCAAGGTATTTGTTTTTAGTTATTTTTTTGTCTGCAAAAGTCTCACTATTATGTTGCTCTAGGTTATTTGGCACTTAGGAAAAGTATCAGGTGAAACTGTCTTTGCTAGTGGTCTCCATACTAGTATCAATGAAATGAACGAGATTCGGAGTATGATTCTTACTCCGTCAAAAGCTCATGCACAATTCATGCCTGCACTTCAAGCTATTTCAAAATCTCTTAAAACATATGGACACAAGCCAATTGGTGCTATTATGACAGATATGCCACGGATCAACAAGCCCAAACTGGAAAAAACTTTACCATCACTTCTCACAAATGTGGTTCCTGTCTCAGACATTGCAACATTACCAAAAATCTCTATACCAATCAAGTGGAATATAACATAGCTCAGCTTTCATTTTCAAGTCAACATCCGTCTTGATACCATTATGGACAGCCTAGCTCAAGATGAGCATTTCTTTGCTGCTATTGATATGGAATGGTCTGTCGACATTGAAAATGGAATTCAAGGCTCTGTCTCTCTAATATCAGTGGCATTTGAACATGAGATATTTCTTATTCTGGTGTGTATTTATTGTGATCATAACTTAAGTAAGATTATTGAAACAAGTATTAGCTCACCCAGTACTGGCACAATGGAGGACTTCCAAATTCATTGTTAACATTTCTTTGTTCATCAAAAATACACAAAGTGGGCATAAGGATTAATGCTGATTTGAAGCGGCTTTTTAAGGACTGTGGATTCACTGAAAAGGATCAGCCATTCGTTGGTGCTATTGAACTTGGATGTTTATCCAAGGAGAAGAATATTACGGCTAATGCTGGAATTGGACTTGCAGATCTTACATCACAAATTCTTCAACAATTTTTGCCTAAAGATCCCTCTATCCACATTAGTACTGCATGGGACAACTACGAATTGACAGACTCTCAAAAAAATTATGCTGCACTCGATGTTTATGCCACATGGCAAATCTTTCAAGCATTGAACTCGGTAACAACTGGAAATATAGTTTCACGAGCCATACCTCCAGGAACTCTTGTATCTCTTTTATCTGCAGATCGCTCTACAACAGTTGCTCATGGGTTTGTGTCATCTGATCAGCCCAATAAACTCCACAATGTAAATGTTACAAAAACACGCATTGTTATAACTATTACTTCAGTTCTGGTTCCTAGTCATATTGTTTCTGGCGATCTCATATCTTCAAAACAGAACACTCCATTTGCTTCTTTTCCTGAACCCCCATTTCATCTTGTTTGTAAACTAAAGCACCTCATGACATTTCAATCATCTCATACTGATAATTCTTCAAAAACATCGACCAGCATTAAATCATTGCATTTCCAACCCAACACAATCATTTATTCTTCCGAGTCTGGAAGTCTTACTGCTGAAGAAGATACAATCAGTTCCCTTGACTCCGATTGCATAATACGATGGTATAGTGAAACCGATGTTGTTTTTGATAATGATCAGGACCCTACTCAGTCTTCAATCGATGAAGCCAGTACATCCTATGCCATTTTACTTGGTGCAATTGCAGAGTCACTCAAAACACGATCATCAAACTCTGGACTTAAACAATCAGGCATCTTTGGAGACATATGGCACCTTATGAATCAATTTGCAATATCAATGCACCATGGTCTTCGTCGGCCTTTTGCACAAGCTCTATGTGATGCTTTCTTTCTTTTTGACCAGGAAGACAAGGCTACGATTGAGGCATTTTTAGCGACAAAAGGGGTTACATGGGAAACAATGCTTTGGTATCATTCTAGATGGTTATTCCAACATGTTATGCCAGGTTTTTCAAACATTTGGTCCTTTGAAGGATGCAAAAACTGGTATACCTCTTTTTAATCAAAAATGTTGGGACATAGCCAAAAATGCTCTTGAAAATATTTGGCGTGGAGATTATTCTGACCCTCCTGATGTTACTCTTTACTATCCTCATAAACGGGACAACTTTGGACTGCTTCGCTTCCGTTGCTGCCATGGAACAAATGGTATTGAAGGTGGAATACATCAAAACATTATTCGATGGTTTGGGTCATTTAATGCTGTGCCAGACTTCACACTTGAATTGCTTCATGATTATTGTTTGTATCATAATTTAAAAGTAGGCTTTCAACAATCATTCTATTGATTATCTCTAACATAAAGTAGGTTGGAACATTCAACCAGACAGGAATGACATACAAGGGTTCTTATGACATCTGGACCCAAAATCGAATCTCTCAACTCCTCGATTTAACCTCAACGTGCTTTACCTATAATCCACCTAATTTTGGACCTGGGGGATGGGTTAATGGGAATAACTTTGTTTGATCTACAGAAGTATTCGGAATACTTCCGCTTCCTCTTGATTTTTGCATCAAATTAGGAATGCTTGTCTATCATCCAGAATTTGCAAGGGATGCAAAAATCCACCATAACTACCTTGCACAGCGCCAAGACACTCGGATGGCTATTCTTCCAATTCATACTCAAGATGAGCGTGGACTATTCAGGCTACTCATGGCTCAATCAAACGGGCCCTTCTTAGGTTGTAGCGAGCCCAACTGGGTCCATGCTGCTGTGGAGTGGAATGGTCACGCCAATGAAATGACTATTTTTTACAAGGTCTGTCATGCTGAATACTGCAAGTTAGACATATCTGACGTTGATAGGACCCCATACAGGTTAGGCGCATCAACGGCAGGCTCGGCACCAGCTCCGGAAATCTTGCCGCACTCGTTCTGAACTTAGCGCACGCGTTCTACCTATTTTAAGCCATTCCCAACGGCCAGACACGGCAAGAAGCAGATCCGATCAATGATAGCGCTGACGGCAGACAGAATGACAACTGACAGATGGCATCAGTCACTGACGACAGCGCTTAGCGAGAAGCTTGATGATCTATCAAAAACTGATGGACAGCTTGGCGTTTGACCTTGGCGTCTGACACCGCTTACCATCTCAATTTGGCGCCCAACGTCGCTTAGGTGTTCTGACAGGCAGAAGGGTGATGGATTGATGGTTTAGCACCGCGATCTGCCACCTGGTGGCGCCAAGGGTCCTCAAAGGACGGTAGGGATCTGAAACCATTGGAGCTACCCCTATGAAATTTTCCAGTTTACCGCACTTTGGCGATGGTTGGTCACTGGCGACGGCGAACTCTTTGTAGTATAAAAGTACTTACCGACTTGTACAATCATCATCGAACAATAGACCAGAGTTCCCCCACTTACTTCAGTCTCCCTTACGCTCGGCAACGTCGAACTCGTCGGCAGTTGCAGACTCTCGCTAAACCTCGACTTATTCGCGCCTTGCAACTACGGCAGGCATTATCGACGCTTAGACCTCGCTAAGCTTATTGTGCTCTTGCCAATTGACCTTGCCGTGTTCACTTACCACTCTTTTCTTAGGCGCTTTACCTTAGCGCTTGACACTTGCCGACCCCGTTACCGACTTTCCTCATTTTCATAGGCGCGTTCTCTGGGACTTGCCCGGGACTCCTCATATTACTTTTAGCGCGCCCAACGCAAGCTTTTGGTACGGTAACACTTTAGTTACATTTGTTACTGACCAAAACTTTGGGCGTCATCAACGTGTTCTTTTAAAGCTCCCGGAACAACTCAAAAGTTATTGGAAAAAATGGCAAGAGAATGTCAACGAGAAGAATTCAATCTCAATCAACGAAGTAGCATGAAACAACATCATCAAAACTTTATCTCAATCCTTGCACATCGTCCTGCATGTTACTACTTCTCAGCCACAACCTGTCCACCAGCAAATTGACCTTGGAAAGGAGGAACCAGCTACTTGTATCAAACCCTGGCAGATTTCAACTGCCCTTGGCCATCATTCTATCCAGCAGTCTGTTATCCAATATTATTATGGGGAACGTCCTCCTCCTCCAAGTCGCTTGGACAAGGGCAAGAAGCGTGCTGCTCCTGAAGGTGTCAATATAGATGACCATAATTCCATCGTCAAGATATCCAAACGAAAACCTCGATCATGTCCAAGGTGTCATCAAGTTGATTGTGATGGTGCTTTTCGAAGCCATCCATGCAACTGATTGAGCCTCTTGTATGCTTGTCTTGAGAGTTATATAGAACGTACGTGTATTATAGAAACAGTGCATGTAGTCGGCTAATCTAGTACCATACATCTTGTTACCATAAAACCTCAAATGTCACGGTTGACCCATACTCAGAAATGAAAGCTGTACATAAGGTGCAAAAGCTTTAAATGGGTGAGCTTGGAATGACTTTCCAGAGAGTCTCTTCTCCTCTCCCTCGATTTAATTTTATTTAATTTTGATTTAATTTCACTTAATTCGGCGTCCATGTACAACTATAATTTGTGAGCCGACAATCCAATGAAAAGATGTCATACACACACGTTACCTGTGTGACTTAAGGATCTATCTATTTTTATTTTTTTGGAGGAGCAGTTAGGTAGCAATCAACAACTAACAACATAGGCCATAGCTATTTGTGAACTCCTTGAACCCCATGAACCATGTCACACTGTAAAGTAGCAAAGTAAATAAGTACATATGACCTATATATGACTTAACAGTGTATGATGTGTATATCATAGGATATACAACTATTGTGCCATACTCAAAGTTCGCAACAATGTTCAAGTAGTTTTCCTCAACTAATAATAACATAGGACCTTATTGTTGTGTCATTTTCTCAATGTCTATTGTCAACAATGGAGGCTATAAACACACTCTGCTGTAATACATATTGACATTCCTCTTGGTTACATTCATTGTAGTTACAAGTTACATTGATTATAAGTTGAAGAATATGAGACATTAAAAAAAGGTGTATAACATGGCTATCTTGCCCACTCTCATGCAATGACTGAGTTCCATGTATATTTGTTGCCTCCTGCTACAGCTCTTTATTCAGTAGAATTTTTTGTGGCATTGACTTTCTATTGTATTCAGAAATTGAAGTATTTCAGAATTATTACTGACTGCTCTCTGTTCTCCTATGTTTTTAACACAGATGTACCAGCCAATGCTTTTGCAATATTGATACTTTCAGATGACATTGTTCTACTACTTGAATGTATCCTTGCTATCTCATACAATATAGAGGCAGCTTATAATCAAGGATGGTGTTCTATCACAGTTAATTTTAAGTCTGAAAAGAAAAATTATAGGCATATTGATGCAAAATGAAAGTTTTTAATTTATTATAAGTTGCTCAAGTGAAATTGGGCAAAACTTAGGTTTAAAGTTGAAAACTTCAATTCACAAAGTTCTGGAGGTTTTAGTTACATGTGCACACATTGTAAAAGTGTTTTATAAGTTTAATTGATTTATTTGAATGAAAACAAAAGTTATCACTCAAGATAGGCTCAAAAAGTGTTATTACTAAATGCCCAAAGACAATCTATTTGCTGCTGGCCTAAGACATCCACTCTCTGGGGACTCTGAGCTGTAGCATGGTGATTGCTTGCCCAACTCCCTCTGGAATCTCACTCTTCTTATATGTATCCCTCCAATGCACAGACCACAGCTTGTTTTGCATGTTATAGCTCTAGTTTGTTGTGTTGCCATGCCCAGATGTTTAGTTGTTGCATCCAGGTCTGGGGGCTTGGGTATGGCTCTGCTGATACTTGGTGTGCATAGTTACTTTATTTTCTAGCTGAACTCTTTCTCTTCTGCTGGGCTACATCTTTTCCCCTCTCTTTTGTTGACTTTTCCTCTGTTTGTTCCCGTCTCCTTGTTTTGTAGCAGTAGCCAGTCATATTAACAGGTTGAAGACAAGTTCTTTGTCAAAGTTTTGGAGTCAGATAAAAGTTTGATGGCTCAATGATGTCAGTCCAATCTTGAAGTGTGATTCAAGATCTCATCTTTTGCTGAGCACTGCCACTTATTGGCTATTTCCATGCCAATCAATCTTTGATTGTTTCTTACCATGTGCTCACTGCTCTAGAGGCTGGCTTTGTCTCTTTTTATATAGTTTTCAGGGTATATGTTGTAAGGTTGCCCTGCATCTACAGTTTTCAATGTATGCTTACAGTTTTCAGCATTTTTGATAGGTTATTTGGTGTTTTATTTCTCTCTTTGTCTGTCTTGAGAAAGGCAGACATATCAATATCTACTATTTTTCAAAAGTAATTTGGGTTTCTCCTTCTTAATGCATTTTACTTTAAGAGTAAAGCTAATTCATAAATTAAATCAACTTGTTTAAGAGCATTTGTATCAATCAGTCCATTGTTAAAACTCTTCACAGCTTGTGCAACATATTTCAAGTCTAGGCCTGCTGATTCTGAGTGAGCTTGATCATTTCTTGGCTCAATTTATATTTTCTCATATTTCAGGAATTCAGATTGATCATGTTCCTCTATAGAGATTGGGTGATTTTTTAAATGAGATCTACATCAATGAGGATGTCATGAATTCTCTCACTTAAATCACTTATCTTGCTTGTGGTGCAACCTCTCAGCTTCCATACAGCTCACTATTTTATTTATATCTTTCAACTCATTTTTTGACCAATGTAAGGCTTCTTCATTGCCATGGCACAGTTCTAAGTATATCAGTCCTGAGTTACATGCTCTACAATATCATGTTTGAAATCCCAATATAAAGCTAATTGCATTTTTATTCTGCATAAATAAACATTACTCAGCATTTGTTCTGACTTTTAGCATGCAAACTTTTTCAGCTCTTGTGCTGACCTGCTGTATTAAAAATCCTTCATTGTGTTCTTGTTGAAACTTGATTTTCTCTACCAACACCTATCAACAAGCCCAGGCAGTTGTAGTAAGACTGCTCATGACTTTGTCATAATATGTTTGAAAAATTCTAGTAGGAAGGAGTCAATTTGATGGTTGAGAACTGTAAGAATGACCTCTAAAGACTATGGCTTAGTCACATAGCTGGCAGAGGGAGATCTAAAGAGAACAAGTCTAGAGATTCCCTATGCCAGAATTGACACTTCTGGGGCCTCTGAAGCATGGGAAACAACTGTACAGAACAACAAAACCTTAAAAAACAAATTGACTAAAAAAACAAGTGCATAAATAGGGGGCAAACTCTGGCAAACTCTGGCTTATGTAAGCAGTCTGTATGTGGTGTTGAAGAGGCCACACTTGTCTGAATGATAGCTAAAGAACCAGAGCACTTCCAAGGCTAAAGGTAGTAGTAATAGATAGTGTTAAAAGAATAGAAACAGTAAAATGAAAGAATGACAGAAGAAATAAGAAAATAAATGAAAGGAGAGTGAAAGAGGAAAGAAATGAGGAATCTCCTGACAAGAACTACCTCATCACAGCTGCAAGATAAATGGCTTTGCAATATATCTACTATCACAAGATTGCATGTGATACTTTGTCAGTATATATCTTTTTATTACTAATTATTCACTTTATTCACACATTTTTAGATGTCAACTGGAACAAATAGCTTTTTCTACTTATACATTGTTATAACATGTTCATTCTCTTAGTATAATATGCTTCTCTGTCACTTGTAATCTATAATTCATAATGATTATTTTCAGGGCTCTCATCCTATTCATGCTTTTATTATGTTTAGTAGTTGCTATCTATTAGCATCCAAAGACAAGCATTTCATTACTAGTCCCTCTTATTGGCTGTTTATCTATATTCAAATCTGATTCTATTAGTATCTATCCATTGCATAAAATCATTGTTATTTCAAATAATAATGATAATCTCTGAGTCTCTAACCTGTAAAAAAGTACAATTTTAGCCTTTTAAGAGATTTCTATCACTATCAGAACAACATATCATAGTCTTTAGTGATATTTCTACTGTTGGAAGTACCTACAAGACATAGAAAGAGAGGCAGGATATTGTCTACCATTACTAGAAATCACTTAGTCATAAATGGATCAAGCATCAGAGTAAGACCAATAAAGAAGGCATTGTCACTCATATCATCCTCTAATGCAATGAACAATCTGAACACAATTTTGTAGAACTATACAAAGTATTTTAGGCTTAGTATTTAGACATGACAATGTGTAAACAACTATATTAACCTATAAATCAATATAGCTACAGAAATAAGTAAGTATTGAGGCATTGAAATAATAAGTAAGTTATACACCTTTGGTGTTTAGACACAACAGTGTGCAAATGATTAAAGCTGTGGTTTGAGTACTTATATAGTTTGTATAAAAGAAATAAGATTTGATGAAAAGTATAGCAAATAAATAAAAATGAAGAATATACATAGTGACATAAAATAACAGAATAATCAAGAAGTAATAACAATCAATAACTAGTCTTGTGTCAATAGAGTCATATTTTTAAAAAAAATTCCAAGCATTTACATTTTCATTCATATATCTAGTTAGATTCTAACTCCTGTCTATTAGATCTAAATATAGTGTGCAGAAAAATGCTATTGAGATTATAAAATTATAACCTTTTGAATATACTTTAAGATATAAATATATATAAATAATAAATGAAAAATAAATAAAGTCCTATGTAACAAGCCTTCTTGTTACATATCTCTCTTATGAGACTATTATAGTCTCATAATAATATAGTAGTATATAATATTATTAAAGTAAGGATAGTCAAATTAGATAAAAATAAAAATAAGAAGTATTCTGACAAAGAAAGCCAAATTGGCCTATTAATAAATAAAAGTAAACTATAAATAGCAAAATGAAACAAAACAAGCCAAAGAAAAATATCAGCTAGACAGTTTCAAACAAAAAGAGGCTAAGAAGAGGAAATAAGACAAAAACCAGTAAAACATTATAAAACTATAAAGGCTGAGAGGAGAAAAAACACAAGGACCAGCAAAACATTATAAAACAGAATAGCTCAAAAAAAAAGACACTGGAATATAGAGAAGAGAGAGCAAAAAAACAAGCAACACATAATCAAAAGTCAGATCTGAAAATTTCCCTGCCATTGCTTGCAGACTATAAAGCCACTACTGAAGTAGCAGGAAGCTCTGCAATGCCCTGAAATGTGTGAATACTGCTATGTTGATGTCAGAAAAATGAGAATGCATAGAAAAGAATAGCTAACAATGCACTATTAGTTTCTACTGTCAGGGAACATTCTTTTTTGACCCTCCTTTTCTTTTTCCAATGCTTCTCCAGCTACCTCTGCTATAAATTTTCTTTATGCATTTATTCAAGCCTTAACTACTCATACAACTTTTAGGATTCTAGGTGCATTCATTTTCTGTTCATAATTCACTTAGTGTCTGACTCTTCAATGAAGCTACTTCCACTTTTGAACAATTTCTGAGTTTTCACTGTTTTGAGTGAGTGTTGATGGTTTTTAATGTTTTGCACAGTAATTTCTATGCATATATAGCCTTGAAAGCATTATATTTGGCATAGGAAGTCCTCAGAGTTGTTCTCTTTGGATCTCTCTCTGCCAGATGTGTAGCTATGCTTGTACAATCTTAGATAGTACTGAATATACCTTTGATCTCTTTCTGTCAGCTGTGTAACTTATCATATCCTCCAGAGGTTGTCTTTATACCTACTGCTATGATTGTAAGAACAAAGGAGATAGAAGTCTGCTCTATTGCAGATACTGCAGAGAGAGAGGACTGGGCTATGCTAGATGCTGCTTTTCTCAAGAAGTTATTTCATCAGCATGATGATCTGATTGTGAGAGTTGTAGATCTCTGCTGCTTCTTCAACTGACAGAGGCTAGCTCAGTAAGGGCTGGTGGAAGGTTATGATGTAAGGAGGGAGATATGCTGATGAAGCAACTATCTGGAGCTCTGGAAAGCAGAAATTCATAATTGGCATACAAACCATAGACACTAAGGATAGATTAAATAGCAATCTAAATTAATGTGTAATGTACTGATTCTAATCTATCATGAACCATGAGTGCATTGTGAAATGCCTTTATAAATAAAGAAGCTACAAGCACAGTGTGAAATGACAAGGTTATTAATGCTGCTACTGCTTTGTTTTCTCTCATTGTCCTGATTTACTACTTATAAATCTGTGAGTGGCTAGCATGTGATGAGTGTGAAGGGTTGGCATATAGTTCTTCACCTGAATTCACCCCAGGCGATTCAACTTCACTTTACCAAATCTAACATGATTTTTTTTCTATTCAGATTGTGGTGTAAGTACCATTGAAATACTATTTCAAGTTTGGTTACAATATTTTCTTTATAATTTTGATAGAAACATTCAAATAAAATAAATTTTGAAATCAATTGGATTATTTTTACTATGTGTTTATAGTATTTTTGTCAGGAACATGAAAAAGATTGCAGTGATGATACCCAAATTGAGCTAGGGAGCACTATCACTAGTACAGCTACTTAGTCAATATTGCTTTGGGCATGCTAAGTATTTGAGAGAGTCCCAGACAGATCCCAGAGAACACACAGTAAGCAAGAAGTTGGTGGCAAGGAAAGTGGGTGATTGAAGATGAAAATAGTGGGATACAATCCCTTACTGCTAATTTTATAATGTGCTACTAACAAAAAGTAAGTATTTATAGTAAAAGAAGTTGGCCATTGCTAAGAAGCTAAGCCTTGCCAAAGAGTGATGAACTGGTAAGAATGTAAATAAATGCCATGAATTAAACTATATGGTAAAAAGGTCCACAATCATGCTGTCTGTCTGAGTCAGCAAGGTGCTAGGCAATGTCATGTGCCAAGGTGAAACTCTAAGCTATCTGTCATGAAAATACTTCATTATTCTGTTCTGTGAGCACTGCCAATGGCTAAGAGCATTATTTTACATTGACTGATGCCAAGTGTCTATGTCCATGTATAGCCATGGAGTGCCAGTGGCAAGGTGCAACAAGGTGTCAACAGTAGTGCTAAGAATAGGTGATGCTATAAAAAGTGGTCCTGGAGTAATTGAAGGCTTTAGCTGCAAGTTATTGGTGTAAAAATATGCAAAAATTAGTTCCTGAAGCACTAAGATGTGCTGCTCCTAGTGGTACCAATGGGCCCATGGTGAGGTGCTGGTATTGTTGCTATTTGTGGACATCCATAATTGGTGCTTATCAGTGGATAAGAAAATATAAGTTTATTACAAGAGATCTTGAGCTTGGCTGGAACAGGATTATAAAGTCTGAATAGAGCAAAACAAGATCAACTGTATTGATTGCCTGATATACAATAGCAAATATATGGAGCTTTTCTAAATAAAAGAAAAATGAGTAAGACAATCTAAGTTAAATAGGGAATAAGGAGAAAGAATGGAGTAATAACATATTAGAAGTTGGATAGAGTACATGAATATTGTTGGAAGACATTCCACAAAGCTACAGTAGCTTAATAGAATGTCTCTCAACATAAAGTAAATCTGACTCATCTGTTTGGTAGACTCCCCCCTCTGTCCTAGAAATGCCAAGGTCAGTAGCCATGTGCTAGTGATGTTTCTCCCAACCCTTATCAAATTTGGGCTCAAAGGCTTCATGCCAGGATATTGCCCCTATCTGGGATCAATCCACTGCCTTCTAGGTTGGTCAGGTTTACTTTATGTTGGGAGACATAGTTTAGTGGAATGTCTCTCAACAAATATTAGGAGGTAGACAACAAGAGTGGGTACTCAGTAATTATATAGGATTTCGGAATGGACTTAGCTAGGGATCTTGACAATTTTGTCAAAGAACATTGTTCCCTGCATCCTGACAACCTCTTAGCAAGTCTTGGCCGGAGATCTCTGGTGCTTACGTGTTTGCCACCTGTTCCACCTGTTTTCATTGGTCTGTTATGCCATATTATTCCTCAGGCTAATTATGTTTCACTTATTTGAAGGCTGTCAGATTACATAGAAAAAATATAATTATGACAATGGGTTATATCGCCAATGAAGCACTCAGCACGTTAGTTTCCTGGAACTACAGGTCTCACGCGATGCATGACCAGATAGCCGTTTCGTTGACTTGTATAAATCTCTTGAGGATTTGGTAAACAATGAAACTATTAAATAATTCTATCGTACATTAATCGAGTCTCCTGAGTAAAGATTAAAAGAAAATTAAGCTAGATTGGCATCAGGGTTAACGGCATCAAAGGCGGGACAAAGTGCATCCCAAGACGCTAGGTCCGTGTTTAAGTAAAATTCAGTATAACAAAGAGAAATGAATCTTACACGGAGGATAAAATTGAGCAACATCTGGCACGTCTTCTGCGAATACGATAGCGAGACCACTGGAGAGGAAATATATTCAGAACAAGCAATGCCACATATGTAATGAACATACCCTTGTAAATGCCAATCTATATGACTGTCCAGTTGTTTTGTAAACGGCAATTCAAGAAAACTTTATAAATCAACCCACCAATGGAAAATCCAAGGACCAGGGTTGTCCGTCGTGAATCGAATTGTGACGTTGTCAGAACCGAAACCAGTAGAAACAACATCACGTCGAACCTGCGGGACGGGTGAGTTCAGAACCTAAAAAATCAAGGTATCATACGAACAGGAGTCTCAAAGTTGTAGGTTGAATTCCCGGCACTTCGAATAACGGAGAAACTATGCTGTGTCATCATGATTAGTATTCAACTAAATAGGGCAAACACGATATGGTACCCCATGGAGATGGAAGGGGTGCTGAGAAAGTCAGCTCAATGACGTTTCTTTAAAAAGAAACCAATGTACACCTACAGGAGATCCAGGAGAACCTCCAGGAATGGAAACTTCGACGACCTTGTTTCTAGGCAGGGTAAAGACGGCTCCAGATGGAAGAAGCTCTTGAGCACTTTTCGCGCCGCTAAGAATTTGAAGAAGTACAGGCACTGTGGGCGGGATGAACTGAGCGCCATTGATAGTGAACTGAAACTTGGGACGGTCGAACCCGATGGCGAGGTTGAGATCAACGTCGGCAGCTCCTGGAGTAGGAACACCGGGCGCAGCGGGGTCGTCAAGAGGACGTAGGTCAGTCTCAAGGAGTGGGATGGAACTGGAGGTCTGAGTGCTTTTTGGATCTTGCACGGGTGCATGCTTGTAGCGCAGGATAGCAGAGTTTATGCCTCCATCAAACGTCGCGTTTACAGAGTTGGGGAGCGCGCGAATCCAATAATTATCAATGGACTGGTTGGCATTCAGAACAAACGAATAACGTTGGCCGGCAAAGATCTGGATAGAATCAACAATCAGGGGCTGTACGTTGTTCCCGTCGACTTCGATGATTGTCTAAAAAATATAAGGTCAAGAGAGCTACATATTACAAACTTCTAGCTATTCAACTCACCATCGTATGTCCATCAATAGAGAAGACGAAGTTTGGATCGCATGAAATGGAGACAAGGCGGAAGCGATATCTTCGACCTTTAGTAACAGAGATGACAGCAAGAGGTGAGGAAGGGCCGCCAACGTAACGGCCCTGGCCGTTGATTAGCGTAGCATCAGACTCGGGAAGAGAACCGGCTTCGAGAGAGCGAAAAGTTTCGGGGGCAGGAACGTGATACCTGCGATTTTAAGTTAATAAAGGAATAAATAATTCATTGAGATTTGACGTACCAGTCAGCGAGCGTGATCACCGTATCATCTTTTCGAAGGAAATCAGTTACTGATACACCCCGAGTAACGTAAATATGCCAAACCGTTATCAACATCATATCTAGAACAATACATGATTCAAATTAGCGATTGTATTATCAATTGGTCATGAGAAGACTCGCAATTTTTTATGAGGGTCGTGGGGATCATAAATAACGAACACTCCTCGGAGACCATCACAATATTGAGTGGCTGAAATAAGCGCATGAGCCACGATGAATCGTATCGTGAAACGCACATACAATAATGCGAATGGTACCAAAACGTCCCAGCCTGATCGGGGACCTTGAAATCGTATAGGAACGACTGTCCAGGTATGATCGGGCATTGCGTTACGCCAACTGGACCGTCGGCCCAAGGAGTATTTGACTGGAATAATCCATGCCAATGCTAGAGAGAGCTCCCATAAGCCTGAGATGGTACCGGAAGAAGAGCAAATCTGACAATGCTCGTCGCCCTCAGCATTGAACTATCGGTGAGAGAGTCAATGACATTAAGTTTGAAGCTGGCGCCCTTAGAAGCATAACTTTAGTGTCTGTCGGGTGTAAATTTGCATGAGCGGGAATTGGATGTCACCTTGTTTCCAGTGATGAGAGGACCAGGAAAACTTGCATCTTTAGGAGTCTTCCCAGCTAGTACAGCCCTACAAAGTAGCAAGGACATAAGTCATAAATGATGGATTGGCCCCGAGGCTTACGATCGACTGAGGCCATCGGGTGAGATGACCTTATTTACAATGTGCAGGTTCGTACTCGGCCCAATCGCGCCACACGTAATGGAAAGAAGAGAGATGACGAAGAGAGCGGAGGATCGCATTTCTTAGCCGAAAGTGAAAGATAGCTTTTCGGCACTGCGAACTCTTGTACTTCTTGTAACCCTTTTATACTTGCACTGGTATACCATCCTGATATAAAAAGAAAGGTATGCATCAGGGTCCCGCCCGGGTCCAGACAGTGTCATCTCAATAAAGGATTACTTCCATGAAGGGCGAAATGGTGCTCCTATTATTGTTCCTAATACCTCGGAACCCTGCAGAGAAATCAACATGGGGTTATCCAACGCCGAATAATGGTAAGAAAAGCAAAAGCGCTGGGCGTGGGTGGCCCAGCTGTCTGGCGCTCGCCAAGTGGCTTAGAGTGTATAGGTGTGTCGGCTGTCAGTTATCGCGCAAAATGATGTTGCTGAGATTGGAAATTGAACGTTTAAACCATCCTCAACAGTCGGACGCTGATTGATCGAACCTGTGACAGACTCTGCGAGCCACTCTGATAAAAAGGAGAGTAATTGACAACAAAGTCGGAGGTGCCGTGCCGTAGTTGAAGTCAAAGTCTCCAGAACTCGTCTTGGCTGCCAGATCCTCTCTAGTAAGGGGTGCCAAGTGTCGGTCGTACTTTAATGCGCCCTTGTCCTGTTCTCGTGTGTAAGATGTTCGTTACAGCGGTAGTCTCACCGTAATCCTGATTGAATTTGAACTGGAGTCGCATCCAATGCCACTGTGTTGACTGCTGAGAGCCGTAGTCTTATCAACCGGCAACTCTATATTGATACCTAGACAACCACCTTGGTCTAGACGTAAGGAAGAATCTCCAACTGCCATATGTGTCTGACCACATTTCCTTTTAGGTAAAATCGAAGCATCTCGGACACTACAACATCTACAACAGTGTCAGCCGTCAACATCAACTTAATTTGAATGTATTATAAGACAAGCTTGAATTCGCACATTCGGTCAAACGATCGTCTTCGCATGATTGGACGTTGAAGGGCACGCTCGTAAACGCTAATTGTGGGAATCCATGCAGCAACAATAGTGTGTAATGAAAATAATGATACAAATGTAATACCGACGAAAGACTCCTCGGTCATTGAGGGATACAATGTTGTGTTACATCTCTAGGCGTCCATTAAGCGATATCCCCAAGTATCAAGTCTAGAGTGTCCCCGACGGAGATTTTTTCACCGGTGGGTTGTAGTTCAACGGTGAATGTACAAAAGCCGGTCGAGTTATGGAGAGGAGTAAATTTCATTATGAGTTCTATTGATTCACCCAAGCTTGATGTAACGGAAGATGGGTTTCAAGGGCGATCAGTGATGTGTCTCCACTCCCTCTGAACATTCACCTCTCGTGATCTGGCACTTTTGCAACGCATCAACGTCTCACGGACACCGAGGAACTCGTACACCGCGGAGTATACCGCGGATTTACATAATTACACGGCGTTTGCAGGCGCTTTAACACGGACATTGTCAGGGTATCTTCCACGAACATAACAGAAAGACTATTCGATCGGTTGACATGGAAAAAACAGATGAACGGAGCGTTAAATGGCCTCGTATTCCAGAGTTCGGATGTCAAGGCGATATGATTAAACTTCGACCAGCGCGTGGAAGCTCGCCAATTATCGTTCATGGCCAATAGGAGGAAATGCTTTCGTTATCTAGTGTTGACAATGTTTTATACGGTCTTTGACTTAAAAACATGAACTTGGAAGGCGCCACCTGAGGAGTGTTGGAGATCCAGATCCATCTGTACGGATGTCCGGTGCGACCGCCGACCGAAGATCTGCTCCCAGGCCCCTATAAGTATCCAGATACAAATACTTTCTGCATACCATTCTTTTGGCCCCAAATTTCGTTAGTGCCATGGATTCTACGCCCTCCGTTCCGACGCCATCTCTTTTCTCGCTCCAGGGAAAAAATGTTCTTATAACTGGTGCAACACGCGGTGCGTCGTGCGCGTGCGCAATCTCTCCTTTGCCACTTCTGACCTATACCCGGACCAAATGGCTTACATCTTCTGCATCTCTAGGTATCGGTGCGGCTTGTGCAGTTGCCCTCGCAGAAGCAGGTGCTTCTGTCTGTCTTGTCCAGCGCAAATCACCCGACCGAACGCCACCCAACCATGACACTTTACATGTCATTCGCGAACTCGGCCGTGTGGCTGAAGTCGTCTACTGCGATCTAGACAACATGGAAGAAGTCAAGTCCCTTTTCCAGATGGCTCTCGACGTGATGGGCGGTCAAATACACATTCTTGTCAACTGTGCAGGTATCCAGCGGAGATCACCAAGTCTTCATTTTTCCGAAAGCGATTGGGACGATGTGCGTGTTTGAAGACCCGTGGTCTGCACGATGTTTTATGTTCCTACAGGTGATCAACGTGAACCTCAAGTCAGTGTGGTTGCTCTCCCAAGCGGCTGGAAGGCACATGGTTCCTCTCCGTCGCGGCAAGATCATCAATTTTTGCTCCCTCCTCGCTTTTCAGGGTGGCCTGACCGTTCCTGCTTACGCATCCGCAAAAGGTGCTGTCGGACAACTCACAAAGGCCCTGAGCAACGAATGGAGCCAGTACAATGTTCAAGTCAATGCAATCTGTCCTGGTTATATTGCGACAGCCATGTAGGTCTTTTCATCTTTTTGAATTTCTGTATTCCGAGTATGAGTCATGTCCGTGGCGCACTATCGCATGTTTGCCACGTTCCTCTATTTTGATCGTCATTTTATCAAATTGTCCCATTAATGTCTTATTAGGAACGAGAAACTTCTGGCAGACCCTACTTGTATGCGTCAAATATCCGAGAGAATTCCGGCCGGACGATGGGGTTATCCAAAGGATTTTGCTGGGCCTGTCGTCTTCCTTGCTAGCGACGCCAGCCAGTACGTCTGTGGGGAACTACTCGTCGTTGATGGTGTAAGTTGTGAATGTCTATCCTTGATCCGGGTTTTGTATTTACCCCTATATCCTTAGGGTTGGATGGGCCGCTGATTCCATTGTTCGTGCAATTAAAATCACAATGGACGAAACATAGGAAGATCAATAACAAGCAAATTGTATTATTTCTTTTTTTTTCTTTGGTGGTAGAGCAAATTGTATTATTTCGTATTGTACATGACTTTAGATAATGTGGAAAATATTTTTCTCATACTGTGTCCGGCGGCGTTTTTGCGATGTAATAGATAATCAGATAGACAATAATGGAAGCCGCCAGACGGATGCAGACCATAAGTTACTGTAGATACAATAGGGATATCAATATCCTCAGAGGTCTCGACAATCTGTAGAGAACAGCTGTATTGACCTGTAGATACAATAGGGATATCAATATCTACAGGGATTGATAAGTACTGGGCAAGTAAAAATAGTATGGACAAAATACATACCCTCAGAGGTCTCGACAATGTGTAGAGAACAGCTGAGGGTATGTCATGTTTGGTCCTGCGCATTACTGCGAAAAAATAAGGTTTGAGCAAATTCTAACAAACAGAAAAGGAAAAGAAAACTGCCGCCACCACAAGGAGCGGCGGTGGCGGCGCAAGAATATCGTAAAGTAATTTTAGTGAAACAAAAAAAACAAAATATGTGGATGTATCCAAAAATGTAGTCTGTGCGACGTCGTTCCTCAACAGTTACAAAGACACCAGACTCGTTTCTGCTGTACCAATACTTGACTATGCTTGATGTCAAGGATTAGAATGCATAATGGAGATAGTTGTAGAGAAATACAGATGTCCTCAGTCACTCCAATAATGTATGGTCGACTGAGTATATTAATACCTGTAGAGAAATACAGATGTCTACAGGAGGTAATTAGTCGGGAGGTAAATAATAGTAAGTGCCTTTACTTACCCTCAGTCACTCCAATAATGTATGGTCGACTGAGGGTAGTATTTTTGTGTATCGTAAAAATATCTAGCAAGAAAATAAAGTCTGATGGGCCCTACCAATCGCCACCACATTGTAGGACGACACCGTAGTCCTCACTAAGATCGACACCGCCAATCAACAAGACCTCGCTATACTTCGACAGCGAGTAACGACAAGTACGCGTACACAAGATTCTAGAGAGTAAAAGTCGAAAGGAAGGAAAAGACCCCGCTATAGGACGAAGGAGTCTCGGTTATAAGGGCGCGGGACTAGATGACGTAGGTAAGTAAGTTGGCAGATATAATGACGTAGTATAGGAGTCGTAATCGTAGGATTACGGTGGTGGCTGAGGCTGTTCCGTATAAGGAAAATGAGAGACTGTGGCTGTGACGTACTGACGGCTCGTGCGAGTCCACTCTCAACAATAGTCATCTTGTGTTGTCACACAATCTGACGCATTTAGAACGCACAGATCAGAGATCATCCGCAACGTTGAGGCTAGTCTTGCACACAAAACTTTTGCTTACACACAATCAGCACAAAAGAAGCCAACCAACGTGCACCATTTGTATCAGATAAGATTTGGTTTTACAAAGTGTCAACCTCTTGACCTCTCAACTTGCGATGTCAAGTATTAGTCACATCTGCTATGATACACATTGAGATTCTAGTTATCCATGTAAATTCTGAAGGCTGATGAGCTGTGTAATAAGTATGTTTTCTCTGTCTACAGTTGGCTGAGTACAGTCGGACCTCTCCTAACCCATACCCCTCGGTCAACACCCGGAGATATGGGTTATAAGGGGTTATGGCCTGTGAGGGAGACAAAAAAAAAAAAAAAAACAGAAAAAAAAAAAAAAAAAAAAACAGAAAATTGAAGAACTTCACACCTTGTAGGGTTGAGCCTCAATTGGTACATCATTGCTAACAAGAGTTTTGTCAATGACTGTCTATAAGATTGAATAGTCAAAAAAAAAAAACAATTACTGAAGCAAAGAGAGAAATTCTGACTTCCTTCCTGTAGCAGTTCAGTTTCCCACTATAGAAAATGACTGGCAGCACCAGAGCCTTGTCTACTCTGCATAACAGGTCACAGTATAGTAACAATGTTTGTTCTAATGGGACAGGTAGTACAACTGGTTTGTCAAGTACAATTCCAACATGTTCCATTTTAGGCAAAATATTACACTTCCCACTCTTTTACTACTTTATAGACGTGATCTCTGGAACCTGCCTGAGACTCTTTCATTACATCTCGTGTGCCCAATGCAGACTTTTGGATCAGTAACAGTATTATATATTTGTTACTGACCAAACTTAGGGTGTAAAGAACATTTGATTTAAATTTTATACAGTATATTTTGGAAAACACCGAGAAGCCGAGAATTAGCTTACATGATACAATCACTATTTTCAACCACACGCAACGTATGTATGCATATCATTGATAGAAAAAGACATCAAAACCACGGAAGGTGTGACTGGAAAGCTGGCGAATCGACCAATACTTGCCTTTGAATCATCCTTCCAAACGGAAACTGACTGATACTGATGGGAAGCCAACGTGGTAAGACCGACTCTCGGATCCGTGTCCCGAGTGACGTTTTGGCCACGTGTATAGACGCTCGCTGACTCATTATTGAGTTTTATCAGAGAGACCTTATACTAGGCACAACGGCATCAGCTGTATGAGTCTTTTAATCGGTGGGACCCTCAGATATTTCTCTCGTCGATTTTCAAGTTATTACATGTTAAAAGGTGGAAACGAGGATAGGAGCACGTAGAAAGGTAGCATTGTTCCAGAACTGTTGCTTTTTCGACGTAGGCTCGCGAGTCTGATATGAACTAGGAAATGTTGTCGCCACATTGAAGCGCGATATTTACGGCACAATGTGCCATACTTTCATTGTCATTACCATAATAGAAATCTAATGGCCTTGGCAGAATGCTCAGTCATCAATAGTGTTTCCCCGCCTACCCGCCCCCTGCCCCCCTTATGAACACCCCGTCGATTATCCCACCGATACCCTTATCGTGCTTAAACTGTTTGGTATCAAGCTCATCTCGTTTCCAGCTCATCTCCTGTTACATGCCACCTAATGCAATGTCTTGTAGTGTTTGTATTTCTAATGAAATTTCAATAAGAATGTTTCTTTGGAAAGCAAAACATTGAAGTTAGACCATAAATTTGCTGCTATATCTTTAAGTATAAGTTGTCTAAACCTCAACACTTCAGAAGGGTATGATAGTACTTAAGTATTATGTAATTTATTACCACTTTTCACTGCAGCGGGGTCACGTGGTATGAACAGTGGGGATGTGTGGGTCAAGTTGTCAACAGTTTTTCTCTCGTCTCCTATTCTTACCTTGCTTTCCAAAGTTTTCTCCTGTTTTCAACATAGTTCTGGGATGCCTCAAGTGGTGAAAATGAAACCGTCCCTGATTTCCTCACTACTGTCAACCATATCAAATCATTTCAAACCTCATAGAGCGGAAGCGCTTCAACGAATCCGTATAAATGCGTTCTCGTTGGTCCTAGTTGTCGTTTTCTCGAACCTTTTGCCACTGCCAACGATTCAACGCTCATTAAGACTGGTAATAAGTGACAGTAAATCTGAACGATGGTCGTCAGATTGGTTGTATAGGTGGTTTTGTATCCTTGGTGAGCGCTCGTCACTTTCTTCGATTACATCCGTTCCTAAGGCACTGTGATCAGAGGTTACTTTAGCTGTTGTATTTGCTTTCAATCTTTTGCAAGGAGTTTACGCGGTTCAATACCCTCGCACGGTACTCGCGACACCCGAGAAACAAAAGTCATTGTTCCAGAATACGACACATCCGAAACGGTCGTTCAGAGTATTATCCCCAAATGTTTGTTTTTTCAGCCTATCTATCTATCTCTTACTTATCATCGGAATCTTTAGTCGAGCCCTCAACCACAAAAGCCCTTCTCAATATCTCAGTCCGCCACATTTTCTGGTTCATCCTCAACATATCCTACATCTCCTCTCTCGACGCCTTCTCGAGTGGTGCATTATCCCTCTCTTCTTGCATCATCTCCCACTACCAACGCGTCATCGACTTCGACTATGTTGCTTCATGCATCTCCTAGTCCTGCAATCCCGGCTTATAGAGGTCATTCGAACTCAGTCGGACGTGAGTCATCCTTTCTGAGATTGTAACCTGCTCTCAAACTTGCATTGTAGGAGCTCTTGATGAATCTTTCCTTGGGCGTATCCCTCCCCCAGAATATGACGAAGCTGACGCTTGAAACAAGATGTTCTTGTGTTCATCATGTACAGTGTACTGGACATTTGTGAATTAATGATCCTTACACACTGTCACAACGGTTTCAGAACTGAAACGTTGCAGTGTCTCCCGACACCTACTAAGACTGGCAGGAATTGTATAATTTACTACTTGACGATAATGAGTGTTCCCTTTTGGCCTTCAGCATCACAGCAGCTTCGTGAAATGGCTGGCTATCAAGAAGAGCAGACTGGGTCCTGTAGGTCTCTTTTAACAGAATACTGATCTGATTCATGGTTTGTTATTCCAGAGATACTATGAGCAACGAGTAGAGTACTTGTACAATGATAGTTCCAGTTAAATAAGCGAAAATCAAAGAAAGGAGAGATTAAGTTATAGAATATCGTGATACTCGATTATATCTAAGGAAGTTCAATTAGAGTAGGCATGAACTCCCAGCTGATGGTGCTTAGTGATATGCAGCCTTGATGAGATCTGAGGCTCTCTCTGCGAAAACGTAAACGGGAACCTGAGTGTGGGCGCTAGGAATGAATGGCTAAACCGCCGCATTCATATGTCAGAATTGTACACCTCGGGTAGAAGTAGGACATACCAGAACGGAAGCATCAACAACCCGGACTCCCGCTACTTTCTTTACCTTCAAATCTGGATCGACGACACCATTCTTTGCCCCCTTAGGTGACATGCTCGCCGTACCGACCGGATGGAAGATCGTTGCAGCGTTGTTCTGAACATATGCATCAATCTGAGCATCTGTCTTCGCGCTTTCTAGGCCGTTGACGGGGCTTATGACATAGCCCGACCAGGAAGGAGCGGTAAGGAATTTGAGAGTGCTTTTTACTGCAGCGCGCATGGCGGCTTTGTCGAAGTCAGTCTTCAAAAGAGCCGGGTCGATGAGAGGTGTATCGAAAAAGTTGTTGGACCGGAGCTTGACGGATCCACGGGACGACGGTGAGACGACGGCGTTGCCAATTCCGAGGAAGTTTCCAACAGGAGGAGAGGTGACGATGGCAAGAGCGTTCTGGCAGAATCTATATCAGGAGAGAATACGGGGGAAAACTTGAAAATCCATACCGAAAACAAGAGCTCATAGTGAGGTGAAAGAGGTCCAGCAGAAGGATCGTCATTAGATTTGAAAATTTTATCATTGTGAGGGAGACGTATGAATCCCAGATGAGAAGCAATGGTGTCAACAAGGAACCCTGTGCCTGTATTTTTCCAGAACGCTATGTCCTCAGCTGCGACTGTAGCGTTACGAGTGAAGTCATCGAAGGTATCAGTAGAGTTGACGAGGAATGCATTCCCAAGTAGTGCGTGGTCAGACAAGTTTTCGCCAACATCCGGGAGGTCCACGATTGGCTTGATTCCAACAGCTGTGAGGTCAGAACTGTTGCCTATTCCAGAGTTCATGAGGATCTGGGGAGAGCCGATGGTACCTGCAGAAAGGATGACTTCGCGTGTCGCGTTCGCATGTTGTATTGATCCTATTAAGCAGCTTAGTACAGCATCGTAGCCAGAAACATGATGTCCGCACCATCAGACTCAAGTCGATACTCAACACTTCGGAAGTCAGGTAGACCATTTTTCGTACCTGTCTGCAGGAGACGAGAAACTTGTGCCCCGAGAAGAATACGAAGGTTCGGCCGCTGCCGAAAATTCGGAGCCAAGTATGAGGTGGCAGAGCTGCTACGCTTCGGACCATCTGTAGTTATCTGTATCCAGCCTAGAAACAGTGAGCCAAAATCTGCGGGATTAGTCTGACCTCTAGATACTGACCTACTCCTAAGCCGTTACCGCTGTTGAAGTCGAGAGTGAATTTAAAGTCTCCTTTAAGTTCGCTTGTTGCGTTGATGATTCGGCCATCGATGGGTGTCGGGAACCCCGAGACGCTGACGGAGTTAATTCCAGTGGTGCTGTGAATCTTTAAGTCGACTTGGTTACTGATATCGTGGTGGTCAACCGGAACATTGAACTTCTCGTTCTTCTTGAAATATTGTTGCATGTTGTTCCAGGACCATCCTTGATCGCCCGTTACATGAGCATAACGATCGAAGTCATTTCGCGATCCACGAGTGTAAATCATGTAGTCTAATAAACGTAAGTTATGTAGTTTCCAGACGTTACACAAGTAAGGTTTTACTTACTGATAGAGCTCGAGCCTCCTAGAACGTGACCTCGAGGATATGGGATGGAACGGCCTCCGAGCCCGGGCTGAGAAACAGTGGTATAGTTCCAATCCCATGGTGTGTTGGGGGAAACTTGGGGACAGAGAAACGGAATCTCCAACTGTAAAACACCTTCATCGCTGCAGATGCGAAAAATACGTTAGGTAATTTTGCCAAAACTATGCGACCAGACCTACTTTGGACCGGCTTCAATAAGCAAAACATTGTGATCAGGGTTTTCCGTCAGTCTGTTGGCCAAAACTGCTCCAGCTGTTCCACCTAGGGATTAATGATCAGCAAAGTATATTACACAATTACATAAATCACATACCTCCAACGATTATGTAGTCAAAAGTGTTATTCGAGTTGGCTGCTGGAGCAGCATGAGTTCCATAAAGGTTACTCAGTGCAGAGACAAGAACTAAAGTTTTCAGTATAGGCGACATGGATAGCAGGCGTAGATGTTAAGGTGAAGAGGAAGAGAAAGGACAGGAAAGCGGGCTGGTGACTTTTCGTTGAAGCAAGAAACAAACGCTTTTAAGGTCCCAAATCAGGTCCCAATCTAGTCTTGCAGAACTGGCGAGAAAGTTTACGTAGGTCTCCGTTTCGAGGTTCTGTTTCGCATGCCTTATCTACTTGTGATCCTCTGATGGGATTGTTTGATGTGCTCACTCGAGTCAAGCGCTGGACATAAAGATGCGAATGAGGTTTCGTCAGGGCTGCGCAAAAGCCACCTTGGGACATTGAAGTTCTAGAAAATGTCAAGAACGTTGGATTATTGTGAAAGGGAAGAGCCCCCCGACAACATGGCTCGAAAGGGAAAGCGTCGCGACACAGCAAGACTACGGGTTCGTTCTTGATTGAAGGAAAAGGCTACATGAAGTCGGGCAATCTCTGATACGCGCGCAAACAAGGTACAGGAGTTTGAGTGGAGTTCAGGATGGATGCCACCGAGAGCCGGAGGGACGAAAAATAACCGTACAAAATGAATAGAAAGAGAAAGAAAGGGGCAGAACACATGAGACGTCCACAAGAAATCCACAAGGATGACCGACCCCTTGTTCTGTTCTGTTCAAGAGTATAGACGCGAGCCTCCACTCATAATTCCATGACATCCGACACTTGTGGAACATCTGCCAGTATGCTTGTCAAAAAGACATAATCACTTTTGAAAACCGAAATAGGGTTCGGCCGACATGTAGGATTACGTCTGCAAAGTACATGGGCATTGGTCCTACGTAGTCAGCCCTTGCACGATAAAAAAGGGTATGTCGTGGATTGTGATGAGATTCATCAATTTTTGTCCAATTTGTAAATGCGATATTATTACATATTATTCGAATATTCTTTAAGAAACCCTTGCACGGACATAACAGATGTAGACGCTCAACATGTCGTGTCTTGCCTATGGACATAATTCTGTTATTTCATCTGGAGCTTCCCTGTAATCTACTACAGTGGTCTCGCATCTATACCGTTCCTCATAATGTCTGCTTCTGTGAATGGCCATAGTGCACTCTGGCCCCTCAAGGTCAGGCGTTTCAGTGTGCTTCCATCTGTAACCATTATTGAGGACGCCGAAACTCAGCTCGTATCTGAGGCATGTCATGCACAGCATTGACCGCTTCCCGAAGTAAGCTGACATGATCGGATATGGCGTTATGTATGTACGCATCTAGCAAGAGTGGATGGAGGACCGAGACTGTGACCGACTCAAAATCAGCACTACTCGGGACTCAGGGATCGCTGTCTGTCAAAGGAACATCTGATCTATCGTATGATTCAAGGCCGTGCGTGGTCCCTGATTGAAATAGAAGTCCATCGTATAAGCCCCAGGGCGCCTATTTCGAGGTTTGAGTAAAGGCGAGCAGTCCTGGTCATTCTGCAGTTCAAGTTGCATCTAATCCCTGCGCTTCTGAGTGTTGAACGTCAATGTAGCCACGTAGTATCGACTTTCTATCCTTTAAGCTTTAACACTCATCACTGAAGATTGTCAATTGAAAAGCATCTTCAATGAGAACACATAACAACGGGCTCACTCACCTCTGCTATATCCAGACCAGCGTCTTGTAAGCTGAGTTTCTTTGGGACTCGGAAATACATGGTCTTCGCAACTTTCCTGTGTTTGAGGCTCTGTGTTTCTTTGATTTTCTCAGAAATATGGGATGATTCAAGTTTATCGACGCGGGCCAAAGGTACTGGTGTGCAAACTTGACCGCTATTGACATGCGGTTGTTCGCCGTGATGCCAGTCATCTAAACTTGCCCACGCTTGCCAGACTTCTTGACAAGCGAGCACACGGCCCAACTGCGACTTCGTCTTCCCACCGGCCCGCTGTCCACCTGACCCACCCGATGGCTGGCCTACAACTCATCGGACGGTTGTCAAGACCTGTAATCTTATCCTATTTGAATTTAATACACGGGTTTTACGGTTCTGATAACTTGACTAAGAACGAATATGAGGCATTACCCAAACCTTATTCTCCTCTCTGTGTTGGGTAAGATCCGCCTTACTCTAGCGCAGACTTCTTCGTGCGTCCTTTCCAACAAAATCATGAATTTCCTCGCTTATTGCACACGGAAAAAATAGGAGTACGAGTGCTGCCACTGAGCCTTCGTCATCTGCAGTCGTTCCACCGGCGGTTATTACAGACCCTTCGAGCCTCGTCCTCCCATTCATCGGTACGACCAATGGCGGACATGTGTTTCCTGGTAAGCTTTCCGCATCTTCAGGTGGAGGTACCAAGCAGTTGTAGGTGCCACTCTTCCGCACGGCATGATCAAGGTCGGTATGGATACCGATTCTCCGGGTAATGTATGTACAACCACATGTAAGCCTTGGTAGTCAGCAGCCTGACGACGCTTCCAGCATGCAGGTTATGACGCAGACCCTCAATTTCATGCGACTGGCTTCTCTCAACTACATGATGATGGAACAGGAGGGGTACGGTTCACACTCTTTTGTTTGAAATGTTCTATTGGTGAATACGCACAATCTAGGCCGTCCCTCTGTCCAATTTCAAAGTATGGGCTTTTGCAAATTGTTCGTCTTTTGAGAAATGCCCGACCTCAATGGCCTCGCGAAAAATCCTTAGGAAGACCTTGCCAAATGGTAAATGTCTTCTGGCGAAGTATGATTGACACCGCGGTGGATTTATCTACTTACAGGTTCTCCGGATGATTTTGCATCTCCAGGGTATTTTTCGACCAACTTGGTATGGCTTTCTTGTCTTTTATCTTTTGTATCCATTTACTCAAGGACATCATGCAGACAAATTCTATCCGTGTCGAGCTTACTGCGACGCGGAGAACTGCTTTGCATCGCTATACCTTCCCTTCTGGGACTACTAACCCAAGAATCATGCTTGATCTAACGAATGACGGACAACGCAGTAGTACGGATCCCGTCATGACCCTTGATCCAGACACTGGGAACCTCCAAGGGGGGGCTTCGTTTGCCGCTTCTTTTGGGCCAGGTCAGCCTAATTATATTCACAAGTTTCTGTCATGTGAACGCTCAATTTTTACCACGTAGGCCGTTATCAAGCGTTCACGTGTGTGACGTTCCAAGGTGAAGGCTACGATCTAGGCAAGCCTACCGAGTACGGCATTTGGCTAGGCGATTTTCCTGTTAGAGGGACAACGAACATCCTCCAACTGTATTACGGTAGATTTTTTCTTCTTTTTGTACTCTTGTGATACGAGGATGTGTTGACATCAGTCCTTAGGGTTCATCGACGAGATAGGTGGACTTTTGACCTTCCAGCCTGCACCTAACGGTGGGAAGACATCTATCCTTGTGCGTGTTGGAGTGTCTTTTATCTCAAGTGCCCAAGCGTGCGCAAATGCGGAGGAAGAGATACCCGACTTTGACTTTACTGGAGTCCAGAACGCAGCGCGAGCTCAGTGGAACGATATTCTAGGGAGAGTACAGGTGGACACAAGTGGTGTCGATCAGGAAACAGTAGAACTTTTCTACTCAAGTGTAAGTTTTATAATCAAGTTACCGTGTGTCGACTTATTTCCCTTTACCATCCGTAGTTGTACAGGACTCATATATCACCAGCCGATTGTGAGCTCATCCTTATTCTTAACTTCTACACAGATTTAGACCTTGAATCCTACCAGACACTGGCGAAAATCCTAAGTGGAACTCAACAGAGCCTTATTATGACTCACTGTATTGCAACGTCTGCCAATCAACTCATTCGTTCTATCCTTGAGCTAACTGGCTTGAAGTGGGATACATACCGCACTCTTTATCCTCTAATGTCTCTTCATGATCCAGAGACGTTTTCTCGGATAGTAAGAGGGATGATTGATATCCAGAAACATGAAGGTAGGCCGTCTCGCCCACCTAGATCACAATCCAACTCAATAGGGTATCGATTAGGCTGGCTGCCTGAATGTCGTGGTGCGACTGCTATGCATTTCATACAAGGGGGAAGCAGTAAGTGAAATTTCTGTGTTTGTATTCCCTACTTCACTTGGAATTCTCGTCAGATGGTGATCCGATTCTTGGAGAATTTTTCGTGAAGTTAGTATTATTTCCGTTTCACAGTTCAGAGTTAGAAACTCACAATTTTCAGGTTCCACGAATCAGCCGCAGCACTTGATGTCAATTCCGACGATCTCTATAATGCGCTCCTTGCGGACGCGGAAATGGAGCCTCCGAATTGGAATCTCCAAGGTCGACAAGCAAACGCATGGAAGCAATTCAGTAGGCTGACCTTTTTTTTTCTCGAGTGAAGATGAACTGGATCCATCCTAATTCATTGAAGATTATATACCTCAAGACATGTTTTCTCCGGGCGGTGCCAACACTAAACAAGCGTCGCGAACGCTCGAAGTAGGTGGCTTTCTAGGTCCAATATGGATTTTTCTTGATAACCTCTTCCGGCTTGTAGCATGCCTTCAATGATTTCAGCATATCACAAGTCGCAAAGATACTGGGAAAAACTGAAGATGCACAGAAAGTATATCACAGGTTCTTTTGCTGGCTATCTTAATGTTTAGGATCATTTTTTTTTAGTATGTCCAGCGTGCCGGTAATTTTGCCAACCTATGGAACCCTAACATTACTGTACCGGATGGTCCAGGAGTTTTGGGCATGATTCAAGTCAGTATAATCCATTACCACGTTGTTGGTCGCGCGACTTATAATGATGTACAGCCGCGCTTCGCGAATGGAACATTCAATTTTACGGACCCGAGACATTGCAGTGTGCATGATCCAGCTATGGCGACTTGCTTTTTGAATGCAGCTAATAGGGACGGATTTTATGAATGTGGGTTTTTCTATGCATTTATCCCTAGTTCAAACACAATTGAAATCTTGGAATAGCCTCACCTATAGTCGTAAGCAAACATCCCAGTCTCATTCAGGCGTTTGTTATCTGATCCACGTACCTTCCTGATTCTAGTACTCCCAGGTGAGCCACAATTTTCTGTGAATATGTGGTCTACAGTCCTGATTCTGCTCTATAGTACGCTCCTCAAGATACAGCGCAGCTTATAGAACTCCAGGGAGGGGTAGACAAGTTTATCTCAAGGCTTGATTTCATATTTGATCAGGTACGTCCATACGAGATGTTGTGTATCTTTTCTCATTTTCTTTGTCATTCTTAATTAGGATTATTTTGACTCTACGGATGAGCCCTCACAGCAGATACCATTTATGTACCACTATGCCAATCGTCCTGGCCTTAGCACACAGAGATCACGTCAGATCATCGCGCAGTTTTTCAACACTTCGGTCAATGGTCTTCCAGGAAATGATGGTATTATTTAGACTTTCTTATCTCATTTTTATCTCATCGATGTCCCATTCATAGATTCTGGTTTGTCATTACTTGTCACTTTGGGGTAATTTACACATACTTTTTTTTCACTAGGCGCAATGGGAAGTTACGTGGCGTTTTATCTTGCTGGACTTTATCCTCTGCCGGCTACACAGCAGTTTTTACTGTCTTCGCCATTCTTCCCGCAGATATCTTTTTTCAATCCAGTTTTAAATACGACTACTCAAATAGTTGCGAAGAACTTCAGTGGTAACCCTTCTGATGGCACAGGTGGCCAGGTCTTTATACAGGCACGTCTGTTCCCGTGTCTTGTTATCAGTTCCATATTGCTGATTTAATGGACTCTCAGAGTGTGGCGGTGAATGGACAACCTTATAAATCCAACTGCTACTTGGATTGGGATGTGTTCACATCAGGATCACTTGTCGAACTCACTCTAACTGAAGACATTGGTGTCACTTGTGGAAATGGAACAAATGCGATACCACCGTCCTTATCTACGGGGGGTTATGATTAAAGGATACCAGATGAGACATAACAGTGCAAACGAAATATTAAAGAATGTATGATACATCACTGTACCTTGATAAATTTTGTGCATCTTGAGAGGGTTTTGGAAACCCAGGACCTGGAAGGTGTTCTGGTTTGTGGTTGCTTTGTGTTTCCTGGCAATGCCTGTCACTTTGTTATCATGAGAGGATAAGAAGAAGTCTTCCACTACAGCAAATGTTTACTTCAAGTGCATCATTTAGTAGAGTTATTAGAGAGGATGTTTTGCATTTTAAATTTGAACTTGGCCTGATATCTACATACGTTTGGTGGCTTATGTATCACCCCTCAATTCAGTGATTTTGCTGACCCCAAAGTTGCAAGTTGGCTGAAACCTCTAGACAAGATACCACTAAAATGCCATTCAATCCATATTGTTGAGTTCTATCAGGCACCACTGATTCCTTGGACTCTTTTTTTGTTTCTTCTCCTTTTCCCTGCTCCCTATTTTCTGCTCTTCTCAGCCATTTTAACACTATGTGCTTTGCTTTCTTGTCCGGGTATACTGTCTAAATCTCCAACAATTTGTCGATGGAACTAAGTTGCAGTATTTGAACACAAGTGCACTGATTTTATAATAATTTGAATAAAACATTCAAAATATATTGAGATTTTAGCAAATAATAGACTACCATTGTAGTTTAAGGAATCTCAGAGGAATACCAGAAAATTCCATAGTAAATCCACTGAGATTTTTCTCTGGAATGTCTTGATTATTCTGGTTGCTTCTTAGTTTCCTACACTGAAACTAATGAATCCCCATGCATTAAGCACTGATGAAACAATTTGGACTACTAACGGCCGTTCCATTGCATAGTCTTCACTCTGCAGAATTACTCATCGGCAACTTTGATAACCGCCTTGGCCTTATTCTCCCCCTTCTGCACCCTCAAAATCACCTCGCCGACTTTATCCAACCCCTCCGTGACCTCTTCCGTATACTTCATTTCTCCGCTCTTCAATTTCTTCGGGATAGTTGAATAGAACTCTTCTGAATATTTATGCGCGAGATTATTGACGAGGAAACCTTGGATTGTGATACTTTTGGCGACGATTTGCATGAGGTTCTGTGCGTTGGTGAGCGGAGGTAGTCAAGGTTTCTAAGAAGGCAGGAAAAGGGGACTTACTTTGATAGGTTGGCCGCCGGTGTTGTAACCTGAAGAGGGATATACTGTAAGAACGTAAACGTTTAGAGAGAAGGAAAAAATACCCGAAATCATGCCACATTCCTGTTACATACAGTCCGTAAGGCATTTCCGTTGCCGAAGAAAAAATAAGAGAACATACAATGAACCTCGCACCAACGTTTGCTCCTTCGAGCGCAGCTTCCAAAGTCTCGCCGCCTACATTATCCCAGTAGCTGGACAAAGGAGATTATCATCAAACAGAACATTTAGAATGCGGCGCGACGCACACGTCAATAGGGCCTTCCCTCTCCAGCACCTGCGCCGTGCTGGTGGTCTTGTAGTTGAACGCAACGTCGGCACCGATGCTCTTCATGAATGCGACTTTCTCATCCGAGCCTGCAGAGGCGATGACCTTGAGACCGTCGAGTTTTGCTAATTGGATGACAAAACTAGCAAGTAATGTAACTCTTTAGACTTTATCGCTTGCTATGTGATTTAAAACTCACGATCCGACGGGACCTATATGTATACGACTGTCAGAAACGCGACACATTAAGCCAGAAAATAGTAGTTGGAACATACCTCCTCCGGTAGTAACAAATGCAACCTCTCCCTTCTTTGCCTTCGAGTACTCCTTCCATGCATAGTAAGCCGTCTGTCCCGGAATACCAAGAGATTCCACAATCAATCTCTACTAGGTTACGATTGGATCTCACCAGGCATCCCCGCAGCACCGACATACACACTCCACGGTAAACCCTGCTTGTCCTCAATCACCATCAATCCATAGGTTTCAAGATCCTTGAATATGTTGTACTCTTGATGCGGAACGACACCGTAGACGTGCGATCCGACTTTGACTTTGGCGTTTTCGGAGCGAACGACAACGCCAACGCCATGGCTGGCCAAACTACAAAGATACCGAAGGTGACGTCTTGATGGCGAAGAAGATAGGAATATGACTCACGGTTCACCAAGGATGAAAGGCGGCTAAGCACGGTATCTATCAGGGCACTAAAAGCCACTTGGGCACATGACGTACCGAATACGACTTAACATTCGGATCGCGCATACGACCTCTTAAATACGGATCGATTGAGAGCACGAGGGTTTTGAGGACGAACCCGCCATTGAGGGGTGCGTTCTCGATGTCGATCGTCTTGGAGGTGTCGTAGACTGTTGTTTTGCCTGGGAGAGGGTACCCTATAAATGTGTATGACTATCAGTACCACTACATAGACTTGAATGTAATACGAACCTGTAGGTACGGAATTGAAGATCATGCGCGCGTTGCGGATGGGTGCCATTGTGTGTGAAGTAGGGATGGAGATCGTTAGTAAGGGACTTTATAAGATGGACGGCATTGCAATTTGCCGGTGTCTGTCGTCTTACTAACTCACATGTTGTAAGCTGGACATCATAGCCATGGGAAAACAATGAATTTGAGACGCTTACTGCGCGTGATTGATCGAGTGGTGACGAGGTTGTAGCAGATGATGAAATGCAAATAGAAGGCGGACGGGTATTCTGGGGTGAGGTTCGACAGCGTCAGTAGCTGACCGACGAGCTTGGAGTGCTGTGAAGATAGACGGATAGGTCAAATTGGCTTGGGGTTACACATGCCATACTACTTCTTACCCAGTCGTTTTAAACTAATTTCTTTTCAGGGTTGTACCTTCATCCACTATATCCGCATCCGCTGAAAACGTTGGAGACTACGAGAGATACTGTGGATTTTGGGTAAACACGTAGTTTCGTGGTTTGAGGCTTATCCTGGTTTTGTGCAGCTATGAGGTGCGGATTCAAATATTGAGCGTGCATCTGGAACGATCAAGAAGATGATTAGATAGTTGAGTCCGTGTTTGTCCCTCTGTGCAAGGCTCATCGACACCTTTTCAGAATGTACAGGCAGCGGTTAATGCTCGGCGTCATGACGGTGGTCATCATATGTATTGTCATCGTCATTCTGTACTACAAAATAGTACAATAGTTGTACCATTTCACTTCAACCCTTGGATTCGTAACGCTTCCTTTATCCTTCAGCCAGCGATTGATGTATATTGCTATCTTAGTTGCCAACCCGAGCCCAAAATTTATTTCTTACTTGACGACTCTCCTGTACGCTTTTCCTCATTCTTGCAGACCCAGCACTGGGCACCCTTCTTGACCTTGCAAGGGAAAACGTGAGCGGTCAAGGTGACAGTCTTGGCGGTCGTCCTGCAGACAAGCTGTGACAAGGTCAAAATCATGAAAAGCTGGTCAAAATCTTGGTTGACTCACCAATGGATGTTTGCCCTGCTTTTTTGCCCCTGGCCATGGTTATTTGGTATACCTGGAGTAAAAAAGTTGATTAGCTTGAGGAAACTCTGAAAACTCTGACACCTACTGAAGTGGTTAGAGAGGTTCCGTTTCTTCTGACAGTCTTGGTGGTCTTCCTGCAGACAAGGCTGTGACAAGGTCAAAATCTAGGTTGGATGTTTGCTCTGCTTTTTGCCCCTAGCCATGGTTATTTGGTATATCTGGAGTAAAAAAGTTGATTAGTTCTAGGAAACTCTGAAAACTCTGACACCTACTGAAGTGGTTAGAGAGGTTCCATTCCTTCTGACATTCTTGGCGGTCTTCCTGCAGACAAGGCTGTGACAAGGTCAAAATTATGAAAAGCTGGTCAAAATCTAGGTTGACTCACCAATGGATGTTTGCCCTGCTTTTTGCCCTTGGCCATGGTTATTTGGCATACCTGGAGTAAAAAAGTTGTTTAGCTCGAGGAAACTCTGAAAATTCCAACACCTACTGAAGTGGTTAGAGAGGTTCCGAAACTGAGAAATTTCGAGAGAATTCCGGGAGAAGTTGACAGTTGTCATCAACATTGACAGATTATCTGTCAACGTTGTTTGGTGCTGTTGTCGACGCTGTCAACGTCGCCCCAAAACATCAGACACCATTGACAACTTTCTGCTCATCATCACCAACAATGAGCTCAAATATATCATCAAAAAATATGAGAAAAATCGGAGAAAAATCAGGAGGAATAAAACTGAACATTCCGCTATACTGAAAGTACTTCTAAGA